>CM040820.1:46145259-46865259 GCA_022828995.1 Vimba vimba | reverse complement strand
GCTCCCTTTTTCCTCAGCCTCAGGCCACCAACCCCAGGCTGCGGCCGGAAGACAGGCAGCGCCCGCTCGCAGGACGCCCGTAGAGGCCGCAGCGGTCAGTGGCAAGGGGCGGGTAACAGGAGGACGCAGAGGAGCCCGCGCAGAAAGCCCACCGCGAGGGCCAAGCAGTCGTCCTGACCGCTCGGGCAAGAGGAGGAGAAAGCGCCAGGTCGGCCCCGCGTCCAAGCGGCTCGCTCTAGTGCACTTGGTCCCTCAAAGTTCCATGAGCGACGAGTGCAGTTGTTTTGTGAATGCAAATGTTTTCAATGTTTCAAAAATAAAGCAAATTACTACTTCACGAACAGAGCTTTTTTCTCCTCTTGCACCACACACTGTGTTACCCGCCCTGCCTTCGAGCAGCGCAGAGTCATGGTTAATAACTACCCCCAGCACTCACACAGCGGCCATGACCGCAGGTTTAGATCAGCCCACGCTCAGTCATTTTCAGGCAGCGTGGGAAGCTATTCCGGGCATTTCACCGTGGGTGTTGAATATAATTCGGCGCGGGTACACACTTCAGTTCAAACGCAGACCACCCCGCTTCCGCGGTGTAATTCAGTCATTAACTTTGCCCCAAAACGCTCATGTGCTGAGGCAGGAAGTGTGCAGCTTGCTCGAAAAGAAGGCTATAGAACCAGTTCCCCCGAGCGAGCGGGACAGCGGGTTCTACAGCCGCTACTTCGTTGTGCCGAAGAAGGGAGGGGGTCTCCGCCCCATTCTGGATCTGAGACCTGTCAACAGAGCGCTTCACAGCAGCGCCTTCAGGATGACAACACTGAAGCAAATCCTGGCGCAAATTCGCCCCGGGGATTGGTTCGCTTCAGTGGACTTAAAGGACGCTTACTTTCATATTCAGATAGTGAAGCGTCACAGACGATTCCTGAGGTTTGCGTTCGAGAATTCGGCATACCAATATACGGTACTTCCGTTTGGACTGGCCCTAGCCCCCCGAACGTTTTCGAAATGCATAGACGCGGCACTTTCACCCCTCAGATCGAGCGGAATGCGCGTCTTGAACTATCTGGACGACTGGCTAGTTCTCGCTCAGTCGAGAGAAACGCTGATCAGCCACGTGAATGCCCTCCTTCCGCACTTAGAGATGCTCGGCTTGAGGGTGAACGTCCAAAAGAGTGTGCTCACACCGAGCCAGACTACAACATTCCTGGGAGTGTGCTTGGATTCGGTGAGAATGAGAGCGCGCCTCTCCCCCGAGCGAGCGGAGGCTCTGAGTTCTTCTCTCGGTCTCTTCAGACCGGGCAGGCTCGTCCCACTGAAAGAGTTTCAGAGGCTACTGGGACGGATGGCAGCGGCTTCTTCGGTGTGTCATCTGGGGCTGCTGCATATGAGACCGCTTCAACTCTGGCTGAAAGCGCGCGTTCCCCCGAGTGCGTGGTATTCTGGCCACAAGCGCGTCATGGTCACTGGCGGATGCGCCCGCACCCTGGTCCCGTGGAGGAACCCAGATCTCTTCAGCTCAGGTGTCCCTATGGGCTTAGTGACGCGGCGAGTGGAGGTCCTGACGGACGCTTCATCCACCGGATGGGGAGCGGTCTGCTTGGGCAAGCCCACCTCGGGTCGGTGGTCAGAGAAGCAGATGGAGTGGCACATAAATCGCTTAGAGCTGGAAGCGGTCGCTCTAGCTCTGAAAGTCTTCCGGTCTCAGCTGGAGCAGCAGCATGTGTTGATCCGGACCGACAACACTTCTGTGGTCTCGTACATAAATCGCCAAGGCGGTGTACATTCCAAAGCCCTATTCAGGCAGGCGGAATCCCTTCTGCTATGGGCGGACCGGTTTTTCCTCTCGGTGAGAGCGGCGCACATCCCCGGTGTTCTAAATCGCGGGGCGGATATGCTCTCGAGGAGCGGGATTCCCCAAGGGGAGTAGAGGCTTCACCCCGGGACGGTTCAGCTGATATGGAATCGTTTCGGCAGGGCGGAGGTCGACCTCTTTGCGACGAGCGAGAACACGCACTGTCAGATGTTCTTCTCGCTGTCCCGTTCCCCCCGGGAGGTGGACCCGCTGACTGCACGATGGCCGAGAGTCTGTCTCTATGCTTTTCCTCCGGTGAAAATTTTGCCCATCGTGTTGTGCAAAATCAGGGAGGAGAAGGCGGCGGTGACTCTGGTAGCCCCGAACTGGCCGAATCAGCCCTGGTTCGCGGATTTGGTAGAGTTACTAGCAGGACAGCCATGGGAGATTCCGCTCAGGAAGGACCTTCTGTCTCAGGCGGGCGGAACGATTTGGTATCCCAGCCCCGGGCTGTGGAGCCTCCATTTGTGGCCGCTGCAAGGTCGCTGAGCGGGCGGGACGCGCTGCACTCGCGAGTTTTGAATACCATCGCAGAGGCGCGAGCTCCGTCCACCAGGCGTCTGTATGCTCTGAAGTGGGGTGTGTTCTCTAAATGGTGTCAGGATATCGGTATAGACCCAGCGGACTGTTCTGTGTCGGATATTCTACGCTTCCTTCAGTATAGGATGGATGAGGGGAGCCTACCATCCACTCTGAAGGTGTACGTGGCTGCTATTGCCGCGTTTCACCCCCCTGTTGACGGACAGTCTATCGGTAGACATGCGTCGGTGACATGGTTCCTTAAGGGAGCTAGGAGATTGTGCCCTGCACGGCCGCCTTCTGTGCCGCCGTGGGATTTAGCTTTGGTCTTGGAAGCTTTATCACGACCGCCTTTCGAGCCCCTTGCCTCGATTGCCATTAAGGAACTATCGGCTAAAACGGCTCTGCTTCTCGCTCTCGCCTCGGCGAAGCGGGTTGGGGATTTACAGGCTTTCTCTGTAAGTGAAGATTGTATTTGCTTTGGACCGGGAAACTGTAATGTTACTCTCAGACCGAGGCCGGGTTATGTTCCTAAGTCGCTCAATACCCCGTTCAGAGCGCAGATCGTTTCTCTGCCTGCCCTGTCCGCTGAGCCATCAACCTCTCAGGGTTCGGATGCTCAGAGTGCTATTTGCCCAGTCAGAGCGCTCCGAGAATACATTTCTCGCTCGGCAGCGTTTCGACAATCGGACCAGCTGTTTGTGTGCTTTGGTGGATGCAACAAGGGACGGGGGGTCTCAAAACAGAGGCTTGCTCACTGGATTGTGGACGCTATTGTTTTGGCTTATGATTGTCTGGGACAAGAATGTCCCCTGAACATTAAGGCACACTCGACTAGGGCGATTGCCTCATCGTGGGCTTGGACTAAGGGTATGTCTATTCAGGATTTATGTCTTGTGGCTGGCTGGTCTTCTCAGAACACGTTTGCCAGATTTTACCAGGCGGGAAGGAAGTCGACCGGAAGTTGAAGTCGGCCGGGTGCCGACATCTTGTAGCAGAACTTCACTTGCGTTAGCATCCCATTGACTCCCATTCATTTTGGCGTCACTTTGACAGTGAATAACTTTACATCTGAGGCGTTTAAAGACTCCATTTGTCCATTATTTATTTCTAAAGATACACGACAATGTATAAAATTCTCCATTACCTTGTAGCTTATGTTATGGACCCGTAGAAGCAGTTTTTGTAAAAGTAGGCTAACGAATGCGTCATAACCACGCGACTCTCTGTCGCACACTAGAGAGATTACCGTATAGACGGGAGGAGAAGCTCGCGGGTAATCGAGGGGACGTGGAGGCAAAATGACAATATAATTAATCAGAATACCTAGCAAAAGTTTCTCCTGCTCCAAGCTTATGGACAGCTCCTACTCACACTCTCCGTCTCTGCAAGATTCGGAAGGGAATGATTCAGATTTCTCTTGGCACAGCTACTAGAAGACAGACGGGTTGCTCACGTGGTCCGTGTAACGCTTTGCTCGGTTTGAGTCTGCGCGTCAGGAAAGGAAGTGCTAAGAAATCGCTGAAAATGGGCTTCACTTGTCTCAATTGAGTTCCAATGGGGTCGCTGTGTCCATTTCTTTTACTGTCTATGGATTTTACAAGTTGGATTTGCCCTCTGTAGCGTCTCGAGTGCTTTCGGTGAGTTGATCGCTTACACAGCATTAGAGAGCTGCTCTGCGCTTTGCTCATGAGTTGTTCTGTCTGTGTGCTATTGTGTGTTGAACTGTTGTCACCGCTATGCGTTGGCTTTCTCTGTTGTTGTTGCCCTGTTGGTCTACAGTGCAACTTTCCCCCATTTATACTGCTCGGGATATGCAAATTCCGGTAGTGTTTGTGAGCTTGTGATTGGTCCCTTTGGACCTATCGGAGGTTAGAGGTTCACTATTGGTCAATCTCGGCCTATCAGGCGCTTACATTCTGGGGGCGAGGTTTGTATTGGGTCTGTTTTCAGTGGTTGCTGCCACGGCGGGATTCTATACAGTTCCCATATACGACATCCGTAATGTCGAGTTCCGTAGCCTTAAAAGGGAACCTCTCCGGTTACTTTCGTAACCTCGGTTCCCTGAAAGGCAAGGAACGAGACATTACGCTCGCCGCCGTGTTCGCTATTGATTTAGCTTTTGTTCGATTCTAAAGGGAATTGACGCTGCACTTGCATTATAACTGCAACGGTGTTTCAGTATTTGCATATTTTGCGTCAATTGGCCAGCGCTGCTGGCGTTAGCCTATAAGATTTCAGCGGAAGTGAAGGATGAGAGGAGTTCCCATATACGACATCCGTAATGTCTCGTTCCTTGCCTTTCAGGGAACCGAGGTTACGAAAGTAACCGGAGACGATTCCCTCGGGATTCCCCACGATCAACGTCCATGCTGTCATGTTTGCACGAATCATTTCACCAGACTGCTTTACAAACGAGGATCAGTAGCCTATAAAACTGGTTTTGCTAAGAAGCTGCTCCTGAAAAAAGGATCAGTACCAACTATTTGTGTTCGTGCTGCACCTCCAGAAGAACTGAAGTGAGTGTAACGTTTTAATTAACCTTTATATTAATCTTTATATTACTCTTTGCAAATCGCTTGCTGCACGCTTCACGATGAATGCGGCTGTTTACACCCAGGGTACATTATGGCATGTTTTCTATGTACGACGTTCTCAATATAATTCATAATCCCACGTTTATAATGAACAACGCGTTATGGTTATTGTGTTATTATTACAAACGGTGTACGCAGAGCCATAGAGATGGCTCTCTATGGCTCTGGGTGTACGCACAGAACAGAGGGGCGGGGTGAGCAAAGCTCATTATCATTTAAAGACCCATGCACTTAAACGGCGTGCTGAAAACAGAGCTGTTTTTGACCAGGTAAAATGAGTGTTTTCTTACAATACTAATGAGAACTTTTAATTAAAGTATATTACAAACTTTTAATTTAGACCCTAAAGAATCATATTAGCTTGTACAAAAATGGCATTATATGACCCCTTTAAGAGTATTTTTGTATTTTCAAAATACATAAAATACTTTTTGCCAGTCAACCTCTTTATCAGGGTACTGAGTTTGTGCATCAACTAGTTCAGACATTCACTAGCTCAGCATTGGATCAGCATTTTTTTCTTTTCTTTTCTTTTCTTTTCTTTTCTTTTCTTTTTTATAAGGTGAGAATGTCATGATCAATTCTACTTGTTGATTAAAGTTAAAATAGTGCATTATTCACTTTAGTTACACATGAAAGAATAAAAGAAAGAATAGTTGATTTTTATCAACTAGCTTGTCAAATGTGTTTAAAGCATTACTGCATGTTAGGGCTGGGTGATATGATCATAGCGATGATATAAAGTTTGAATTGATGGAACTTTTTCTAAATCCTTTACATAGATGGGCCTATTTGTGGGGTAAGCAAATGTATCCGTGCAGCTTTTAGTGGGCAGGAATTACTGGAACGTTGGAGTGGAAAAAGAAGCATTGATGAATGATACACCACAAAAATCTTCAGCTTTTAGTTTTATTGTATATTAAAAAATAATAATCAAAAAGGGGTAAATAGTGTCAAATGAATCTAAATTAATTCCAATTCTAATTTTAAATTTTAGATACACTTTCTAATTTTAATAAACTTATAGAAACAAATAAACTTTACATAAAATAAACATAAAATTACTTAAAAAGCATAAAAAAAAAACCCTCAATATGATATTGAGAATTGTGAAACCATGATATTGTTACTGTGAAGTAAAATTGATATTTTGGTCATATCGCCCATCCACATTCTTTGCTAGATAGCAGAAAATGTTCCCACAGTTTTACATACAGTATGATTTTTTTAATAGTGTTCACCACAAGTAATAGACTACATTGTAACCAGAAATAAGTATATAAATGGCTGCTATTTTGCATAAGTTTATTTGTAATTGCAAGAGAGAAAGAAAGAAAGAAAGAAAGAAAGAAAGAAAGAAAGAAAGAAAGAAAGAAAGAAAGAAAGAAAGAAAGAAAGAGAGGGCAGAGATGAGGTTAGGAATGAAAAGTCAGTAGGCCTATGTAGTTTCTTCATTCACTGTGACCTAGACCTGCACTGGATGGCCAATTTCACACGTATTTTGTGTATTTTCAAAATACAAAATACTGTATTTGTATTTAAATAATTTTTTTCACACAGTATTTTGTATATGTATTTTAAATACATTTCCATGTATTTATGTCCATCTCTGCATACACCTAACTTCAAATTCAAGGACTTTCCAGATCCAATACCCTCAAATTCAAGGACTTAATGTGGGAACACATTTGTTATGTTAAACAACAAACGTTGAGGTTCCATCGTAGTATTTTGTGCGTGCGTGAACGTCATGACAATGTAAAACACAAAGTACCTCACGTGGGAAACACTTAATGTGATGCGTAAATGCATGTAACTAACGTAAATCAAGCAAGCTAGTGTGCATAGGCCACGAAATGTTGGCGAAATAACACTATTTCATCCGAACGGAGGGAATAATATGGAATTTTTTTCTAGAAAACTTCTTGCACAAAATAAATTCAAGCTCTTTCAAGGACCTGTATCTCTGCATGTTTATTTTCCAAAACTTTCCAGGGCCTTGATTTATTTATTTTTCAGATTCACAAACTTTCAGGGATTTCAAGGACCCGTGGGAACCCTGCAAAAAGTATTCTCGTCGCTTGATAAACTTGTGGTTGAGCCACTGTAGTCACTTGGACAATTTTAAACATTGTCTTTACTAACTTTCTGGGCCGGCAAGTTTCAAATACAGAGAAGCCTATGGAGGAGTGAGACAGCTCTCAGATTTAATCAGAAATATCTTAATTTGTGTTCTGAAGATGAACGAAAGTCTTACGGGGTTGGAACAACATGAGGGAGAGTAATTACTGACAGAATTTTAATTTTTGGGTGAACTAACCCTTTAAGGTTTTTGGGCCAATCACATATCGCTAGCCAATCAGGGCACACTGTGCTATTCAGAAATTCTTGATGAGCTTTGTAAAAATCGACTCTTTTCAGAAAGGTGAAGCATAGAGGAGCAACAATGATGTACAGTATGTGTAAAATAATGACTTTTTTTTAACCTAAAACCGCGTAAACACATTGCATTAAACTAAATACACGAAATAATGTTATTTTTTAGAAACATCATATGACCCCTTTAATACCTTATTCTGCATGACCATATTCTACGTCCCTTAATCCTAAACTTAACAACTACCTTACTAATTATTAATAAGCAGTAATAAGAAGTTTATTGAGGCAAAAGTCATAGTTAACAGTAAGTTAATAGTGAGAATTGGACCCTAATCTACTTAAGCAACATTAATCAATTCACAACAGCAATGTACCACAATAGAAAAAGGCAGCAGTCTGACACACCAGCAGAGGAAAAACCTAATACACGCCTCAGTGAAGATCAGTGAGTGTTTATCCTCCCTTTCTCTCCTCCAAGAGCAAGAGCAGAGCAGTGATGAGAGCTTTCACCTGACACTACTTTACCTGAGACAACAAGAGAGAAAATGAACAGCTACTGCCACACAGTGGACTAACACACACACATCAAGAGGAAACTTCTGAACCATGTCATTTTGTAAATTCAGTTAACCTTTTCATGAATAAAAGTGTGTATTTTATATATTATGCAAAAGCATATAAAGGTGTGCACATTTTCACAACTTTCACTTTTGTACAAAAACTAAATTAGCAAATGTTTCCATATCATCTGTACATGCTATCAGAAATATGTTATAATTTAGCAGTAAACAAACACATACTGTTCTTAAAGGGATAGTACACCCGAAAATAAAAAATTCTGTCATAATTTACTCACCCTCAAGTTGTTCCAAACATGTATGGATTTCTCTCTTCTGCTGAACACAAAAGAAAACAAGATATTGTGAATGTCTGTAACAAAACAGTTTATTGCCCCCATTGACTTCCATAGCCTAGTATTCCGATCAACAAGTTTGGTTACCAAAATTATTATCTTCTTTCATGTTCAGCAGAATAGATAAATACATTCATACAGGTTTGGAACAACTTGAGGGTTAGCTGTCCCTTTAAGCGAACATCTATAATACAATTATATTGTGTGTATTTCTTGTTGCCAAGTGCCAGCTGGTTCCGTTGAACAGCCTATAAATTGTATGACATTAACAAAATGTAAGCGTTTTCAAATTAATTTCGCACAGAATTGTTCCACGGGATTGTTATGGAGATGTTAGCGGGAATAACCAGTCACTCATGCTTCATTAACCGTGTTGTTCATGGAGCGACTCTGCCATTGGCTGGTTAACACGTCAATCAAACGCTCGAAGTTCCAGTAAAGTAGATGAGCCAGTTTGGAAGAGGAAGTTGTCGGACAATTTGTGAATACAGTGGGACAGTGAGATCAGCTGGACTCGCCATATCTTTGGGAAAGTTACTGTGTTTTGAGACAGAATGGAAGGGCGACTGGACAGTTCACCCATGGAGGCTTTCGACAAGGACGTGTTGGAAATGACTGTTGAAGATGTTTATGACATTTCCTACGTGATCGGCAGAGATTTATTAAAAGTCAACACAGGTGGCCGGGAATTCTCGGATTTACAGTTCAAAATCGTCCGTGTGCTGGAGATGTTTGAGACAATGGTGAACAAGTACAATCTGTCGATGGAGGAGCTGAGGATGGAGATGGATAATATGAAGCGAGAGATGGACAGAGTTGTAGCAGAAGGTTCGAGTGGTAATACTAATAATGTGAGTGGGTTCATGTAATGTAAAAGTTCAGAGCAAAATTCATAAGGCGTGTAGCCTATATATTAGTGCCGTCAAATCGATGCATAAAGTATATTTATGTGTGTGTATACTGTATATACACAGACATTCTTATATATGTCTGTTAATATACAGTATACACACACATATATAAATATATACTAGGCCAATATATTAGTGCTGTTTAATCGTGATTAATTGATATCATCTTAAATAAAAGTTTGTTTACATGTGTATGTGTGTGTGTATGTGTATATATATATATATATATATATATATATATATATATATATATATATATTTATATATATATATATATATATATATATATATATATATATATATATGTACTGTATGTGTGTGGGTATGCTATATACACACAGACATAATATATAAATATAATAACATAACCTACACATCAGTGAGAGTATATGTCGTAATTTAAAATGCTGTTTTATAGATGTTAGAAATGTCACTTTCAAACAAAGATTTGCTATCAAATAACACACCCAGGTTCCTAACTGATGACGAAGACGTAACAGAGCAGCTATCAAATGTTAGACCGTATTCTAGGTTATGTGTGTAGGTTTTTGGTTAAATAATTAAAACCTTTTTTTTTTCAGAATTAAGTAGTAGGAAATTACTAGTCATCCAATTTTTTTGTATCAACTATGCATTCCGTTAATTTTGTGAATTGGTTTCGTCAGGGCGCAAAGAAATATAGAGCTGAGTAACATCAGCTCAAAAGTGAAAACTAACACCATGCTTCCTAATGATATCTTCCAAGGGTAGCATGTAGCCTACAAGATGAAAAGCAACGGTCCTAGTACTGAGCCTTGTGGTACACCATACTGAACGTGTGATTGATAAGACATCTTTTTGTTTACTACTACAAACTGATAACGGTCAGATAAGTATGATTTAAACCATGCTAATGCAATTCCACTAATGCCAAAGTAATTTTCGAGTCTATTTAAAAGAATGTTGTGGTCGATAGTATCAAATGCAGCACTAAGATCCAGTAACACTAATAGAGAGATACAACCACGATCGGATGATAAGAGCAAATCAATTGTAACTCTAATTAGAGGTGTTTCTGTGGTACGGTCTAAATCCTGACTGAAATCCTCGCAGATATCATTTCCTTCTAAAAAAAAAAAAAAAAAAAAAGAACACAGTTGTGAGGATACTACCTTTTCTAGTATTTTTTACCAAAAGGGAGATTCAAGATCGGTCAGTTTTTAACTAATTCTCTAGAATTAGGTTTTTCTAATAAGAGGTTTAATAACAGCCAGCTTAAAAGTTTTTGGTACGTACCCTGATGACAATGATGAATTAATAATTTTAAAAAGAGGAGCTATGACTTCTAGAAGAATCTCTTTTAGTAGCTTAGTCAGTATAGGGTCTAACATGCATGTTGTTGATTTAGATGATTTAACTAGTTTAGATAATTCTTCCTCTCCTATATCAAATAATGATTGGACTTGTTCCCCAGGGTGTCTATAGCACGAAGTCTGATGATACTGTAGTAGACTGTTGCATGGTTATAATTTCCTCTCTAATAGTATCAATCTTGCAAGTATAGAAAGTAATTACTGATGTGCTGTTTAGAAACGTATTCATTTGAAGCTTTATTTCTCGTTAATGTATCCAATGTATCAAATAAATACCTAGGGTTGTGTTTGCAAAGTAAGCATAGCAGTTTTAATGCCTCTCTGTATGCAGTATCACTATCCTTCCACGCAATGCGAAATACCTCTAGTTTTGTTTTCTTCCAGTTTCTCATTATATAACTCAAAGGGATTGTGCACTCAAAAAGTTGTCATCATATGCTCATATATGTAAACATCATACGTTACTAGTCTTATTGTGAACATCCATGCATACATATAAGCTATTTCTTTTTTCAACCTTTTAATCTTGTAACAAACGAGACTTTTTTAAAAAGGGTCTATTTCCAGTTTGTGCAAACACTTACTTTTATATAAAGCAATGTATGATTTCTTTTATTATTATTATTATTATTATTATTCTTTTATAGGAAAGTACTGGGCCAAACAAACTAGTTGTGGACTTAAAAGACCCAAACAGACCACGATTCACCATGCAGGAGTTAAAGGAGGTTCTGCAGGAGAGAAACAAACTCAAAGCCCAGCTTATGGTGGCCCAAGAGGAACTACAGCTCTACAAGAGGTAAAGAGTTGATTGACAGGTTGGCTGAGAAAAAAGATATGAAAATGGAAGTCAGTAAGGTCCAATGATCTTCAAAATGCAAATTATTTTTCAGAAGACATGCATATAGATTTGGATTTACATGAGGTCAAATTTGAGGTAAATGTAGCATCTGATGTGCTTGCAGTGGGATCCTTGGGTCAGAGCAAAGCATGGTGGAAATAAACCTGGACACGCTTCCGCAATCAGAACCAGAACCCAAACCCTCCAGTATTATAGAGGAGAACAAAGAGAAGAGCACTATTCAGAAACTGTGAGTGTTTGCCAATTTCTGCATGATGCCATGTTTTGACCTCTGTGCATTTCCAGGTCTATCTTATTTTCATAATCAAATAATTAAACTTACCAAGTTTATTCAACCAAAAGTAGGTATTAAAAATAGGGTTACGCTTTATTTTGATAGACCACTTTCGACATTCTACTCACTACAAGTAACTACATGTCAACTAACTCTCATTAATTTGCAACTACATGTCAACTAACTCTCATTACAGTATTAGTATACTGTTAGGTTAAGGTTTGGGTTAGTAGAATAAGTTGTAGTTGCAAAGTTACTTAAGCCGGGTGCACACTGTGCGATTTATCTACAATAAATCGCACAGTGTGCACCCGGCTTAAGTAACTTTACGATCCTTTACGATTGTTGCTTGTCAGACTGTACGAACATGATCCTCGCTGTAAGCCATGTCACACTGTAAGATCTCAGTTGTCATTGATGTCAGACTGTACGGCTGTCAAGATGCATTAAAAATGGACGCACGCAAGAAAAGTTGTCCGGAGTTTTACATCATCTATCAGACACGTTCGGTGATGTGAGCTGCGTTACATGCGCGATTGAACTGATGGATACAAAGAAATCTCTAACGTTAATTTTGGTCATGGCTTGTCTTGAAAAACGAAGTCACACTGCAGGACCATGATAGCCTGGAAATCCAGACCTAAATCTGAAAGATTAATGGTCTGGTGTCGACTAATGAAAATCGGCCAGCTCGAGGGGCGGCACCAAGCATGCATTTGAAAATCTCACTGCACGCAATTGGATAACACTACGACCAATCACAACAATAAACCCCATACGCTTAGCTACCAGCGGAGCTAACTGGTAGATTAGACTCTTGCCGTATCCGGTCGGCAAAACAGCAAAAATGTCCTTCTTGCAAAGGAACGTTTCGAGCAGCGTCTTCTGTTCCTCTTTTAGATAAAAGCCAAGTCTAACTCGTTCATTGTAGCGGCCAAAGCCGTTTCAAACAACTGGTGTTCATCCAGAGCCATCTTGCAATGTTTACTAATGACTTCGACGTCACAGCGCTGTCGTCATCTCGCCTCTGGCCCGCCTATATCAGATAACCCGATGTGATTGGTGCAGCTCAGATCGAGGGGCATATTTGATGAGCATCATTACTCGACACCAGAGTAACTCGCTGAGCAAATTCAACTTGTGCTCTTGCGAGTAGTGATGGGCGGATCGATCCTGAAGTATCGATACTTCGATACTGACGTGGTATCAAAAAGGATCGATCCTCACATAAAAATATCGATCCAAATGGGTGTTTTTTTTACCAGTAATTTTTTATTAATTTAGCACGCAATTCAGTGCGTAAAATAAGCTTCTAAGTGGAAAAATAAGCGAATGTTAGTGGATAATTGTGTAGGATAGAACTTGTTCTCCTAGTCATCTGGATACAAGACGAAACCAATCAATCACAGAGAGCGTTCGATGCTGGTGCTTCACTGAGCTCACAGGCCCAGTGCGTTTGGGAAACGAAGCCTTGCTTAGATGACAGAGAAACAATCGGGAGTTATTTCGCAATAAACAAACCAAAAGTGTTCATAACGGTTCAAAATGCTGACATCAGTAAGTTTTTTTTTTTAATGAAATTAATATTTTTATTCAACAAGGATCGATGCATTAAATTGATCAAAAGTGACAGTCAAGGGTTTTACACTGTTAAAAAAATCTACTTCATATAATTTGTTCTTTCAACTTTGTTCATCAAATAATTCTGCATAAAATGTATCATGGTTTCCACAAAAATATGAAACTGTTTTCAACATTGATAATAATAAGAAATGTTTCCTGAGCAGCAAATCAGCATATTAAAATGAATTATCATCATGACTGGAGTAATGATGCCGAAAATTCAGCTTTGATCACATGAATAAATTACAGTTTACTATGGCATAGAAAACAGATAGCCTATGTTAAATTGTAATATTACAGTTTTTACTGTATTTTTGATCAAATAAATGCAGAAGAGAATTAAAAATCTTACAGACCCCAAATGTTTGAACAGTATAGTACTTGTAGGCTAGTACTGTAATTAGGGTCGTTTTGTAAAAGTCACTGACTAATTACAGGCGAGTTGAGAGCACAAATCACAAAATATTTAGGCCTAGTAGTCATGAAAACGTATTCAGATTTATCATATTAATGATGCATTCACCTCATAAATCATGACACACTGCTCTAGCACAGGAAAGTGCATACAAGTTAAAGTGCATGCTTTTAAAATGAAAAAGTATTGGTATCGGTATCGATATCGGCGATACTGGCCCTGTATTTACTTGGTATCGGATCGGTACCGAAATTTGCAGTATCGCCCATCACTACTTGCGAGAACTCTGGATTACCAGGGTAGGACACATGAGTCATATCTTCTGAAACTGCCAGAAATTCGTCTGAGGTAAAATGTGATCGGAACGGTCATTAATCGGCTGTCGGTGAACATGTCAAACTAGCGATCAAAGACTTCAGATTTTAGCCTAGGATCAGAGGATTCTTAGCCTGACTTCGTCATACTCATATTCTAGGCAGAATGTGAGTCTGATACTGCTCCATAGGGCTTTGATTATGAGGCATGTCTTACCCGAACCAGGAAAAAAACAACAACTCTGCACTCAATTGGATAGACCTACAACCAATCAGAGCAACGCAGTGAGCGACGCATAGTTGTCAACAGAGCTGAACTGCACACACGCAGGAAGAAGTAGTAAAGTAATAATAAAGCACTCCATGAGTGCGACCAAAGGAGAAACCACAATGACCACAGGGTTTTCATTGCGTCCCATCTTCTTAGCGACCATCGGAGTCAGCTGATAAATTAAACTTTTGCCGAATCCCATAGGAAGGACGGCAAACACATCTTTCCGATCGACAAATGCCTTGATTGCGGTTCTCTGTTCGTCTTTTAAAATTAATGCGCTGTCGATTTCTTTTATAACAGACGCGATAGTGGAATCTAAACATCTCAATTCTCCAGCTGCAGTCGTCTTTGTTGAAAACCAATTCAACCCAAGTGCTCTTTGGTGACGTGGGTGATTACGTAATCCGCAGATCATCTGTCCATCATTGATTAAAGCCCGCCCTGGCAATTTGATTGGCTTGGCCTTCTGGGAGCCGAGCATAATTACTCCTCAACGGATCGAGTCCAGACCGAACTTCCCGACCAAAAAATGTTGTGGGCGGGGTTCGGGCTGGCACCCAGGCTAGAGGATTCTTTTAGGATTTGGAAAATTCGTCTCAGACGGCCAAATCGTGGCCAGAATCGCACAGTGTGAACCGGCTTTATAGTCAGTCTTTCGGGGAGCATCAAAATAAAGTGTTAGTAGATATTAAACAGACAGTCTACTAATACTCCAATGAGAGTCAGTTGACATGTCGGTGCAAATTTACTTATAGTTATCAGAATGTTTTAACTATCGAAATGAAGTGTTACCAAAAATAGTTGATATGATAGACGGTTTTAATCTTAGTCTTCAGTGTCACATGATCCTTCAGAAATCATTCTAATATGCTGATTTTTTTTCTTAAAAAATTTAAAAAATCTTAATTCTAAACTTTAGACCGCTATGTAAATGGCATTAAATACATATACATACCAGTATTGCAGGGAAGGTGTGTGTGTGTGTGTGTGTGTGTACCTGTAAAGTCTTGTAGAATTTCTTGACCTTTTTACATTTATTGAAGACTCATGTGAGTGGCTTTACCAGTTGTGGGAGGTTTGGAGTCTTGCCCACTGGAGTTTGCCCATCTATCTCGAGTTAGTCATGTTCATTTGAATCATTATGATGCATAGTGTTTCAAAACAGCTTTACAGAGAGACTGTATTTTGTCAGTATAGCCTCACAAGGAATATGCTCTAATGTCTTTGAGTGCCAAGTGAGATAACCAAAGACAACTGTGACAAAGCTCCTCAAGATGGAGAAACTGAGAGAAACCCATCCTGTGGGAACAAATTATGTCCAAATTACAATAATATTTAGCTCTGTAAGTAATAGAAGTCACATAGTCAATGAATAGAGCAAGTATGAATTCAGTCCTTGTGCATCTTGGCCAGTTGATGTGTCTGGCAGCCTTGATAAATACGAGCAAAACAGACCATGGGAAAATGTGTTTTGAGTTTGTCCTCTTGGTATTACATTCAAAATAATCACACATTCTAACACCTAACGTAAACTAATTAAAACTAAACTTACTTGGTGATGTAAAGTTCAAAAGTTTATTGCATCACATTTCCTTCTTAAAGCATCAGTGAAAGTTTGTTAAAGATGTTTATGGCATTTCTCAGCATAGATTTATTAAGCTTATTTTCTACAAATGTCTTGCTCTGAAAAATAATGCATTTTTGGCTTCTTGCATTCTTGCTGACAAACCATTTCTCTCTCTTTTTCAGTTTCTCATTTCGACAAAAATAGTCATCTGCAAAACCTAACCAGGATTTAGTACAACAAACCAAACACATCTGAAACAAGCCAGGCCCTTTCCAACAGAGCGAGGAGAGATGCGATGAAGTGACTTTTTTTTTACAATTCTGACCCATTTCTGGCTGGAAATCCTTTGTCTAACTTCTACTCCTAGTTTTTAAATGAGTATGTTTTTATCTTGGTGTTTGTAACTGTGCTCACTTAGTTCATAATTGAGTGTGAAGCCAATCATGAATGAGTAGATGTCAAAAACACAAATGTAACTAACATACATTTGCATTTTTACTACATACATTTTCATCACCATTCTTCCAGTACCCCAGTATGTTTTACTGTAATACTGTATGACATTACAATAATCAGTTTTAATTCAGTCATGTTATAATTAGCACAAAGACAAAGTTTAGCACTGATTTTGGTGACAATACTAAATAAGCATATTATCTTAAATGCATTGATTTGCTCTCTTAGGTCTTACTGAATTAGAAAACACCTTCAGACTGAATCTGTTGCAACGGTTGACAAGCTTTTGGACTGAAACTATCCATATGACTTTTGCATATCACTTTCTATTCCGAATTTCAATAAACTAGGGATTGTGGAGTTAAATTGAAGAGGTACTTCAACTAAAATACTTTTTTATTTTTTGGTAAATCATCTACCAGGTAACAATGTTTAATAAATCTCTTTAAGGTATATGAAGTTGTAAATTGTGGGCCATATGAATGTAAAACGTTGCAGTACTAGACCTCTGGACAATTATGAAAGAGGTTTTTTTTACCTGCAATGATATAAAAAAATGCTGTTCTTAATATCTGGACCCTGTTGTTTATTCATGGATTACCGAGTTATCCTGGATTTAACACTTAATATATTATTCATAAGCTTAAAATGATTTGATTTAATTTATTAAATGTAAACAAAAAAGAGAAGTATATGTATCTAGCTCTCTTGCATAAGAAATAAAATAATGTACAATTATTTTCCTTGTTTGATCTGATACGTTCAACCTGTTGAAATGCGAGACGAATGACAAAATGAAAATCAAGTGTTATGCACCAGTTAAACAGAAACACATTTAATATCCAGCTTTCAGGCAGCTTTTGTTTTTATAAGGTCCAGAAAGTACTTGTTTGGCATGTGAAGATATTGATGTCAGTTGCTTGATTTTTGCCTATTGGATGTTTCATATATAAAAATGTTTTTTCATGTTTGAAATAAAAAAATCTTTGGTCACAAAAAAAGGATAATGACTGAATTATTTAATAACAAGTAATATTAATTTCCTATAAGTGTTTGCAGGGCTGTTTTCTAGCATTACGCTCCTTTACGTTAGCGCCTAACAATGGGTTTTATTAATAGGTTTTTATTTGGATTGCAATTAGCTTTATTTCAAGAATAAACAATAGTTTCATGATTAAGTTGAACTGCCTAAAACAATCATTATACAAAGTGCATTTGCAGCTGAACATTAAACTCCATTCATTTTTAAATAAACACACGTGTGCTTCCGTAATGCTGCAAATCCTTATAAAACTCAACCAAGGTTAAAAACAAAGGACTCAACACTCACAATTAAAAAAAGTGGTATAATTGCATCACAATTAAACAATTTTGCCTATACAAAATGTACAGTAACTACCCATTTGAATATTCTCTTATCCTTAAAGTCAGAGACTGATATTCTTAAACATTACACATTAAAATGAATATTCACCCAAAACAAGAAGCCTTTGTCCTTTACTCACACTCGTGTCAATCCAAACATCTACACTGTTCCCCTCCTGTGCAAAACACAAATTATGATATTCTTTTATCCTTTTTGAAGCTTGAAAATTTGACTCCACTGACTAGACAAAAACAGCTAAAACATTCTTCAAACTATTTCATGTTTTCTTCTGAAGAAAACAAAGTCCTAAAAGTTTGGAACAACATAAGTGTGAGTAAATTACATTGAGTGAACTTTCCCGGTTAGACAATTAGCTAAAACGGTTCACATCATTCAGCCTTAACCCAAGGTGTATTCGTTTAAAAGTTAGACTTTCATAAGACAAATTCATATTATGGTACCATCGATCACAGTCAACTATTTTGGAAACTCAAGACATGTCATGTCCACAATACACTACTCCATTAGACACGATCAGCAACTCGAGTAAGAGTGAGTTATAGCTTGAGCCAAGGATGAGCAGCGAGGGCTTCTTTACTGCGGTCCCCGTAATCATACAGCAGCTCCTCGTCCTCCTCCAGGTCTCTGGAGGCCAGGAAGATGAGGTGAGGTGTGCCGTTTATAGCATGTAGTTTGGTCTGAAGGTTGCCATTTTTACTGTGGTTGATCAGTCGGCCCAGACGGTTGGTTTCTCTGGTAGCATCAACACTAGAAAAGTGCACAAGCAATTATACTTGGAATATAGAGAAATTATTTGCAAGTAAAAGCCTAATAACCCAATTTACAATCAATCAGTTTCTTTTATCCACTTCTGTCCTGATTTCTGTGAGGGGAGGGTCTAAGGGCTTTATCAGATCTCTCGATCTAACAGACAAAAACTTGCACAATTTACATATGTGACCCTGGATCACGAAACCAGTCACATGTCGCACGGGTATATTTGTGGCAATAGCCAACAATGCATTGTATGGGTCAAAATTATCGATTCTTTCATGCCAAAAATCATTAGGATATTAAGTAAAGATCATGTACCATGAAGATATTTAGTAAATTTCCTACCATAAATATATAAAACACTTACTTTTGTGAGTGAATGCTGCACAATCGTGAACATAAATGCATAACTTTAAAGGAGATTTTCTCAATGTTTCGATTTTTTTGCACCCTCAGATTCCAGATTTTCAATAGTCTCGGCCAAATATTGTCATATCCTAACAAACCATACATCAATGGAAAGCTTATTTATTCAGCTTTCATATGATGTATAAATCTCAATTTCAGAAAATTGACCCATGTGACTGGTTTTGTGGTCCAGGGTCACATAGGAACAGACACAGCTTTAGTTTCTGCTCTGACAGCCACAAGATCATCCAAATGCTGTGAGTGTGTGTTAGAAATCAGGAATGCTGAGAGAACATTGTGCTTGGTACGTTTTTCATCTTCAAACCAAAATTGGGTCTCCAGTCGACAAAGTTTAAATCCCGTTTGACTAGAGCTCTTCCCATAATGTTTAGATGAATATGAATGGCCATTCAGAGATTCTTTACACCAGAATCTGATGTTTAAATTAAAGGCCCTGTTTACACCTGGTATTAAGATGCGTTGGTCAATCAGATCACAAATGGATGACATTAAATACAGGTGTAAACGGGGTCTAAAACGTTTTGAGCTTGTCCACTTGAGGTTTTCGATTGGATTGCTTTCGTAGTGCAAACGCTCATGTGGTCGAATGCGTTCGAACAGCCTCAAAAAGACGCCTACTCTCCATCTACTGATTTAAAGCATAAACATATGGGAAGTGCGCTAGCCAGACGGGATTTAAACTTTGGCTGGAAACCCAAGTTTGGTTTCAAGAGGAAAAACGCACCCGTTTTCTCACCATTCTGGATTTCTAACACACACTCACAGCGTTCGGCGTCATCTCTGGGTGCGTGGCAGCGATCTAAAAAAAACAAAAACACACACCTTTACCCATCCCTCAAAGAAATCAGGACAGAAGTGGTTGAAAGTGGACAAGAGATGGATTTACAGGGTTCCAACATCTTGGTTTACTTCAAATTCTAGGACCTTTATAGGGCTTTCCAGGTCCAATACCCTCAAATTCAAGGATTTAATGTGGGAACATTTCTAGTGTCGAACAACAAACGTTGAGGTGCAATCGTAGTTGTTTTGTGCGCGTGTGAACGTCATGGCAACGGAAAACACAAAGAACCTCACGCGGGAAACACTTAACGTAACATGCAAATACGCGTAACTAACGTAAATCAAGCAAGCTAGTGTGCATAGGCCACGAAGTGTTGGCGAAATAACATTAGCGGACCAGAGGGAATAATATGGCATTTTTTTCCAGAAAACTAAATAAATTCAAGCACTTTCAAGGACCTGTCTCTATTATGTTAATTTTCAAAAACTTTACAGGGCCTTGAATTATTGAATTTTTTTTCAGATTCACATATTTCAGGGACCCTGGATTTAAACAGCAGGTGTAAACAGAGATGCGTCTCCCTCGTCTACTTGTGATCCGATCAACCAAAACACATTTTAATACCTGTAAACGGGGCCATAAAAAATAAAACGTCCAAATACTCACCAGTAGGTTTTGTCGTGGTAGCGGAAGTAATACATGTAGCAGCCCGTAGAGGGATCTTGAGCGTACTGAGATTCTCTTGCTTTGGCATCGGCGATCTCTAACAGATCCCCATGGTACTCCACTACAAACTGGTCTTTCTTAAACGCTCTGTCTGCAAAAATCCCTCTTCCTTTTCCTTCAATACATTTCACCTGATTAAAAATAGCAGATGCTTAAACCAAGGAATGAAAGGTTTCACGTTACAACATTGTTAAAGGCTTACCTTGAGCCCCTCTTCCACATTGTTTCGGATGAGATCATCAATGTGCTGCTGCTTTTCACACTGGTTTAAAACAACATGCCCATATTTAGCTCTTGATATGAAGAAGAAAATCCAGTTATGAAATTCTGATTGAAAAATACCAGGTCAGAAATATATAAAAAATAAAAAATAAAAAAAAGTATAGATGGATGAATCGTTCACAATAAAAGCTATAACAGAAAAAAAAATTTTTTTTACATTTTAAAACACTGGAAGAGTTTACCAACCTTTAACTCAGCTTTGCTTTTCCTGCAACTTCGCCTAATAGGGTAATAATCTGTGACCTTTCGATTGAGTTCAGACTCTTTGCCTTTCAATCTGAAGAAAATAAGACAAATACACATGGTAAGATGATCCCGCTAACAAAAAAAAGGGATGTGTAACAGCAAACTCGACAGACAAACAATTTATTAGACTTACTTCCGGTCTGTTGACTTTTCCCCATTCATTCTCTGCCCAGATTTGGTTTGCTTCCTCGTCCCAGAATCTTTCTGAGGCGCATCAATCTGATCATTATGTGCACAATTAAGGATCTTGCCAGTGTTTTCTTGTTTCGGTGCATTGAGCTCATCAGCATCTTTGACTAGCCAAAGAAAGAAAAACAAAGTAGTAAGTAAAACAACTTTGACCATGATAAATGTACATCTTTAATACGATATAAACAAATACCTTCAGTTTGTTTGCTCGTGTCCGCTGCAGAATTGTCTTCTAATATTGGGATGAGTGGGTTATTACGAAGCGGCTTGTTTTGAGTCAGACAGCCATGGATTGTGAGCTGAACTTGGCATGTCTGAGACACAAATAGGCATTTGATCAAATCAATTAATTTTTAAGCAATATGCATTGTTAACTTGTTTAAAGGGATAGTTCACCAAAAAATTTAATTGTCATCACTCCCCTTCATCATGTTGTTCCAAGCCTGTATGAGTTTGTTTCTTTTATTTGTTGTTGTTGAACACAAAAGACGACATTTTAAAGATGGTCGGAGATTGATTAACAAAAAGTAGGGAAAAAATACAGTATGGAAATCAATGGGTGCCGTCAACTGTCTGATGAACAACATAAGGGTGAGTAAATGATGTCCATTTTTTAATTTTTGGTTGAACCATCCCTTTAAGCTGATCACAGATCGATCAGCAAGTGAAATACATTCAGGATTTCAGACGCTTCTCTCCTACCGTTGGCTTTCCGTGTTTGTTTTCTTTAGCCTGTTCAGCTTTCTCGTCCCCAGGTCTTCGCTTGCTCGACTTTTTGCCTAATGAGTACATAAATAAAGCATAAATTATGCGTATGCATGCTGCGACTAACGTCAGGATTCGAGCTGCAAAAATTGACCGCAGAAAACGCGAATATAACGACACAATATTAGATCGTCACTAAATATCAGATCGATTCTAATAATCACCGTTTTTCACAAACAAACAGGTTCGCTAAACGGACGCACGTCTGTGAGTCACATTAATAATTTTTTTTTATCTTATTATTTTACCTTTTCCCATCTTGGATTCGATTTCCAGCAACAAACAGATATGGTTATAAACAGCACAGCATGCTGAGATAAATAACTTGACGTCAGGCTGCCTGGGTTTTTAAATATCAATCGTAGCGTTCATTGGTCGAACTCTTGTAGAGTAGGCGTGTGATTGGTTTAAAAAACGCGGAAGCAGTCGACTACACGCGCCGTGCCTCCTGACGTACTTCCGGTATGATTTATTTTTTATTTATTCATTCATTCATTCATTCATTCATTTTTATTCAGTGCCAGAAGAACAAGAGGTATACTCGCATTATCACATTAACATTAGCTGCCAGGAAAAAAAAAGAAAGAAAAAAAAAAATATATACATAATTTCCAGTCCTTTCAAAGCATTAACGTTACATATTTTTGTGAAAAAATTAGCTTTTTCAAAAAAGTTTGCTTTGAGCCCACTTCTTTTTATGTATATGGTATTTTACTAATAAAATAAATTACTGTATAATATATGTTGTTCTTTACATTATGTCATTCTCTGAGTATAAAAAAGCACATCAAATACAGTAATTTCTCACCCCTATTGTGAGGATAATGTTGGATGTATAAAGCAGATGTATGATTCAGCCTTTAGGTGCTGTTTGATTCTTGTTTATTGACCAGTTTAATACTTCAAACTTTGTGGACTCATCGACAAAAACCTTAGTTTTCATTTCAACAAAACGGACAAAACATACATTTGCTCACAAGCTTAAAGGTTTCCACTGAACACAGTTACAGTTTAGTTGATTTAACAGTCAACCACTGTATCCAGGTCTCCGAATCATAATAAAGCCCGTTTCTTAATTTACAGATTACACTGTACACTAGTTCTGTCCATTGTGTTTAATTAATGATAAAAAAGGGATGAAATCATGTGCACCTCAGCATTTCTCATCCTCTTGAATGAATCTCAGCATTTATCATCTTCTCGGTCTGAGCAGAGCATCTCCTTGAATCGTCTTTTTCTCTCCATGTTTTCATTTACTTTCTTCCGTTTGTCCTGTTTCCTTTGCATGGATTCCTTCTTTACTTTCAGCAGTTCACTTTCCTCACCCTTGTATGCGACGTCCAGTTTCTCACGTAAAATCTCTCGTGCTCGTTTTCTGTTCAAATCCACAGATCTGGTCTGGTGACACTGCAAGAGAATATGAGATCATTTTATTATAATAATATTTGGGTGAGATTAGGCATCATTGGCACCGTTCACTGAGGGATTTGGGATAGTCAAGAAATAAATTACAATTAGATATACACTTTTATTGATTAAATATCTTTTGGAAAAACTGGAGTCACTAAAGTTATTTCTTTCTTCTCTTCATTGATTGTATACATTTTTATATTGAAAGCCCATTTGTCAGGATCACCCATTGTGCAAGTTGATGAATGTGAATAAAAGCCTAAATTAAATCTGTTCATCATATAAAGCGATCGAGTCTCTTCAGAATATTTAGACTAAACCACTTAATTCATATGGATTAGTTTTACGATCTCTTTATGAATGTTTTGAAGCGTCAAAGTGGTAGTTGCGTAGCTGTCAATGGAGGCACAGAAAGCTCTCAGATTTCATCAAAAAAGATCTTCATTTGTGTTCCGAAGATGAACGAAAGTCTTACAGGTTTGAAACGACATGGTGAGTAATTAATGACATTTTTTATTTTTTTTTATAAGGTGAACTATCGCTTTAAGATCATAAACGAGCTCACCTTCACGACGATTCCAGTGGGGACGTGTTTAAGCACGACGCAGTTGCTGGTTTTGTTGGTGGCTTGTCCTCCAGGGCCAGATCCCCGAACAAACTGTTCCTCGAGGTCTTCCTCGTGTAAAACTGGCAGGTCAATCTGGTATTTCTTACCAGCAGCGAAAACAAACGGCCATCTTATTAATCTCCAGTGTCGCGGTGGAGAAAGTAACGTCATGTGTCCAATGTTTATCATTCCCAACTTCAACTTCCAGACGGAGAAGAGCCGGTGACTGACTAAAGTCATCCTTCAAAGTTTCCCCTTGTAGAAACGCATAAGGACTCGCTCGGCATATACAACCCAATTAAACGTATTCAAGTAACAAACCAAGTATCAAGTATCAAGAAAAAACTACAGAAATATATAACACTGTACTACACACATTACTTCTTCTTTTATTATATGATGATTCACAGACTATGTGCACACTGCCATCTATTGGCCTGTTATACAACTGGCCTGTTTATTTATTATGTATACCACATGAAAGCTGAATAAATAAGCTTTCCATTAATGTATGGTTTGTTCTGATATGACAATATTTGGTCGAGATACAACTATTGAAAATCTGGAATCTGAGGGTGCAAAAAAATCTAAACATTGAGAAAATCTCCTTTAAAGTTGTTCATTTATGTTCACGATTGTGCTGCATTCACTCACAAAAATAAATGTTTTATATATTTACGGTAGGAAATGTATTAAATATCTTAATGGAACATGATCTTTACTTAATAGCTTAATGATTTTTGGCATAAAAGAATAATTTTGACCCATACAATGTATTGTTGTCTATTGCCACAAATAAACCCATGCGACATGTGACTGTTTTTTTGTCCTCGGGTTACATATATAATGTTTATAATATAATAATAGTTATTCACTGTGGTTATGTAATTATGTTGCTACATAATACTGCTTCTATTAGTGCGCTAACCTGTTTAAAATCAAATCAAATAGATAATGACTTCATTATTTCAATTAACATTTAATTTAACAATATATAAAAATAACAATTCATTATTTTACAAAAGCAATTTGCACTTTCCCTAAAGCCCTTGAACTATTATTGTTTGGTCTGAACTGCTGAAGTGGATGTTGGTCAAGAAAATAACAAATAAATTAGAACAACTTATGCATATGGACAAGAAACATTTTCTCCCAGCATTTATACTGTCACTCCAATCAAGATGATGCATAGTATATAAGAATTTTAATTTTAATGCAATAAAGAGGCGAATATTGTAAAACTTATTGTATTTGAAATTGAATAAGTTTCTGTTAATAATCACCGACATTTTACGTTTCATATTTCCTGCATAATTTGGTTACACTTTATTTTAAGGTGTCATTGTTACAGTGTAATTATATATTTAAGTACTGAGTAATATTAACTAACTACATGTACTATAGGGTTAGGGTAGGATTAGGATTTGGTTGAGGGTTAGTTGCATGTAATTATGCATAATTTACTGTTATTACTATGTTAAGTACATGTAACATGTAACAAGGACACTGTAAAATAAAGTATTACCCATAATTTCATACATACAAACTATATTTTGTTGGATCATCAGTAGGAACACTCATCTGAACGATTTCTGACCATAAACATGATAGACGTCTGCAGTAACAATTCAACAAACACTCTTATACAGGTTAAGATAATGCACTTATTCCTAAACATACTGTAAATTCAGTTTGAAATGTAGTGAATCCAGTTTTGATGCTTATTTTAAAGAAAGAAAACCAACATGCATAAAGGTATTTTATTGATGTCGCAGCAGTCCTCTGGTCTCATTAAAGGTAATACCATAAACTGATGCTGAGCTTTAATGGCAAAGAATACAATCAGACAGAAAATGACATTATTTACAAATAAATAAGCCATTAAAAAAGTCTTTTGCAATTTACAAATAAATGTAATTCCTGATTCCAAAGAACATCAAATATGCAAAGCGTCTTAGTTAAGACTAACTAGTTAGTTTCCTGTCAAGACTAAATATTTTTCAACCCCTACTTAGTCTGTATTTAACCTGAAAAATGAACGTCTGAGAGCAAAATATCATTCGCACACCACATTTAGTCGAGGGACAGAAATACAAAAGGACTAAGGAATTGTTGAATTCTTGTAGAAATGCAGAAGTCTTTGGATTGGCCAGGACTTGGTCATAAAGGATCAGTTCAATTCAGAATTAAAATTTCCTGATAATTTACTCTCCTCCACGTCATCCAAGATGTTCATGTCTTTCTTTCTTCAGTCGAAAAGAAAATAAGGTTTTTGAGGAAAACATTCCAGGATTTTTCTCCATATAGTGTCTTCAATGGGGTCCAACGGGTCGAAGGTCCAGATGTGAGTTTCAGTGCAGCTTCAAAGTCTCGACACGATCCCAGCCAATGAATAAGAGTCTCATCTAGACAAACCATCGCTCATTTTATAACAAAAATAAACATTTATATACTTTTTAACCACAAATGCTCGTCTTG
The DNA here is from genome assembly GCA_022828995.1 of Vimba vimba. Taxonomy (NCBI): domain Eukaryota; kingdom Metazoa; phylum Chordata; class Actinopteri; order Cypriniformes; family Leuciscidae; genus Vimba; species Vimba vimba. Next base: position 46,838,901 of record CM040820.1, on the reverse strand, counting down.
CACTAGCTGTGATGCGCCACACATTATGAAATCACGTTGAAAGGTCAAGCGTGACGTAGGCGGAAGAAAAAAGTGTTTACAAAGCGAATGTGCAAAGACTAAATCAAACCTCATTTACAAAAAAAAGGTAAATTAACGATGTCGGGCGGTTTTGAAGTTGGAGTAGAAAATGAGATTGAGTTTTTCGCCCCTACATTTCCCACCTACGTCGTGCGACCTTTAAACCTGATTACGTAATGCGGGAAGTCATGGATGTGCAAGATGAGCATTTGTGGTTAAAAAGTATATAAATGTTTATTTTTGTTATAAAATGTCTGCTGGTTTGTCTAGATGAGACTCTTATTCCTCGGCTGGGATCGTGTCGAGACTTTGAAGCTGCACTGAAACTCACATCTGGACCTTCGACCCGTTGGACCCCATTGAAGTCACTATATGGAGAAAAATCCTGGAATGTTTTCCTCAAAAACCTTAATTTCTTTTCGACTGAAGAAAGAAAGACATGAACATCTTGGATGACGAGGTTATGATTAGGAAGTTTTAATTCTGAAGTGAACTAATCCTTTAAATTCGCCACTTTCGCTACCTGTTGATCCCCAGTCTCTTCTGGAAGGCATCACCATCGCCCTTAGTGGCTTGCTGTGTGAAAAACATCAAGACAACAATGACATCTCTCACAAAGTTGCAAAAAACATAAACCAGGGTTCCCACACCTTGGTTAACTTCAAACTCAAGGACCTTTCAAGGACTTTCCAGGTCCAATACCATCAAATTCAAGTACTTAATGTGGGGACACATTTCAAGAGAAAGCAAAGTTACATTGTGTTACCTTGTAAGATACATCGTTACAGTTTTCATGTGTCAAACTATGCATAAAATCTTTTTTTGCATTTATTTTTGGCCATATGACAGAGATCTGATCTTCTATAGACCTTTCTCACAACTTCCGTATTTGCGACCGGAAATACGCAATCGTCATGGTAATCTTCCGCAGCAGGCAAAACAAATGGCGCAAGCAACGAGCAAGAGTTATTGTAGCGTACCGGGCTGTTTTTGTTATTCCTAAAAGCAGCCACATCTATCGGTTTCATTCCTTCCCTCAGTTCCCTGTTGATGACGAAGTTCGACGGAAATGGATTCAGGCTATCCGGCGGGATGTTATTGATCCTGTGACGATCTTTTCTCCTTCTCATGTCACCATTCACTAACGCGCCATTGTGTGTGTGTGTGACGCTCCAGTCCAAATGTTAATTTTATTTTCTTTAGCCTTTTTGCCTTTGATTTATATATTATGAAGTAGCTCCCCCTCTTTGTTGTTGTTGTTGTTTTCTGCTTGGTTAATACTTTTTTGTATATTGACAACATTTGTATACGCATAAATATTTTCTTTCCCCTACGAGAGTTTTGTATGTTGCTTTTTTCCCCCTAAAAATAAATAAATTCACTAACGCGCCAGTTCAAGTTCAACTTTATTAAGATCCCTTGCGGGCAATTTGTATGCAGCGTAGTAGAAATATAACATATAGACAACAATATAAAACAGAATAAATAAGAACACACAACAGTAGGCTACAAATTCATTTAAAATACTAATATTTACCATTCTGAGTATTTAACAATCTGATTACACCAGGGACAAATTAATATTTGTATCAAATGCTTTTCATCTTTTGTAGTCTAGCGAGAGCAGAATAGAGAACTTTGAGTGCAAAAAAATGTCACTTACCTAAGAGCATGATTAAGGACATAACGGTTGAATAAAACTGACAGACTTCTTTTTGTTATTCACACCAAAACGCAGTTTATTGTCAATAATAGTCCTAAATATTTATAACTTTCCACACACTCCACCTTCTCTCCTTTAATGAACGTATACTGGGAAGAATGAGCTTCAGTTCTGAAATCAATAGTCATATCTTTGGTCGATACATTCAGCTGCAGACAAGCATCACCACACCATTTAACAAAGTCATCAACAACTGGACCATGACAAGTTAATTTTTTTTCCCGAAGTTGTAAAGACTCTCTGATCCATTTTCTCTTGCCGGGTATGTTTTTCTGATATGTTGACGCTTGACAGGAACTCCGCTTCCACAACGATTACGTATTTCCGGTTATTGTGAGAAAGGTCTATTTGTGGTATTTCCGTTTTGCATAAAACTGAAGAATATTCGGTACATCCTCCTAAACTGTATTTTCAAATGATCTGATATTAACTTTTGCATGGTGTTTAATTAAAAGAGCTTAGGCTCATGTAACCAGACTATTTTTGCAATGTTTCAGCGGTGTGTCTGTGAAACGTTGAGGTTCAATTGTAGTTGTTTTGTGCGCGCGTGAACGTCATGGCAACGTACAACACAAAGAACCTCACGCGGGAAACACTTAGCGTAACTTGCTAATGCGCGTAGCTAATATAAATCAAGCAAGCTAGTGTGCATAGGCCACGAAGTGTTGGTGAAATAACACATTAGCGGAACGAAGGGAATAATATGGAATTTTTTCCAGAAAACTTCTTGCACAAAATAAATTCAAGCAGTTTCAAGGACCTGTATCTGTGTGTGTTTATTTTAAAGAAGTTTCCAGGGCCTTGAAATCTTTTTTTCAGATTCACAAACTTTCAAGGATTTTTATTAGTGCTGTCAAACTATTAAAATATTTAATCGCGATTAATCGCATTAATGTCATAGTTAACTCGCGATTAATCGCAATTAATCGCACATTTTTATCTATTCTAAATGTCTCTTGATTTCTTTTTGTCCCATTATTTTTTCTCATTTTAATGCTCTTATCAACATGGAAAAGTGGATCGGCTTGCTTTGAGCAAATGTTTCTTTTTGAAATCAACATTGGCATACTGTAGTGTTCAATTTCACACTAACATTTTCACTTGGAGCAAATAATCTCTCACACAATGTAACACTGTCCATCAATAAAAGGGTGAAAGAAATACTGACGAGGTCCTAATATTGACGAGGGGGTGGAGAATTCGCATCAGCGAATCAGTGTGCTTGGCCATCAAGTAGTAGGCCATTTCAGACTGGACGTGCTGCAATGGTAGCTCAGTTCACAATGACAAAACACACAGATCACTTTGGTCTTGTCAACTGAAACATTTTGGCCACTTTTTTAAAATTAAACTTTCCATTCAGAATCTTATTGGCATCCATTTCGGCGTCTCGCGCTCATCATTCATCCACTCAAAACATAATGTTAAAGGGGGTCGCACACTGGACGAGAAGCGAAGCGCAGCGCCAGGTATTTATAATTCGAACACATTATTCTCTATGAGTGTACACACACCTTTTATTGCTGGCCATAAACTGAGAAAGTACGCGTCCGATGTGCGATACAAGTTGTCCATAGACGCGGCTTCTCGTCCACTCTTTGGCCGGCTCGCAAGCCCAAACAAGTGTGTGCGGCGTGCCTGTTGTTTTCTTTCCGGTCTAGCTAGATCCGGTGGTGTTGTACTAACGTTACTAGTTGTTGCAAAAGCATGTCAAAAAAAATGTTTAAAAAAAAACAACAAAGTTTGCTAGGCGTTAATCGCGCGATAAAAAAATTGACGCCGTTAAAATGGGTTTGTGTTAACGCCGTTAATAACGCGTTTAACTGACAGCCCTAATTTTTATGTTTTTTTATGTTAACCTGTATTTTCAAGGACCCGTGGGAACCCTGATAAACATAATGGTTCAGAAAGACACGCACCTTGTTGATGTCTTTGTGTCGCTCCTTGGTGACAATTTCTTCCAAAACTTCCCCATCGCCTCTTATGAGCCTGTGTGAACATTCATCATGTTAAAGTTTCATTGTGTTGTGGATGTAGCAGGTTGATAGAAACTTATACTAAAGAGGGATTTAAGAGTTTAACCTGGTGCGCCCGGTCTCGGGGTCGACGACACGGCGGATGATGCTTTGCCTCGCATCGTATTCTTCCTTCGTCATCGGCCTCTTGGTGCAAAAACTGGCCTTCTGTTCCTCAGTCATGACTACAGGACGACAGAAACGCAATTTTATCTCCAGAAAATGTTCAGCACAAAATTTCCAAACACACGTTTCAGTAAGAGTTTACAAAAAGGTTTAATTTGTTAATATTAGTTTACTAAATTATTTGACAGGAATTCATGTTGAAAGGTAGGGCTGGGTAAAAAAATATCGATTTCTCTATTTTTTTTTAAAAATTTTTAATTGATTAAAGTCGGATTTAAGGCTTTTAAAGACCTTTTTCAAGACCTGCACAAATAAAATGAATACCATATCGGCAGGGTAGTGCAATGTCTAGGGAAACATTACATTGTTAACTATGATTTTTAAACAACTTTACAGTTCAGTTTTGACAAAAACAATAAGTTCTATAAAATCATAAACGTCACGTCAGCATTTTTTTTTAAAGTCCCACTGTGGTGAAAATCAGGCTTTTAATGTAGTTTAATGTCTATGTGATGTTTTTAATATGCTTTAAGACAAACCATGTGTAAATTCATAAGTCGACAGCATTGCTGAGTATTTCCTCCTTAAAACTGCAGTGAACCAAAGACAGTCTCAAAAACATGCTTTGAAATCGCTGGTGTTTCTGACGTCACAAACTACCTTGTAACCAATCAGATCAATGTGTGATCGTCAACCAGTGGATCTCTGAGCTGAGCGAGTGAGTGGAGGCGGGGCTCATTTGCATATTCATAGAACCACGTATACTAAATGAAGCAAGGGTGTCGAGTTACATTCAAGATATTTTAAGGCATGACCATTTATTTTTCAAGGAAAAAATTCTTAAATATGTCATTTTGGTGATAAAAGATGAGTTTTAAGGGGTTAAATTACTGACTACAGGAGGACTTTAAGAAAAGGGATGATTCAAAAGTATAAATATTAATTTATACTGTATAAAAATTCGAGTTGATTTTTGCATGGTCGCGCTGGATGAAAATGTAATTTCAGTCTCTGACAGTAGGTGGCGCTTATGAAACATCAGAAATATAGCGGTTACCCCAGTATAAACGCTTATAAACACGATTTGCGCGCCGTCTGAGAAGCGGATTTCTAGAAACGTGCTTCAGATGTGTGCTCGCACAAAACTTTTAGTTAACAAAGATTAATACTGTAACAAATGTTTTGCTCGTTGTTAGTTAATGCATTGACTAGCATTAAGTAATGGGACCTTGTTGTAAAGTGTTATCATAACTTCTTATCTTTTTTCCTTTAGGCACTGGTGTGTATTGCGTGAGCACGTACCGGGGCCGGGTTCTTTGGCTTCTTCATTCAGCCAGGTCTGCAGGAACGGTTGAAGCTGTTCTTCAGACACAGGAGTTGGTACAGACGCCGGCACTGCTTCTCTTTCAGCTTTCAGCGCTAACTTCTTTTGCCGCTTCTTTTCCTTCTTCTCCCTCTTCTTTTCACGCTTCAGTTTCTTTTCTTCTCGCCGTTTCTTTTTCTTCTTGGCCTTTTTTTCTCTGGATGAGGAAGTGGAGCTTGAAGACGATGAAGAGTTGGAGCGGCTTCTCTTCATCTTCTTCTTCTCTAATTTCAGACCAGAATTTGAGGCACATGTTATACTCTATGAACACATTACTATTTGTTCATCTCCCAATCCTCATTGTATTGCATTGCATTATCTGCTTTGAAAATACAGAGCTTTAAAGGGGTGGTATAATGCCCTTTTCACAAGATGTAAAATAAGTTTTAGCTCAAAATACCCCACAGATATTTTTATAGAGCATGTAAAAATTGTCACTTTTTGAGGGTTAGCAAAAACACACCGTTTTTATGTGTGTCCTTTTAAATACAAATGAGCTGCTGCTCCCGGCACAGGGGGTGGAGCTTCAACAGCTTGAGTCTGTGTGTGTGAATGTGTGTGTGTGTGTGTGTGTTTGCAGCTTTGATTACCTCACACACACATGCACATTTCAAAACTTTTAGCCTTTTATGTTCAAACCGGAGTCAGACAATGATGGAGAGACATGACAACATGTAGAAGCAACAGGACATTTCTGAATGGTTAGTTGATGAATTTAGACAGCTGATGTGTAGTTATCTTCTAGTCACTGATTAGCATATTATGTCTTGATAATCTATAAATCGTGTTCTGGGGGCGGGGTTTATGTAAATTCTAGGGTTAGTGATGTCACTAACGCGGGAGGAATGTTGTGTAGTCTCTACCAGCCGTTTGTTGTAGTCCTTAAAAAGCAATTTCTTTAAAAGCAAATATCTCCCTTTGCTTTGAACTTTGAGTGTTGTAACTTTGCAGATGTTGTTTATGCTCAAACAGCAACATTACACACTAACTAAAGTTAGAAAAGTGAAATCATAATCAACCACCCCTTTAACATGCATTACTGAGAGCAGCAGTTTCTCTCACCAGAGGAGCGTTCATGTTTCTTCTGGAGGCTTGGACTGGGTCTCCTGGCGCTTGACGATAACAAGCTCTGGGATTTGCTCTCTTCCTCGTGTCTTTCAGTGTCACTCCCTCCCATCAGTAATAATCGACTTGGCAAGCTGTCGGGAAAGTAGAGGTCCTGATTCGTTACTGTTTTAAAGCAGTATGATCTTGTAATAAATGCAATTGCTATAAATCTGCAGGTAAAAAAAAAAACAGTGCAACATATATCAAGTATAGAATTTTGATAACACTTAACAATAAGGTTAAATTCGTTAACATTATCTAATGCATTCATTTTCATACACTCATACACTTTAAAGTAATTTAATAAATAGTAAAATTCCATCAAATTGAATTAATGATTGTTCAAATTATTCAATTAAATTATGTAAGGATTATTCATTTCAATTTGATGGAATTTTACTATTTATTAAATTGCGCAAATCTTTAAAAAGGCTTAATTTTTTTGAGGGTAGGCTACAAATAATACTATTTCATAATTACGACAGTCATAAATATTATGAGATAAAAAAGTCGAAATTATGAGGAAAAATAAATTATGACTTTCTATGTCATGATTGACTTTTCTGTCATAATTTCGAGTTTTCATCTCATAATTATGATTCACAAAATATTTTATTATTATTATTATTTTTAAACTTGTGGCAGAAATTGGCTTCCATAAGTCTGTGTGCAAGCAAAGTACGATAAATGTCCTAAGGAGCTAACGTACTCAATTTATTACTTAAGAAGGTTAGTAACAAGAAACGTATGGACAGTAAAGTGTGCGTGCAAGCATTGAGACAAACTGTATTGTATAAAGCGCATAAATGTGACTTAAAGCTGGTTTAGCCGAGAGTTCCTCTGCACTGCCACCTGTCGTTATGAGGAACAATACAAAACTGGGGATACATCGTTATAAACTCCTCTCGAGAGCATAAATAAGGCTGTATATAAACGCAGAAAGTGTGTGTATTGCAACAGGCCCGGAACTGCATGGCGTCTACTAATCTAATATCAAATTACGCCAGCACAGGCTTCATCTTAATTATAGTGACCCAATAAATAACGCCCATTAATACTTACTCATCCACCAATCCAGAATTCCTTTACTTTCTGCTTTCTAATAAGATCTTTAAACCTAAAGCCTGTAGAGAGCCGTAATTGTGCACTCCGCAGTAACAACAACAGAATGCCGGATATCCGGTTTCGTGATTTTTCAAAATTAAAGTTCCAGGCGTAAAAACTATTTACTATAGTTAGAAAAACTATTACTTCTATATATTTACAAAATAATCGTAATAATAATATACATTTAAGTTTAATATTTATATATACGTGTGTGTGTATATATATATATATATATATATATATATATATATAATTATTCAATTTTATGAAATTTTACTATTAATTAAATTGCGTAAATCCTTAAAACAGTCATAAATATTATGAGATTACAAAGTCGAAATTATGGGGAAAAGAGACTGACTTTTCTGTCATAATATCGACTTTTCATCTCATAATTATGATTCACAAGATCTTTTATTATTATTTTTTTTACTTGTGGCATTTTTAAAAACTTGTATACACACACACCAAACTATATTATACATTCAAAAATATTCTTGAAATTTACTTTTGTAAATGCATTTGGCTGATGGATTTATCCATAGTGACTCATATTGCATTCAAGGTACATTTTATAAGTTCATGCATGTTCTAGGAGTTAATCCTATAGCCTTTGCATTGCTGGCACCAAGAACTACATGAATATTATCAATAAACTCCATAATCATAATAGAAGTTAGAATACAACCATACTAGTTCCTACGTCTGAACAAAACACTTAAGGGATTAAAATACCAACAGGCTAATATGATTCAAATAAAACATAAGGTTGCATATGATGCTTTTAATTTCATGTCTGGAAGGCATTACATGTTAGTATGCAAAACAGTTTTGATATCAGTAAGACATCGGAAAATACAGCTAAAAAAAGCACCAACCTGCCAAGATTTTATCAAACTTCAGTCAAATTTTCTTTCAATCTCGATAGGGGATAAAATAAAGACGTGATACGTCAGTCAATTCAAATCACAAATCTTCCCTAGAGGAGTAAACCATCATTGCAAAGGTCATTTGGTCAGTTATCTTTCACGCTGACTCACAACTATTGACCCGTATTGGCCATGTGACTCTTTCAACACATTCACGTCTGTGCTGCAGGAACCTAAAGGTAAATGCAACAACACTGTCTTACCACTGACTGCAGTTGTACTAGAACATTTCTTATGTGTTTCTCATTAATAAATATGCTTCAAAACCTATTTCAATACTTAAACATACAAAATGCTGAAAAAATGCAAAACTGTAACAGTGCATAAACAAAAGTTGAAATGTGTCTAATGCTTGGCGATGTAACTGAAAAGAATATACACTAAATAATATACATTTTGTTTAAAATATCCGAATGAAAAAGCACATTCGTTTTTCTCAAACCCTTGAATATATATATATGTTTATCTAAACAAAAATAGCATTTAAAGATTGCCTTTCCACCTGGAGATCCTCAAAATAAAGTGGGAGTGTGGAATGTGAAGCGAGCCGAGACCGAGGGTGTTATGAGGACGCTACCATCCGCACTCGCTGAGGGGGGGTTAAAATCACATTTTTTGCTGCCTTGATGGTATTTTTCATCAGCATGGCTACAGTCATTGGTCCAACACCGCCTGGGACTGGAGTGATGAAGCTGGCCTTCTTCCGAACACCTGTGGAGACCAATTACAAGTCATGTCAGAAAGCTCCTTACATGCAGATTTACAGTCAGACATTAGGAGAACAAACAACCCTCTTCATGTTGTCCCTTTAACATATGCCTTGATTAAAATACATTTAGAAGAAGAACGGATAAACTAAACTTACAATATTTTTTACTAAAAGGGATTGCAAGGCAGCAAAAGTTTTAGTTTAGCTTCTGCTGCAGAAGTATTGTCATGATTTAACTTCGTGTCAAGTTTATTTTTACCTGTTCAAGGTATCAACACACCAAAAAACATGGGTTTTGCTTAGAAAAGGTGGTTATATTGCTAAATCGATATATTTAACATTGCATAATACAGTATGCAAGTATTTAAATGACATAATTCCAATCAATGCAAGTCAATAGGATATTTTCAAAGAATACTCAAACTTTTAAAGAGGATCTATTATCCCCTTTTACAAAGTCTTGATGTTGTTTTTAGTCTCTACTAGAACAGGTTTTCATGCTTGAATGTTGATTATTTCCCCCATATTCTCCATTGTTGCGGCTCCTCTCTTCCCAGTCTGTCATTAACACTCTGTTTACTTCCTGTCTCTATGAAGCCCCTCCTCCTGAAAAGCAAACTGTGCTCTGATTGGTCGGCTGGATCAGTGTGTTGTGATTGGTCAAGCGCTTCGAGTTTGTTTGGGAAATGTCCCGCCCCTTTCCATAACCGCCAGTTTAACACACTACTAACTAACTCAATCAGGCCCCGCCCCTTTATTCTGCGTATTAATTATTTAAATGAGGAATATTGTGATGTTTTCTTTCCTGGAAGAAACTCAAGACTACAATGGAGGCGTTTCAGGAGTTCAGAAACACTGATATAGAGAAGAACAGGAATTTTGCAGAGCTTTTTAATGCTCAAACAGCAACATTACACACTAAAGAAAGATGAAGGTAAAAAATAAAATAAATAAAAATTCACCCAAGACTGATATTATAAGATATTTACAGTTTAGAATCACTACTGTTACCTTCCAGGCACAAATATTAAATTAACTGAGAAAGTCTTAAAGGCATTTAGCCAATTATTTTAGCAACTACAGAAAAATCACACAACTAGTTGCGTTTCCTTCTTACCTTCAAAGTCCACGTCACCAACAAGTCTGTTTTTCCCAGTCAACGGGTCCAATATTCTGTTGATACCAACATCTATAACAGCGGCGCCCTCCTTGATCATATCAGCAGTGATGAGGTTAGGAATACCTGAAGGGATAATGGTGTTCGTCAGTGAGCACCACACAGACACATGCATTAAGATCAATTTAATCTGCAAATTGAAATTCGTACCTGCAGCAGCAACAATGATGTCCGCGATTTTTGTGTGCTGACGGAGCTGTTCTCTGGGAGTGTAACGGTGGGAGATGGTCACGGTCGCATCACCTGAAACAAAACAGGCAATTATATTAATGCCTAACCAAACCTCATCAGAAGTGCACGTGCTTTGCTTTATTTCCTCACCTCCCGGGCGTTCGTGTTTCCCGTCTGTGTGCAACAGCATTGCGATGGGCATGCCAACGTTCTTGGAGCGACCGGCCACCAACACATTCTTACCCAGCGTCTGTATGCCTACGAGAAACAAGATCCAGTGAACACAAGAACTCACAGCCGGGATCAATTTGCATCCAGTAACAACTGATATTTTATACCATGTTTGTTCTGCCTGAATATTTTATTCTGATTTCCGTTCAAACTGTTTAAAGCACAGGGAGTTACGGTCAGTTTAATCACGTTCTATATTAAAGGTGCAGTAAGTGATTGCACTTGTAGCCAATCAGCAGCAAGGGGCGTGTCCACTCATGAGAGAGGGGCCTGTGTTGCTTGTTAGGCCCCGTTTACATGTACATGGTTATTTTGAAAAACGGAGACATTTCCCTTCGTTTGGGCCCTTCGTTTACACGCAAACGAAGAATTCGCCTCTGAAAACGATTCTTTCTAAAAACTCCGGCCAGAGTGGAGATTTTGGAAAACCTCGTTTGCATGTAAACTGAGAAAAACAGAGTTTTAGGCAGTCGACGTCACAGTATGCGACAGAACTTGGACCTGCGTTAAAAGTGCGACCAGAAAGAGGAAGTGATTCGTTGCTGTTGTTGCTATTTTCGGGATTCTGATTGGCTAACGTGGGCTTGAGCTTCTCGTTACACTGCCATCTACAGGTTTGGCATGCTCGTCTTGACGGCATATATACAAGGGTTCCTGTAAACTAACACTTTTCTGAAAATTTTAAAAAAGTAGACCCCACTTTATTGATAGTATAGGCTTATATTGAACTTTATTCTTGTACAAACAGATGTTGTATTAAGCAGTACATAAAGTATTGAATGAAAATGTCTCTGAAAAGTCTATTTTTGACAAATATTGCATTTATTTCACTTCAGCTGTGGTAAAGTATGCAAACTATCACTATGTCTAAATATTTGTCAATGTTTTTGAGTTTGCGAGCAAAAGTTGTGTGCTTTTTGCGAGAAAATGCAAAGTTTTTCGGGGGATCATTTTTCCTCCCATCATGCCCCTTTATATTATTACTTGGGGTAAAATGTACGGCTTGTTAAAGAAAGCTATTTCTTTTCTACAGTGTCTAAAAGCTGCTGGGGTTTAAATTATGCTGTGCGATCAATAATGTGTTTCTCACCTGTCCGTTTTATAATCTCCCAGACTCCCCAGGGAGTGGCAGGCAACATAGTTGTCTGATCCAGGCACATGCGACCAACATTGACCACATGGAAACCATCAACATCTTTTCCTGGGCAGACGGCATTACACACCAGTCGCTCGTCAATGTGATCTGTGTAAGAGAGGGAACAATTAAAAAAAATTGTCTGGATAAAGCGTTTAAGTCCTTTTTAGAAACTGTAGCTCAAACTGGACTAAAAAAAAAAATATATATATATATTCATAAATGACAGCGATTCAATTCTGTCTATTAAACCTTTGACAAGTCCGATCACAGTGAACATTCAGATCTGTGTTCTGACACAGAGAGAGCTGAGGTCATGTTTAGATGTGAAACAGCTTCACAAACAGTCTTTTCAAACACGCAGTATCATTATACAATAATTCAAATGATCACAGAAGTACTGGGATAAAAGTTTAAAGATTGGATCTAAACTAATGTTTACAGTAGTGATCAAAATAGAGTAAATCACCTTTTGCACAAAACTTGACACTTAAAATAATGATTACATTGTTACACCAGTAGGTGGCGACAAGTGACTGTTAAAAAATGAGTCACTGAATCATTCACTCAAGAGATTTGTTCAAAAATGCAGATTCATCCAGTAATGAAACAAGTGAAGTCTTTATGAGTGAATCATTCATTCAACCTGATTTTTTAAAAACATTTTACGGTAAATTGACTGCAGCAATTAACATTTTGTCAGAATCTGTAGTAAATCACGTGTTATTTTGTTTAGTTGTCTATTCAGAATTGTGGAAGAATCGTGATCTCTTTTTGAAACCAAAAAAATCTTAATTCTCAATGTATCCATAATCGTGCAGCTATAACTATATGTATTAAACACATTTCTGTTAATTGAAATAAAGCTGACAAAATAAAAGTAAAAATTAAATTAAAAAAAAAGTACACTAAATGAAAATTAGAAATGTTGCCTTGGCAATAAACGGAAATAAGTTCAAGTTGGAGCACTGAAATTAATTACTGGAAATAGATCAAACTGAAACTAAACTAAAACTGAAATCAAGCCTAAATAGCAATGTATTTATTTTTTAAAGCACAAAAAATGTAACTAAAATTAACATGAAAAATAAAAACCTAAAAATAAAAGCTAATACAAAATATTAATAAAACTAAAATGAGCGCTGATTATGGGCAGTTGTCTTCGGTTAACCTACCAGGAAGTGGAAGCTGTACCAACAGACCATCGACTCTGTGATCAGAGTTGAGATTCTTGATAAGGTCGAGTAGCTCCTCCTCACTGATAGAAGAAGGCTTCAAGATGGTCTCGCTACTAATGCCTACAGAGAATAATACAGAACAATAAATCAATATAATATAATGCAAAGATCAAGACAAAAGGCTGGATTACACATTGATGCCTTGACGAGTCGGCTCGAGTTGCCAAAACTCAGACAAGGCCTGCAGACACAGATTGTTTTAGCTTTAGACTATAATTTCATCCAGTTGCAGGAAATCAAACTTGCTGGATATTTTGAGCTGATTTTAGACACGTTCAATTTCGCGTCCGAAATTGTGTACTTTTTCGATATTGTTTTCATTTGCTGCACTTCTCCTAGCATCATGTTTCTGCATGAGCTTGTTGTGTTCCGAATGACTTTAAAGTAGCGTGTCTTTAGTTCATGATGCATAAAGTTGCAAGTGTATGATACCTAGTGTTTTAAAATCTGTAAAGAGTTTAAAAGTTATGTAGGGTATTCCAGCCTTAACACTAAAAAGCACTGAAGAAAACGTGCATTTATGAGAAAATGTGAATGTATTAATGCCAATAGGGACCAATATAAGGCAAGGCAAGGCAAGTTTATTTATATAGCACATTTCATACACTATGGCAATTCAAAGTGCTTTGCATAGAAAATAAGCACAAAATAAAAGCAAGGGAAATTAAAACCCTTATAAAAGGCCCCCCGCCAGCGTCAGGACCTGTAAGGAGTCATATGTACACTCAAAATAGATCTGCTCACTGTATTCAGCCAACAGCGGAAAGTGACACGCATCGCTTACATAGACATTTACAGCAATACAGAGTTCAGCAAGACCCACAGCTGCTGTTCAGAGACTATCTGTTCTGATTTATAAAGAGCATTAAAGGGATAGTTCACCCGAAAATGAAAATTCTGTCATCATTTACATAGACTTTCGTTCATCTTCCACACACAATGAAAATTTTTTTTAATGACATCTGAGACATTTTAGTCCCTCGATTTAAAATCCATGCAACCAAAACTTTGACACTTTAAAAGTGTCATGAAGACATCGTAAAACTAATCCATATTTATCCATATGTATTTAATTCAAGTCTTCTGAAGAGACTCTGTCATTTTATATGACGAACAGATTGAATTCACGTTTTTGTTCACTTATAAATATTGATCAGCAAATGGACAGAGCACTCAAATATTGTTATTGGAATCTCAAATGTGCTTGGAAACCATATTTGATGTGCTCTGTGTCTCTTTGGAAGATTTGGATTCATATGGATTACTTTTAAAACCACTTTTATGATATTTTGGACTTTCAATGGAGGGACGGAAGACTCTCAGGTTTCATTAAAAATATCTTTATTTGTGTTTCAAAGATTGTATCGACATGAGGGCAAGTTTTTGGTTGAACGACCCCTTTCAGCCTTTATATCAAATGGTTAAGAAAAATCTGACAAGTGTGTCCAGACTTTTAACTGGTGTTGTATATGCCTCATTTAAAGTCCCCCTGTGGTGAAAATCCAGCTTTTAATGTTGTTTATATGTCTATGTGGTGTTTTTAATGTGCTTTAATACAAACCATGTGTAAATTCATAAGTCGACACCATTGCTGAGTATTTTCTCCTTAAAACTGCAGTGAAACAAAGACAGTCTCAAAAACACGCTTTGAAATCGCTGGTGTTTCTGACGTCACAAACTACCTTGTAACCAATCAGATTAACGTGTGATCGTCAACCAGTGGATCTCTGAGCTGAGTGAGTGAGTGGAGGCGGGGCTCATTTGCATATTCATAGAACTGCGCATACTAAATGAGGCAAGGGTGTCGAGTTACATTCAAGATATTTTAAGGCATGACAATTTGTTTTTTTTCAAGGGAAAAACATTTAAATATGTCATTTTGGTGATCAAAGATGAGTTTTAAGGGATAAAATTACTGACTACAGGGGGACTTCAATTTTTTCCCACACAGATCAACGTTGTCATTTAAATGAACGGCCAAAACGGCCCTTAAAATCCCTTGACATATGATTGTACCTGACGACAACCTTGTCTGGTTGAAACATTACAGTTTATTAAAGTTTGACGGGAGCAGATAACTCGTATCTTACCCACTTCTGCTGCGGCACGGGTCTTATTGAGAACGTACGAGTGACTGGCGGGATTGTCTCCCACTAACACTACGCTCAGGTGAGGTCTTCGGTTCCCGGCGGACACCCACTCCTCCACATCGGCACGCGCCTCGTTGCGGATCTGACGGGCCAGCTTTCTGCCCGAGATGATCACAGCATCTTGTCTGGAAAATAAAAGGTCAATGATTGGAGGGCAAAATTTCACTGCAAAGAACTACAATTTTGCTTCTGATCTGAAAACTTTTTTTTTTTCCCAGGTGAAATTTATCGGTAACACTTTACAATAAGGTTCATTAGTATTAACTATGAACAAACCATACATCTGTTACTGTATTTGTTCATCTTTGTTAATGTTAGTTAATAAAAATACAGCTGTTCTTTGTTTGTTCATGTTAGTTCACAGTGCATTATCTAATGTTAACAAGATGTGAATTAAGTATTAGTAAATGTTGACATTAACATTAACAAAGACTAATGAATGCTGTATACGTGCAGTTCATTACTAGTTCATGTTAACTAATGTTAACTAACGAACCTTATTGTAAAGTGTTACCAATTTATCTGTTCATACAATATCCTCAAGCACTCCATGGCACCAGCGACTGACGCTGGGAGTCCCGGCTGTGGTCTAAAGATAAGCTCTGTGCTGGTGTGATTATAGACTCCTGTCTAAATAAAGACCTTTTTACAGTCTATGATAAAGACATATGGACAATAACTGAAGATAACAGGCCACACTGAAGAACGTCAGAGCATTCTTGCATCATTTGTAAAGAGAGACATCTAAATTGTTAAATTTATAAATAAAGGAGCCTTGATCCAATAGCAACAAAAAGATATTTTTTTAATAATTAGTATAGCCTACATAAGGCATAATATAGCAGTCAATGGAAATGTGTGAACATATCTTACTATTCTCTGCTCTGTAGTTTTACATGATGCTTTGATGAGGCATATTTTTAATCAGAAGTCAAACTGTATGTAGAGCGATAGACATGGAGTCCTAAACTGATAAAATGCATACTTTGAAATCTATGTCGATTTTGATAAAGGCATCTGCCAAAAGCGTAAACATAAACATTAAATGGCTGATCTTTAACACGAACGACAACAGTTAACTATGGGAGATTTAAGAATCCACAAACAAAATTAGCTTTTCCCATGATCACAAATTTATTTTCTTGTGATCTCGACATAAAAGTTGATTACTTGAGTTGTTTTCGCTAGCTTTTTCTTAGTCAAGACTGGTAACAAAATACATCATTAAGCGCAATATAAATACTGCTTCTTCTTCTTTCTTTTTTTAACTACTTTATTTTACACAGAAAACACAAGATTACTAGGGCACATGACTTAAAAAGAAATGTGCACGGATAAATAGTGATAATGGTCGATTTTGATTTCATAGTAACTTCAATTTACGCATGTATCACGTGTGTATAATGTTTTTAGCACAGCTAAATTAATTCCACTAAATCACTGACGACGCGGAGCATAAATTAAAACGGGTATGCGCTCAATTTGAGCCATCATGCGTAACGACCACTACAATTCATCCACACATGAGCACAGAAATTAGAAACTTGACGCCGGCTGCATGCAAGCAGTTTGTGACATTACATCAGCCGCGCGCGCTGATCGGGGGCGCGCGCGCAGATGAAGTGAACAACCGGCTTTTGTTACGTAACATAACCAAACCATCGAGAACGAGTCTCATGTGACATGCTTTTACATGAAATATGTATTACAATTACAACAGAGGTATAACTAATAAAGATTTACAGTTCCGCTGTATATATGACAACCAGTTTATCGAGAGCGGATCAACACAGTGACACTCGTATCCCTTATTCTTATTCTATAACTTATTCTATAAACGAATGAGAGAGGACAGCTCTTGGACACTTACCTTGAAGATGACAAATGAAAACTACATGCCTGATGATGAAAATGCCGGCATAGTTTCCGCAACGCCCGGAGTGTAGCCATGGTGCTTAATATGAACAAATAAGAGTCAAATATTGAAAGCAGCTTAGTGACCCAAAACAGACCAGGTGGAAATACGGCAGAAATGTGTTCAGACTAACATCCAGAGTACGTTTTTAACCCCGATGCCCCTGTGCGTGGCTTTAGCGTCACTGCATGATCCCCGATGAGAAACTAACTACCGCCCCTTGATTCAGCGTGCGCATGCGCAGTGTAAATATAAGGTTTTGGCACACGGGGGGATTTTGACTTACAGACAGTTGTACTAATAATTGTTATGTAATTGTAGTTAAAAGTACCGAACAAAACCGTAACAATATCCGATTCGTATAGACGAGGAGGTTTTCCCCTTAATCAGCACGTAACTTAAGCGTTTTATGTCTATGGTTTCATATCACTTTAGGGAACCAATCGTAGACATTTCCTGAATCTGTCTTCTACGCCTACTTATATCTTTCGTCTGTGAAACATCGAACTTCGAAGAGTAGGCCTACTTATAAATAGTGTTTAAAGGCCTTTGAGGATTAACTTTATCGCAGTAGAAATTCGTATCGCCTTATAAAAGTTTTAAGAGGGAAGAAAAGAAGCGGATATGAGTTTCTTGTTGTAAGTATTTAGCCGATGCGACTGTTTATACTTTCTTTTTCATAACCGCATATTGCAGATAATATGTAATGTGGAAGTGCACCCAGCAAAAAATAAACCAAATAATATTTCCGATAACATTAAACTTTTAAAACTAACAACATTTCCGGTCGACATCTGTTCCTGTGTTCGGAATATGGCGTAAACATATGCTCTGCTCAATACACAAGCACGAAAAGTTCCTTTAATTTGGATATGGAAGACTCGTGTGTATTTTTGCTTAGCAATCTACGATCCATCTTTTCTTTGAACGTGTATATTCGAGATTATTTGGGTTGGATGTGTCTCTAGCTTCATTTCTAGGTTGTAACATTAATACAAATGTATCTGTCTGACGTCATATTCTTTTTTATAACATTGATTCCAAAAGTTTTTTTTAATTTTTCTCATACAACTTTTTATTTTACATGGAAAATATCACATACATGTGACGAAATGGGCTAAGCATAACTGTGAACATTATATAAAAGAAATGAACAAATATGGCTCTGCTTTAGATAATATTAAAAAGCCACTTTAACTTCTTCTTTTTTTCTTTTTTTTTTTACTTCTGGCATAAATAATTTCCCCCTAATACATCTCTATAAAAAGCATGAAAGTTTTGACTCAGCGTTTTTTTTTTTTTTTTTAAATTGCAAATCTTCTTCTTTTCAGTTCTAGAGTTCCGTTGATATATATTGTGTAATCAGTTTTAACCACATCTGTGCATTTTTCTCACTTGATGCAACATGTGACTTATTTTGTTATTATCGTAGTGGAAACCGTTCATCAAAGACATTCAAGCCCAAGAAAAATATCCCAGAAGGCTCTCACCAGTATGAGCTTCTGAAGCATGCAGAGGCCACCTTAGGAAGCGGTAATCTTCGAGCCGCTGTGATGTTGCCGGAGGGAGAAGACCTGAATGAATGGATTGCAGTCAATAGTGAGTGTGCATGGAAGTATTGCTGAGAAAATAATTTATTTAATCATGATTATAACATTTAATCCTTGCCCATTTATTTCAGCTGTGGACTTTTTCAACCAGATCAACATGCTCTATGGCACGATCACTGAATTCTGCACAGAAATCAGTTGCTCTGTTATGTCTGCAGGACCCAGGTACAATAATACAGCGTCTCTTCAGTGCTTTAGTATTTTCCCTTCAACAAAATAACAAATGAATAGAAGGCTGAAAAACTGGTAGCATTCATGAATTATGCTGCCTTGTTCATTAAAACATAAACATTTATATATATATATATTTAAAGTAAGTTAGTTAAGGTCGTTTTTTTACCAATTATTGTAGTAAAAGGTTTTTTTTAACGTTGTTATGAGGTTGGTAAGTTTCAAAAGGCGAAAAAAGGGAAATTATCTTCCATTAGAAACACACCTTTAAGTTGCTTGGCACAAATACTGTTTTTCTACTCTATATATATATATATACTGTACTGTCAAGTCAATTAATAGGGATTAATCACATCTAACATAAAAGTTTGTTTATATAATGTGTTTATATAATATGTGTGTGTACATATGTATATATCTATCTCTCTCTCTCTCTCTCTCTCTCTCTCTCTATATATATATATATATATATATATATATATATATATATATATATATATATATACATGCATATGTACACACACATATATTATATAAACAAACTTTTATGTTAGAATCTTTTATTTAATCTTTATTATATACATATATATACACACACACACACACACACAAACCTTTATGTTAGTTGCGATTAATCACAATCGATTTGACAGCACTTTTTATATATATATATATAAAATTTCAAATGTTCGATAAATTCATGTTCGATAAATGTTCAGTTTTTCATATATTAATAAATAAATAAATGAAGAGTACAAATGGTATACAAAAAAAATATTGTGTATAAAAAAATCTTTGTCTTGCCCGATAAATCAATAGGTATGAATATCACTGGGCTGACGGGACCAACATCAAAAAACCCATCAAGTGTTCTGCGCCCAAGTACATCGACTACTTGATGACCTGGGTTCAGGATCAGCTGGATGACGAAACCCTCTTCCCCTCCAAGATCGGTTCGTTTGATCCATTCCACTTTGCAGTGCAACCTTTTTCACACAGACTCGGCAAAAATAAAGAACTTCTCAAATTAACTTTACTCCTTCCAGGCGTTCCGTTTCCCAAGAACTTCATGTCCGTGGCGAAGACTATTCTGAAGCGCCTGTTCAGGGTTTATGCTCATATTTACCACCAGCACTTCGACTCAGTCATGCAGCTTCAGGAGGAAGCTCACCTCAACACCTCCTTCAAGCATTTCATCTTCTTTGTACAGGTCAGTGCATTAACACACATCCAGTAGATCCTGTCCACCTTATTCCTGACGAGCTCACTGCGTGTTGAATTATGGGTGGCACTTCCGGTTTGGGGAACTTCCATTCAAAAAGGCTGAAACGAATCATTTCAAATCATAAGGTTGCCCTACAAATAAAGCTGATCGTCAATTTTCCTTCATGATTTATTTTCAGACATCATGAGAATAACGTTACACTTGGTATTTTAACGTGACGTGTTATAACAAAAATATTTATGGCAAGAGCTCTTTTCAGTCGCTGCTTTCTTTTCCTCGTGATTATTTTCTTTTTCCCCTTTGCAATCCGCTGTAAATTATGAAAAGGGTCAACATATACTGCACATCTGTGGTCTATTCTCCCGAATTTAATTTACGTTATATTCCATTAATAATTCACTGGAATGCACGAAGAATCTCTCGTTATCCTCACGTCCTCACGTCTCTTTCCAAGTTTGTTTTCACAGGTAAATGCAATTTATAATCTGTCAAAATGAAGGAAATCACTTTGAAATAGTATCACGTAATGCTGAAGTTAATGAACATTTTTGATTAAGGCAACATTAGTTACATAATACAGATATACAGTATTTTAAGTGATATTTAACCGTCCGTTATTGCTGTGGAAAGACTCTGTGGCTTTTGGGGTTATTTGGTCTGTTGAAAGCACCTTGTTGATGCTTTTACACTTTTAAATTTCCTTTGGTTGAAGGGTGAGTAGATTAATGTCATCGTATTGTGACACTTTTTTAACGTATTGCGTTCATAGAGCGAGCTTTTCACTGATTGTTTACATCTTAACAGAAGTTACACCCATAATTCACGCAAAGCGTCATTGGGCGTAGGAATAAGGTGGATAGTTAGTTTTATTTAGAGTTTAATAAGGCAGGATATTGAAGAACAAACCCCTGAAATGTATCAAACAACACATACTCAAGAGAACCTTATGTACCTAATTAAAAACAAAAAGAAACGGGTGGAGTAAAACAGATACACAGAGGGAGAGGTACTGCATAGGTAACAGTATGTACCTGTGACGATTTCTTAATAGTTTGGGCAAGACTCTTCTTGAACTGATTTCTGTTTTTGATTTATTCTTTTTAGGAGTTCAATCTCATCGATCGCAGAGAGCTGGCACCCCTTCAGGACCTTATTGAGAAACTAGGCAGCAAGGATAGATAGAAACTGGTATTAATACCATATTCGGCAGCCTTAATGCATTTTCCAGAGAGCCTTTCTTTTTTTCCTGTTCACTTTTTTGGAATCTGAGATTGCTTTTAGTGCACAGTGAAAGTCTCTGCAATATCTCAGCTGTGCTTCCATAAAACTGTTTTTTCTGTTATCAGTATTACACTGTAGCCCTTATTTTTGACATGTATTGGTGATGGACTGGGATATGAAACCATATCAGAGTTTAGTTTTTATGGGAGTACATCTAAAACCTGCTTTTTATAATGTTTCGGTGGAAAAAAGAGAAAGGTTTATTTTTAGTTTTTTTATTGTTTTGTACATGTTATTTTTTTTAATGTTTTCATTTCTTATGTGATTGCATGTTCAACAGTGAAGATTATTACAATACCTTTTACAAGAGTTGGATTTATATCCAGCAGTATTTCATGCTAAATTTTATTTTTCCTTTGTGATTTTTATTTGTTGTCACAATAATGATTTTCTATCATGTTAGACCATCAGATTTTCTTGAGAAGCATTTTAACCTGTTAATATTTAGAATCTAGCCAATGGCGTTGGTAAAGATTCCCAAATGCTTTTTAAATTATGAAATGGTTATTCATTAATACTTGCTGAACTTTTTATCTTATTGTATTTTGCGTTGTTGGTATTTTAAGACATCTTACAAAAAGTGCACTGTAACAAGTATTGTATTAAAGGATTTTTTTTTTTTTTTTTTTTTTAACGTTGTTGTAAGTTTGGTAAGTGTCAAACTTCTTTTATTTTTGCGATTTGCCAATAAAAAATTACTTTTATTTTGACATGTAACGTTTCCTTAAAAAGGAAGAACTTTTATTTTGAAACTTACAACATTCCTCAACCGGAAGCACGCTTTTGCAAAGTTGCTGGGCGCAAATCAAATGGTCATAACGGTCTTGCATATGAATGATGTAAATGTTATTTTTCTGTAATATGTTAGGGATGAGTGTGAGAAAGACAAAACGTCTTTTCTCGAGCTCTTCTCTTTATCGTTTGGCGCGCAAACAAATGAGTACAAGCGGTCAAATAAAGAGGGTCTCGATCGAAGGAAACATTGGTACGTTTTGTTTGTTTATACAAGTTATATATTTTTTTACATTATTAATGCCTATACTTGTGGTAATGAGGTACGTAATGTAATTTAGGGGGAAAAAATAGTTGTTGAGTGTTTTAGTTGTGTGTAAATGTGTCTGGAATTTATTGTTACCAATGTTTTGGTAACATAAAGCCTTTTTTACCCTGCTAATAAAGCCTCTTGTGTGTCTCTTCTGAATCTCAAGCGGTCGGGAAGTCAACATTTGCCAGATTGTTAGAGAACACAGAACAGGACTGGGAAGTGATCGCAGAGCCTGTCAGCAAATGGCAAAATGTGGACCAAACCAACCAGGTCAGTGTAATAGACATAAACTTAAAGTGATAGTTCACCCCAAAAATTAAAATTCTGTCATTAATTACTCAACCCCGTGTCGTTCCAAACCCGTAAGACTTTCATTAATCTTCAGAACACAAATGAAGATCTTTTTGATAAAATCTGAACGATGTCTGGCCCTCCATTGACAGCTACGCAACTACCACTTTGACACTTCAAAAAATTCATAAAGAGATTGTAAAACTAATCCATATGAATTAAGTGGTTTAGTCCAAATTTTCTGAAGAGACACAATCACTTTATATGATGAACAGATTGAATTTGGGCTTTTTTCACATATAAACATTCACATCAGTTGTGGTCAATGGAAGCTCATGTTTGCTTGACGTGTGAGAACCAATGAGGTTAATTCTTGTGTTACGCAGCACGTTTGATCTTCCTCAAGAACCAATGAGGTTCATTCTCACGTATCAAGCAGTTTAGGTTGAGCTTCTGTTTATGTTATAAGAGGAGAGCTGTCGTTGCAAGAGGGAGGGAAATGTATTTTGATACAAGATTAGGAGGCACATGAATAAAATAAAGAATGATGTGCACAGATAAATCATCTATAATAAATACTGCAATATTCTATACAAAAAAAAAAAGAGAATGTCTCTGAGAATTGTCTATTTTGATTTAATGGTGACCTTAGAGAGTGTGTTAGTGCACACCTATTGTTTTATAGATATCTTCATCCAGATACCCTTTTGGGACGACTGTTTAGCGTGTGCTTTGTCTTGTTTTCTGTGTAGCAGAGCGAACACTGTCCTCAGCCGCCAACCAGTAACCTGTTACAGATGATGTATCATGATCCAAAACGCTGGTCCTACACTTTCCAGACCTTCTCCTGCATGAGTCGCATGCGCTCGCATCTTCAGCCGCTTTCTGCCGGATCCCGGAAGTCCTCGGGCTCGCCGGTGCGTGTGTACGAGCGCTCGGTCTACAGTGACAGGTGACGAAACTACACTTTTCATCGAGTGTCAGTTAAAAATTCATATTTTCTGGCAATATTGATAATTAACTTTTTTTTTTTTTTTTTTTTTTATTGATACTTTTCAGAAATTACATTACTTCCTGTGATGGTCAGATCTTTTTAAATAAGATAAAATATTGTTCCTACACAAAGTGCAATTAAATGAAAATGTGTTAAAGGTTAATGTATATTAAATGCTGGACTTTAGTAGTTTTTGAGCAACTCAAGTACATCTTTATATGTAATTTCTTCTATTGTCTATTAAATATGGTTTAAGTGCACTAATGAATGTGCTGACAAGCATTTATGGTAAACTAAAATATACTTTCATGACATTTCTATTGAACTTTGACACCAATCTATTTAAAATATTTGTAATACTAATTACACATTTGTATAGTTGCAATTTAGTCCATTTAAAATATTTTAAAAATATTTTTTATTAAAACTTTAAATGCAATATTGAATAAAACACTAAAGTTAAAATTATAATCAAGTACTTCACATGTGCTGTAGTATGTTAGTTGACATCAAAATAAGTGTACTTCAAAACATTAAAACAATGATTTAAGTTGTACTTTAAAGTGAAACTTTTAACTTGACATGATTACAAAGTGCACTTAAGTGTGTTAAGAAACTCTTTAAGTGCACTTAAGTGGCCTTTTATTTAATTGATATGATATTATCTGCAAGTACAGGTTTTTAAAATATATACTTTTAAGATTTGATGTACAAGTGCACATTCAATACAGTTAAGCACAATTCATTTTGTCAAAGGTATATTATGATTAAATATGTTCCTTGTCACCATGTTCAGTGTGTATGTCCTCCTCTCAGGTACATCTTTGCTTTAAACATGTTTGAGCTCGGCTGTATAAACTCAACAGAGTGGGCTGTGTATCAGGACTGGCACTCGTTTCTGGTGGAGCAGTTTGGGCATCGAGTTCAGCTGGAAGGCATCATATATCTCCGAGCATCTCCACAGGTCTGCACTGCTTTCATCAGCTCACGGTGATGATGAAGATGATTATGGTCAAATATGCACAGGTTTTATATGCTGTTTACGATTGTTCCAGTCATGGATGCTGATTGGTCCCTGCAGCGTTCAGGTCGTGCTGAAGTGTACAATATAGGCTGTGTCTGAAACCTGATCAGTCAGCGAGTTCACATTCACAGAGTTCAGGGTTATTTAGAATTAACTGGACCACAAAACCAGTCATATGGGTAAAAAAAAATTTAAATTGAGATTTTTACATCATCTGAAAGCTGAATAAATAATGATTTCCATTGATGTATGGTTTGTTAGGATAGGACAATATTTGGCCGAGATACAACTATTGAACATCTGGAATCTGAGGGTGCAAAAAAAATCAAAACATTGAGAAAATCTCCTTTAAAGTTGTGCATTTATGTTGGCGATTGTGCTGCATTCACTCACAAAAATAATATTTTTATATATTTACGGTAGAAAATGTACAAAATATCTTCATGGAACATGATCATTATTTTTGGCATAAAAAAAATTGATAATTTTGACCCTTACAATGTATTGTTGGCTATTGCCACAAATAAACCCGTGCGACATGTGACTGGTTTTGTGATCCAGAGTCATAAATTATCTGATTATCTCTTCCCTGCCTGGGGATATCATAGTCAGCAAAGAATACATTTCTTTTTTTTAAGCATTCAGATGAAGGAATGTAGATCGATTGTGATGTAAACATGTGACTTGTTTCCTTCCATCATTTTTCAGCTCTCGGACACAACAGTGATTCAAAACACCTGTTGGTCAGAAATTAAGCTTAGTTTAATTGTCAGAAAACATCTATTTTTATTATTACATAAGCATGTCTTGAGTGGTCTGTAAGTTGCTTCAGATATACGTGACTTCAGAATGAATAAATGTAAAGTTGATGGACTTGTTAGAATTAATAAGTTTCTGAATGTGAAGGTTGTGTTCTGCAGATCTGCATGGAGAGGTTAGGCAGAAGAGGTCGAGTGGAGGAACAGGGAATTCAGCTTGACTACCTCGAGAAACTCCACACACGACATGAAGACTGGCTCATCCACAAGACCACAAAGTGAGTAGGGAGGAGCGTATCGATATATATATCAATGCTGACGTCAAGTATCGATACTCAAAACAAAAAAATCGATACTACAGTGTGTGTGTTTTTTACCAGTGATTTTGTTTTTTTGACAAGAAATGTAATGCATACAATATGCATTGAGTTGGATGAATAACCTATGTTAGTGATGTGTACCTTCTCTGATGTGTAGTGTATGACAGTAGTTAGCCTATTGTTCAAAAGCTTGGGGACAGTAAGATTTGTCTTGAAATTAATAATTTTATTCAGCAAGGACGCATTAAATTGATCACAAGTGACAGTAAAGACATTTATAATTTTACCAAAGATTCTGTTTAAAAAAATGCTGCTCTTTTGAACTTTTTAATCATAAACAAATGCTGAAAACCACTAAATCTTAAGCAGCTCAACTGTTTTTAACATTAATAATAATCACAAATGTTTTTCTTGAGCATCAAATCATCATATTAGAATGATTTCTGAAGGATCATGTGACACTGAAGACTGGAGTAATGATGCTGAAAATTCAGCTTTGATCACAGGATAGAAATTATGATTATATATTTAAATGGAAAACGGTTATTTAAAATTTTAATAATTTCACTGTTTTTACTGTATTTTTTAACAAATAAATACCTTGTGAGCAGAAGAGACTTTTTAAATCTTACAAACCCCAAACTTGAATGTTAGTGTCTGTATTGCATTCTCTCTAATCTGAATTTTTACTGATATATGAATGTTGCTGATTCTAAATAATATTTTATACACCGAACAGCCACCTTTATTAATTTCTATAGCGATTTATACGATTCAGATTTTCAAAGCAGCTTTACAACAGGAAAATAATGATCATTGATGCAAACAGAGTTCAGTTCTGCTGTAAATCAGCTCTAAAAGACAACAGTATTGTATTAGTGCTCTTCTTTCTTCACACAGGGTTCATTTCGAGCACCTGGCGAACGTGCCTGTGTTGGTTCTAGATGCGGAAGTGGAGTTTGAGAAGGACCTGAAAATGCAGGACGATCTCATAACAAAGGTAAGCCTTCCTCAGGAAAAAGACTGATTTTTAACATTATTAGATTTTTTTTGTGCATTTTCCTCATTTTTAAGTTGCTTTGAATAAAAGTGTCTGCTTATTGAATAAATATAAATGTACTTAAATGTGTTTTATTATATATATATATATATATATTACACATAATATCTGTATCAAAAGTCATGATTCCCTTTCTTATTCCATGATGGTAACAAAAAAGCCGGAATTGAGAGATAAAAAGACACAATTACCTTTTTAATTGTTTTATACCGTGGCAGAAACGAGCTTCAGTATGACGCTCTTCACAGGAGCAACGTATTGAGTTTATATTTTTCTCCTGATCTAGATCAGAAATTTTTTCAGTGATTTATAAACGGCATCGTGGGACCAAAGCCCAAGGATTGTTTTGCATGGACCATTTCTCTTTAGGACAGAAAACGTCCAACTGAGGATCCAATGCTGCAGAAGACCTTCGTCTCGAATGTGGTTTTTCTCAACGTTTACACAGAGTAAGTTGGTTGATGTGGGAGGTAGGGCACAGAAATAACACATGACCAATAATGGCTGACTGTCATTGCAGAAATACGTCAAGATGTTCTGCACTGAGTAATGAAAACTGTACTGTGACATTATATATGTTATGTTTTATAACCTATAACCAGTTTAAGACCTAACTGATATAAGTAGGATATTTCTTATAATATTGTTAGTTGTTTTTAATTCTTAACTTATTTCAGTAAAGTTACATACCTAAATGTGTTTGAATAAAGTGGATTTCACTTCATTTCTGACATGTGTGAAATATATGAATGTGAAAAGTAGACACTTTATTTTACTGGCTGTTTTTTTTTTTGTGTGTAAGTTTTTTTTATTTATTGCTGCAATACCAAAGCATGTTCAAATAAACATATCAAAATCTTTTTTTTATTTTTTACAATTTCCCCTAAAGCTCAAATTACACAGTTAAAAAAGTATGCTATTCATCAAAATACAAACAGGGGGGCTTTGCAATTACAACACATTTGTTGATGAGGTGACCTGGATGTGATCAGTTTGCAGTTTTCACTTTCTTCTTCTTGGTTTTAGCCACCTGAGGCAGTGGCATTTTAAAAGCAGTCCTATAAACAGAAGAACACAAGAGCGTTTGTTAAAGGTTGCCCGAAACCACATGTTCTCTATTAGACACGTTTCAAAGCGATGTTGAAAAGACTCACTCGCATGTCGTGCAGATTGGACTGAAGTTACAGAATACTGGTGAACAAAAGGGAGGAAAAGATGCAAAACGTGTTAAGATAACCCTGCTATGAAGGATCTTTCAGTTCAAGTTAATGAAAACATTTTCCAAAGGTCTATTTCTTGTGTCCGCAGCATAAAGTGACACGTCTTGATATCACAGACCATATTAACAGATTACAGTATTCAGACTGTAAACATGAGCTATGAATGTTAATGTGATCTCCCTCAATTAAAGATTTCCATTTCAGTGCACGGTTTCTACAAAAATAAAACATTGATGATAATCAGAATGATTTCTGAAGGATCATATGAATAAAGACTGGAGTAATGATGCTGAAAATTCAGCTTTGATCACAGGAATACATTTCATTTTAAATGGGAAACATTTCTTTTAAATTGTAACACATGCACAGACACAAGAGTCTGAAATAGAGATGCACGATATATCGGCCACCATGTCAGACGATATATGTGACATGGGTCACAATTTTGAAATTGAGATTTATACATCATATGACAGCTGAATAAATCAGATTTCCATTGATGTATGGTTTGTATGTATGACAGGACAATATTTGGTCGAGATACAACTATTCAAAATCTGAGGGAGCAAAAAAATCTAAACATTGAGAAAATCTCCTTTAAAGTTGTTCATTTGTGTTGGCGATTGTGCTGCATTCACTCACAAAAATAAATGTTTTATATATTTACGGTAGGAAATTTACTAAATATCTTCATGGTACATGATCTTTACTTAATATCCTCATGATTTTTGGCATAAAAGAAAAATCGATAATTTTGACCCATACAATGTATTGTTGGCTATTGCCACAGATATACCCAATGTGACTGGTTTTGTGATCTGAAACAAGCTTAAACCCACCAATGACTTCAAATGTGTTTCTCCAAACCGATAATAAGCAATAAAGTGACACATCTTGATATCAGAGACCATATTAACAGATTACAGTATTCAGACTGTAAACATGAGCTATGAATGTTAATGTGATCTCCCTCAATTAAAGATTTCCATTTCAGTGCACGGTTTCTACAAAAATAAAACATTGATGATAATCAGAATGATTTCTGAAGGATCATATGAATAAAGACTGGAGTAATGATGCTGAAAATTCAGCTTTGTTCACAGGAATACATTTCATTTTAAATAGGAAACATTTCTTTTAAATTCTAATACTTGCTCAACACATGCACAGACACTAGAGTCTGAAATAGAGATGCACGATATATCGGCCACCATGTCAGTTGATATATGTGACCCTGGACCACAAAACCAGTCACATGGGTCACAAGATTTATACATCACATGAAAGCTGAATAAATGAGCTTTCCATTGATGTATGGTTTGTTATGATAGGACAATATTTGGCCCGAGATACAACTATTGAACATCTGGAATCTGAGGGTGCAAAAAAAATCGAAACAGAGAAAATCTCCTTTAAAGTTGTTCATTTATGTTGGCGATTGTGCTGCATTTACTCACAAAAATAAATGTTTCATATATTTACAGTAGGAAAATTACAAAATATCTTCATGGAACATGATCTTTACTTAATATCCTAATGATTTTTGGCATAAAAGAAAAATCGATAATTTTGACCCATACAATGTATTGTTGGCTATTGCCACAAATATACCCGTGCGACACGAGACTGGTTTTGTGATCTGAAACGAGCCTAAACCCACCAATGACTTCAAACGTGTTTCTCCAAACCGATAATAAGCAATAAAGTGAAATGAAAACGTACTTGACAGGCACACTGAACAGACGTAGCCGATCTCAATAAGGTTGCGGTGGCAGAAGCAAGCGGCCCTGTAGTCCACGTGCACCGGAGGAGGCAACAACAGCTGAGACCGCTGCTCTGCGTCTGGCAGAAACACCCACTGACACACCAGACAACATGAGAACATTCACAACACTGAATAACCTGCTACCATATGATGAACGTGCGAATATCTCACCAGCAAATACTGTGCCAGAGCAATCTTTTGGGGGATTCGGAGATACAAGCCTCCGGTAATGTCACAAGCCTGTTGAAAAACACAATCAAATCAAATCAAATAATTCAGCACAGTTGAAAACACTCAGAAACACTCAGCTTGACTGCACTTCAGCGTGTGCAATGCTTGCTTTTCATCAGGAGACTCAATGAGCAATCATTAATGCATATGCACATCTGTGCAAGACTCGTGAATTTTGTTCAAACAAGTACCAATATAATAAACAACGGTAACAAAATTGCTTCCGCTTCATGTCCTTGAAATAGTCAGTGCTTATTACTTGTAGAAAGATGGAAATTTGGACCATTAAAGGGATATTTCACCCAAAAATTTTAATTCTCTCATTGTTTACTCGCCCTCATGACATCTCCAAAGTTTAGGAATATTTCTTCAGATGAACACAAACAAAGAATTTTAGTAGGGCTGTACAATACATTGAAATTATCGAAATATCGCAAATGTATATATCGCAATATGCATATCGCAGGCTTGCAGTAACTGGGATCATGAACAAAAGACAGAGAAAATCACTCGCTGCTCTCGGCTGAATAACTTTTGTAGCTTTAATAAGAATCAGTATATATTTAATTCATACAGTGAAAACTAAGCAGTGTTTTATTTTTACATTTGATTATTCAGTTTCTGTTGTTAAATAAACCTAATGTAGGATAACCTGAACCCCTGAACTCTGAGGTTTACACTGATGTTAAAATAACACTTCTTACACTACAGTAAAACACTGATGTTCACTGTCAGAAGTTTAGGGACGTTTTCTCGTCACAAAAAGAATGTGAAACACATGTTGGTTTTATAATTTTTAATATATTTTAAAGATAATTTAAGTTCATTTTACACACTTTAAGCATTATCGTATCGTGTTATCGCATATCGAATATCGCATATCGCATTTTTCTTCAATACCGTGCAGAGCTAATTTTTAGGTAGGTCTGTATTTTTAACTACTATGATATACCATAATGATATATAGTTTAAAAAAATATTTTTATTTCTGTGTAGTTTTTCAAACGTCAAACCAATATCCAAAGACATTATATGGACTCACAGACTCACTTGTTCTCCTAAAAATCTTCCTTTGTGTTTATACATCAGGGATGAGTTTAAATATATAAATATAAAATATAAATATATATTATTTATACAATTTTATTCTCTATAATTTAATTCCCTTTAAGTCTAGATACATATTTTGTTTTCCTTCATGCTGTCTGAACGATCATTTGCGGCATTATTCGAATCTTTATCACTTTCCTTCACACTGATGTATCGCGTGTCATCATCATCATCATCATCATCTGTAGCTTTCTTAATAAAAGAAATTATATTTACTGTGTAATTTAAAAACGACATCAATAAAAGCAAGCAAGTAGCCTTAAACACTGCGATCAAACAAAATACCTGTTGCAATAGTCCTGAGTCGGTGTCCAACACACAGGCATCAATCAGGATATTCTTTATGAACAGGGAATAATGGGAGCATATGCACATCAATATCAGAAGAATACATAATTCACATGTAAAGACGCTAGTTCAGTTGTTACCCTCACCTTCTTCTGCGCTGCAAAGATCATATTCATGAAGTTCATGTACTGTAATGTAGAATCCTCGGCAGCTTTTATGACCTGAGATCACAATCAGAGCGTGTTAATGCAGTTATAGAGCTGAACGCTGCAGTTATAGAGCTGAACATTGTGTGTGCGGCTGGTAAAGCTAAAGAAGAGCTCACCAGAATCCTTGATTTCATGTCCTGTCCAGCTGGAAGTAAAACACATGAGAATTCAGTCCAAATATTAATTGCACTAAATAAAAATAATGAGATCTATTTAATTAAAGCATTAGGAAATCTTAAAGGGATATTTCACCGCTGGAAAGATGAGTGTGTATTTAAATTGGGTCATTTATGTAGTAGAAATGTGAAATTATATTAGAAGTTGGTGCCTTCTAGACTGAGAATGTATTTTTGGCTCATGTGGATGAAAGACAACAACTCCCAGAATGCACTTGCTTCGCTGCCGTACGAGGACACTCCCAAGCCACGCCCACCGGTTACAGAGGGCCGTATCGGAAGAAATGATACAACTAGGCTACTAGTGGACTCGAAACTGAAAAGACGGCGTTTTATCGTGAGATCCCCCTATGGGCGGGTTGAACACATGCGGGACGAGCTCCTCCTACTGGCTGGAGTCTCTCGCCTCTGGACAGAAAAGCCTCTGATGACGATAAATTACGATTTTTGCGTCATCTGATGTTTTTTTCCAGACACACAATACAGAAATCTCTGGTCTCAGGGGGACATGAGGGAGGGAAGCACGGTCATTCCCAAATACTACCGGGTTTCTACTGATACAAAGCTTAATGCTAATCAGTGAAGCATCCCTTTAAATTCACATTGCTTTATAGAAGTAACGCTCTAAAATATTAATCACATGTGCTTGGTTTTCATTGCACTGTGGAAGAGATGATGACAGTGTGTTTACCTTGCACTTCCTTCGAGACTCGATGAATGTCTGAGAGTCAAAAATTAATGAAAACTGGAGTGTGTAGTTTGCACATCATATCTTATTCACAAAACTCTCTTTAGGTCTAAAATGAAATAAAAAGGATCCAGTGGCCGTCAGTAGAGGATACAGCACAGAGCTCTGGAGAGAGAGACGGCCAACAGCGAGTCTGTCTGATTCCCACTCACTTCTGCTGTTGAGAAGGAAGATAAGCACAGTTAAACTCTAGTAGTATCACCCAGAATGCACTGCAAATCAAACATGGCATTACATATTAGGCTAAATGCATCAAACCAATCAGCACAAGAAAAACATTAATCAAACCAAGTCATTTAGTTCCGTTAATCTGTATAATAACAATAAAATCTTTAAATTACTTACTTCTGTCCACGAGTTTCTTAATCTCTTCTGCAAAGAGATCATTGGTAGCAGACAGAAGCTCATATTTGCCGTCAGTGCTTCCGGATATTTCATCCCCTGGTTTCCACTGCTTACTGGGATATAGGAAGTGGCTTGATGAAAAAATAAAATAATAATAATTAGTTTAGTTTTAGTGCATGTTTGTAAACTATGGCCAGGATTAGAACTTACTTTAATTAGAGCATTTAAGTAGCATTAATAAACATGCCTTAGGAAAAAAAAAAAAACATTACTGATGTGAATCTTGAGACAAAACAATGGCACTGACATATTTTAGTATATTTTAGTGTGTGTTTATAAATAATGTATAGTTGAGATGAGCAGGTTAACTATAAATGATCATGTCTACCTTTCATGATAAAGGTTTGCAATGATGGCTAGTTTGTTGGTTCTTGACATTACTAAATGTGCATTTGCCAGGACCATTAAAGCGTCCAAACATGTTGAAAGAGTGAACTGAAAGAAAGGAGGAAAAAGTTCATTTTAATGGGCTATAAGAATCATTTTGAAAACGTTATGAATCAGGGTCAAAATCACATTAAATGAAGTAAAACCACACATTACCTTCGGCTCTCGTTGAGCTTGCTGACCCCACCAGACTGGGTTGACATCCAGCACCAGAACCAGAATATTAATTTCGTCTTCTGCAAACATTATTATTTTCATATATCACTCGGGTCATCATGTTTTGCATGTCTATTAAGAGCATCACAGCTCATGCGTTTTCAAAATTTAGATTCTTCCACCTATTTTTATGAAAAGTTGTTTTCTTGTTATCATTTCAAAAACATGTTTTTTTTTTTAATGATTTACAAACCTGATGCCATTGCTGCGATTCCTATATCTCTAACGTTACATCACTATAAACGGTATTTCATTGATATTTTGATCCGATATGTTAACATTTGCGAGAACCGTCTTCTTCTGTGTATTCACTGTCTGTTAGGATGCGAACTAAATTAGCAGGTGCACAGCGCCACTCCTGTGCGGGAGCGGGAAATATTCCATGCGTTTTATTATTAATTTGTTAATTTATTTATTTATTTATTTTGTATTTTTTATTTATCTATTAATTATTCCATTCATTCATTCATTCATTCAGTTTTACATCGCATTAGTAGCGTATAAATAAATGCATGCTGTTTTGCTCCAGTCCTGTAGGGGGCACGCACATCAATGGTGGTGCTCCATCCGTCTTAAAATAAGGGAAAAGAAGAAGAAGAAGAAAGTGCACACTTGTTCACTGTAACGTTGCTGATTTGAAGGCAATACTGTAAATATAAAATAAACATTAATCTGTTGGCAAAGTCGCTAATCTAAAAAAAAGTAACATAAACATTATTCTGTTGACTAGGTCAGAATATTCCATCGGGTCAGTGTCAGTGTCATGAGGGAACATTGCATCAGCGAAGCGTCGTAAGAAAGAGAGAATTAAACTGCAAATCGCTCCTGAAACACATTTCTGAGCACTTTTCTTTAATATGGAAGAAAGAGGTGAGTTTTGAGAACGTAGTTATTTAAACCTA
This sequence comes from Vimba vimba, assembly GCA_022828995.1. NCBI lineage: Eukaryota > Metazoa > Chordata > Actinopteri > Cypriniformes > Leuciscidae > Vimba > Vimba vimba. Next base: position 46,804,309 of record CM040820.1, on the reverse strand, counting down.
TGCAATAATGCTACATGCTATCTTGTTAGCATCTGTGTTCTAATCATCTTCCAGTTATGAGCTGTATAATGTTATTATGCTCTTCATTCTGTGATGTTGTAAAAGGCTTTAGACAGATTTTACACATCTAGAAAACATCTAGAGAAAGCTTTCATGGGAATAAGAAGATTTCCTCTTCGTTCTGCCGGATATTATTATTATTACTGTATTTATTTATATCAGGACAAGTATCACACATGTATTGATGATGATGATGATGGACTGATGCTACGATTGTGTGTTATGAAAGCTATATTTTTATTAGGTCCTTTATTTATGTTTGGATATTCCTTTGTTTGATTTACTCACCTTTAATACATGACAGTAGTTGTTGTTATTGCAATTTTTTAAAGGATATATTAATAAATATTAATAATTGTAATTATTAATAGCTTTAATAGTTTAAATAATTACATTAAATAGTTTACATAATTAACTTGGCTCTAGATTCTGAATATAAATAACATTAAATTACACAAAAATTTGTAACACTTTACAATAAGGTTTCATGCATTAGCCATTATGAACTAAAAATGAGCAATATAATTTTTTATTAATGTTAATTAACAAACATACAATTGTTCTTTGTTTGTTCATACTGTTAACAAAGTAAAACCTTACTGTAAAGTGTAAACATTTGACACAAAAAAATCCCAGAATCTTATTTATATTTCAATATGCCTTCAGAATGGGAGTTTAATGTTGTTTACTTGCAAGCCCAAAACTAAAATGAATCAACAAACGTGTTTCCTCGCAGAACTGGTGGAGTATTTCCGAGCGCAGATCCGAGAAGACCCAGACGTGGCTTCAGCGGTGGCTGCGATACGATCCCTGCTGGAGTTCCTGAAGAGAGATCAGAGTGAGTGTGCTCTGTGTGTGTGTGTGTGTGTGTGTGTGTGTGTGTGTGTGTGTGTGTGTGTGTGTGTGTGTGTGTGTGTGTGTGTGAGGTGTGGACGTTAACTGATGCTTGTCCTCCTCCTGCAGGCGAGACTATCCTGGGCCTGAGAGAGAACATGACGCAGGCCATCCATCGGCTCCAGGAGACGGACTCATCGGTGGCCGTGTCGTCGGGAGGAGAGCTGTTCCTGCGCTTCATCAGTCTGACCTCACTGGAGCATCCGGTCAGTTCAACAGAGACGAGAGCATGTACTGGAGCAGCTCGGATCAGTAGTGCAGAACTAACCCTGTAAAGCCTGACATATTAAATAATTAGTGCTGTCAAAGTGATTATTTGCATCTAACATAAAAGTTTGTAAATGTATAATATATGTGTGTATATATATATATATATACACACACACACACACACACACACATATATATACACACATATACACACACACACACACACACACATATATATATATATATATATATATATATATATATATATATATATATATATATATATACACACACACATATATTTATATACACACACACATATTTATATACACACACATACATATGTATATGTATACACAAACTTTTATGTTAATGCGTGAATTAATCACGATTAATTCATTTGACAGCACTAGAAATAATAATAAATAATAATTTTTTTAGGAAATGAAACAGTTTATTGAACCTTTAAACAGAAAAGTTTGCATGTGTGTTTTATGCTTTGAAACATCAGGCTTTTATGGCTGAGGATACGAAGAAAGGATACGAAGCTCAAACTCGAGGAAAAAACACCTTAATTTTATTCAAAAATATACAATTTTCTTCAGCCGCTGATATATCTATGGCCAAAAACTAAGATGAAATTCTGTGATGCTTGTAAAGTAAATCAGTGAAATATTTATAACACTAGCAGATGTAAAATGCATATAAATATCAGTCGTCACTTCATCTGACAATAATATGTCTTAGTAAGATGATATTTAAATGCTGAGCTTTATGATCAAAGCTCTGTATTTTTAAAACATAAAATGCAATGCAATACAATGAGGATTGAGAGATGAACAAATAAAGCCTCCTCAAAAGCTTGATGATCGTATCTGAGACTCACATTTGAACATGTTTTTTCTAAAAAATGATGTCTGGATAATCAAGTAAACCTAAGCTGCTTCAGTCCAGTTGAAATATTACTAACAATATAAAAGTTGTTCTTATGTTTACTTCATAATAATCAGATTTCACTTTAAAAACACGTGAAGCACGAGCTGAAGGTGGACGTTTATTTATACTAAAAGGCCTTTTATTTGCTGAAAAAGTCTAAACTATCAATAAGACGACAGAAGGTGTGTAGAGGCCTTTAGAGATATGCATATTGAATATGATATAGGGATTATCAGTCACTCCACGGTTCAACGTTTTGAAAGTGACGACTAAATAGTATATGCTGCAATTATGTGCTTCTCAAAAAGTTGTTTTATTAATGCCCTAAAAAAGCTGTTATTATTTGCTCAGTTTTTTGTTCTGTCACCGTGTGATTGACCTTGTGATGTTCGCTTTGTGTCACAGGATCTCTCACAGTGTAAGAATGTGATGATAGAGAGAGGTGAACTTTTCCTGAAGAAAATATCCCTCTCTAGAGGCAAAGTGGGTAAACTGTGCCACACCTTCATCAAAGATGGAGCCGTAAGTATAGTCGTTCCTAAAAGACACCATATGTGATCCTGGACCACAAAACCAGTCACATGTCGCACGGGTATATTTGTGGCAATAGTCAACAATACATTGTATGGGTCAAAATTATAGATTTTTCTTTTATACCAAAAATCATTAGGATATTAAGTAAAGATCATGTTCCATGAAGATATTTAGTAAATTTCCTACCGTAAATATATAAAACATTTATTTTTGTGAGTGAGAGTGAATGCAGCACAATCGCCAACATAAATGAACAACTTTAAAGGAGATTTTCTCAATGTTTTGATTTTTTTGCTCCCTCAGATTCCAGATGTTCAATAGTTGTATCTCGACCAAATATTGTCATATCCTAACAAACCATACATCAATGGAGAGCTTATTTATTCAGCTGATGATGCATGATGCATAAATCTCAATTTAAAAAAATTGGTTTTGTGGTCCAGGATCACATTTGTCATTATTTTGGACACTCTCTCATATCTGCCTTCCATTTGCAGAAAATCCTCACACACTCTTCATCCCGAGTGGTGTTAAAGGTCCTGGAAAATGCGGCAGCTGATAACAAACGTTTTACAGTATATGTCACTGAATCACAGCCGGATTCAGCAGGGTGAGTCTTCATCTCTGGATGACAACATGCTCGCAGTGGGAAGTTCGGATCATTTTACTGACTCGGATCTTTGAATCTCGTTCATCAAAATGAATGAATCTTTTTTCAAGTCATTTTGTTCATTTCAGCAGAATTTATTTAAAATTTAAAATGTTACATGTCAGCCAAATTCCCCAAACACATCAAATGTTGATCGCATTTAGAATAAGAAATTGCAATGCAAGGAAGAGGCCAAATTATGAGAAACAGAAATGATTAATTCATTTATCTGGGTCTTCAGGCTGTTAGTTTTTCCTCACTTCCCGAAGCTGTTCGTTCATCTCGTGACATCCTCATAAACTGAGCTATGCAGTCTGTAGTACCTGATACAGAACTGATTAGTTCACGTTTTGAGTCTATCGACTTTGGGTTCGAGTCATTCGTTCATCACGTGACAAAAGAACGAAAGACTTAGAGAGATCTAGTGAACGGCTAGTGTGTGGGTTGTTTGAGTGGTCAGGAAGCCCTGTATTGCATAATTAGTCTAGTTAAGGGTCATGTATATCGCACGTCCATCAGATTTGTTACTTGGTGATATACAGTATATGGACACAAAAGTTGTGTCTCAAATGACATACTACACACTTATACACTGTATTACATCATCCGGGGGTCTAAAATGCACTTTTTCTGTTAGGAATTTTGTATGTATAGTGTAGTAGTGCCAAGTATGCAAAATCATGTGCATGTTTAATGGGTGTATTACGGGTGATATACTAAGAATGTTTGCACAAATATGTTGGGCACACCCACATTTAACAGAGGCATTTTGTAATTGCACCAAAAGAAACCAAGCCATTTGGTGTACATAAGATATATATATATATATACACACACACATATACATACACACTTGTGCTTGAAAGGTTGTGAACCTCTTGCAGAATGTGTAAAATGTTAATTATTTTAACAAAATAAGAGGGATCATACAAAATGCACGTTATTTTTTATTTAGGACTGTCCTGGATAAGATATTATATGTAAAAGATGTTTACATATAGTCCACAAGAAGAAAAAAAATAGCTGAATTTATCAAATGACCCCTTGATTCTTAATACTGTGTGTTGTCACCTGGACGATCCGTGACTGTTTTCCGGCATGTTTTGCATATTTGAACCCTTTCCAGCAGTGACTGTATGATTTTGAGATTCATCTTTTCACACAGGACAACTGAGGGGCTCAAACAGGACTCAAGAGTACATACACTAGATTCACTAGATTCACTACATAGATTCAGCTTTTTTTTTTTTGTCTTGTGGACTATTAAAACATCTTTTATGTCAAATATCTTTTTCAGGACGGTACTAAATAAAATAAAAAAACCTGCATTTTGTTAAATTTATTTATTATCGTTACTTATATTGTTAACAGATTTCGCAAGGGGTTCACAAACTTTCAAGCACCACTGTGTGTGTGTGTGTGTGTATGTATGTATATATATATATATATATATATATATATATATATATATATATATATATATAAAACTTGCTATCAAAGTATGTGTGTATTTGTACATTGTTTATATAGTTTTTTATGATGCAATCATTTATGAATGTTTTTTCCTATTGTCGTTCCTATAGTGAACTTATGGCTCAAAAACTACGCAAACTCAATATACCCGTCACAATCGTGCTCGATGCTGCAGTCGGGTAAGTGTCTTAGTTTTGTCTTTACATCAGAGCTGTCATAGATCCTCTTAACTGATTTAACGCTTGTACGACTCTGCTACTGGTTTGTGTGTGATTGTAGGTACATCATGGAGAAGGTAGACCTGGTAATCGTGGGCGCTGAGGGCGTTGTGGAGAGTGGCGGTGTTATAAACAAGGTCAGAAATACACACACACTTGTAGTCTTGATGTTTGCAGTTGTACTGAAGGCGAGACACTACTGGGAAATCCATCTTATGTAACGCAGAAGTAAGCCGTTTTCTGTGAATGTGCGAGACTTCATAATCGCTAACAGGAAAACAACTAGAAGAATAACAAAGTGCAGTAAACGGTAAAACTGTTTGCACTACAAGTCAGTGCGTTTATAATTACGACAATACATTCAAATATCATGGTAAGAAACACCAGTTTGATGTATCAAGCAGTGTAAGGAGCCGTTTGTACAGATTGTTTACCTTGACACATTCAATTTACCAACGCCCGCGCCGCTCTTACTTTTTACTACATCATTGTCGTGTAAATGTACCCTAAGACAACTGTTTTGTATAACAAGTTTTCTGAAATGTTGTGTAAATATGCAAATGAGCCATCATCTAATTAAATATGCACTCATTTGCATACACTTCAAGAACACAAAACCTTAACATTGGATAAAACAAGTTCACAATTCTATTCGCTTGATTTTGTTGACGTGTATCCATAACTCCATAAATCAGAAAATACTGTCAACAGACAATAACAAATCATGTTTTTTAGCAATAATATATCATAAACTGTCAATACCCCTCTGTAAAAACCTTCTAAAAGTAGACAGGAATAAAGCTGTAATGTTTGCTCCGACTATTCATTTTTAATAGTTAAAATTAATTTAGAGAAATCAGCCTTTAAGGATATGTATTTTAAATGCAATCTACAGATGCAAATAGATAGTCTAATAAATGTTACAAAAGGAAAAAACATCTCAAAATTGACCAGTGCCTAATAAAACAACGGTTTTTGCCTATAGTGTCTTGCCTTAAAACAAAATGCATTTATTTCTTACCATTCATTGTTCAAATAATTCATTCATTCATTCATTCATGTCCTAGATCGGCACCTATCAGATGGCTGTGTGTTCGAAGGCGCACAACAAACCATTTTATGTGGTGGCAGAAAGTTTTAAGTTTGTGCGACTCTACCCTCTTAACCAGCAAGACGTACCCGACAGATTCAAGGTAACGCTGCGTTCACGCCATGTCGTAATTACGAGATGACGATATGTGACGTTGAAGCTGTTCACGTCCTCAGACTGAGAATTATTCCTTTCTATGTTATCAACACCTAAAATGAATCTGCAGTGGTCACATGGTACGAGTATGAGCTCTCAGAAAATTCCCAGTTTACAAGCTGTAATTCCGAGTTCTACGAGAACATGAACGCTTTTTACAAGTTGGAATCTCGTAATTACGACACACCTTAAAGGAGTAGTTCACTTTCAAGTGAAAATTCCCCCATGATTTACTCGCGCTCAAGCCATCCTAGGTGTACATGACATTCTTCTTTCAGATGAATACAATCTGAGTTATATTAAAAAATGGTCTCTTCCAAGCTTTATAATGGCAGTGGATCGCAACCAACAGAGTGAAGCTCAAAAACGTGCATCTATCCGTCATAAACGAACTCCACACGGCTCCTGGTTAATAAAGGCCTTCTGAAGCAAAGCCATGCGTTTGTGTAAGAAAAATATTCATATTTAAACTTTTATTTATATATATTTATACTTATTTTTATGAAACTTTATAAAGTAAAATAACTAGCTTCCGGCCAAACGAACATACAGATTCGACTTAAAGGGATATTTCACCGCTGGAAAGATGAATGTGTATTTAAATTGGGTCATTTATGTAGTAGAAATGAGAAATTATTGTAGAAGTTGGTGCCTTCTACACTGAGAAAAGCCAGATAATGTATTTTTGGCTCACGTGGATGAAAGACAACAACTCCCAGAATGCACTTGTTTCGCTGCCCTACGAGGACACTCCCAAGCCACGCCCACCGGTTACAGAGGGCCGTATCGGGAGAAATGATACAACTAGGCTACTAGTGACTAGAAACTGAAAAGACGGCGTTTTATCGTGAGATCCCCCTATGGGCGGGTTGAACACATGCGGGACGAGCTCCTCCTACTGGCTGGAGTCTCTCGCCTCTGGACTAAAAAGCCTAAATCGGAGGTTTTTTCCAGACACACAATACAGAAATCTCTCGTCTCAGGGGGACATGAGGGAGGGAAGCACGGTCATTCCCAAATACTACCGGGTTTCTACTGATACAAAGCTTAATGCTAATCAGTGAAGTATCCCTTTAAGTGTAAAGAGCAACTTGTGCGAGTAATGCGACGTACCGCTGATATGTACGCTATCTATTTGCCCGGAAGTTAGAATTTTACTTTATAACGTGTTAGATATTAATATTTTTCTTACACAAACGCATGGCTTTGCTTCAGAAGACCTTTATTAACCAGGAGCCGTGTGGAGTTCGTTTATGACGGATAGATGCAAGTTTTTGAGCTTCACTCTGTTGGTTGCGATCCACTGTTATTATAAAGCTTGGAAGAGACAGGATATTTTTTAATATAACTCAGATTATATTTGTCTGAAAGAAGAATGTCATATACACCTAGGATGGCTTAAGGGTGAGTAAATCATGGGCTAATTTTCATTTTAGTTTAAACACAGATTTCCACTTATTATACATAAATAGGTCCATAATATCTCTTTCTGTGCGTGTTTCAGTATAAAGCAGATATCCTGAAAACAGTGGATCTCAGCCAGGAGCACCCGCTGATCGACTACACCCCCCCGTCCCTCATCACGCTCCTCTTCACTGACCTCGGGGTGCTGACGCCCTCTGCCGTCAGCGACGAGCTCATCAAACTATACCTGTGATCAGCACCCTTCAGAGAGCATTTCCATCATCGCTCGAGTGTAAAGATTTCAGATGCACAGAAAGATTCTGGATTAAAGATTAATTTATCTGGTTGAAATGATTCTCATGTGCTTCATTTAGAAAACTCACATGCTGTATTTATAAAACGCTTACATTTATTTTAAACGACTTCATACATTTACACATCATTACAAACTTGTTCTGTCATGCTGAGGTAATGAGGATGAAATAGGATCTATATGATATTAAATATCAGGTTTCTCAGAGCTATGAATAGTGTAATAGGGACGCACAATATATCGGCCACCGTATCGTTATCGGCCCGATAAGAAATAAAGCCAATAAATAATGTGTTATTTCCTTCATCTGAGACACTTCAGATGTGCACTGTTCAACATGATGGTTTTACATTGCTTGAAATATGATTGAAATCACTTCAAAAAAGGAAAATAGTTTAGTGCAACAAGTCTGTCGTATAGGCGACATAAAATTATAATGAGAACATCATTTGTGTGCTTGGGTCATGGCTTTTACAGGTGAGACTTTTGTTTTTGAAATCAGGCTCTCAAAAATGATATAAAATTTAGATTTATTACCCAATATATCGGTTATCGGCTTTCAAATATTAAGAATTATCGGTATCAGCCAAAATGTTCATACCCTAACTTATAAGGCGACGTGCACGATTGTTTGATGTTATAATACTTGCTACATGCGTATTAATAATATGCAGAGACGATTATAAGCAGGTTAGTTTACTTCTTTTATATATATACACAGTGACTTGGAAGTCATTTCAAAAAAGAAATTGCCAATAGATGCTAAAATTATTTATGGTTGCTTCTGGGAAAACATGCAGTCTGACAAATGAGGTAATAAACCACATTAGTATGTTTATACACTTACTGTATCTGTTGACACAAATCTTGCAGCTTGGATCAAAATGTTCAAAAACGTACATAAATTAGTATCATAATGGGCAACAGACGTTTAAACCATCCTCGTAATCATTAATGATCCGAAAAAACAGCATCGGCAGTTTTATACAACTCGCATTACATGTATACATTAGCATTAGCGTCTGGGCTCGGGAGAGACGAGAGGACGTTCATCTGATTAGCAGTGGCTTCTTTAAGGTAAGTTTTCCTCAGGATGGTCCATGAGAGACTTTATCCAGCTGGTCCCGTTGATCAGTTTGGTGGTTGCAATGATGTACTCAGTCCCAGAGTCCTCCATGTTAGACAAGAAGCGCAGAGCAGCGATTTCAGCGTACGTCACGCCGCCGAGGAAGAAGACCAGGGTGGTTCTGTTTTCTCCTGGCTGACCTACAAATCAAAGAGAAATATCACAACCATATGCATGAAGACTTGGAAGTGTTTATTTCCCCAAATTTATTTACATAGCGCTTTCACAATACACATTGTTTCAAAGTGGCTTTACAGAGAAATTTTTATGTATTGAGGAAACATGCTAAGTTCACATACTCGTTTCTCTGAAAAACACTTCTATAGTAAGTTATTTTACTTGGAAATCTGTGTTTCCAGGCTGGAATGTGTGTTATTGTTTTGGTCTGTGATGCTGCTCATTGCCAATTTGCCTAATTTCATTGTCCATTGCACTCGTTCGTGTTGCGTGTGCTTAAACTGAGTGAGCGTCGAGTCTGAGGAGGCGGGAGAAACGATCTCTGATATTTTGAATCACTAGTTGTCATTCTTACAGACTGCACCTTTAATAATGTGATGCTGATCGCTTACGCTTCTTGTGAAGGCCCGTGGGAACCTGCTGTCGCTCCTCAAAGTGTGGTCCGGGCAGGATCTTCAGCACCTCCTCGATGCTCCTCCAGCCGGGCCGGGCCAGAACCTGCGTCAGGCGCACACTGAGCGGGGCGTAGCCGCTGTACACGTACGAGATGTCGTTCGGGTTCTGAGGGACAGTGAACTCACATTAAACACTCTCAAAAGCATGAGCAACACAGACGGCCTTGGAAGAGCCACTGTCAACTCACAATGTGTGTGAGTGTGTGTGTATATATATATACATACATACATACATGCATGCATACATACATACACATGCGCCTGAAAATAGCAACATTAGCTCAACTTTTCTGAGTTAAGGTTAGGTTCAGTACTCAGTTTGGCTCTGGCCTATTTTCAGTTATAAAAACACTGAACCATACTGAAAATGAGTAGCAGGACAAACCTGTTCATTGGCGTCCTCCATCCACAGTTTGAGTGTTTTCCTGATTGTGGGGTAGTTGTTTCTCATGGTGCTTTGAGGTTTGAGTAACCCAACCTTTTCCAAGTTCTTGAGGGTCAGAATGTGTTCGTATCCATATGTCTAAACCAACAAAGCACAAACATGTTTTTTTAAAACATTAAATTTGTCTTAAGGGCCTCTTAGATTTAATCAAAAATATCTTAATTTGTATTCCGAAGATGAACGAAAGTCTTACGGGGTTGGAACAACATGAGGGAGAGTAATTACTGACAGAATTTTCACTTCTGGGTGAACTAACCGTTTAAGGGCCTTAATGTGATTGGTTATCAAGGCACATGTGATCCAAGTTGACCGTTATGCATTCACAAATAAAAGCGAGTCGTACCTGAAGGATCTCCTTCTTATAGTAGTCGAGGACTTTCTGTTTGAGGCCGTTGTTGCAGACAGACTGCATGCACACCAGCCGCAGGATCTTAATCAGCGGGTCTTTCTGAGCAATGCAGTCTTCTATATACGTGCTGACCTGAGCGTAAAAATCACACATGATCACATCAGTGACGAGAAACACATTGAAACAAACCTTAAATATATTCAGTTCCCAGAGAATTTAAAAAAAAAAGTACAATGTTAAAAATGAATTATTTTGAAGTTCAAAATATTTAGGCTTATATGTTCAACTTCATTCTTTTCTGTTCGAACAATAATGAGTGCAGAGATGTTTATCATATTTATACTAATAATGCTTTCATTTATAAAAAAGTGCATGTTCCCTCATGCAAGTCACGCAAGTCATGCAATTCTTTATGGAATATTGAAGTATTTATTATAAATGTATTGATGCATATCATTACTGTTTTAAATGTATGTTCCTGCTAATCTTGAATCAGAATAACTTCATCTCTTCTCTGATGATGAGGGCGGGGCAACCTGTCACTCAAACCACAACCATCCAATCAATTCCCCACAGACAAACTCAAGCCCCGCCCACATTTGTTCTTGTTCCAGAAGCGTTTCACTCACATTTCAACTGAATATCGTCTGTTTACTATTGTTTTTTTTTTTTAGAGCTGCTTTAATCGCAGAATTGAACTCTGTTTGCATCACTGAATCATGATTTTCCTGTTATCTCTGTAAAGCTGCTTTGAAACAATCTGTATTGTATAAAGCGCTGTATAAATAAAGGTGACTTGACAATAGGGGAAAAAAAAAAACGAACGCAACTTGCGTTTTACGCCAGCTTTAAGTGACATTGCCTTTATATCGGAATCATAAAGAAAACAAGGCACCTTGTCTGTGTCCACTCCAGTCATAAACTCTTGTTCAACCGTCAGACTCTCAAAGAAGGCTTCTGAGACTGAAACACAGGAAAGAGTTCATTGAATTCTTGAACTGGTATTGATGTGAACTCACAACAGGTCCTATAATATTATAATTTATACCACAGACCACGATTTCAACTCCTCCGGCAGTTTGTTAAACACCTTTACAGGGAAAACACTTACAATGCAAGACTAACAACACCGTGAATGTTCAAAATGTGCAACTCACCATATTATTTAATATTGGGTCAAATTTAGCTGATTTCTAAACATTTAATTATCTAAATAAATCAATTTTATATTTATTGGCCACTGCAAACCATATTATCATTTAATGTAATCATAGAATATGAAACATTTTCTCTAAATGCTAATTCTTGATATCAGCAAAAGATTGATTACTTGCAGTGGAAATTCTAAAAAAATAAAATTCATTCGTAGCATTAGAAATTGACTGATTAACCCAAACTTCATTAATCCTGTAAGTTTACAGTTTAAAGTTCATTGCACTAAAGGAATGTAAAAAAATAAAATAAATAAAAAACAGGCCGTGTTTTTAAATATGTCTAGTTAAAATTAAATTTAAGATCTCAGCAATTCTGTTTTCACTAGTAATAACAGCTATATGTAAGGCCATTGATTGTTATTAGCTGGTAATTCTACATTACTAGTCAGAGCCCCCTTTACTGACATAAATAGTAATTAGTATTAAAATAAACATTCAATGTCAATGTGTTAGAAGAATTGCATTTAAGATCTGCAAATTAATTTTAACATTTTGGATTCAGTACTTCAGACATCTAAAAATGGATTAAAGATATCATTACAGTGAAAAGTACTTTAGTATTTCTAAAAATAAAATAATAAATAAATAAATAAATAAATAAAAAAGCTTTATTACACATGACATATCTCAAATAAAATGACCATAAATGAAAAACAAATTACAGATTACAAAAAAAAAACATTTTTAAAAGTTATAATTATTGATATCAGAAAATTGCATTTGCACTAGTCACAATGTAGTTATTGACTGATTTGTTTTTAGAAAAGAGCTAATAACTGCATTTGTGAGATGATCAAAGAGAACTGTAAAATTTTGCAGTCTGTCATATCAATACGTCTTTCACAAAAAAATCAAGAAAAATCTTTCACAAAACATGTAAAAACTGAGCTGTATTTTCTCATGTAATAAATAATTCCATTGTTGATATCAGGAATTGTTACAACCTATTCATAATAATTGAGATCCTGCAAATGATTTAATGTAAAATCGGTTTGTCATAATGGGCAAGAATCTAAATTATTCTTATTTGTGAGTTTCTACAATGTTTTTTTCCTGCACAGGTGCTGTTTGGTAAACCCACTGTTAGCTGAACTGCACCTGCATTAAAATAAATATTTGCATCTTTGTAGACTAACGATGAAAGGTATTCATCAGAAATGAGATTTGTTAAATGCGTATGAGGGATGAGTTGCAGTTGTTGTCTATGCTAACTGACAGCGGTCCACAGACCTCAAAAAATTGCTTTTATTTCTGAACGTATGAATGATTGGTCTCAGACTCACTCGTTATGTCCTTGACGAGTTCAGCGATGGAGGTGTGATTCGCCAGTGAGCTGCGAGCCGCCTGCATGTGCGGCAACTGGGAAACAAACTGTTTAATCTCCCCAACAGTTTTTGCATTGTGTCGTTCCTATCAGAGACCAGAAAATCAGCTTATTAATGACAACAGTCGTCTTCTGCTCATCAAGAGTGCATTTACTTGCTCAAAATACAGTAAAAACTGTAATATTGTGAAATATTATTACGGTTTAAAATAACTATAATAAATTATATATATATATATATATATATATATATATATAAATAAAATAAAGATGTTTTAAAATATTATTTATTCCTGTGATCAAAGCTGTATTTTCAGCATCATTACTCCAGTCTTCAGTGTCACATAATCCTTCAGAAATCATTCTAATATGATGATTTGCTGCTCAATTATCGTCAGTGCTCAATTATTAATAACTGTTCTTATTATTATCAATGTTGAAAACAGTTTTTGCTGCTTAGGATTTTTGTGAAAACTGTTTTAAAGGATTCTTTGATGAATAGAAAGATCAAAAGAACAGCATGTATATGAAATAGAAATTGCACATTATAAATGATTTTACTGTCACTTGAATCAATTTAATGCTTCCTTGTTGAATTAAAGTATTTATTTCTGTTTAAAAAAAAAGATTGTAGTTACTCCAAATGTTTAAATGGTAGTGTATCACGGTTTCCACAGAAATATGAAGCAACACAACAGTTTTCAACACTGATAATAATCATAAATGTTTCCTGAACATCAAATCATCATATTATTATGATTTCTGAAGGATCATGTGACACTGAAGACTGGAGTATTTCAGCTTTGATCACAGGAATAAATCACATTTTAACATATATTCACACAGAAAACAATTCTTATAAATTGTAACACAATCTTACAGTATCCTTCATCAAATAGACTTCTTCCTAAAACAATCTTTTGAGCAACAGTGCATTTATTTTACATCAGTTTCTGCTTTACAAAAGCAGCACAAACCTCGAACGCGGCTGATATGACCTTGGCTTTCTTGCTGAGAGCCGCGCCGACAGCATTGAAGTTCTTGTCGCGTATTTCGGCATAAAGCTCCTCGGCGGAGTTGAGCTGCAGTTTTTTGGGCTCAGTGGGAAGATCTTTCCCACCTTCTCCCTGTTTCTTCTGCGCAAACTTCTCAGGGGGAAGCTTCACATAACCTGTCAAAGCAATGGGCAAACGAGAGCTTACAGTCTTTAAATCATGTACTTCTAAAGTCTTTATTTTGTGTCTGCACACATTCTTAAACTTATTTACCATTGGTGATGCCATAGATCTCATCGATAAGACCCTCGTAAGTAAGTTGAGTCGCCAATGGTGTCAGCAAGTCCACGTTACGATCCAACAGGAGAAGTGTGTCGAAAACAGGCAGGATTTGAGCATGACCAGCAAACTCTCTCTTCATCCGCAGCATCATGTTGGCCACATGCTGAGAGACACACAGCACAATGCCAGAATGCATCATCAAAGTGAAACAAATAAATAAAATAACATATTTTTATACATCAGTGAAATGGAAAACAAAATTGTGTTTACCAAGCTACTACAAATTAGTATGGAGGCTTGTTTCCGCCACAGAATAAAGACAAAAAATAAAAAAAGGTAATTGCGACTTTTTTTTTAATCTCACAAAATAGATTTTTTTCCCTCAGAATTACATCAGATCAGAATTAAAAAAAAAATTATTATGAAAAATAAATGCACAATTGCGAATTACGAAGTCAGGATGAGAGATATAAAGTCGCAATTGCGAATTGAGAAAATTGAGAAAAGTTTATATCTCGCAATTGAAAAAAAGTCAGAATTGCGAGTTTCTCACAATTGCAGAAAATGTCAGAATTGTGGGATATAAACTCACAATTGCAAGAAAAAAGTCAGAATTGTGGGATATAAACTCACAATTGCAAGAAAAAAGTCAGAATTGAAGGATATAAACTCGCAATTGCAAGAAAAAAGTCAGAATTGAAGGATATAAACTCGCAATTGCAAGAAAAAAGTCAGAATTGTGGGATATAAACTCACAATTGCAAGAAAAAAGTCAGAATTGTGGGATATAAACTCACAATTGAAAGAAAAAAGTCAGAATTGTGAGTTTATATCTCGCAATTGCAAGAAAAAAGTCAGAATTGTGGGATATAAACACAATTGATAAAAAAGTCAGAATTGTGGGATAAAGTCAGAAATACATTATTATTTTATTCTGTGGAAACAAACTTCCATAAATATGCATCACTGAGGATGAACAAAATGCTAGAAATGACGTTTGCGAGATTCATGGCATCAAATGTTGGAAAAGAGCAGCCAAGATGGCGAAGTTGACACGAATGCTTTTCTACTCACCCTTGCACACTCTCCTTTGCCAAAGATCTGCGGTATCGTCCCGTAAAGCGCTTGCAAAGTCATGAGGCCCTTGGCAGCGTGATACAGGCTTGTCTGATCATTCTCTAAATAACACTCCTTCACAAAAGAAAAATACAAGTTACATAAATGTTGCTCATGGACATGTCCGCTTTATATTGCATATAAAACAGGATCATATCATACACTTTTTATTTTTTCCCTGAGTACAGAACATCTGGGATAGATTTACATTGGATCTCCCGAGATAAGAACATTTTTTGATGCGTAATTTCTAATGATTATGATTAAAGAACAGAACAAAGTATGATAAACCTTTGCTGTTGTAAAGTCACACATTTTAGAAAGAGACATTTTGGTAGCTTAGCTTTACTGAATCATGTTTTTGAATATGGTGTCTAAAAATCTAAATAACAGAAAGTCCAACTCTGATTAAAAAACAAATAAATAAAAGTTGTCAATTGACCATATCAGAATATCCACAAGAAGAACTCAATTGCTCATAATATAATCCCATATGGCTGAATATGCCCATCAGAGACGGTATTTTGCATCCTTGGATGTTTATAGCCAAAATCTGACTAACCTGACTCAGAAAACCTTCAGGATATGAACACAAACCCAGAATATATGTGGCATTAAATGATTATGATTTCACTTTTCTAACTTTAGTTAGTGTGTAATGTTGCTGTTTGAGCATAAACAACATCTGCAAAGTTGTCTACATGTTGTCACTTCTTCTTGAGTCTCTCCATCTTTGTCTGACTCCGGTTTGAACATAAAAGGCTAAAGTTTTTTACATTTTCAGTCTGTGTGAGGTAAAATGACACAAGCTCTTGAAGCTCCGCCCCCTGTGCTGGGAGCAGCAGCTCATTTGCATTTAAAGGGACACACACAAAAACTGTGCGTTTTTGCTCACCCTCAAAAAGTGACAACTTTAACATGCTATATAAAAATATCTGTTGGGTATTTTGAGCTAAAACTTCACACACACACTCTGGGGACATCAGAGACTTATTTTACATCTTGTGAAAAGGGCATTATACCACCCCTTTAAAACATTGTCTTACCCTAAATGAACTCTCAGACTCCATGGAAAGAAGGTCTCCATCATAAGGTATAAGGTCCAGAATGTACTCATCGATGTTCGTGAAAGAGTTAAGAACGCCTTTCTCCTTCAGCCGCTGCTCACACAGGAGACTCCGGCGAGGCACGAACAGAATATGGAAATCTCGGGGCTGTAATTTATCCTCACTGCAATGCAAATATTACCATCAGTATCATCATTACAATCACTATGACTGCCAGCAAACACTAGAACTAATAAAAACATCTGTTATGAAAGTTATTGTGGGAGCACCTATTGTCTCATATAGAAAGTCAGCACATTTTATGAAAAGTTCATAATACACTCTTTAAAATAATTTTTTTTGTTCTTAATAGAAATGAGACTTACCTTGCAACATTTTCTGCAATGATGTCCATCAACTCCAACCTCGGTCGGACAAAAAAGACAATATTCTTGACGGCAGCGGATGGTATACGACCCCCTTTGAGAGTGAACATCTTCTCGACCTCATGTTCCTTTTTAACAAATTAAATTAAGACAATCACCTTCTTGACAAGGAATAAGAATAATATTTAAACCATGTAAATGGTAAGTAAAATGTAAAGGGCAAATGTCACCAGTGTTTTTGAAATTATATACATATAGATGCAGTATACACACACACACACACACACACACACACACACAGTGCCAGTCAGAAGTTTGGAAACATTACTATGTTTTTGAAATAAGTCTCTTATGCTCATCAAGCCTGAATTTATTTGATCAAAAGTACAGAAAAAAATATGGTTTTCTATTTTAATATACTTTATTTATGTGATGCAAAGCTGAATTTTCAGCATCATTACTCCAGTCTTCAGTGTCACATGATCCTTCAGAAACCATTCTGATTGATGATTTATTATCAATGTGATTTTTTTTTAATAACCTGTGATGCTTTTCAGGATTCTTTGATGAATAAAGAGTTAAAAAAAACAGCATTTATTTAAAATATGAATATTTTGAAACAATATACACTAACGTTCAAAAGTTTGGGGCCAGTGATTTTTTTCTTTCCTTTTCAGAAAGAAAGTATTAGTTCTATTTAACAATGATGTATTAAATCGATAAAGTGATAGTAAAGATTTATATTGTTAGAAAAGGTTTCTATTTGGAATAAATGCTTAACTTTTTGTTCATCTAAGAATCCTGAAGAGAAAAAAAATCACAGGTTCCAAAAAAATATTAAGGAGCACAACTGTTTCCAACATTAATAATAACGGAGTATCAAATCAGCATATTAGAATGATTTCTTAAGGATCATGTGACACTAAGGTAATGATGCTGAAAATTCAGCTTTGTATCACAGAAATGAATTATATTTTAAAGTATATTAAAATTGAAAAACATTATTTTAAATTGTAATAATATTTCACAATATTACAGTTTTTTACTGTATTTTTGACCAAATAAATGCAGGCTTGACGAGCATAAGAGACATTAATAAATATATATATATATATATGCACTCACTACAGTATGTGTGTATTTTTTGGTACAATTTGTGTACAGTTTCTCACCTTCAAAAGGGAATATTGAGCAATTAACCCGAAAGGTCCAGTAAGATACTCGTCCCAAACAATGGCCTTATAAAAAACAATAACAACACCAACACATGAACTAAAGGATGACCACACGTTACATGTCCATTGACAGTATCGCTGAACAGTATTTGCAGTAATAATACTTGTTCAATACAACAATAACACAAAGTGCAGTTCACATTCTTACAAGGGAAGTAGATTTGAATAAATGATAGAGTGACAGCAGAAGAATGACTACTCTGCATGTTTATTAAAGCAAAAAGCTTTACCTTGCTTCCCGAACATTTATCTAAAAACTCACGCAGGTCTTTTCGTGCAGCCTCTCTCAATATGTTTAGGTTTACTCTGCCACAAAACAAATGCGACGCCATATTCGTTAAATCGCAATCATATGACTTTCACGGCCTCATGATGTCACGTGATTCATCTTTCAAAATAAAAGCCAGCAGATGTAAATATTATTACTCCAGTCCCCAGTATAATTTTATACAATTTAATTATTTTTTAAATATCTATATTTTATTATAGGATTCGTTTGTTTTCTCAAAAAATTAGATTATGTTATTGTTATTGGATTAGTCACGAGGACTTTTACACGCACGTCAACACTTGTTGTTGCCAAGTCCACTAGTTTTCGACATTTCTTTTGCATGTCATTCCGAGTTATTTGTTGTAAAAAAAATTGTCCTGATATAGATCTGAAAAAAGGGAATATACAAAAATTGTGGATAACTGCACATAGTGTTCTGTATACGCGTGGCAGTGGACTGGTATTTAAACATTTGTTTTCTGTCAAAGATCTGGCAACCTCTCTGGCAGAAGAGAACGCGATTGTGAAGTTCGAGTTCATAAGTTCAAGGCAAGCGAGTTCATAATGCTGCGCACGGTTTGTTCCCGAACTTTTCCACAAGTTTTTCGTATTTCAGCATGTCAGCATTCAACGATTCCTGCACCGAACATTCACCCAGACGTTCACTACAACAAGGTAATGGCCAAATGCTGGGAATGCACATGCATGTTTATTCAAATGCATAGGTAGGTTTAGTAAGTGACTTGTCTCGTGTTGCTAATATTCTCACTCACGTCTTAATTAAACGTTTGCAATCGTATCATTACGCTGATAGTCGCGTAACATTTTCATGTCCCTCAAAGGTAACTTATCTGTCGTCGAATCGTTGCGTTTAAATGAATGTGTGTGTAGAAGACATTAGTCTAACAGGTTAACAAACTTGGCATGTTTTCAAACCCCGCCTCCATCACGAAAGTGCCATTCCCTGTTTATCTTATCTTCTTCTCTCTCTCTCTCTCTCTCTCTCTCTCTCTCTCTCTCTCTCTCTCTCTCTCTCTCTCTCTCTCTCTCTCTCTCTCTCTCTCTCTCTCTCTCTCTATAATATATATATATATATATATATATATATATATATATATATATATATATATATATATATATATATATAAAATAGATGGTGAAGTTGGTCGGGATGTAGTACAAGTTTTTAATAAAAGTAAGAATTAAATTTGATTTTTTATTTTATAAAACTATGAAGAATATAGAGAAATTTGAAAATGTATGGACTTACAAAGAAATGTTGAGCTTTGTTAGAGATGGTGAATAAATTTTTGATATATATCTTGAGTAAAGTGTATGTTCGTTAATTGTTTTTAAATTATTTAATAAAGTGTTATAAAATCTAAAAATATCTCTCTCTCTTTATTTATATACACACACACACACACACACACATATATATATATATATATATGTATAGAGAGAGAGAGAGCATGAACAAATTGAACAAGTGTGGAAAATAATTAAGTAAAATACAATATATGTACTTTCAGTTGTGTGTGTGTGTGTGTGTGTGGGAGCGCTTCACTGTTTGGTCGACACTTCCCTCTTTTTGTGGCAGGAATTGATGTACTTTCCTGCTAGTGAAATGCAGTCTCTTTTTTCATTAAAGGAACACTCCACCGTTTTTTGAAATAGGGCTTATTCACCTTCTTTCCTACGTTTAGATAGGTGGGCAAATGCATTTTTGTCTCAGTGCATGCATTGTTTTAGTTTGACAGGGTCGGTGCTAGCTTAGCTTAGCATAATGAATGGAATCCTTTGTTGCCAGCTAGCATGTGCTGAGTAAAAGTGATATAAAAAAAACAAAAAAAAAACACCTAATTATTTCTTGTGGCCTGCGTATTCACAACAAGTACAAATAGTGATGCAGATTAACACTAGGCGATTTCCTAGGCAGATATTGACTTGGGACTATATTAGGGGGAAGCACAGGCGAAGCACTGCTACTTGGGCGCAGAGATATCACACCCAAGTAGCAGTGCTTCGCCTGTTCTTCCCCCTAATATAGTCCTTAATATATAAGTCAATATCTGCCTAGGAAATCGCCTAGTGTTAATCTGCATCGCTATTTGTACTTGTTGTGAATACGCAGGCCACAAGAAATAATTAGGTGTTTTTTTTTGTTTGTTTTTTATATCACTTTTACTCAGGACATGCTAGCTGGCAACAAAGGATTCCATTCATTATGCTAAGCTAAGCTAGCACCGACCCTGTCAAACTAAAACAATGCATGCACTGATACAAAAATGCATTTGCCCACCTATCTAAATGTAGGAAAGAAGGTGAATAAGCCCTGTTTCAAAAAATGGTGGAGTGTTCCTTTAAGTAAATATTGAGCTTGTACATCATTCATCAACTTTTTTAAGTTGGGACAAATAATTTCAAATTTGGGAAAGAAGTTTTTTCGAGATTTTAATATAATTAGGGCAGGTGGTTAAGAAGTGCAGCTCTGTTTTCATGAATTAAAGTTAGAATTGTCTATCTTTTTTAAAGTGAATTCTACATCAAAAATCTATTTAAAAAAATATTTATATGAATCTAAAAGAATACCATATATCCCTCCAAAACTGCACAAATGCATTGTAGAGTAAAAAGTTAAACATTAATAAAGCTACATGAGTAAATTACATTTGTTTTGTATTGTTATAACATCATGTTTTAAGATGAATGTGATGCTGATGCAGAGATTAGACTGAGTGTGTTGATTTCCAGAATACTATAACTATATAATATAACAGAATAATTTAACTAGTTGAGCAAAGATGCCACGTTGGTTGGTGATTATATCATAAATAATATTTAATGTTTTTGTTCACATTTATTTTGAAGATTTCACATTGTGTGGCATTACGTTTTAAGGCTACAGTAAAAAAAAAAAAAAACAGTGCACTTACTCTAATGTTGCTTTTTCACTGGAATATACTTGCAACTACGGTAATAGTTTTGACACACTTATCTGATGATACATCACATTATGCAACAAGTTATTGCATACAACATTTTTCCTCCATGTCATGCATCCTTAGTTTTATCTGTCATAATTTACTGCCAGTGCCATCATGTAAATATTTGCTCTATTATGTTTTTATTCATTGATTTGCAATGTGACAATAATAAGAGTAAAAGTTGACTTTAACATTTTTAAATACCGAGTGTGTCAATGTGCCTCTTTCTCTCTCTGCAGATTTTCATTAACAATGAGTGGCACGACGCAGAAAGCAAGAAAACCTTTCCGACCATCAATCCTGCCACTGGTGAAGTTATCTGCCAGGTCGCAGAGGGGGATAAGGTAGATGTCTGAACTATTCATTTTATATTAAAAAAATAATAAATGTCTTAAACCAACTGGTCTTGGCTGGAAAACTCCCGAGCTCTTTTCAGTTGGTAAGGTCGTGTCTGGTTAAACCGGCTGAACGTCCAGATCTTTCTCTCTCTATACAATTCAATGAACAGGACTGAGTCTTGTGAAGCAACATGATAGCTTTGTGTGAGGAATAGACCTAAATCTGTGAAAATCTTTCACTCCAGTGACAAAAGTTTAAAATAATCAGGATTATTAGTATTTCTTAAGTTCTGTTTTACTGTAGATAATGTGGTAATGTATAAGTTTGGGGACCCTTGTGTTACAGTACAATCAATCTTTAATTATTTTATTATTTAAACAAACAGAATAAGATGTGAAAATTGTGGAAAGAATGTTAATGAAGCAGAATAATTCAGGTAAGTGTGAAGCCTATATTTATAATAATTCAGGTAAGCTTTTGCATCTGAACTCTTCATACAGTATATATATATATATATGTATGTATGTATGTATGAAGAGTTCAGATGCAAAAGCCTCTAAGTGCCATCTGAAATTTTCTTCTAAAATGAGCATTTTTATCAAGCTCGTATATTTAGGTTCAGTAATTTCACTTTAATGACAATTAATAGGTAATTTTCATTGCCGTTAAAGTAAAATATCTGAACTTCCTTATAACTGAATATGATTAAGTAAATAACTGAATATACTGAGATAACTGAACTTGAAGCTTGATAAAAATGATAATTCTAGAAGAAAATTTCAGATGGCACTTCATATATATATATATATATATATATATATATATATATATATGAAGAGTTCAGATGCAAAAGCCTCTAAGTGCCATCTGAAATTTTCTTCTAGAATGATCATTTTTATAAAGCTTGTATATTTAAGTTCACTAATTTCACTTAAATGGCAATGCAAGTTACCTATTAATTGTCATTTAAGTGAAATTACTGAACCTAAATATACGAGCTTGATAAAAATGCTCATTTTAGAAGAAAACTTCAGATGGCACTTAGAGGCTTTTGTATATATATATATATATATATATATATATATATATATATATATATATATATATATATATATATATATATATATATATATATATATATATATATATATATATAGGGCAAACTTATATACATAGGGCAAAAGTGTCAATGTCAAGGAATATTTTATACAAACGACGTTCTAATCTGGTTTTTGCATGTTTTTTAAAAAAAGGAAACGATGGATAAGTACAAATGATTATGTACATAACAGTAGTATTCGCCAGATGAAGTTGAAGTCAACATGTAGAGCTCTTTTAAAAAATTCAAATCTAAAATCATACTTTATTTTATTTATTCATATTCTTATCTAGTTCTCTGTAAATGGGAAAAGACATGAACATGACTTGAACAAACACCCTCCTCGCTCTCGCTCTCGCTGCGTCTGCTTGACTTTCCTACACCAGATGTAAACCAGGAGCTGGGATTAAAAATAGCTATGCATGTTTATTTAACACATATCAGATACACTGCTTATACCAAACGGACGTTACCTCTCAGACATAATGTAATAAGCATAACTTAATAAAGACGCCGGCACTGTCATGAACTCCACTGACACTGTGGAAATTAAACATGAAAATTTCAGTCTATGTTTCTTTATTCCCTGATGGCATGAATGAAGAACTAAAATGTTCCTGCTTTTTGTAAAGATATTTTTTTCTACTTTTTCTAGATTGTTTTTATACTTCTTTTTGTTTTTTTGTTGTTGCTATAATTGAATACTTGTAATATTTTGTCATGCATGCCAGTTTTCAGACTCTTGAGCTCCACCTGTGATTGAGTTGTTGACCCCTATTTGCTAATTTACCAACAAAAGGGTGAACGTTTGTTGCAGAGTGAGCACTGAAGATAGCAATGTGCTGAAACGTTTGCTCTTGTTCATTTGTTTTTAATTCATTTTGCACTTTTTGCACTATGCAATCCAGAAAAATAAATAAATAATGTTTTGTAGGGCTGTACAATATATATCGAAATTATCGAAATACTGCAAATGTATATATCGCAATATGCATATCGCAACGACTTGCAACTGGGCTCATGAACAAAAGATGAAGAGTAAATCACTCACTGCTCTTGGCAAAATAACTTTTGTAGCTTTAATAAGAATCAGGATATATTTAATTTTTATTTAATTCATACAGTGAAAACTAAGAAGTGTTTTATTTTTACATTTGATTATTCAGTTTCTGTTGTTAAATAACCCTAATGTAGGATAACCTGAAACCCTAAACCCTGAAGTTTACACTGATGTTAAAATAACACTTCTTACACTACAGTAAAACACTGATGTTCACTTTCAGAAGCTTAGGGACATTTTCTTGTCACAAAAACAATGTGAAACACATGTAGGTTAAGGTTATATAATTTTAAATATACACTTAAAGCATTATCGTATCGCGTTATCGCATATCGCAGGGGCGCGGGAAGAGGTTTTAGGTTGGGGGTGCTGATTTTTGTCACCACTTTTGAATAAGAAACAATATCAAGACTATAAAACTCGTCAAATCTCCGCGAATCACAACAAGCGTATCAGTGAGAACACTTGTTCAAATAGCGCACACTCAAACCTGACTGCACATCACATTTTTG
Source organism: Vimba vimba (assembly GCA_022828995.1). Classification (NCBI taxonomy): domain Eukaryota; kingdom Metazoa; phylum Chordata; class Actinopteri; order Cypriniformes; family Leuciscidae; genus Vimba; species Vimba vimba. The sequence goes on along the minus strand of CM040820.1, from coordinate 46,779,954 downwards.
ACTTTATTGATTCTGCTTTTATTCGTAATGCAATGGACCGGTCAACGGGACATAAATTTATCCTTAAAGGATGGGACTTTATGGGACATTTGCACAAAAAGAATAAATAACTTACAGCCTATTTTATAAGTCGCTCCGGAGTCGCATATCAGTCAAAAAATGCGTCACGAGGAAGAAAAAACATATATAGCCTAAGTCGCACTGGACTAAGTCGCATTTTTTTAGAAATTTATTTCACAAAAAAAAAAAAATTGTTACAGACGGGACAGTTCTCCGTTACGGACGTGAGCGCTCTAAAGCGGCACTAAACGAATGTTTTAAAACTTTCACAGAGACCTCAAACTGAAAGCACAAAGCCTGTCTTTAAATTTAATTTCGTTTTGTATTAATTGTATCTTAATTTTAATCGATGTTTCATCAACCAATTGTCTGGGTTTAATAAATAAGAAGTATAGGCTATTAGAAAATAGATAATCAGGACACGGAGGCGCTGGCGAACCTCGAGCAAATGAACCGAAACTCAGCGTAGGCCTATAAGGTAGCCTATTGCCTCACAGACCTGAGACATATAGATAGCTTGAAATGTCTACTTTTAAGCAGAACAATTCAAAACGAAAGAAAACAGACTGTGCTGCTTATGTAATTCGTATGAAATGTGCATTTCTCCCTGGCGCTGCGAAGATCGCGAGTCGTCAACTTCATCTTATAGCCGACAGCCGACACTGACATAAAAAATAACTTTTATTAGTAAACAATTAAAATGTCTCCTGCTATATTTTACATTTTTGCCTGTTCCTTACAAAACACTAACAGTGGGGTTTTTGACTTGTTTTTTTGTTTGTTTGTTTTTTTGAGCAGCTGCGGACAAATTCTTTCGACACACACACAATATTAGCCTACGTAACACTCTGCGCTTATGTTTTAAAAACATAATTTAACATATAAATAACAATTTTTAAATAGCCCACTTAAAGTGTTTATTACAAATAAATGACTAAATGCTAAAAATTAATAAATTTTAATGAACAAACATATGCGTTGCATTTACAATTCTGTGAAAACAGGGGGTGCTGCAGCACCCCCACTTCCCGCGTCCCTGGCATATCGCAATTTTCCTCAATATTGTGCAGCCCTAATGTTTTGATAGACTTCTGTAGTCTATACTGAATTCAGTGTGTGGACAGACACCGTCTTGCTCATTTTAGTCTGGTTCTCTCCCATGTTTGTCGCTTTGCTCCCAGGCGGACGTGGAAAAAGCGGTCAAGGCTGCCAAAGATGCCTTCAAGCTCGGCTCTCCCTGGAGACGTATGGACGCGTCGGATCGCGGGCTGCTCTTGAGCCGACTGGCCGACTGCATAGAGAGAGATTCTGCCTATCTGGCTGTGAGTCTCTCAGACAACCTTTGCCCTGTGTGCTGCCGTATAGACCCTGAGCTGATTTATTATATGCATGAAAGCATATTTTTAGTATGCTTCTGGCCAATCAGAGCAGAGCAGGCTCTCAGTAAGGCGGGGTTTAGAGAGACCGAATCCTTGATCGAACAGTTCCAGACACTGAGAAAAGAGCTGATGCTGTAATGTATATTATGAAAATGTTAGTGGTGTTTTTTTTTGCTTTTTTTTAACCTTCGGTGCATGTAAACCTATTGTAGAAGACCTTCAAAACTTTAAGAAAAGGTACAAAATCCTTAAAACATATTTGAACAAGGAAACAATTATAGAGCACTAGAAAATATTATAAATGAGAAAGCAAACAAGATGATGCATTCAGTTGCAGACAAAGACAATTAATAAGAGTCTAAACACTTTGTACTAAGTACAAGTTTTACTAATTCAATATTAAGCTTTAAATTGTTGTGTAATTACACAACAAAGTGTTGTGTAATTGTTAAATAACTTGCTATAGTAATGACTATAAATCATGCATAATTACATGCAACTAATCCTAAACCAAACCCTAATCCTATAGTAAGTACATGTAGTTAATACTACTCAAATAACAAGGACACCTTAAAATAAAGTGTAACCCAGAATTACTTTTGGTTCCTTGCTATAATTTCCACATTGTTAGTTCATGGGTCCTGTCATCCTCATTTAAAAAACGTATTTTTCATTGTTAAATGCAGTTTGAAACGTATCAGTTATCCATATCTGTAAAAATACTCTTGATTTACAATAATACCACCATATGTTAAAATTATTTGTATTTTGTTTCAATAGGAACTAGAGACTCTTGACAATGGGAAGCCGTACGCGGTGTCCTACAGCGTGGACGTGCCCATGGTGGTCAAATGCTTGAGGTGAACTTTCTGTCCTCATGGTGATTTGTCCAGTGTTTTCTACACTTGACATTTCCTTAATATTTGCATTACATAATAATGATTGCATTGCATTAACGTCACATTGAATTTTATTCTAATGTAACTCCATTATCACTTGATTATTTGAAGTCCTGTTACTAATCAGTAACTTGTAAACTAATAAACTGAATGTGTTTTAAAATTGAAACCAGATTTATATATTTATCATCAATAAATCCAGGTTAAATCTCATACATTTTAACTAACTGAATATTGCGTTTTCCACAACTAGCCATATTTTAACAATGTTCATACTTTTTAACTGAATAAATGTAATTGTTTTCACAATGAACAGATTCGTGCTGATTTTAAGCAATTTGAATAAGTGAATTTTTTAAATATGATTATTTAAATAAAATCAAACATTTTCAAATAGTTGATGATAAACTATGGCATCATTTTTTTGAGTTTAATTTATGTATGAATATCCAATTCAAGATTATTTCTTATAGCGTTTTTCACATTACATATTGTTTCAAAGCAGCTTTACAGAAAATATGCATCCCATTAAGTTTATTTAATTATGTGTAATGTGTGTAATGGACAGATTTTTATTTTATATGCAATTCAAATACATAAATCTAAATTTACTGCCTTCAATTTTTTAAGTACAATCAACTTGGCTATTTAAGTCATAGCAACTTAAATTACATTAAACTGACTTAAAAAAAATTGTTGAATCTTGTATAACTTACAAAAAAAAGTGAAAAATTGCTTAACTTGTTTTGATGAGTTATGTAAAAAAAAAAACATTATTTTTTTTACAGTGTAGGCCTATTTTTTTTTTTTTGAGTGAGTGAGTTATATATTTATTTGTTGCATTACGTAAGTAATCTCTTAAATGGTGATTCTGTTTTTGAGCCATTTTCATTCTTTTCAAAATAGAACAAGAAATATTTAGACAATTTAGACAACAGAAGTGGCATATATTACTGTATGTTGTGGTCTGCATCATCATATTGTGCGTTATCAAGCTTTATAATCTGTAATCCGATCTCAGTGGTTCCAAAGGTTGTTTATAGTGACTAGCGTGCATGTAAATCTGATAAAGGGGGTGAATTCAATCAGAAGCTCAGAAGTGTGTGTGTGTGTGTGTGTGTGTGTGTGTGTGTGTGTGTGTGTGTGTGTGTGTGTGTGTGTGTGTGTGTGTGTGTGTGTGTGTGTGTGTGTTGTTTTTTAGGTATTATGCTGGCTGGGCAGACAAATGGGAAGGGAAGACCATTCCAATTGATGGTGATTACTTTTGCTACACAAGGCATGAGCCCGTTGGAGTGTGTGGCCAAATTATCCCTGTAAGTAGATGCTTTTGGGATTTCAGAATGCAATGTGTATTTGCAGAGTAATACCATATACAGTCAAACCAAAAATTATTCAGACCATTTTTGATATTTTTTACTAGTGTGTGCAGGACACTATGGTTAATTTATGTAAGTGAGGACAGCAAAATAAAGTAAACGATGAAATATTATACCCAAACATTCTTCATACAGTGACTACCAGTACAATTTATAAAAATTTGGGACCAAAAATCATTCAGACACTTTGACCTGAGCATGTTTTGCTGAAGTGTTTCTTCTTTAATTGCTAATGGAACTTTTTACACCACAGACTGAACAAAATTAAGCATTACTTTGTTGACCTAAATTGGTAATATCTAATTGTGTAGTTAAATTTAACAGCTGACAGATATTCAACCTAATTCATTTGTGAGTGTCTAACAGAAGGACGGACAAAACCAGTGAAATATCAACTGATTTGATAACTCTGAGTTCTTGTCATATTTTATTACCATCTTATTCACTATCTATCTATAAATTACTGGAACGTCTTTCTGTCTGTGTATCTGTTATTCGCATATCTCTCAAACCATTAGTCCTATTCACCAACTAAACATGTCCTGTTCAATGCTTTCACAGTCTCTTTCACCGCCATCATTAGTAGCCTATTCACAAACTGTTTGCTCAAGCATAGCGTTTTCTCAGAGTTCACTGTGTATCCTGCTCCCTCAGTCGTGTAGTTCAATTTTCCATATTTATTGTATGTCATTATGCATCAGTATTTGCTTTTTCTACCATGCACAAATAAAAATGTCACTGAACTTTTGCTGTGTAATTGTAACAATGAGCACTCAAACACACCAAACCAACAATTACTAAAAACACATAAAAACTGATTTTGCACGGGCACTGCGCTAGTTTTCTAAACTATAAGGGAGAGTAAGGGATAATGTACATCCAGCCGGTTTTTCTCAAAATAATTAGACATGAAAAATATGGATCTGCGTTTAAAGACCTAATAAAATATTTAAACTCAAACTCAACTTCTATGGAGAGAGCCGTTACTAGCGTGGCAAGTTCAAACTAGACGGACATTTAAGAGATATGGTATATACAGTCATACACAGCATTTCGCCACTTAAATAATTATGGAGATAAGAGATATTGATTTCCGATTAAACTTTTTTCTTTCTTTTTTTTAATCGTACTTCTAGTACTGATATCCTACTGATAGTCACGACATCACTAACCCTAAAATGTACATAAGCCCCGCCCCCTGAACACGATTTATTGATTATCAAGACAGAATATGCTAATCAATGGCTAGAAGATAACTACATATAAGCAACATAAATTCACCAACTAACCATTCAGAAATGTCCTGTTGTCACTTCTTCTCGAGTCTCTCCATCATTGTCTGACTCCGGTTTGAACATAAAAGGCTAAAAGTTTTTGACATTTTCAGTGCATGTCTGTGTGAGGTAAAAGGACACAAGCTGTTGAAGCTCCGCCCCTTGTGCCGGGAGCAGCAGCTCATTTGCATTTAAAGGGACAGAAGTGACAACTTTAACATGCTATATAAAAATATCTGTGGGGTGTTTTGAGCTAAAACTTAACACACACACTCTGGGGACATCAGAGACTTATTTTACATCTTGTGAACAGGGCATTATACCACCCCTTTAAAAATAATATATATATTGATATTGAATTATTGTCCAGCCATAGTTTGACTGTACTTCTGTCTTTCACATGTCGTCTTCTCTGTATTATGTGTTTCTCCCAGTGGAACTTCCCTCTGTTGATGCAGGCCTGGAAGCTCGGCCCGGCTCTGGCTACGGGAAACACGGTGGTGATGAAGGTGGCAGAGCAAACGCCACTCACGGCCCTTTACATCGCCAGCCTGATCAAGGAGGTGACTGGCATGCCTACTGTATATTTGCACCCTGAGGAAAATCCTAGTTCCAAAATAATGTTTAAATCTTTTTTTTATTTTTTGTTATGAATAGTGCATGGATACCAGGGATTACATTTTTCTAGGCCAACCTGGAAGTCGCATCACCCTAGTTCCCTCGAGAAAAACCCTATTTTTCCATTGGCATTTGGATTATTGGAGAAAATAAGCTCTGTGACCAAGTTTATGTTTTGTTCATCATGACACAGCTTTAATGAATTTTGAAGCGTAAATACAATCACCAGAAGTAAAAAGTTAAACATAGGCTATAAAGGAAATACACTATGGTCACATCACATCACTTCAACATCATCACTTCATCATCGTGTTTGAGTTAGAATAGTTTGTAAGAGTGATTATAAACACATTGAAGCTGTGAAATCGATTAGTTCAGTGTGATGATGTTTAATATCACTGACAAGCTCTGTATATTTGCACTTAAAATAACACTTTTCACTCTTTTTGTCCTGTATAGAGAGCTGCAGGGATGAAGTATTAATGTAGGAGGTTAGCATCACCCTGGTTCCCATGACAAAAACCCTATAGAATTATTTTTTCAATGGCTTTTGTATCATTGCAGAAAATAAGCTCTGTGACCAAAGAAAGTTTATGATTCTTAAATGTTTTAGTCATCGTGATAATCTAAACACAACTTTTTATTTTGAAGACTAAATACAATCGGCAGAAGTAAAAAGCTAAACATAGGCTATAAAGGAACTACACCATGGTCACATGACTTCAACGAAAGTTTGGGTTGGAATAGTTTGCAAGAGCGCGATTATAAACTGTGAAAGTGACTAGCGTGTAGTTGAGTTTATCTGTTTAATGTCCCTGTAGTGCCATTTAAACACTCGTTAGCCTTTTTCAAAACATGTGAAAGCTTTTAAAATTACAAGGGGTATTACTGATGTATTTTATGCTGTAGAATAAACCAGACTGAACCAAAAACACATTAAACTTCAGGACGGTGGAACCGGAGGTACTAAAATGCAACTCGTTTCCTGGTTTTGGCCTACAGAAATACGTCATCCCTGCTGCATCTATTGACAGTGTATAATTAATAGGGCTGTCACTTGCGATTATTTTGGTTATCGAGTAATCAGTCGATTATTTTGATGATTAATCGATTAATCCTATTTTTTGTGGTAATAAAAATAGACCTAAGCAAATAATACCCTTTAAAATGACTTAAAATACATGTATAATAACAATGAGGCAATAATATTTGGTTCAAATAAAGTATCAAAAGCAAGTTATCATATAGTTTTATAGAACAACACTGTTAAAATGTATATTATATTATATGCATAATATAAACAATCATCTTATGTACATTATGTATTATAACCAATGCCTACAGAGGGCGCCAACGGCCTGGTGTTGTTACACTCAACAGCAGATTAAATCCTTGTTTAATATTGGCCAAATGACATTTAAAGGTGGGGTATGTGATTTGCAAAACGGCCGGCAGATTTTGAAAATACACAACTCAAATGGTCCTACCTTCTTTCCTTTGACTCCACCCATTCAAAGAACATGGATGGGGGGAGGGGGGTATGGTACGACCGTTTGATTGACGCACTTACTGTCCAATCATTCTAGGTGGTCTTGGAAATGATTGGCTGGAGTTTTTCGAGTCCTGCCCGTTCCACAGATGATTAAATTGCTTAATTTTCTTTTCAGTGCTTCTAACTCAGTGGCTGTAAGTGGGTTAGGAATAGGATTTCAAGTGATTTTGAAAAAATGGACAAAAAAAGAGAATCACATACCCCACCTTTAATTCAAATGTCCACTTAATCTTTAATATTTGGCCATTTCTTTAAGATATAAATGTTACAGACACTGTAATTTCTTGAACAAGAACATGAGGGCATCAAAACATGCAAACTCAGAGCTAAGTTTAGATGTTTATTTTTAAATTGCGAAGAACTGTTCAACATAATTAGAAAAATATTGATGTTTTCTCCTGTGTAGGTTTATAAATGATTTACGTTACAAATCTGATGAAATGGCGCACATTGCGTTCCCAGGTGAACGTTATAAGCAACCCAGACTCAGAGCACATGCAGAGATGGAGTTTGAGACGCGCTTTACGCATGTAAATGATAACGGTTCATGTGGAGGAGCAGCATTTACTGTGAACAAAGCTGCTCTGAGATGCACGTAACCTACATGCATGTAAATAATGAAAGTGCATACATATTAAACATGCAGGGCATATATTTATTGAATTGAATCGCAGCCTTTGTGAATTCACAATAGCACTATGCTATGGTTTTAATACATTGTGCAGCTTTAGAAAACATTGGAAGCGACTTTCCGGTATTCCGGGGACTTCTAAAAATTGAGTGCTCTAATTTAATAGAGGAATTGTGACAGCCCTAATAATGAATATGTTAAGAAGGCTATAATAGTGAAGCCATACTCAGTGCACGATTGAACCCACCATCAAGTGCATGATCATTGTTATTTTGCTTAAACACCTAATCACCATCTTGAGTGTTTCCATGGTTTGTGGTAGGTGGGATTCCCGGCTGGTGTTGTCAACATTATCCCAGGAATGGGTCCCACAGCCGGAGCAGCCATTGCTTCTCACATGGACGTAGACAAAATAGCATTCACTGGCTCCACCGAGGTAAGAGGTTTTTCTTCAATAATGGATATTTCTTGGATATGAAGTACAATACTGTACAACCTTGATAGAAATGATACTTTCTCTCAGTGTGTGCCATATAATATGTTGTAGGATTTCTTGTTCATACTTCAAATCTTATTACAATATTTAATACTTAATGTTTGGACATTTAAAATTGGCACACCATAGCAAAATATTTAAATGACTGTCTAAGAGCAAATTTGTTCAGTTTTTGTGAAGCATTTACTGTGTCTAAGACTTAATGTATGCACTTTTTGGTAAGACTGCCAATCTTGGCGAGTTATTAAAGGTTTGTTTACCCAAAAATTAAATTCTGTCATAATTTATTCATTGTCATGTTGTTCTAAACCCAAAAAGCATTACATTTTGATTACCTAAAGTCTTAGACTAGCAATGGAGGGACAGAAATCTCTCAGGTTTCATTAAAAATATCTTCAGTTGTGTTTTGAAAATGAACATGAGGGTGAGTAATAAATTACAGAATTTTGGTATAGTGGGAACCCAAGACTTTATTTTAAATTGCAAATATATTATTGGTTTTGTCTTATTATGGTTGAATAGGTAGGTCACCTCATCCAGCGAGCCTCGAGTACCAGTAATCTGAAAAAGGTCACACTGGAGCTGGGCGGAAAGAGTCCAAACATCATTTTATCAGATGCTAATAGTGAGTTCATCCGTTTATCATGACGCCTGCAGCAGTTTTCCCAGCTATTTTCAATAGAAAGTAGCTAAAGCCTGCTCAGAAAGTCTCTAAACTGTCGGCTCTTTACTTACTTTTTCTTGCTCATACACTGTATTTTAATATATAATATAAAGCTGTTCTCATTTACCGGTACATATTTTCTATCAGACAACAGAACAATAGTGACTGACTACATGTTAACCAGCAGTCCAAAAAAGTTGCTAGATTTGTTGCTAGTCACTTTTTGACAAAAGTTGTGACATTGTCGCTAAATTCGTGGTTTCATCTTGTGGTTTTTATTTCTATGGCTACTCAAAAGGGTCAATAATACATTTTATTACTATCATTTTATTATTTTTCCTGAGGTCCACTTATAATGTTAGTACAGTCATGATTTAGTAGTACATGACCTTTCCACCCTCTCCACCCTTTTAATTATATCATCATTTATTCACCTTCATGTTGTCCTAAACCTGTATGACTTTCTGTTTTGTACTGAGAAGATTTTAAAGGAGGTTTCAACTGTTTTTGCCCATAAAATGAAAGCGAGTTTGGACCAACACTGGACACCAGTGAAACTTAGACATTTTTCAAAATACCTACTTTTTGTGTTCCGCAGAAGAATGAAAGTCATATAGTCTTCGATTAAAAAAAATAGAAAGTAAAATTTGATTCCTCACATTTTTTTAATTTTTCTAATTCATGTATATTTGCATTTGCAGTGGAAGAGGCAGTGGAGCAGTCCCATTTCGCCCTCTTCTTCAACCAAGGCCAGTGCTGTTGTGCAGGCTCTCGCACATACGTACAGGAGAGCATCTACAATGAGTTTGTTGAGCGAAGTGTGGAGAGAGCTAAGAAGAGGGTCGTGGGAGACCCGTTCGACTTGAAGACTGAGCAGGGCCCACAGGTACAGCTCTTCGAGTTAGTTAGTTAGTTAGTTAGTTAGTTAGTTAGTTAGTTAGTTAGTTAGTCGGGACTACATATTTTGAGCACTGCATATGCAAATTGGTCGGGACAACTTTTCATAAATTGACATTTCATTAAAGCGGTGGTGAAATGCTATTTCATGCATACTGAGTTTTTTACACTGTTAAAGAGTTGGATTCCCATGCTAAACATGGACAAAGTTTCAAAAATTAAATTGTACGTTTGAAGGAGTATTTCTGTGGCAAAAATGCTCCTTCCGGTTTGTCACAAGTTTCGGAAAGTTTTTTTCGAGTATGGGCATGTGTGACGTCAGACAGGGCGGAATTTCCATATATGGGTCCTAAGGGCACTTCTATCGGAAGAGCGTGGGCGCGCGCGCAATCGTAGACCAGAGCAAGAGAGCGGAAAGCAGTTCGCCCATCATCACAGCGCCAAAGCCCAGTTCGACGCCGGATTTGCAGATCGTCTAATACTTAAGGATGCAGTCCCAATGATAAAGGTTCACGTTCGTGCGTTGGAACCGTGAGTAAAACTGCTTGTCTGCTTCAAATGTCTGTGTGTTGTTAGCTATCGGCGCGTAAGCACAGCCCACACGGCACGCCTCCAGCCGCTCGTTTTTTTCCGGAAAGACTCGGAACTGCCTATCTTTCTTTTATAAATATAATAAAACTAAAGACTTTTTGGAGATATGAAGGATGCAGTACTACTCTATAGGTACTCAAGATTAACATGAGATTGGCTGAAAATGAGTGTTTCACCCCCCCTTTAACTTCGGTAGGCTGTAGAACAAAGGATTTGTAACTCTTAGTTATGTGTCTGAATTTTCAATGATCATATTCTGATGAAGGGTGCTAATAATTTGGTAATTTAATTAGTTTAATTTGGCAAATGTTATGCAGCATTCTGTCTGGTATGATTTCATTGCATTTGCAGTTGTTGTGGGTTTCTTCTTACCGTTAGGTACTTTCAGTTACCCATCCTGGTAATTAATTACAATTAACATTTAGTGCACTGTATTGTGGGTGTGAAAGCATCTTTAAAAGAACATAAATGTAACATATTTCTGAACATAGTTCTCTGATAATTGCATCCATTAGTATTTCTTCTCTTTACTAAAGGTCGATGAGGAGCAGTTCCAGAAGATTCTTGGCTACATCAGCAGTGGGAAGCGTGAGGGAGCCAAGCTCATGTGTGGCGGGGGGGCGGCAGCTGATCGCGGTTACTTCATCCAGCCCACGATCTTCGGGGATGTTAAGGATGACATGACAATTGCTCGGGAGGAGGTGTGTGTGTTTAACCTTTTAACGCATTACTAGGGAAAGGGCCTTTCCATGCAGATCATCTTTTCAGCCTCATTAAGCTTACTTTAGATTTCTAGTGGGGTTCATTCATCTTTTTTCCAGATGTGCTTGTTTAATATTTCCTGCTTAATAATCAGTCTTAACTAAATTATTGGTAATAACGACAATGAATAAATATTAACATAAATATCGAGTTCAGTCATGAAACTCTAGGGGGCGCAGGCTGATCAGACCTTTCCATGTAATTCTCCAAGCAATCACATCATTACCAAATGGCACAAGCTGATTGGCCTCTGCTGATCCAGCAGCCAATGAGATTGCTTGCTCAGCATTTAAATAGTCTGGTTCAGGGTTGGCTGCAAGCTTGTTATGCAGCGTGCTATCAGTTCCTCTGAACCCTCCACCTCCCCAGCTCCACCTGCCTAGATCTGCTACAGGATTTATGTATGTCTATTTGTGCATCAGCAGCATATTTTATGCTATTTATTATAGTATAACATGTATATGGCCGGTTTCCCAGACAAGGTTTAAGCTAGTCCCAGACTAAAATGCATGTTTGAGCTATTTTAACTGAAAGATACTTGCTCTAACATATCTTAAAATATGTCAGTGCCATTGTTTTGTTTCAAGATGCAAGCCAGTAATGTTTTTTTCTAAGGCACGTTTATAAAATCTACCTAATTGAACTAAGGCCTAAGCCAGGCTTAATCTAAGCCTTGTCTGTGAAACCGGGCCATAGTGTATAGTGTGTCTGTGTATCTAGCAGTGTAGCAGATCTAGTCCACAAAGACCAAATACATTAACATTGCAATATTCAATAACATGCTAAAACTATTCTGAGAGTTGTCACGATTGAAATAATTAGTATTAACTAAATACATTAGATGACTAGAATTGTTGGTTCATGTTAGCTCTGGTCCATTAAATAATATGAACAGATACAATTTTTGATTTTAATAATGTATTAATAAATGTTGCAATTAACATTAACCAAGATTATTAAATGCTTTGGAATTATTTTCATTGCCAGTTCATGTTAACTAATGTTAACAAATAGAACCTTATTGTAAAGTGTTTCCAGAAATAGTTTTGAATTAACATAAAACACCATTTTACATTGTTTATCTTCCCATGATATTATAATATTGCACATTTTATGGCATTCTGGTCTGTACACAGATGGATGAATGGATGCATTTTTATTTAGATTCTATAATATGAGTATATATAAATATAACATGCTATTCCCTTTCTTTGCTGTTAGATCTTTGGCCCTGTAATGCAGATTCTGAAGTTTAAATCTCTAGAAGAAGTGGTTGAGAGAGCCAACGACAGCAAATATGGCCTTGCAGCCGCTGTTTTTACCCAAAACATTGAAAAGGCCCATTACATATCCAATGGCCTGCGTGCTGGCACTGTGTGGTGAGTGTGTGAGGTGCTTTATTATCTTAGAGAAAATAGATCTCTTGGATATTGGAATATCAGACCTCTTGCTGCATGCTGACATGTGTTCACATCTGGCTTGTACTTGTGATTTGATTTGATCAGGATTAATTGTTATGACGTGTTCGGAGCGCAGGCTCCCTTCGGAGGCTACAAGGCCTCGGGAATCGGCCGTGAGTTAGGACAGTACGGACTGGACAACTACACCGAGGTCAAAACGGTAAGGTTTTACCATCAGGAAAACGAAAGTGCACGTGTTATTCATAATTCACTCATTGTAAACCTTAAATGTCGTGCTTTTATCTGGATTATAATCTAAAATAATCCCTAAGTGATCAAAATTCAAATTAAAAGATGTCATGTAGGTTAAAGATATATTTATAAATGTTTATTTGTACATGCAGTGTTTTAGATGTGTATTTGGGCAACGATCTGTAAATTGCAGCTATCATTAACTATGCGCTCATTTTATTCACTAACTCTTTTCCTCCACAGGTTACAATTAAGGTTCCTCAGAAAAATTCATAAATGGAGAAATTCATTTAGAGAAGCCATCATCTAAGTTGTGCATTATTGAAATGAACATTACTCTTTAAATCTATTTCATTAAATCAAATAATGTCTTAATGTGTACTGAAAAAAAATAATAAAAAAATAATAATAATAATAGTGATAAGTTACAATGATTATCCACCTTAAAAAATAAAAAGGTGAGGAAATCTGTATTGTCCTGATTTTATTCTGTTTAATTCTAGCATCATATAGACGGCATAATCACAATTATTTGCATGAATAAGCTGATTTGTCTAATAAATGGTCCAATTCTTTTTTATTCATTTTTTCATTTTTCTTCATTCATTTATTCTTAATTTGCATAAATATTTGTCCTTTTCTGATTATATTTTTTTGTAATAACATGCAGAAGAAAATAAACAAATATCAAACAGTAACAGTCTCTGTGATTTTGCAGCATTTATTGTTAGATATATATGTCTAAATAAATTTAAAAAGGACTCATTTTGTTTGGTTTCACAGATTAAACTTTTATTTATTTATACTTTATATTTGTTCAGTTTAGAAACACTAACAATTTGTATTCTCTCCTTCATCACGAACACCATACTCTGGTAAATGTGGTAAAACTAGTGTATTCTTAGAAGTGCCTTAAGTGTTAATAGATGGATATGCTAATCATTAAATGCCATGATATTACTATTGGCAAATCCTATATTTGTTGTATTTGTTAATTTAATTCATTTTTGTGAAATTCCTAACATATATTTTGTGAATCTCATTCTATTTATTTGTGTTTTGTTTTTCGCAGTTGTTTTTTTGTGAATCTACTTTTTCAGATGGAAATCTATTTATCTGGAAATATGAAACTATTCTAACCCCGTATATTACTGTGGTAAAAAAACACAGTACCACTCACATTGTAATGATTGAATTTCTAACAAAACATTGACCGCTGTATAAAAAGGTGTTATTTTAGTATCATTGAGATACTATTATAGTTTGTATTGATATTTTTAATTTGTTTAAAAATGCTTTTTATGGTTTAAATCCCCTATAGTGCACTATGTTCACAAGAAAATAGAAGATGTGTGAACAAGTGACTGATTTTGGCCATAGCATCTATTTATAATGTAAGGGGCGGAGCTTCAGATTCTAGAGAGCATTTGATTGGACAGAAAATCTGATGAGAAGCTGAAGTACAGAGTGATGTCATCAAAATCATTGATCCATATTGGAAGTGAGAGACTGTAAGTTTTGAATGCTTATATCTTCTAAATGTGAATTATTTCATTGTTTTAGAGCACACTAGCTTATAGATAACAGTCGGTAAGACCAACATATTAAAACTACTATACTACTACTCAATTTTGATTTCATGGGGACTTTAACTCGGTTTTTTTTTTTTTATTCAAAGGTAATATAATATAAAGTGTTATAAATGTACATACATTAAAAAATATATATATATAAAAAACAGGATTTACGATGCTGATGACCGTTAAAACGCGTCATCACCACAGTCCGTGAAAGCCCGCGCTCCTCTCCGCTAGGAGGCGGAACGCGCCTGTATCGCTGCTTGCAGAATGTGGCTTGTAATAGAGAAGAACAATATTCCTCAGCTTTGGATCAAAGGTAGCACTAGCACATTAGCAAACAAGCCCAAGTTAATATTTGGTCTCTATGGTGCTTTTCAAAACACTGTAAAGCGCTGAACCCTGGACAGGCCAGCGACGTTTATCAGAGATAGCACGCGCATGTGACGTGATGAGTGCGAGAATTAGCATCTGCTGTGAACTCAAGCTACATAGCTAGCTGCTTCTAATAAGCATTACCTTTACCTCTTTTTTTGTCCTTCATCGGTTTAGTTGCTCAGTTGTCAACAACAGTGTAGTTAATACGGGTTGGAGGGACAGTAGCTTCAACGTTGGCTAGTCTGCGGTACTTTTGCCTGTGAATGTGTAAGATGTTAGCCGAACACGCATAGCCTTTCCTACTGTCTTGTGGAGTTTGACATTTAATGCCAGTTCTGACAAAGAAAAGCTCTGGTGTTCAAAAGTTCATCGGACAGCATGGGAATAATACATGAGACGGTATCTTAGCGCTTAGTAGACTTCGTTCAACATCACGATTTTGGTTAAAGATCGCTCCTGTACGAGCCTGTCGAAGCCAAAAAGAGAAGATCACGATCAACATCATGTCCGAAGACACCATCGTGGACAGGTTCATTAAGGTAAGCTGCCTAATCAATGTACAAAAAGTAAACCGTTCAGTCTTTACATTTCTGTAACTTCTAATAACAGTATTTCCATTAAATGGCGAGTTCCACTAATGAACTGCTGTCTGTACATTGTCTTGCATGTCACACGGCTACTAACCTAAATAAATAAATCAGAACATTGACATGACATCAATTTGAGTTAAAATTGTTTATCTGTGTATTATCTTAAAGATTCCATTAAGAAAAAAAATGTTATGAACAAAACAATCCCAGTAACAAGACCCACACTGTTGTAGTATTACAGTATGTTGATGTCATCTGAGGTCATGTTCACTGCAGTGCCTCACTGAGACGCACGGTGGCGCCACTCGCGTTTAATCATAATGGGAGTAGATTTGTCATTAGTGATTAAAAGTTAATGAATTAGTACATGTATACCTGAATTTGCTATATTAGTACAAGCGTCCTTTTCATAGTGTGATCATACAGTTAAAGGTAGGGTAGGCAATTTGTTTAATTTTTTTTTTTTTTACAAGTTGAAGCACTCTTCACATCCTGATAGCAATCAATAATAGAAGTGTCTAAATATTAAAACTTGGACATATATCTGTGGAAGTCTCAGGACCAAAAAACTGTTCATCCAATCATTGCATTCGGTCCGCAGACTCTGATGTGTGTGTTCCTGTGTTTGAAAGAGACGTGGCTTTGTAGACGCTGAGGGAGGGGAGGGGAGGGGAGGGGGGGGAGGGAGGGGGGGTCTCATGATTTCAAAGTCAGCTGCTCTAAAATTGCCAACTCTACCTTTAAAGGGGTGGTTGATTATGATTTCACTTTTCTAACTTTAGTTAGTGTGTAATGTTGCTGTTTGAGCATAAACAACATCTGCAAAGTTACAACGCTCAAAGTTCAAAGCAAAGGGAGATATTTGCTTTTAAAGAAATTGCTTTTTAAGGACTACAACAAACGGCTGGTAGAGACTACACGAGCTTCCTCCCGGGTTAGTGACATCACCAACCCTAGAATTTACATAAACCCCGCCCCCGGGAATGCAATTTATAGATCATCAAGACAGAATATGCTAATCTATGACTAGAAGATAACTACACATAAAGTACAAAAATTCATCAATTAATCATTCTGTTGCTTCTACATGTTGTCACTTCTTCTTGAGTCTCTCCATCATTGTCTGACTCCGGTTTGAACATAAAAGGCTAAACATTTTGAAATGTTCAGTGCATGTGTGTGTGAGGTAAAAGGACATAAGCTCTTGTAGCTCCGCCCTCTGTGCCGGGAGCAGCAGCTCATTTGCATTTAAAGGGACACACACATAAACTGCGTTTTTGCTAACCCTCAAAAAGTGACAACTTTAACATGCTATATAAAAATATCTGTGGGGTATTTTGAGCTAAAACTTCACATACACACTCTGGAGACATCAAAGACTTATTTTACATCTTGTGAAAAGGGCATTATACCACCCCTTTAATGTACTGAGTAGAGCGGCTTCTGGGTAAATTGAGAATCTTATTTATTTATAGTGATCACGATTCTCCCACGATTCTGAATACACAACTGAACAAAATGATATGTACTGTAATTTACTACTTGTTCTGACAAAATGTTAATTCCTTTTGTTAATAGTCTATGTAGTCAAGTCTATATGCAGTCTATTTAAAACATAATTAATTTGAATAAAACAATTTTTATCGGTTGTTTGAATGAATGATTCAGTGACTCACTTATAAATACTTGTTTCATTACTGGATGAATCAGTGTTTTTGAACGAGTGAATGATTCAATGACAAATAGGCTACATTTTTTAAGTCACCTGTCGCCACCTACTGGTGTAACAATATAATCTTTATTTGAAGCGTCAAGTTACTTTCAAAAGGTGATTTACTCTATTTTAATCGCTACCGTAGACATCAGTGTTTATATCCAGACTATAAACTTTTATCCCAGTAGGCTACTTGTTTTTTTGTTTGTTTTTTTGTAACAGAAATAATGATACTGTGTGGTTGAAAAGACCAATGCTGGGTAGATTACTTACAAATTGTAGTTTGTTACTGATTCCAAATTGCATGACAAAAATTGTAATTGGTAACAAACCTTTAGGTAACTTTGATTACTTTTAGATTACTGGTTCTTTTTTTTGTTTTAAGCATGATCCCATTGCAGCAAATAAGTTCAAAAGGGAGGTATGACTGAATAATCAACTTGTTGTTATAATTAATTATAAATATTTGGATCAGTTATCGAATTATCTTGATGTATCTAAATTAATACTACAATCAATGAATCTGTTTGTTCAGCGACCACTCAGTATTGATCATCTATCAATTCTGTGGCCACAGAAAAATAACTCTTTCTTAGCATGTAGCTGTGATCGCATCGTACGATACTTGCAACGCCTTAGCCGTTGAACAGGCGTCCGGATGCAATCTCAGGAGAAAGTCTCGATGGCTCAGCAAGTCGATGGTGTTGAAGTTGCGATCAATGATGATGAACTTGCAAGTTTGACTCTGTAATGGTCGAGGAAGATACAGTGGTTGTAACTTGAGGCCCCTCCGGCTGCGCTCCGGGGGAAAGGTCCCGCAGTCGGACTGGATGTCTCCACTCTTTTCACACGAACAGCAACCAGGAGGAGGAGGAAGAGGAGAAGGGTCACTGGGACCTTTAACTTCTGTGGAGGTCTCTCCTCCAGGGGGTCAGTGAGCCAATGTTAACTTAAACTTTCGAAGGAAAAGTTTTTGACCCTTTGTCTTTGAGCATGGTGTTTTGCATATTAGAGTGGGCTGGCAATTTGTGTCCTTTCATACTTGATGAATTAATTTACTTAAAATTAATTACGAATTAACATAACAAGAATACAACGCTTGCTATGAGGAGGTGAAGTACACCAGTGTTTCTCAACTGGTGTATCGGGCAAAGAAACATTTATTTTATTTTTTCTGAATCAAGACTTTTATTTTGAAAGATGTGCGTAAAAGCTGTTTTGACTCTTCTGTCAGACGCAGTAAAGCGTGAGTGCCTGAGAAAAAAGCGTTGTCCTGATTCAGAGATGTTGTCTGGCTACATGTCAGTGTATTCTATTATAACTTCATTTTTGTAACTTGTACAACGTCGCAGTTGTCAATTAGAAAGTACCAATAAATTACGCAACTGGTACGTGTTAGCTGTGAAGGATTTGCAAGCAGGTTTGATGTACATCAGGATAAGTGTCCGTATGTTTTATTAACAGTTCATGCTAGTATTGTGTATTTACCATGATAAATACCACTTTATTTTTTTGCATGTTTTTAAATGACTATTGTGGCTCATATCAACTTACCTTTATTGTATTAACAAAAAAGCTACTTTGCGACTGCTGTTTAATTGCTTACAGTTAATGAGTATGTTTAGTTAAGTGGGACGGTACTTGTTTTATAATATTTTATATATACAGTACTGTGCAAAAGTTTTAGGCATGTTAATACCCCCCCCCCCCCCCCCCCCCCCCCCAAATGGTTTTAAGTCAGTTATTCCTATTTTTTGCTGTAGTGTGTCAGTAGGAAATATCAGTTTACATTTCCAAACATTCTTTTTGCCATTAATTGTAATAATCCAGTGCGATTTGTGTATGCACAAGGAGTCTGACAACAGCCGGTATGATCTGATCTCACCGTCATCGAGTCCGTCTGTGATTACATGAAGAAACAGAACAAACTGAGACAGACTAAATCCAGAAGAACTGCGGGAACGTCTCTGAGATGCTTGAAGAAACCTTCCTGCAAAGCTACAGTACTGTGAAAAGCACTGGCACTTGTGTTAAAATGCTGTAAAGTGAGAATGCTTTCAAAAATAAAATCACAAATTGAATTTATTTATGATTTAACTTCTATTTACCAATTCAAATCAATATATGGTGTAACGACCCCTTGTGTTTAAAACCGCTTTTGTCCAGGTAAACTTGCGCATAGTTTTTCAGGTAGCTTTGCAGGAAGGTTAACATGTATTAACATGCCTAAGACTTTTGCACAGTACTGTATGTATATTTAGTAATTAGGTTTAAAAAACTTCTAAAAAAACGGGTCGCAGCCTAATGCCCATGGGAAAATGTGGGTCCTATGGTCAAACCAGTTGAGAACCACTGATGTACACCAGTGTGTAGGGCATTAAATGAGGATTATTTTAATTGGAAGCTTGGTATAGATGAGGCTACATTAACAAGTGGTTCTATCATAAAGCATGCATAAAACGGTATACAATACAAAAGACAGTGATAATCTTACACACAATGTCCTGGAGATATGCATGTTCATTTATAGAAGGTTTGCGTATGAATTAATGGAAAGCAGTCATTTTTTATGGGCCTTGTGTGTCTTTTCTATGGCCTGTGCTTTTGCTTGTGGCCACCTTCCCCCACCTGGAGTCTCTGAGGTCCACGAGTTGATGGACTGGTGTCAGCCAGGGGGAAAGAAACTGATAATGATGATCAGTGGAAGAGCAGACATCTCGGCGCCTGCTTGGACCTTTGCTTGTTACGGTCTTGAGGCGTCTGTTGGATTATTCATTAAATATAATGAATAATTGTGTGTGTCTGATTGGTCCAGATGCTACATCATGTTTCCCAATGCAGAAACCATCCATTTCGAAACAATTACTACTTATAGAAAAATAATAAATTATATGTAATGCATAATATATAATAATTATTTGTACTATTTTGAACTGTTCCTGAATGCTCTGTGTGTTCTTGTTATAGGAAACATCCATCCTGGAAGAGTATAACATCAACTGGACACAGAAGCTGGGAGCTGGGATCAGTGGTCCTGTGAGGTATGCGGTTATGCCCAGTTTGAAGGGTATATTGTAAAGTCATATTTGTGTAAAATAACACAGGCAAAGAGTTGTGTGTGTTTTCCTGTAAACACCATAAACCTCCACTAGCAGATGTAGTTATTAGCCTCTTTCCCACTGTGAATGTAGGTGTGTGTTTTCAAAGTTAAGCCAAAATAGTTTTGGAGGACTGAAATCATAATTAGCACCACATTTTGAGAAGAAAGAAAGAAGTTTTGCTAAATATAAAAATGTCCACCTTCAGCTCGTGGTTTACATGTGTTTTTGCTGTGAAATCTTTACTGATTTTTAAGAATAACTTTTGGTAACACTTTAGTTTAGGGTCAAATTCTCACTATTAACTAGTTGCTTATTAACATGCATATTACTATGATATTAGCTGTTTATTAGTACTTATAAGCACATATTAATGCCTTATTCTGCATGACCATATTCTACATCTCTTAATCCTACCCAATACCTAAACTTAATAACCACCTTACTAACTATTAAGCAGAAATAAGGAGTTTATTAAGGCAGAAGTCGCAGTTAGTAGTGAGAATTGGACCCTAATCTAAAGTATGTTGGCAATATTTCAAGATGAACACTAACTTGACTGAAGCCAGTCTTTATAAGTTTTTAGAAACATCATGAGTATCAGACGTGATCATCAGGCTTTTGAGGATGGTTAATTTGTTCATCTCTCAATCATCATTGTATTGCATTGCATTGTTTTAAAACTTCAGAGCTTTGATCATAAAACTGAGCATTTAAATATCATCTTACTAAGATATATTATTGTCAGATAAAGTGACGACTGATATTTATATTCATTTTATGCAAGTTGTTGTGAGATTTACAGTAACATTTTATCTTACCTTTTTGCCATATAAATATCGGCAGCTGCACCAAATCTCATATTTTTGCTCAGTTTGGGCCTCTCAATAATATTGAGTTATTTTTTTCCTCCTTGAGTTTCAGATTCATATTCTCACTACATCGGACCTTAAATGAGATTCAATTTTATTAAATACGATACTCAAGAAAAAGCACAAATGCCAACTTTTTTTGTCTAAAAGTTCAATAAATTGTTCATTTAATTTTTATATGTCAGGCTTTACAGGGTTAAGACATTAACTGATGAATTGCTGTTTGTTTTTTCAGGGTATGTGTGAAGAAGTCGACACAAGAACGGTTTGCCCTAAAGATCTTGATTGACAGACCCAAAGCACGCAATGAGGTAATGAGCACTGTGTGCATGATTTGATTTTATTTCTTTTATTTGAAGAACTTGTCTGTCTTTTCATGTTCGAGGTTAAAGGGATAGTTCACCCTAAAATGAAAATTAGGTCATCATTTACTCATGCTGGTGTTGTTCTAATGTCGAACACCCTTGCTTCTTTTATGGACCTCAAAAGGACTTTTTTTTAATTTTTTATTTTTTTATTTTTTTTATGTCCTGCTCGCGCTCGTCCGTATGGCAGTGAATACTGACCAGCATCAAGCTTTAAAAAAAAAAAAGATGCAGAAGTATCAGAATGATCCTTTTGATCACAGGAGTGCGTACGGGACAATTTTGTTTTAGATAAATTGTCCTTTTGTGGTCCATTAAAGAAAGAAGGGCATACGATATTAGAACAACACTAGGATTTTATTTTTCCTAGTAAATGACTTCATTTTCATTTTAAAGTGAACTATCCCTTTAATAACAGCATCCATCTGTCTCTAGCAGTAATTTCAGACTTTACAGAACATCTTTAAATTCTCTGCTGTGATTTTTTTTTTTTTTTTTTTTTTTTTTTTTTTTTTTTTGCAGGTTCGGCTTCATATGATGTGTGCCTCTCACACCAACATCGTTAAAATAATTGAGGTGTATGCCAACAGTGTACAGTTTCCTCATGAATCCAGTCCAAGGTAGTGGAGTCCAACATGTACAGTTTTAAGACAGTGTTTCGAATGATCTAACTACCTACAAATATAAATAATCTGTTTTCTTTACCTCTTTTTGAAAGGGCAAGGTTATTGATTGTCATGGAAATGATGGAAGGCGGTGAGTTGTTCCACAGAATCAGCCAGCACAAGCACTTTACAGAGAAGATGGCCAGCCAGGTCACGAAACAGGTACAGCAATGATAGTCCCTATAGGCTACGTTCACACTGCAAGCCTTTGTGCTCAATTCTGAGATATTATATAATATTTTATTATTATTTAAAAGCAAAAAAAATGTGCACACATAATGTGTACACACAGAGCAGTACAGGTTCACACAGAGGATGATAACTATAACGATAAAGATAAATGTAGTTTTAAGTGATGCACCGATATGAAAATTTTGGCCGATACGATAATTCTTTACATTTTAAAGCCGATAACCGATATATTGGCCGATAAATTTAAAATTTGTATATACTTTGAGAGCCTGAAGAGCTGAAGTAAATAATCCATCGGCTTTAATATATCGGCTTTAATATATCGGACAAATTTTCTTATTGGAACGATAACGTTAACATTAAAAATTACCATTTATCAGCCGATATCGATATGTGGTTGATATATCGTGCATCCCTAATAGTTTTGAACATCATTCTAAATGTAAAAGAATAGCAGATTTCACACCACAACTATAACGATAACGACACAGAGAAACAATATTGTTGGAATCCCTTTCAGATTGTTTTGTTTTCCAGCTGATGAACGATAAAAACATTGACAGCCTATCAGAATCCATCCTGCTTTAAAGAGCTCGAGCATTTAATGACAAACCTGCAGTATGCGCTTATAATGAACAGAACGGTATCATGCGTTGGTGTAGACGCTTATATACAGTAGTCAACATTTGAAGTGGATCAAAAAAGTTCATCAAAGACAAGAACAGGTATTGTTCATAAATCATGTATAACTTTAATGAAAGGTTTTGATCCCCTTCAGATGTTGACTACTGTAGTTATCGTCATAGTTGTCTTTATTGTTATTGTTCTTGGTGTGAACAGGCCTTAAATAACTCCAATATTACTTTCATTTACATTATTATAAATAGTCTCTCTTCTTTTTGGCTGACTTATTAAAATTATTATTGAAATGGAACATTATAAACATCATAACTTGCTCTGGAGACTTAAAATGCACTAAATCGAATGACCCATATTTGTATTAAATAGTTTGACGAGACTTCTGTCATTTTTACAGATAAGCCTTGCATTGCAACACTGTCATTCATTAAATATTGCACATCGAGACTTGAAACCGGAGAACCTGCTCTTCAAGGATAATTCCCTGGTAAGACCTGAAACCAAAATAATATTTTATTTCATTCATTAAAGTGTGACTGAATTGTTACACCAAGGATGGTCTTGGTCATTTCTGACACCAGAATAGAAATGCTGCTTATATAAAAAAAACTATTGATATGTTTTAAATGCATATGATTTAGTATGGAGTGTTTGTAGCTAATTAATATTGCTATCTACATTAATAATTCATCTTATTATTTTGTTAGTCAGAATTGAGAGATATTGATAGATGACTCATTATATAACATTATATCACAATCCATTTTTCATTTCCAGAATGCATGTTACAATCCTAACCTATTTAAAATTATTTAAAAAAAATCCTATTTCTAACTGTAAGATCGTTCTGAATTAAGCAAGTTATTCCAATAATCGGTAAGGATATTTTCCGGTATTATTTTGAGTCGTGTTTCTTGTGCCCCATCAGGACGCCCCTGTTAAACTGTGTGATTTTGGTTTTGCCAAAATCGACCAAGGTGATTTAATGACCCCGCAGTTCACTCCATACTACGTAGCACCGCAGGTAAGACCTCACTGACCTCTTATAGATGTAAACCGTTCATAACTCTTTACTTTTAAAGGGATCATACTGTATCATCAATTCACATTTCCTTAATAGTTAAATGCAAAACTTCCTACCTGGTCCAATTTAATTTAACAACATAGGCTGGAAAAACGTCACAGGAATGAATATAAACGTGTGCCTCCTCACGTTTACACATCAACGATGTCTATTCATGATGGAGTAATAAATAAGAGAATCAGCTGGTCATTATTGCAAAATAATGTGATCACTATAAAGAAGAGCATGTTTATTAATGACTGACTAGCTGTATTAATTATCCTACTTATTAGTCGGCTATTTACCTAATAGTTATGTAGAAATAAAATATTGATTTGAGTTAATTTATTATTTTAAGGCCTCTTCTAAAGAATAATTGGTCTGCCATATGAAACAGTCCTAGCAACAAGAATATTACAGTAATATTAATACTTATGTCGTCTGTGGTCATTTTCACAGCAATCGATACCTGTCAATCAAGTTTGCTTCAAATTTCCATGTTTGTGCTTTATGCTTGTGCACTGTTTACATGTGATTAAATCTGATCGTCATGTATAGCGATTATCATATTTAATTGTGTGTCTCTTCAGAAGACTTGAAATAAACAGCACAAAACTTATTTATTATGTGACGAATGTGATCTAACCTTCTTTAATAGGTGCTGGAGGCACAAAGACGGCACCAGAAAGAGAAGTCTGGAATTATACCTACCTCACCCACCCCTTACACGTACAACAAGGTATATGGCTTGTTCTTTAACCCTCAGGTGGTCATCGGTTGCTTTTGAATAGAAAATGTTATGCTTCGGCTTTCTAGAATTTTGTAATGGTACGAAACTTGGAAAAGGTGGAAACTTTTGGTACTGCGCCCAAACAAAATCTTACTGGAAGCTCATTTTTTGAGATATAAACCTCAAATTTGGAAAACAATTTTTTTTCGCAGTTTTAGAGTAAAATGTTTTGGAAAATATATATTTCATATAGAAATTAGTATTTTAGTGCATTTTTCATAATAAACTTCCCCTAAAAATACACACACAAAAAAAAACTAAAATATAGTACTAAAATTCATCCTTTTTATTTACCTTTTTATTATATTGACTTGACTTGATGGCCACTGGCCATTTTTAGTGACAGTGCAAATCTTCAAATTCTTGCCCACTATCTTATTCTTACTGTACAGTTTTTTTTAACCCTTTGAAAATATCTGGATTTCAATGTTTCTTACTCCTAAATTATTGTGTGGTGGTCATTATCACCTACAGTAACTCACTATTAGAAACAAACATTTAGGCTGCTCCAACAATTATTGAAGAGAATTTATATAAATAAAGTTTTCAGTCAATGGCCTTTGAATTCATAAATAAAATAGCTTTGCTACTGAAAGCTGCTTTTTATTTATTTTTTGTTTTTTTTCCTTTGAATCTTTTAGATAATCATTTTCAACAACAAAGTCTGTTTGTCGCCACAGTTTTATGTGTAGCTCATAATATCATGCTTAAAAATGTCACACTTTTGGACTGCGATGGTCTACTCATGCAGTCTTTGTTCACAAGACTTATTGGCTGAAGGTGTTTAGCTTGCTAGCTCCTTACTTCATTTTCATTTTCTCTCGTAGAGCTGTGACCTGTGGTCCTTGGGGGTGATCGTCTACGTAATGCTCTGTGGATATCCTCCGTTTTACTCCAAACACCACAGCCGCACCATCCCAAAAGACATGCGCAAAAAAATCATGACGGGCAGCTTTGACTTCCCAGAGGAGGAGTGGAGTCAAATATCTGAAATGGCCAAGGACATTGTCCGCAAGTGAGTGTCTTTTCATTTACGTTCTATTTTATTGAAACGTATTGAAACATTCAACGTGTATTAAATCTTTTACTTTTCTGTCTGGGAGTCAATGGCAGCAAAAAAAAATGTATCAGGGTGGATTTTAAAATCTTTTTTTGCCAATTTTAATGTCAGTTTCTCAAATCCTCTAGTGCCACTAACAGTTCAGATTTTCACACACATTGTAGGAAATAACTTTTGAAGGGTGTAAAAACAATAGATTTTTCCCTTTGATTCCTTGTCACGCCGAGTTCAGTGATCGAGTTCAAGTCTACTGACAAAATCCTTCATACAGTACGTGTCATGACTTCGTCATTGGCAGAATACCCTTATCAGTTTAGTTGCCTGCACCACTTATTGGTTAAAAGTTGTAAGTAATTGTGATGCTGCTGCTTGCATCTTAATTCTCAGTAAAATGAGAGATATTGTTACTCAGTTTTAGTGGTGTAAGCCAATGCTTTGTTTCTCACATTTTGTAGAAACAAGAAGATCTAACATATTGTGTTGCATTAAGGCTACTTAAAGTAAAGCCGGAGGAGAGACTAACCATAGAGGGAGTATTAGCCCATCCCTGGCTCAACTGCACTGAGGCACTGGACAATGTGCTTCCCTCTGCTCAAATGATGATGGACAAGGTGAGCTCCAAAGAAAGACGAGATTTAGGGTGTGTTCACACTTGGCAGGTTTAGTCTGATTAAAACAAACTCTGGTGCAATTGCTCTGTTTGTGCGGTTCATTTGAGTAAGTGTGACGCTGCCACCTGAACCCTGGTGCGCATCCAAACGATCTCTGAAGTGACTGAAATATGAACACAACACGGACCAAAGACAAGATGCGATCCTATAAAGGACAGAATGCTCAAGAACCGCGTCTCCTCGCAGCAGATCTTCATTTGTGTGTGTGACGGAGGGATTCCTGATGCTGTTTTTACTCCTTTACACATTTTATAAGCTCTTTGTGAGTTCTCAGCTGGTAAAAATATCATCATATGCACACATACAGTTGTGGTCAGAATTATTGGCACCCCTGGTAAATATGATCAAAGATTGCTGTAAAAAATAAACCTGCATTGTTTATCCTTTTGATCTTTCATTCAAAAAATTAGCAAAAATCTAACCTTTCATTGAAGTAAAAGAATTGAAAGTGGGAGGGAAATCACATTATGAAATTAATGCTTTTCTCCAAAACACATTGGCCACAATTGTTTGCCCCCTTTTATTAAATACTTTTTGCAACCTCCTTTTGCCAAGATAACAGCTTTCTCCTATAATGCCTGATGAGTTTGGAGAACACCTGACGAGAGATCAGCGATCATTCCTCCATACAGAATCTCTCCAGATCCTTCAGATTCTCAGATCCATGTTGGCGCTTCTCCTCTTCAGTTCAGCCCACTCTTTTTCTACAGGGTTCAGGTCAGGGACTGGGATGGCCATGAAAAAAGCTTCTTTTTGTGCTCAGCGACACATTTTTGTGTTGATTTTGATGATTGTTTGGGATCGTTGTCCTGATGGAAGATCCATCCATAGATTTTTTTTAATTCATTTTTTATTGAATCCATGATACCATGTTATCTGAACAAGATGTCCAGGACCAGCAAAAAAAATAAGCCCACAACATTAAAGATCCAGCAGATTCGTAACATCTTTAGTTGATTGAAGCTTGTTAATTATTGCACTAATGGTGGAAATGGGAATTTTCAATGCTTTAGTTATTGTCTTACAGCCACTTTCTATTTTGTGAAACTCAGCAATCTTTTGCTGCACATCAGAACTACATTCTTTGGTTTTACTCAGATTTAAACTCAAGTCATGGCTAGACAATTTCATGTTTCTAGTCACCCTGGTGTGCTAACAAAATGTAAGTACTAATGGGAATATACTTAAGAGATATTTTACTCATAAAAAAATTCTAGGGGTGCCAATAATTGTGGCCAATGTGTTTTGGAGTTTTGATTTCCCCAACTTTTTTTTAGATTTTTGCGTTTAAAAAAAAAAATTTTACTGCCATCTTTGATCATATTTAGCAGGGGTGCCAGTAATTCTGACCACAACTGTACAACAAGTGCATTTAGCCCAGCACACAGCACTGTTTTGGATGCAAGTCCGTCGCAAAATATACGCCATAAAAGCCAAATGAAAAATGGCCGTGTGAATGTTAAGTGAACCAATACTAAATGTGTCATTTTCTTTTTTTGGTCCAGAGAGAACCAAACTACAAGTGTGAACACACAACCTAAAAGCCAGAAATGTAGTTTCTTCTTAGTTGAGTACTATCTACCATTGTTTAATACTTATTGCAGACATAGCAACATTTTAGGGGGAATGAATCAGTTGAACTTAACTAGCACCTTAACTTTAGAAGCTATGCTATGTAAGGTTTGGCAAGTATCCGCCGCTCTGAAAGACAAAGAAAAAGCAACATATTCTGGGTAAACAAAAAAAACAAACATTGATTTTCTTGTAAAGACGTGCTGCTGCCACCACTTGTGTTGTAATGACGGTTGGAAAATTAGCCTAAAGAAAGTGTCTATTTATATTTCTATTGCAATTCTTACATCTTTGACTACTTTATTAAGTGTCTTTAACTACAATGTATGTACATTTAAAATAATAGTTTGATACGATGCACTTATTGTGTGCATAAATGTTTTTATATTGTACTTGTATTTTGAAAAATACCTGCATGTCATTACATCTATATAATTCCCACCAAACCTGTGCCTTACCCCGTACCCATCTCACACCTCAGTCGCAGCACAAGTGTTCTGAACACATTAAGTACACTATACCCAAGATTTTCTTTTTGTAAGTGCGTAGTTGTTAAAGACACCTAAATATAAAGTCTGACCAGTCCATGATTTTGCCACCAAGTGAATGTGCCGGTTACTGCAAACAATTTCAGGCACATGCACAGACAAAGCACACGTGTCCGTGTGTCAAAAGTTTGACTGTACTCAGACTTTACATCTAGACCTGACTGTAGACTCAAAAGTTTACATCATACGCACTGTGCATTAGATGCATTGTCAGTCACCCACACTAAATCTTGGGTTGTGATTTGCCATTGTTTGGCTACTTTGCAGTAGCTCAGCAACATTGCACTTCTATGAAAACAGTGTGCACTTGTACATATGATTCTTTTGCACTGGACGTCCATGTTATTGCCACCCTTTCCACCTTTAGTGATTCTAAGCCTTCACTATAGATCGTGGGAATTGTTGTCTCACTGAAATAGTGCTGAATAGTAATGGATGAAATGCATCACAATAAAGCATATGATTGTCCTGGTAAAAATATTTTATAATTTGCGCTTTCTGATTTTTGTGGAAGCTTTGATATTTGCTCAACAATATTTTGTGTGTGTGCAGGAATCAGACCTGAAGGTTTTTTTTTCTTCTTTTTTAACTCCAGCTCTGAGTGGTATAGTGCATTAGTGCACACCCACTTTTTCAGTGGCGTTGGTTCCGGAAGTATTTTTTCCATTCATTTCTCCCATAGGAGTTTCAAAAGAGTCTTTGTTAAAGCGTTATATAAGCCATGAACCAATCCAGCCAGCTACGAGGTGAATCATAACATTACAAACTTTGATTGGAAGCAAAAAGGCATTTGAAAATCAGAAAAACCCAATGATATTAGACTGAGGTGATGGGTAATGTAGTTTTTCACCTCAAATTCTGCTGTTAAACCAGATTATTTTAATAAATAAGCTGAAATAATGCTGGCTGACGGCTTCAACAGCAGCAAATACCATCGTTTAATAACCTCGTAGCTCACAGTGGGGCGGACTTTAAAGGTTTATAAGTTATTGTTAAACATCAAGTTCCCAATGGAGAATAATAATGGAGTTTTTACTTGTGGAACCCAACCGTTGCTCTATACAGGTGTTTACGCATGTTACTGGTATCACTATTTGATTTTATGCCAGGGTTTCAAATTTCACATTTATTTATATAGCGCTTTATACAACACAGATTCTTTCAAAGCAGGTTCACAGAAATAAACAGGAAAATTCATCAGTTATGGAACGAATGCAATTTCATCTCTACAGTGCAACACTGTTATTGAACTGAACTGAATCAACACTTAACTGACTTGAGCATAGTTCATCAACTGAAACTAATTCAATTCAGCAATAAAGCCGCTCTACACTTGACAAGTCTTATTATTCAGTTCAATTTAGATCAACTTAGTTTAATAACTTCCAGTGTTACAAAGGTGAGCACCCAGAATGGCTCTTCTCAAGGTTATTTTGCCCTTAATTTAAAAAAAAAAAAGTGCAAAAGAGGTTAAAATCTGAACTCTGAATTTATTCTGAACTGTTGAACAAAGCAGTGCAATACATCAGAAATGTATGCATGCTCTTACTGTATGTGCATAATAAATATATGAGTTATTTATTGTTCATTCAGGCAGTTGTGGCTGGAATTCAACAGGCACATGCTGAGCAACTGGCCAACATGAGGATACAAGACCTCAATCTCAGTCTAAAGCCACTCAACTCCGTGAACAACCCCATTTTGAGAAAGAGAAAGCTACTTGGGTGAGTCTCTTCTTTTTGCTGTCTCACGGTCCAGTTAATTGAAAATAATTACTAGTCGTGAGTCGTGACAGTGGTTTTCATTTACCAGCTGGATAAGGGAATCCTTAAAGGGATAGTTTACCCAAAAAATGCAAATTCTGTCATTATTTACTTGCCTTCATGTCGTTCCAAACCTATAAGACTTTAATTCATCTTCCGAACACAAATTATGATGAAGAGATTTTTACCCCTTCGTTGAAATATGCAACCAAAACCCTGGCACTTCAAAACGTTCATAAAGAGATCGTAAAATAAGTCCATATGAATCGATCGATTTAATTCAAGTCTTCTGAAGAGACACCATCACTTTATCTGATGAGCAGATTTAATTTAGCCTTTTATTCACATCAGCGAACAATATTTACTGCATTCAGATTTGGTCATGGATGCTGAAGCATGAGAACCAGTGAGGTTTGATCTTTTGCGTTAAGGAAGTATGGTTGAGCTTCTGTTCTTGTTCGCTGATCAAATTGATTAAAATTAAAATAGACTTTCAAATAGCGAATGGAGGGATAGAAATATCTCAGATTTCATGAAAAATATCTTCATGTTCCGAAGACTAACAAAAGTCTAATGAGTTTGAAACGACATGAGGGTGAGTAAATGATGACAGAATTAGAATTTTTGGGTGAATTAACCCTTTAACAGGATTCACTTATAGATACATGCTTAATTTCTTCCTCATGCAGCACCAAACCTTGTGATGAACTTTTCATCAATGATCCAGAGAACGAGGCAGAGGACACCAACGTGGCTCTGGAAAAACTAAGGGATGTAATCGCACAGTGCATCTTACCACAGGCTGGTACGTACGAACACACTCCACACACACACACACACACACACACACACTCCATACACACACACACTCCTTCTGCTGGACATTGTTGGTATGTGGTGTTTACAATCCTCAGGTTATTCTTTCCAGAAGACTGAGACAGAAGATAATTGTTCAAGATTAGGCTATAAAGATCTAAAGAAACCGCAAATAGGAAAACAAGCAATACACACAAGTGGATGTTTTCATTTCTGCCCAAGTAAAAACTCAAGTGCTACTGGAAATTTAAAGTCCCCCTGTAGTCAATAATTTTATCCCTTAAATCTCATCTTTGATCACCAAAATTATATATTTAAATGTTTTTTCCCTTCACATTTGTTCTTTCCCAAAAACATCTTCCTGCCTTAAAATATCTTGAATGTAACTCGACACCCTTGCCTCATTTAGTATAAGCGGCTCTATGAATATGCAAATGAGCCCCGCCTCCACTCACTCACTCAGCTCAGAGATCCACTCGTTGACGATCACACGTTGATCTGATTGGTTACAAGGTAGTTTGTGACGTCAGAAACACCAGCGATTTCAAAGCGTGTTTTTGAGACTGTCTTTGGTTCACTGCAGTTTTAAGCAGAAAATACTCAGCAATGCTGTCGACTTATGAATTTACACATGGTTTGTCTTAAAGCATATTAAAAACACCACATAGACATATAAACAACATTAAAATCTTGATTTTCACCACAGGGGAACTTAAATACATGCTTGAATACTGGTCATAACAAAAAATATTTGCCCCAGCAGTCCTTAAGGCCAGTTCACACCGCACAGACAAACGCTAACAAACACTATATAAATGCTTCATTCACGCAAATTCGCTTCATCACGTCACTCTGCATTGTGAGCACGCTTGTCACATCTACTTTTAAAATAATGAACTTGAGCGCGCAAAAGATGTGACGTGAGTGACCCCTAAAAGAGCACACACACTCAATCACTCATTACTCGCACTGTGTGGAAAGTGTAAAAATTTTCGGTTACGTCTTAAATGAACACAAACAGCTGAGAAAGTAAATGCATGTGTGTCAGTATCAGTATATTAGACCTGTGCATTCGCTCTTAAAGTGACAGCAGCCTAATATTCCTGCTGATGTGTTTTTAATGTTAATCAGACAACAAAGGACAAAGAACACTCACTGCTCTTGACTGAATTTGCGTACTTTATTAGTTTTCTATACCTGAAAACTACCGTCAATCCTAAAAACCTTTTTATTTCATTTGTATCTGTTATATTGTATTAATTTGTGATTTTGCTTGTAATTTGATTACTTGTTCTTATTTTGTTACTGACTGTTTACTTGTCTTTAATAATGTTTTAAATTTACCTTAGTTAGGCTAGTAGTTTTAGCTGTGGTATTGAAACTGGAATGGAGAATTGTGAATTTTCACTGGTATCTAAAATGTTGGTGTCATTACTGTTTCATGGCCAGTAAAAAAAAAAATGTATGGCTGGTTCATTTTCTTAAGTCAACGGCCATGTGTATATATGTGCGTGTGAGACTATATAAGCTGCCTCAAGAAAAAACAACCGACAATGAAGTAAATTGTAGTACTTACAATATCTTTTTGTTGTTTTTACAGGTGACAATGAGGATGAGAAGTTAAATGAAGTTATGCATGAAGCGTGGCGCTTCAATCGAGATTGCAAGCTTCTCCGAGATGGATTGCAAGGGTTAAGTTGGGATGGTAGGTGTTCACTAGAAGTACACTGTGGTTGGTCAGATCAGTACTTTTTACAGTAAACTGAAATTGTGTGAATTTGAGGTAAGTGCTCATATCAACAGCTTTCATTTGAATTACTTTTAATTACTAATAAAATAAAGCTTAGGTTGTAGGGTTTGGTTTGGTTCAGTGCAATGCAGCATCAGATCTGATCTGTTCTTTCACAATCTTAATTATATTTTTTCTTTATACATTC
Source organism: Vimba vimba (assembly GCA_022828995.1). Lineage (NCBI taxonomy): Eukaryota > Metazoa > Chordata > Actinopteri > Cypriniformes > Leuciscidae > Vimba > Vimba vimba. Next base: position 46,746,793 of record CM040820.1, on the reverse strand, counting down.
TTTAAGTGTTTATAACGCTTTTTCTTTGATTATTTTGAGTCAAGTAAAATGATTTTACTTCATTTTATTTCCATACTTGGCCAATTAATTTTTATAATTCTTCTCAAAGGCCATAATTTCTGGATGAATTGACCGATCAATCAAGCATCGTCTGTTCTTCTTTCTTCACAGGTAGATCTTTTTCAGACAAAGTAGATCGCTTAAAGCTGGCTGAAATTGTCAAACAGGCCATTGAAGAAAAGACAAATTTACAAGACTCCCAATAGCAAGTGCTGACATTTTACTCACTTTTGTACTGTTCATTATAATTGTTATTAGGCATATGATTGCAAAACATCTTTTTGTATTAAATTGCAGACCTTTTTCCATGGTCGTGCTGTAGTCTGTTGTTTATCTCTAGCTGAAACCAAGTTGTTGTTGGTATGATTTGTTTTCACTACAGACTGCAGTAAAGAAATGTGTTTTAAAACATTGCAGCGTTTTCATTTCTGGGGAAATAGAAATGGAAGGGATCGCACATAATGTTGTCTATATTAGATGACATTTTCTCAGTCATCTAATAAGTATGCAAATAAGATAGTAGTTTGATTTAAAAAATTTAACAAGCTAAATTGTTGTAATGCACAGTTTGGGAAACAGTTACATAAGGTTATTTATATTATTAAATATATTTTGTATATTGTAAATCTATATAATAATAATTATATATATATATATATATATATATATATATATATATATATATATATATATATATATATATATATATATATATATATATATATTTATGTGTGTGTGTGTATATATAGATATAAATATAGATATAGATAGTTATATAAAGCTGTAATGGGGCCAAATGAAATGCCAAAAAATCTATTGAAAATGTAATTGCGATGATGTTTGACTAAATGTGGCTCAAACTGAATACAATGCTGATAATTTTGTCATGCCATTTTGAACTCTTTTTTTGAACTTCTACAGTATTCATCGCATCATTGATCTCACAAATGTATTTTATTGTAAACATCCTCTGATAAATATTTTTGTACAAAAGTAACACAACTTTCTAACCTCTTTGCCTCAAATCTTCTGATCAGTCACAGGAATTCAGCACAACCCTCACAGTGCATTATGGGTATTCTCATGCCATTGAGTGTACATCGGTTGTACACTCGATCGTTATTGTGGTGCATTATGGGATTGAATGAGTGCGCTCGATAACGTCCACTATGGTTTCTGACACCACTACAAATCTCTGTCGTCTCATATAATGTCGTATTTAAAGCTACACTGTGTAGGATTTTCCCCCATCTAGCGGTGAAATTGTTTGACTACCAACTGAATATTATTTTCTAGCCCCTCCCATTCCGAGGGCGTTTTAACCATAGATATCATATAAAAACTTCCGGCATCACCGGCGGCCATCTTACCACAGGGAAGCTGTGAATTAAGGTGAGTGATCAGCACGCACACAAATCCTCTTATCTCGCTGAAATCTTGACGGATTTACAAACGGTTTGGTTTCTTACAAACGTTATTAACGTGGCTATAATTCTTTCATATGGAAGTCCATTATTATAATTATTCATATGTAAGCAGTGTCATAACTACATCTCTGACGTTTATAACAAACCAAACCGTTTGAAAATCGGTTGAAAATTGAGCAAGTTATGGTTATTTAAAAGTACATGCACCATGTTACGAGTGAGCGAGCACCCTGTGGTAAGATGGCCGCCGTGTGCGGACGTCGACCTCCATTGGCCAGCAGCACGGACGAGACATCTAGCCTTTATTATATTTTATATTATATACTCGTATTATTTCAAATCTGCCGGCAGTCGCGAGTAATCTCCTCCTCGCATTCGTCACGGTGCCACAGTGTAAAAACGCGAAAGGCGAAGCTTGAATTTCCAGGTACAAATATGTCCCTCTTTGTCTAATGTATTTTCAAGATGGAGGTGCAACATGGCTTCCGCCATTCGAGCGACTCGCTCGTATGTATTATAAATGGCAGATTCTGCGCTTACAAAAATACTTGATTAGTTGATAGAAGTAATTACACATTAATGAGCACATATAATTTTGAAAGAAAAAAGTGTTTTTGCTAAGAATCAACTTCAAAATTACACAGTGTAGCTTTAAGGGTATAGGGGCGATTTCGGACACAGTCGTACAAATTCCTCAAATCTTGTAACAGTAAGTTAGCATATCGAGCAGGATTCAGTTTTAACTGCTTTGAACACAAAGTGCTGGGAAATGATCAAGCAATACATAAAGTATTCAATGAAAAAGGTTTCTGTTTCTTCATGAAAACATCCGTGTATTTGACCGTTTGTCTGTGTATTTGATCTGTGATAAAGTACGCAAACTACGGGAAGCAGCAAGTGTCAACGTTTTCAACTCCTCCTCGACTTTAAGCAGCAAATCTCACCGATCGGTTATCAAACACACATGATGTCTGTGGTTTTTGTCCATACAATGGAAGCCAGTGGGGTCCAGTTTTAGATCCAATTGACTTTCATTGCATGAACAAGAATTCTCATCATTTCTGTTCTGCAGAAGATGTTATAGGCTACAGGTTTGGAACGACATGAAGGTAAGGTAAACCTCTTCGCAAGAAACCACAGCATGATCTTTGTGAATTAAGGCATCTTTACACAGCTGAGCTAAGGCTGCATAAAAGCAGAGCTGAGTGAGTGGAGGCGGGGCTCATTTGCATATTCGTAGAACCGCATGTACTAAATGAGGCAAGGGTGTCGAGTTGCATTCAAGATATTTTAAGACATGGAGAATTTTTTTCAAGGAAAAAAACTTTTAAATATGTTATTTTGGTGATCAAAGATGAGTTTTAAGGGATAAAATTATTCACCACAAGGGGACTTTAATCATCGATCATGGAGCTCTTTCCTGATGATCTGAATCAGGTCTGTTAAAGACAAAGTGTGCAGAGCTATATAAAACCTGAGGGGTTTTTACACTATTTTAAAGAACACTCCATACTAAAAAATGTAGCCTATGAGAAATGTCTTAAATGATTGCATAATACTTTTCAAGTTTAACAGGTTATTTAAGTTTTTATTTCTAGTGATAAAGAGTTTACAAGCTATTTAATTCGAGTATTAAAAATGAATTCAAACAAAATCCATGACGAGAAACCCTATGAAGCTCCTGACATAATTGGCGACTATGGCTATCAAGCTAGATTTAGAGTGAATATAGGTTTCATATAATGCTGTGATCTACCTTTATTCCTGTATTTAATTTTTGATCAAGCATGCACAATGTTAACAGGTCCATGCCTTATCAAAATATATTTCTCTAGTGATTGCTGCATAACAGACAATAAACTCGTATACTACTACACAACTGCAAGTTTCCTTATTTAGTGTGTGTGTTGCTGGACATTAGCACAGCTGTGCTCACTACCCAGCTAACAAGGTTATGCTCTGAGAACGTTTTCCAAACATTCCATTTTGGTTGTGGGAACGTTGATTTGAAATTTTCTAAAAACGTATAAATGTCCAGTTTGCTTAACGTTGCTGGAACGTTATCTTAATGTTAGCATAATGTTGCTGGAACGTTATCTTAATGTTAGCATAACGTTCCTGCAACGTTCTTTCCCCCAACATTTTTATTAACAATACAACATTCAAAGAACTAAAAATGTCCACTTTCTTTCATGTTAAAATGTTATTTTAAGGTTAGAATAATGTTTCTGCACCATTCACCTTTCAACTTTTTTATTAACACAACCATGTGAATTATAAGTGCAGACTTTTACAGCAAATCACAAAGTTTCAAGTTTCCTTATTTTGTGTGTGTGTGTGTGTGTGTAAGCTCACTATCGCCTTGATCGCAGTTAACCAGGTCAATATTATATTCACTAGTCTCTGAACTCTAGCTAAAAGTGCCAATATCAAATCACGATTGGTAGCATGACAATAAAGTTGAACCCTTGTATTAAAAAAAATCCGTGTTTGCAGTGTTGGGTGTTTCGCTCCTCCCTGCGCGTGCACGAGTCACTGCATGAGGAGATCTTCACTGACTCAGATTTAGCTTCACTTTGGACTGAAGGATGTTTTACGAAGAATCTTTTCTTTCTAAAAAGAGCAAAGGTTTTTAAAAGAGGTAAGCTAATATTGCATGTTATTATTTATATATTTTTTTCTTCAAATTTTGGGAAATACCGTGAAAGGAGCAATATGTTTATGAAATTGTAGACTTGTATGATGCATTTAGGTCTATTTGGTAATTTGACTGTTTAATGTGCACAAATTTTAAGTTGCTGTTGTTACAGTGTAATAACACAACTAAATATAGGGTTGGTATCATTTAGGGGTAACACTTTATTTTAAAGTGTCCTTGTTTACATTTCATGTAACTCTAGTGATAACAGAAAATCATGCATAATTACAATCAACAAACCCTAATCCTATAGTAAGTACGTTAACTAATATTAATCAGTAAATTAACTATAGCTACACTGTCATAAGGACACCTTAACATAAAGTGTGCCTGATTTAGGGGTTAGCTGTTTGTAATTTTGCATAATTTTCTGTTAATACTATAGTAACATCTGTCACAAATAAAATGAAGTGATACCAAAATGACTTCTTAAAAAGGTTTAATCAGTCTTTAAATTATCTAATAAATATACCTAAAAAACCTTGAAACACAATAAATTCACTTGAAATATGAAAATATTGAGGCATGTTTTCATATATGTAACTTTAATACGACTGGAGTTTTTTCATACTACACTGGCAGATTTTTGTTTCACTCGTAAGTATAAACCAGCTAAAAACAAGTGGAAAAAACAAAGATATATATATATAGTTAATGATATGATTTTTGCTCTGTATTATCTTTGTTTAACTTGGACATTATACTATATAATCTTTTTGATTATACTCAGTTATCATGATGATATGGAAGACTGTACACAATATGATCTCACTGTGCACGTTTGCTCTGAACATTGATATTGAAAGACTTAATGCATGCCATTGAAATATACATGTGCACACTATATGAACAACAAGTTAAGTGAACTTAGCAACTGAACTACACTATGTGAACAACAAGCAGTTTAAATACATTATATGAACACCATGTTAAGTGAACTTACTGTAATTTAAGTAGTCTACATGAGCACCAAGTTAAGTGAACTTTATTCTTTAAGTACACTATATGAACATCAAGTTAAGTGAACTTGCTGTATGTCTTTAAGTACACTATATGAACAAGAAGTTTAGTGAACTTGGCAGTTTAAGTACATTATATGAACACCAAGTTTAAGTGAACTTAATTCAAGTAGTCTGCATGAGCATCGTTAAGTGAACTTGCTGTATGTCTTTAAGTACACTATATGGACAGCCAGTTAAGTGAATTTGCTAGTTTAAGTAGAGTCTCCATGAGCATCAAGCTAGGTGAACTTAGTCTACATGAGCACCAAGTTAAGTGAACTTAAGTAGAGTCTACATGTTATCATTTCAATGCATGCCATTCAATGCAATTGAACTAAAAACCATGTTCATGTAAATGGCACAAAACCCTGAGATAACCTGTGTAATTGTACTCCGTTTTACGTTATGTGCAAATGGCATAATGAACATGAACGCTTTTACTCAGAAAATGAACCTGAATATGTTTTTGCGTTTCAGGTTATTACTAGCATGGTGACGCATCTCTATCTAATGGCAGAAAGTAACAGGACCAGCGAGGCTCCAGAACTCATCTTGTGCAGTAATCAAGCAAAGATTCATGATTGTAACCAATCAGATCCCATGAGATCTGAAAGCCCAGTGCCGCTGATGGACGCCTGGCTGGTCCCAGTGTTCTTCACCCTCATTATGTGTGTAGGCTTGGTGGGGAACTTCTTGGTCATCTATGTCGTCGTCAAAAACCAGCAGATGAAAACGGTTACGAACCTCTACATAGGTATAAGAGGTTTGTTTCTCAGAATATCATGTACAGTGCTTATCACATGGTTTTAATGAACACTCTTTTTCTCTTCAGTTAATCTTGCAACCACGGATATACTTTTCCTGGTTTGTTGTGTTCCTTTCACTGCCACTTTATACACTCTTCCTAGCTGGATATTTGGGGACTTCATGTGTCGGCTGGTCAATTATCTGCAACAGGTGAGAGCATTTTGTTTCATTTTTCTATATAGGAAAGAGGAAAAATGTCATGCATGAAATGCCATATTGTACATAAAGATCAATAATATTATTCATTACATGAGCAGAAATCTGGGCAAAATGCATTTATAACTGAATATGATGAATGGCACATGTATCTAAACTGTTCTAGGCTAAACCCTACAGTAAATGCTGACTGTGTAATGTAGTTTTGTGTTTCTGACTGAACTCAGGTAACGGCACAGGCAACCTGCATCACTTTATCTGCAATGAGTGTGGATCGATTTTATGTGACCGTCTACCCGCTCCAGTCTCTCCATCACCGAACACCACAGATGGCTCTGACTGTATGCACCACTATATGGATATGTATGAAAATCATTCCAATCAGTTTACGTACAATCCCATATTAATCACTTTTTGGGATTTTTATCTTATTGTAGTTACACACTCATAAAAATAAAGGGGTAACACTTTACAATAAGGTGCATTAGTTAACATTAGTTAATGTATTAACTAACCATGAGCAATACATTTGTTACAGCATTTATTAATCTTTGTTAATGTTAGTTAATAAAAATACAGCTGTTCATTGTTTGTTCATGTTAGTTCACAGTGCATTAACTAATGTTGACAAGATTTTGATAAAGTATTTGTAAATATCGAAATTAACATTAATAAATGCTGTATAAGTGCAGTTCATTATTAGTTCATGTTAACTAATGTAGTTAACTAATGAACCTTATTGTAAAGTGTTACCAATAAAGGAGGTTTTCTCCGAGGTGCCATAAAGAACCATTATTGGTTCCCTAGTGATCATTTCTGTAATGAACCATTTTTTTTCTTAGTATGAAGAACATTTTAATTATCTAAAGAACCTTTTCTGCAATGGAATGGAGGTTCCGTGAATGTTAAAAGTTCTTTATAGAACCATCTATTCCAATAAAGAAGTTTATGCTAATGGTGACTAGCTGGAATACTACATTATTGTAATTTCTTGGAGTTCATGATAACCTTTGTGCCACACCCATTTGGGTTATTTTGGTTTGAATGAATGGCTTTTATTTTCATAGTTTTTATTGGCTGTGGTCAAATAAATGATTATATTCATATGTTTTCACACAGTTTCTCTGCTGCTTTCGGTGCCGATCGCGTTGTATCAGCACACAGAGTCTTCGTTCTGGTTCGGTCCGCAGACGTACTGCACCGAGGCCTTTCCTTCTCTCGTTCATAAGAGAGCTTATATTCTTTACTCCTTCTTGGCTGTTTACTTGCTGCCTCTGATCACCATCTGCATGTGTTACACGTTCATGCTCAAACGCATGGGTCAAGCCACGGTGGAACCTGTTCATGGCTGTAACCAGGTACTGGTGCTGCTACATTTCTGCATATTAAGTCAACTACATGATCACAAAGTTAAGTGAACTTAGCAATTTAAGTTCAGTTTACATTAACACTAAATTAACTTAATTCTGTAAGTACACTATATGAACAACAAGTTAAGTGAAATTAATTCTGTAAGTACACTATGTGAACACCAAGTTAAGTGAACTTAATTCTGTAAGTACACTATGTGAACACCAAGTTAAGTGAACTTAATTCTGTAAGTACACTATATGAACACAGAGTTAAGTGAACTCAACCATTTTAGTACACTATGAATACAGAGTAAACTCTAAGTACACTATATGAACAAGTTAAGTGAACTTAGCAATTTAAGTTCAGTTTACATTAACACTAAGTGAACTTAATTCTGTAAGTACGCTATGAACACCAAGTTAAGTGAACTCAGCAATTTTAGTACACTATGAACACCAAGTAAACTTAACAATTTAAGTAGTCTATATGAAAACCAAGTTAAGTGAACTTAATTCTGTAAGTATGCTATCTGAACACCAAGTTAAGTAAACTTAATTATGTAAGTACACTAAATGAACACAGAGTTCAGTAAACTCAACAATTTTAGTATACTATGAACACCGAGTAAACTTAGCAATTTCAGTCAACATGAGCACCAAGTTAAGTGAACTTAATTCTCTAAGTACACTGTATGAACAAGTTAAGTGAACTCTGTGAACACCTAGTTAAGTGAACAAAGCAATTTCTGTAGTCTACATGAGCACCACGTTAAGTGAACTTAAATATACAAGTTTTGAGAGACCCAATTACTCAATTAAATTGAGGAAACGAGATTACTCCATCAATTGAGTGTAGTCAACTTATTAGGGTTTTCAGTACGGAAGAAAATGATACAGTCAAACCAAAAATGATTCAGACACCAGATATAATTTTAAATATTTTTTACTAGTGGGTGCAGGACACTATAGTTCATTTACGCAAGTGAGGATAGGTGAATAAAGTAAACTGTGACATATTATACCCAAAAATTCTTCATACAGCGACTACCAGTAAAATGTATAAAAATGTGGGACCAAAAATCATTCAGACACTTTGACCTGAGCATGTTTTGCTGAAGCGTTTCTTCTTTAATTGCTAATGGACCTTTTTACACCACAGACTGAACAAAATTAAGCATTGCTTGGTAATTGGTTGAGCTAAACTGGTATTATCTAATTGTGTAGTTAAATTTAACAGCTGACAGATATTCAACATAATTCATTTGTGAGAGTCTAACAGAAGGACGGACAAAACAAGTGAAATATCAACTGATTTGATAACTCATATTTTATTACCATTTTCTAAACTATAGCAAATAAACTGTGATAATGTTGAAGGTGTATGAATAAATATTGGTTTGACTGTATATAAACCCCTAATGAACCGTAATTTGTCTGATGGTGTTTGTTTTCCAGCTGCAGACTCCAGCAGAACGAGTGGAAGCCGTGCGGACGAGAGTCTCCAGAATGGTGGTTGTAATGGTTCTGCTGTTTATCGTCTGCTGGGGTCCAATTCAGATCCTGATCCTCTTACAAGCGTTCTGTTCTGAGGATGTCAGCCACAGTTATACGCTCTACAAACTCAAGATCTGGGCTCACTGCATGTCCTATTCAAATTCCTCCATAAACCCCGTGATCTACGCCTTCATGGGAGCTAACTTTAGAAAGGCCTTCAGAAGTGTGTTTCCTCTGATCTTCAAAAGGAGCGCACGAACAACCGAGCCGATAACCTATAACAGGGAGATGAACTTTCTTTCATCCCGACCTCAAAGGATGCTTTGGACAGGTTATGCATAATTATACCTTTTATTGATAAAATCAATAACACTTTATGAAGATGCCCTCCGATCAGAGTTATGGGACTGAAAGGTAAAAGGTAAAGAACCAAAATTATGTGATTAGAAGCACATCATTTTTGATTCAACTGGAACAAACAAACAATTAAAATTAAAACAATTCTTTCTGAATACACTATGAAGCTATGGCACTGAATGTATACACTTTAAAAAGAATATACTTGGGTTTGAACTGAATGTAATGCTTTACAATGCATGCTACTTGCAATTAAATGAAAATGTATTAGTTAAAGTTCCTCTGTAGTGAAAATCAAGGTTTAAATGTTGTTTGTGTCTATGTGGTGTTTTTAATATGCTTTTAGACAAACTCATGTGTAAATTCATAAGTCGACAGCATTGCTGAGTATTTTCTTCTTAAAACTGCAGTGAACCAAAGACAGTCTCAAAAACACGCTTTGAAATCGCTGGTGTTTCTGACGTCACAAACTACCTTGTAACCAATCAGATCAACGTGTGATCGTCAACCAGTGGATCTCTGAGCTGAGTGAGTGAGTGGAGGCGGGGCTCATTTGCATATTCATAAAAAACAATCCGAAAACAATTTTTATAACCATTGTAGTCTTCAAGGAAAGAGAATGGTAAAAAAAAAATAACACAAACTGATCCCAATGAATAGAAATCAGATATAAAACATTAAAATACCATTTTGACTATTTTGATTTGACAGCAACAGAGTGTGTTTCATCATAGAATGATCTGAAAGCATCAACAAAAAGTTTCATACATTCATTCATTCATTCATTCATTCATTTCTATACACACAAAGAGCATCAACAAACCTGTGTACAAGCCCTGTGGTTTTATATAGCCTATTCCTGAAATATGGGTGAAGAAAAATCATTGTTAAGATTTTTAAAAACCCGGCAGTAGCCTATATCAACACACTTAATCAGATGCTATCAACTGAAAAAAGAATAATCAGCTAAAATATCACAATGATGGACTATATCGGATTTTTTTCTATAACCTTAAGAGCATGTTTATCAACTAGGCCTATTGATGTTTTTAATGCTAATCACCATTAATCGGAGATAGACAAAGTACACAACTTCCTTACTTGAGTGAAAGTACATACTACTGGTCAAATATTACTCCGTTACAAGTAAATGTTGTAAAGACCGATTTTTACTTGAGTAAAAGTACAGAAGTACTTGTTTTTAAAAGTATTTAAGTATCAAAAGTAAGAAAAGAAAATGTCAATGCATTGTTTTAGTATTGTTACATTGTTTTATGTAATACTAGCCTACCTTATGCCTCTGAATCTATGACTGCCTAGCTACCCTCATATCAATATCAAATGTATTTCTAGAACACAGTTCCAGTGAATGTGAGATTGAATAAGTGCACTCAATAACGTCCACAATAGACACCCAAGTGGCTGTTCCCTCAAATAGTGCCCTATTTAAAGTTTTTTGGCTTTTAGTATGAATAGCCTTACTGTTATAGCTAGTGTGCTCCAAAACAATGACAAAATTCGCATTTAGAAGACCAAACCCAACGTTAAAAATGAAAATCAGGTTGATGTCAGAATCCAACGCCAGATTGACGTTAATCTACAAGGTTGGACAGACGTATTGTGGTTGAAAATGAAAAACGGGTGGACGTCAGAAACCAACATCAATCGGTTTCTGGTGTCAACCCGACTTTCAATTCCAACCAAAATCCAACGTCTGTTTAATTCTGACGTCAATCTGACGGGTTCAACCCGACTTTCATTTCCAAACAAAATCATCCCCTGACTGACGTACTTTCTACTCAAGGACCTTGACAGAAATGTAGTGGAGTAAAAAGTATGATATTTGTCTTTCAAATGTAGTGAAGTTCAAGTAAAAAGTTTCCAGAAAAAAATAATACTCAAGTAAAGTACAGATACTCAAAAAGTGTACTTAAGTACGTAGCCTACTCAAGTATAGGCTACTGTCCACCTCTGCCATTAATGGAGATAAAAAGTTACAATGGTATTTTGTTTGGTTTTCTTCCTGGTTACGAGCTGCATGTTAAGGTCAATAAAGACAGACAAATAGACAGATTCAATTATCATTTATTACTTATTGTTTATTGTTTTGCTGTTGAGTCTCAAGCCGGCGGTGGGTGGCGCTGTGCGCGTGTGATGTCCCCCGAGCCGCAGTGAGTAGAAGAAGAGCTCCTCAGACAGCAGTCTGGTAGGAATCATAAACTCACTTATATTTTACTACCCTTTTTAAAGTTATTATAGCCCACTTATAAACGCGCTACAGACAGTCAAACAGAACTCTTTTATAATTCAGCGTAAACTATCGATAACTACACTGACAGGTCGTAGATTTTAGATGATAAAAACTCCATATCACCGCTATCTATCGTGTATGAAAGCATTCATATATTATAAGAGCATCAAAATTCCTCTTGAGTGTATCCAGTGTCGAATAGATTTCAGTCACATAAAGCACTATGTGCAGTATAGACAGCTTTATTATTCTGACTTGACAAAAATTGTGCAACGTGAATGAGCCTTTGTGTTTCATATGAATGTGTTTTAGAGTTATAAAGATAAATTCCTATCTGTCTGTCTGCAATATCTGTCTGTCTGTCTGTCTGTCTGTCTGTCTATCTATCTGTCTGTAATATCTATCTATCTATCTATCTATCTATCTATCTGTCTGTCTGTCTGTCTGTAATATCTATGTCTGTAATATCTATCTATCTGTCTGTCTGTCTGTCTGTCTGTAATATCTATCTGTCTATCTATCTGTCTGTCTGTCTGTCTATCTGTCTATCTATCTGTTTGTCTGTCTGTCTGTCTATCTGTCTGTCTGTCTATCTATCAAGATTCAAGATTCAAGATTCAAATAGCTTTATTGGCATGGTGAAAGAAATCTTTACATTGCCAAAGCATTCATAACAATAAATAATACAATAAAAGTAAACAAATAAATAATAATAAAAAGAAAATAGAAATGACATGAAAATAAACATAGCACTAAAATGTCTAATCTTCTAATATTTATACAGTTGTTAGCTCTGTCCAGCTGGAGGCTCTTTGGTCGTGACAGGACCTCACGTACCGGGCAGCCAGGGCTGAGCTCGCTGGGCTTTCTCCAAGCAGGAGTGGGAGTTTGTCCATGTCTGATTTCTGATGGAAGTCTTTCTGGTGGGTTGTGAAAAGGGGATAGAAAGTGTCTCTAATGTTTGTATAATTGGGGCAGGAAGTCAAGAAGTGTAGCTCTGTTTCCACTTGATTCTCTGAGCAGTGAGGACACAGTCGCTCTTCCCTCGGCAGCCAGCTCTGCCTGTGTCTGCCCGTCTCTATGCTCAGACTGTGTTCACTGAGTCTGTACATGCTCAGGACTCTCCTCAGTTTAGGGTCGCTCACTTCACTCAGGTATCCTGCTAATTCATATCTTCTGTTTAGGGCCAAATAGCATTCCAGTTTACTCTGTTTGTCTGTTGCGTCTGTCCAATGTTTGAGGTATTTTTCTTTTTGTGTTTTAATGATTTGGTTTGGTCTGGCTATGTTTTTATTGTCAGTTTGTGACATCAGCTCTGAGACCAGTCGGCCGAGGGCGTTTCTCTCTGGCTTCAGCTCTTCTGCGATCTATCTATCTGTCTGTCTGTCTGTTTATCTGTCTGTCTGTCTGTCTGTCTGTCTATCTATCTGTATGTCTGTCTGTCTGTCTGTCTGTAATATCTATGTCTGTAATATCTATCTATCTATCTATCTGTCTGTCTGTCTGTAATATCTATCTGTCTGTCTGTCTGTCTGTCTGTCTATCTGTCTGTCTGTCTGTCTGTCTGTCTATCTATCTATCTATCTATCTATCTATCTGTTTGTCTGTGTCTATCTGTCTGTCTGTCTATCTATCTATCTGTCTGTCTGTCTGTCTGTCTGTCTGTCTGTCTGTCTGTCTGTCTATCTGTCTATCTATCTATCTATCTATCTATCTGTCTGTCTGTCTGTCTGTCTGTCTGTCTGTCTGTCTGTCTGTCTGTCTGTCTATCTGTCTGTCTGTCTGTCTGTCTGTCTGTCTATCTGTCTATCTGTTTGTCATCAATCTGTCTGTCTATCTGTCTGTCTGCAATATCTGTCTGTTTGTCTGTCTGTAATATCTATCTGTCTGTCTGTAATATCTATCTGTCTGTCTGTCTATCTGTCTGTCTATCTATCTATCTGTCTGTCTTTCAATCTGTATATCTATCTATCTATCTATCTATCTGACTGTCTGTCTGTCTGTCTGTCTATCTGTCTATCTGACTGTCTGTCTATCTGTCTGTCTGTCTGTCTGTCTGTCTGTCTGTCTGTCTGTCTGTCTGTCTGTCTGTCTGTCTGTCTGTCTGTATATCTGTCTGTCTATCTGTCTGTCTGTCTGTCTGTCTGTCTGTCTGTCTGTCTGTCTGTCTTTCTGTCTGTATATCTATGTGTCTGTCTGTGTCAGTCAAGCTTTCAGGCAAGCCAACACATAAAAGTTTATCATAACAAAGTATCCTTGTTTAGTTGTGATGTTTGCACTATTAATCTTGCTCGTTTGTTCCTAGTGTTCGGACCATGTCAGGGAGAGCAGGAGGACTCGGAGGGTTTGCTCAGGTCACGGAGTGTTTGTACATCGGCAACGGCAAAACGGCCAACGACTCTTCAGTCATAAGCTCTCTCAACATCACATGTGTTATTAATGCAACTCAGGACATCAGAAACTCCAACATTCCCTCTATCGATTACATGCACGTGTCCGTCTCCGATGATCCCGAATCCAGACTCACTGAGCATTTTGACGCAGTTGCTGATAAGATACAGCAGGTTTGTGAAGAACATGGACGAGTCCTGGTTCACTGTAACGCAGGCGTCAGTCGCTCCGCGGCTCTGTGTCTGGCGTTCCTGATGAAACACTGTCATCACACACTAGCAGAGGCTCACACACGACTCAAAGCTCAGAGACCCATCATCAGACCGAACGCCGGCTTCTGGAGGCAGCTCATCGAGTACGAGCGCAGAATACATGGAGAAAACACAGTCAGAATGATCAGCTCTCCTGTTGGAGACATTCCAGATTTATATGAGAGAGAAACAAGGGGATTGATTCCACTTTAGGAGAGGAAATGTGTGTGTTTCTTGTTATTTCATTCATATTTGAATGATTTTGAACATTTTTTTGTTGGGCTTATCAACGTTATGTTTGATTTTATAAGTTGTGGTGTTCTTTATAATTAAGTGTTTGTGATGTTATGCAATAAACAACCAGAAGATGGCAGAAGAATTCTTAGTTTGGCATGTTGATTGAAGTCCAGTGACCCAACAAAATATGTGTATGCTTAAACCACACTTGAAAATGAGTCGCTGCGTTCGAGAACAAAACATAAACCTTGTAGCGGTAATTTTAAAGTAATTTTTATCCCTTAAAACTCATCTTTGATCACCAAAATTACATATTTAAAAGTTTTTTCTTCATGCCTAAAAATATCTTGAATGTAACTCGACACCCTTGCCTCATTTAGTATACGCGGTTCTATGAATATGCAAATGAGCCCCGCCTTCACTCACTCACTCAGCTCAGAGATCCACTCGTTGACGATCACACGTTGATCTGATTGGTTACAAGGTAGTTTGTGACGTCAGAAACACCTGCGATTTCAAAGCGTGTTTTTGAGACTGTCTTTGGTTCACTGCAGTTTTAAGGAGAAAATACTCAGCAATGGAGTCGACTTATGAATTTACACATGCTTTGTCTTAAAGCATATTAAAAACATCATATAGACACATAAACAACATTAAAAGTTTGATTTTCACCACAGGGGGACTTTAAAGTCATCATGAAATCAAATTGACAAGTCTTATTTTTATGGTATATTGCAGTTTTTTTATTTAAATGATTTATCGTGCACATCATTTATTTATTCCCCTCCCTCTTGCAGTGACATCTTCTCCTCTGATGATGAAGGCAGGGACACCTGTCACTCACACGAGATCCACCAATAGCAAACCACAACCATCCAATCAATTCCCCACAGACAAAATCATTTCCTTGTTTTTATTTTTTTTTTTTATTGAACATAGCAGCAAATACAGTTTAATCTACAATAAAAATATAATTATAAACAGTAGACAGATAGCAAGTTCAACAAAAAATTAAGTAAAAAAAAATAAATAATAATAATACATTAAAGGGTAACTAAACCCTAAAACAACTTTTTTTAGTTAATGATCTGTAAGAATGGGGCTTTATTAGTGCTGTTCATTGATTAGAGTAACTTTTTTGACATTTGGGTATAAAGTGTTTTAATTCTACAATATATGGTGTAAAAACGTCTGAGTGCTGCCCTCTTCAGGTTGAACGGTGGCTACTGCAGTTGAATTTTCCTATTGGATGTTGCGGTACTGCGTGACGTAAGCGGTACTGCGTGACGTAAGCAGGTTCCAGCTCACCACGCCCTTGGATGAGCTAGCTTAGATTTATCTGTATTTAGTACAGTGGTAGGTGTAGTGTTGCTAGTGGCAACAGCACTGCTGGACTGCATAGCTTTCCTGCAGACTTGGAAATTAGGCGCCAGTGTTTGCATGCACTTGGCCTGGAAGACCGTGAGTGTGAAACCTGCATTTTACGCGGAATTGCTTTTCTAACGCAATAGAGGTGGAAATGGGCTTCTCCACACAGCTCGCGCTGAAAAGCGACGCAGTGCCAAACGCTGCTCCTCCTGCATGGACTCCACCACTGCAGCGGCGTCTTGATGTGAGTGATCATATATATTTTAATCACAATTTATGGTTAGGCTAAAGTTAATCCTCTGGGGTCGACAAACGCGGCAGCGCATTTTGCTGGATTTTTTCACATAGCGGCAAAATATGAAAATGCCTATAGAGAGCGCGCGCTATTGACATCAACTCGATAAAACTCATCAGATGCATGTACTTTACGTCGTCTTGCGATCTTGTGAATCACTCTCCATTTTAGAGAGTCTGACAGCAGGTCTCAGGTGCACGCCCCCTCCCGCTCACGGTTCGTCCCCTCTATCTCCGCTGGGGTCTGCCCACTTTTCTAGCATTTTTCAAATATTGCCAGTGGGTGGAGTCAGGCTCTCACCAGGGGTTTAGTTACCCTTTAAAAAAAAAAAGAATTGATCCAGGGGTAACATATAAATTAATATAAATTCAATAGAGATAGAAATGCCTTGAGTCCCTTTTTGTTTTCATTATAAAAAAGCATAAATATTATACTTTGTGCACAATGTAACTGACTTTAAAGCTTTGGCATTGTTGAAAGAAGAGATAGTACCCAAATAACATTTCACGTCATTGCAAAAAATAATAAAAAGAGGTTTGATAGACAAAAATTTACACTTGTGTACAAAAAATTTGGCTAGAAAAATAAATAGATTTACAAGAAAATACTTGTCATTTAGATTATAAAAACCAAATAAAACATCCTTAAACCCCAAAGAAAAATTGACTAATAAAGAAGCACGTACAAATAGACTAAATTTCTTCCAAAAAGTAGCTACATGAACACACTCCCAAAAAAGGTGAGGTACAGACTCGTCTTCCACTCCACAGAAGGAGCATAGGGGATCCAACTCAGGAAACATTTTTTTGATAAAAAGATTGACTGGGTAAAAAAATCATTTCCTTGTTCGAGAAGCCGTTTCACTCGATATACGTCACAATCATAGGTCACAAAAGGGAAGAAAAGACTAGAGCAACTTCTGTTTCATGACGACTTTAACCCTTAATCACTGTTAAAAAAGGATAACACTTAAGATGTTTGGGGTCAGATTGACCCCAAACTTTTAAAGAGCGATTGCATAAGGAAATATTATTTTTTTATATGGAAAACTATATATTTATGCTGTGTTTTTGTGGAAATTTTGAAGTTTTTTACCTATTTACTGCACAATTACACAACTAGGCCATAAACTGGCTCATGGAAAATGATTTTTTAAAGAAAAAATCACTTAAATTTTGATCTTAATTAAATCTAAATAGTTTTTGAACATTGCTCTATGTGTTAGGGATAGAATACTGCCATCTAAAGGTTAGTCGAAAAACTTTATTTCTTATATAGCACTGATTCTTGAGAGTCGGGACAAAACACGTTTTAAAAAACTTTTTTTTAAAATACACACTATATCAATTAGAGTTATATGTTTCTGCAGAGAAAGGTCTTAGCTATTTAACCATGTAAAGGAACAGGTTCTAAATAAAAACACATTTTTAACAAATAAAAGTTTCTCTTCAGAACTGGATTTGTGTCAACACCGTCAGACACACTAAAAAGTATACAATTTTAATTCTTCAAATCCAACAAGAATCTAAAGTTCTGAAGTATATTGTAATAGTGTTTAGTTACTCTGATATGTAAAAAATTACAATATATAAACTTAAGTTGTGATTTCACACTATTCTGAAAACTCAGATTTCTAAATATTTGCATTTTCAAACTTTGATTTTAATTTCAATATTGTAAAAATAAATTCCTTAAATAAATAAAACATAAGAGGATGTAGATCAGATGGTCCTTTATTACAAAAACAACATAAACTGAAGGAAGAATATTTTTTTTCCCCAAAAAATGAACAAAAACATACATACATCCAACGCTGTTGACGAAGATCTGACGGTGTTGACGAAAAATGTTTGAATGTTTTACCTCAGATTTGTGAAATGTTCACCTGTTTGTCATGATATGTTCTGACAATAAAGAGTAGTTTAAAACCACAATTAATGCTCTGTTTTCTACAACTTTCACTTAGGAGCAAAAATCTGCCTTTAAACTTGAAATACATTTATCGTGATAATTATCGATATCGACTGATATAAAAAAAAATATTGTGATAATTTTTTTTGGACATATCGCCCAGCCCTACACTGGCTTCTCATTTCTCTATCTCTGTCTCTACATATATAAATATATATATTAAAGTGCTGGCAAAGTTACACGTTACACAATAATAAGCAGACCACTGCCTGCCCATTATCTACAAGTCAGATGCGTATGGTTAAATAATGTAATGCATGCTATGTATGTGCATTTATGTGTAAATAAAACCTTGAAATAGAAAAACAGTTTAACCCTTCACTATATTCACAAATAATATTATATTCGCACATTAAGAGGTTATTGGTGGATTTGTCAACTCCGTCAGCTTACAGGTCAACTCCGTCAGACATAGAACCTGACGGAGTTGACGTCTGATGGAGTTGACGTAAGGGCATGTATTTTCCCGCCAAAATATGTATTGTACACTGCAGCTAGGTAGTTTTTCCTCAGTTGATAGCTGTCCCAATAACCTCACTAAAATGCTTAAATTCAATCCACTATGGTTTAAAAAAAAGTATCTTAACAGAAAGATGGTATTGACATGGTGCAGCTGTGACCATAGGAATATTGACATTGTTTGTCTAAAATATAAAAAAATGTAAAAGGTACCAGAGCATGTGTGGTAGTGCTGCATTCACCACAGGTAGGGAGATGAAAAGGGGTCCTCAGGGATATAGCTGACCATGCTATTTCCTGATTTAAAGAGCTTTATGAAAAAATCTGACGGAGTTGACAGAAACTGAGGACACAACTTTAATAGGCAGATTTTTATGGAAAATATTGTTTGATGTTCACTTCATG
This sequence comes from Vimba vimba, assembly GCA_022828995.1. Classification (NCBI taxonomy): domain Eukaryota; kingdom Metazoa; phylum Chordata; class Actinopteri; order Cypriniformes; family Leuciscidae; genus Vimba; species Vimba vimba. Next base: position 46,727,813 of record CM040820.1, on the reverse strand, counting down.
CATTGTTTTTTATATTTATACCCCTTATTTTTTATTTGATATATATGTTTTCACAATTGTAGAGCTTTTTTTAAGTTTTTTGGGATGGTTAATATTGTGACACCTTGCTGAGGACAAGTGCAATAACATGGACCTTCTAACCACAGACCATACATTTAAACAAATTTTCCCCAAAAAGATAAAAAAGTTTATTCTAAAAATCAGATAGGTATATAGAATTCATTTAGATTTAACTTTGTAAGTATGTCAATCATGATGAATTGCTTAATTTTTGCTATAAATTAGACTTTTCTATGTGGGACATGTTTTGTCCCGACTCTCAAGAATCAGTGATAGGTAAGGAATTAAAGTGCAATGACCACATGTATCCAATAGAGGGCCATAGATAGAGACTCATTCATTTTCACTTCATTTTTCTTGATGCTTCAACTTCTCCTCACAACTTTGATATATATTTTGTGAATATTTATTTAAACATTTTGAAATACATAAAAAATCTGTAGTTTTGTCAGAGTTAGAATTTGTTGTTGTTTTCTGATATAGGCCCTATTTTGAATTATCTGCTTTTGCAAATTATTATACATACATTTGCAGAAACATTACAAGTCACCACTATGACATGACTGTAATGTGTGTGTGTGTGTGTGTGTGTGTGTGTGTGTGTGTGTGTGTGTGTGTGTGTGTGTGTGTGTGTGTGTGTGTGTGTGTGTGTGTGTGTGTGTGTGTGTGTGTGTGTGTGTGTGTGTGTGTGTGGGAACAAGCTTGTTCATGTTGCATGTGACATTTTTCAGATTTATGCCAGTTTAGTTGATTTTATTTGCCAATTTCTATAAAAATGCTATCTGTTGCAGTGACATACATGTGTGTGTGTTTGTGTGTGTGACTTAATACATCCACTAAAAATCATTTTGGAACTAGATTATTAAAATCAATGCAAAAATGGCTCAGACAAAATGAAGTTCAGAGAAAGCTCCAGCATCACTGGCTTGCAGATGCCATCTGGTTTAGTTTAGTTGTTGGTCTGTGCAATGGCATTCAGACATTGCAATGTGGATTAAGTGTAAGATTGTTGTGGTTTACCAAGAATATTTTTGTACTAACAATATCCGTCAACAATAAAGTTCTATTGGAAGGCCTGAAAGGCAAATTCCTCTCATGAAAAAAAAAATCTGGCCCATACCTGTCAACCCTCCCGGTTTGTAGTAATGCATTATGTAGTATGTAATAGGCCTACCGAGATGATGTATTTATTTATGTTAATATCTGCGCAATTAATGTGTATTTAGCCTGCCTCTGTATACATATACATATAATTTTCCTTGAGGTTCACTTGTAATGTTAATAAAGTTTTTTGCACGCACAAAACAAATATATATGTGGAAAAATGATAATCCCCCTTTTTAAGGGGCGGCTCCGTTAAGGCTTGTCAAAAAATGACATGCGATGCTGTCAGATCCAATGCAGTTTGCGGTTTCATCTTTCAACAAGCATAAAAAAAATAAACTAAACTTTTCTTTGAACGATATTATACATCAAACATTACCTGGGTTTTATTCAGACAAGACAAATAAATATTGTTTGTAAAAAAACAAAAAAAAAACAAAAAAAAAAACAATGACCCTGGGTTAATAACGTTATACATTTGATTTTTTTTTTTTTTTTTTTTTTTTGGCTCTGATGTGCTGAAATCAATTTTCATATCTGCGTGTGTGGTGCCTCAGTTTGAAACATTTATGTATTTTTAAGTTTTGAAATCTTAAAAAAGTCCTTTGCAATGGAGATCTACAACTAGCCTATATATAACTAGATTGTTTCATTGCCATTGGAATGTGTGTAGCCTATTTCCACCAGCATTTTTACAGAGACACGTGGTGTAACAAGTGAAAATTCACACACACCCTGATGGTGAATATTTGATATGTGGCAATGGTGTGACGCGGCATGAAGATTACTTCCTTGTTTGATTTTTTTTTAATTTTTTTTCAAAGGGTTTTATGGTCACGTGACCTGGGCATTGTACAAATATTCCTGGTCCGGCCCATGAGGCTGTGCGGGGCTTTCCGTCTTCCTGAATTATGAATCTCCAGTCTTCACAGTACTTTTCTATTGTCTGGTTTCCTGGTCCAAAAAAAACACACAGAAGTGAAAGTTATTCTGTGAAAGTTATGAAACTGGTTGGCATTGTTTTGGAGTGCTAGCAGATAATAACTTATTATCAAATTTTATGTTTATATGGAGGTCCATTTCTGACACACAAGAAAAAAAAAAGAGATAAATTATGAGATTATAAAATCTAAATGATGACATAAAAGATTTTTATCTCATAATGACTTTTTATCTCATAATTACGATTGACCCAAATATGATTTTTTTTTTTCTCTAATGTGGCGGAAACAGGCTTCCATTCTTTAAGAATTTACCTCAAAATAAAAATAGAAAGTCTGTGCATTTAATTTAATGTTTCATTGCAAATCTTAGTCTTACCTTAAATAGTGAGCACAATTGTTTTTCAGAACATCCAATAAACTTCATTTTTTGTTTAATATACCGCTTTATAAGCAGTGTATCATGTTTCCAGCACACTTACTTCAGTGGAAACTGAAAAGGGAAGAGAGAAAAGGGGGTTTTATATTGCCATTTCATACAAATGTCATCTGTTTTGGATTTGATACTTCACAATAATGCCCCACTGCTCGAGGCCAAATAAAGCAGATGTCTGTGACCTCTTTAACCTTATTATTTATGTATTTTCAAAGAAGACATGCAAATGTCTGATATTCCAAACACTAAGATGTTTTCTGTATGAACCCTGTTGATCATACAGTTGGTCCAGTAATCTGGAAGGGAATATCATTAAATCCCTCTGACACTATAGCTCGACTGACTCCAGTGATCACTTTGGAAGAGCTCGGGACGTGTAGCAGTTAATCAACCATATCAACCATATCAACCATATCAAGCTCAAAAGAAGTCATTACTCAAAGAAAAGAGTTAGTCAGCGGTCTGAATGAGCTGAGTCTGCATACTGTTCAACCGTTTGGGCTCGGTGAGATTTTTGAATGCTTTTTTTTTTTTAAATGACTATTGCACCCATTTCTGACTCAAAAGAAAAAAGTCATGGTGAATCATAATTATGACATGAAAAGAAATTGAAAATTGAAACTGAAATGATGGCATGTTAAATCATAAGTATTGCATAAAACTGTGAATTATGAGTTGAAATTATGGCTTAAAAAGTAATAGTTTTCATGATGGGTCTATTTTCAGTGATCTGGACTGCAGGTGTAGAGCGTCTCTGTTGCAGCACATAAAGAATGAGGCCTGGCTTTGTCTTGCTTCCCAGGAAAGATGTCATCTTGATGTCAGTGTATGTCTCTGTACAATCCCGATACACTCCTCCACATCAGTGTTTCCTTCACACACGTGCGAGTCACTCGTGCCGTTTCCACTGATGCTCCTCCACTCATGACAGATGTTTGCTTCCCTGTCGCTGATGAAGTCTGGATGATCCCTTTCGTCTTTGGGACTGAGACCTCGATGTCCGTTTCCCCAAAAACTGTCTGAAACATGGACTCATCAGTGTTTCGGATCATCTGAGATGAGCTCGGGCTCAGAGAACTCTCCAGCATCTCTGCTTTGAACTGATGTATAGTTTCTCCTTGCGTAACAGAGATTCGAGAGGAAGACTGTGTTCAGTGTTTTCCTGAGTTCTCCTGAGCACATGTGTCTGTATTTAATACCGTAACATGATGGTTTCTCATGCAGTGCCGTCTGAGGGGTCAAAGGTCACGCACATTCAACAGAGGTTTCCTGCCTTGCAGGACTGAGATCTCTCTGGATTCCCTGAATCTTTTCACATTATAATGTATGATAGATGGTGAAAGACCTAAATACTTTGCAATCTTGCATTGAGAAATGTGATTTTAGAATTATTTGACAATCATGACATCTCTCATGACATTTGGCACACAGTAGTGAGCCGTGATGACCTTTCCTTGCAAAGACTGAGAATCTCCTTTTACACTCACGACACTCTCACCTATTACCAGTTCACCGGCTCATTGTGGACGGTTTCAAAACACTTTCATTTGGATACTCTAAAATCTTTTCACTTTTATTTTGCATTTGTCCCAACTGTGTTGCAGCTATTCAAATAATAAAATATATATAATTTTTTTATATTTACAAAATACAATTAATTTGGCCAGTAAAAACATTTTAAAAAAAATATTTGTACTTCTGTCTGTTCAAGAGATTCTTGATTTTATTGCATTTTACAACATTTTTCTACTTTTTTGGAATTGCAGTTAAAGTGTAATTTCTGTAATTCCAGTGATCAAAGCTGAATTGTCAGCATCATTACTCCAGTCTTCAGTGTCACATGATCCTTCAGAAATCATTCTAATATGATGATTTGATTGCTTAAGAAACATTTCTGATTATTATAAATGTTGAAAACAGTAGAGCTGCTTCATATTTTTGTGAAAATGCTTTTTTTTTTCAAGATTCTTTGATGAATAGAAAGTTCAGAAGAACAGCATACACTTGTGCTGCATATCTTTTGTAACAGTATAAATGTCACTTTTATTCAATTTAATGCATCCTTGCTGAATAAAAGTAAATAAAATGTACTGACCCCAGACTTCTGAACAGTATGCATGCACATGAAATTGAAAATCAAAGACTGAAAGCCAACTATTGTGGCAGAGCAGTGAACCATGTGCACCTTGTCATACAACTATAACCATAAGATTTTTCCCAGTTTATGGTTTATATTTCTATACATTTGTTTGCATGATCTATCAAAGCTAAAACTGCTAAAATGAAATGAGCAGGTTTGTTTGTGTGTGTTTTAATGGATAGGATGAAAGAAAGTGGGAGAAATGTGATGCTCAATCTGGACTCAAACCTGCATCATCATGTGTATGTGCACTGGATCTGTGAAACATTACAGATATGATACCTCACAGTGGCTGATATGAAGAAATGACAGAAACTCTCTTAGACAGCCTTCATAGGCAGTGCTTGTGTCCATTGTTCTCACGCATACTGTCATTAATGAAGCCAGACAACGGATGCAGACCTCTGATGCTCATGCAAACCGACAGGCGAGAGAATGACATGAAATCTGTGAACTTTGAACGTCAGTCAGATCTAACTCTCCCTAACAACCGGACAAAACACAAAGTTAACATGTTTGACGTTTGGGCAGGTAAAATACTGAGCAATTATGTGACTGTAAATGTGCATGACAGAAAATAGATGCACAAGCAACCTGGATTCAGTTTAGACACTTGTACATATTTCACAAGTCTGTGTTAATAAAAGATTATTCTTAAACTGCTGTGCCTTTGAGAATAAGGCTTAATTGCAAACAAGTTTCAAGGTACAGCCTAATAAACAAATAAATAAAAAATGGTAGCAAGTCAACTAATAGGCTTATAATATAAAATAACGCGTTAGTTACTGATACTGAATCTTTCAGTTTTGTTGCCTGATCTGTTCATGCCTAAAGGATCCGCTGATTGTCATCACGATGTCAGTTTGCACGTATGGAACAACAGGCAAACAATTTTGGCCAAAAAACAGAACGTCCTTTAAAAAAGAGACGATTGTGCGAGCCAAAACAGACAATGCGCCAGTCTCTCGCCATGCCTGGTGAAGCACGCCACGCTTTATGTACATTAAACATGACGAATGTGTGACGCAATCAGATCCTAGCCAATCGAAATCGCGTTGTGATACAGTGGGCGGGGCGCGCTGTTTTTATTTACAGGACTCGGGTTTGAGAAAGCACATTTTGTTACTTTCTAACTTCTGTGTCTGTTTAAATGATTATTATTCTGGAATTTTCTGGTAGCAATTATACATTTGTTAGAACTGCTTTTTGCTGTTGTTACATAAAGAAGGATTTCGAGTGGAATATAGGGCTCTAAGGTGGAATTAATTGATCACTAAATAGGCTTTTTAATATTGCAATATGGACTTTTTTGACCAACATAAGTCACCGATTAACACCACCACACCGCCTGACAACTGGACACCTGTAAGTACTTTTACAAAATTTTACAACATAGTTAAACTATCGGCTGTGCTTCGGGCGCGCATGGTTCTCGTGCCCTTTTCACCATAGCTTTTTTCTTTAAATTATATTTTTTAAATGGCTAATAGTTTAAGGAATTTGAAAAGTAATAATAATTTCAAACACTAACGCTGATTCTTATTTAGCAAGTATAAATGAACCACATATCTAGGTCATGCATTGTCATAAACTCATAAAATACTTATCTTGCATTTGATGCTCTACACATGCTTAAAATAAACACACACCGATTAAATACACTATTCTTCCTTTGTTTTTCTTGTCTTTTTAAAGGTATACTCTACAGTGCGATGTATTCAAATGACAATGGCCATCCTAAGGTAGGCTATCTATTTATTTTATCGTAGTTTTGCAGTCATTTAATAAATAGATACGTGTATTATGTCTTGTATACTTATTTATATGTGTTAATAATTTGCATCACAGCATTGTAGGTGCAGGCTCCATAATTGGATATGCCATTTATACAAGACTAGTAAAAAAACCAGAGGTAAGCCTCCATAGCTATTGAATTATTAACAATATGTGCATGCATGCAGATGTAATTTTGACCACAGAAACAAACCTGTGTTCCAGGTGCTGCCGTTGTTCTTGTTAAGTTTAACAGACCTGCTGCTAGCTTTGAGTTGGCTGGTTGGTGGTCTTCTCTTCACCCAGAACTGTAAAGCTTACAACATCTGCTACAACCTCCACATTGTGGAACAGGTACAAAACTGACACAATATCATGCCAAAATAATGTTTATCATATGCGAAAGAACAGTACTTCCTCTATATGCCTTTTTTTTACATGCAATGTTTTTGCATCATACTTCCACTTCCACAAATAAAGCCACATTGGAGCAGTCATATTTGATTGACTGCATCTGGAATCAAAAAAACAATCATATTACTAAGATGAGCATCCTTTTCAAACGTTTAAAGTGCTCCTGTCCTGTTATGCTATTTTAAAGGTTTCGAGCCCTAATTTAGTTTTGCAGGTCTCTTACAATAGGTTTACATGCATCCACGGTCAAAAACACTTTAATTTTCTCATAATATACATTGCAGCATCAGCTCTTATCTCACAGTGTCTGAAAAGGTTCGATCAAGGATTCAGTCTCTCTAAACCCCGCCTTTCCGAGAGCCTGCTCTGCTCTGATTGGTCAGATGGGGAGCCAGTCTGTTGTAATTGGTCTACTTTGCTCTGATTGGTCGACTGCTAACAGCATGTATCTGAAACCAAACATATTAGCATATCTGAATTTCAGCTCCAGATCTTCCTCACACTTGATACACAGTGATACGAACAGTAACTGGCATCGGTTTTATTGTGTCAATTCCAGCGCAAGTCTCATTATTTGGAAGTGCATCAAAGTGGATTTGCTTTCATAGCACAAAAAAACAGCGTCTTCTCAACATGAACAACTCGAACCAAACTCTTCCGGTCTCAGCTTTAACTACAGTGTTTGAGGGTCAAAGATGATGTTGTTCATGAAGAGCATAGACTGGCATTATGCAGATTTAACACAAACCTACATATGTTCAAGACTGCAATTACTGAGACTCGTTTCAGGCCGTTCAGAATCGCTTCTTTCTTTTAGGAGACAATAACTTTATTTGTCGTGCACTTTAAAGCATTGCAGACCTTGTTCATTCACAAACAGCTTTATTACACACTGCATGAAAGAGAAAATAATAGAGGCACTTTAACAATTCTTTCATTGTTTTCTCCTGTCAAGGAATGTTTTTAACAGACTGTTTTTTTTAACATTAAGAAATAATATCATGTTACCAAAAATACCATGGTTTATTGGATGTGTACCATAGAAGTACCGTGATATCTTTTGTAGATTTCTAGACTACCATAAAATAACCTGATATATGCATATTGTAATATTATTGTAAAATGTATTTAGTATGGTACACAATCCCTTTTTCGAAGATGGAAGGTCTTTAGCTAATAAATTGTTGTGAAAATGCTAAAAAAAAAAAAAGTTTTAAAATACCAGTGAGGGACTTTTTCTCTACTCTGCCAATGCTTTACAGGCCCAAACATGTGTCTCTCATTTATTGAAGCTTGTGTGTTTTCCATTTTGCTTGAAATATCACAGAGAAGACAAGCATGTGTGCTAGACAGTTTCACTTCAAAAATGAGTTGTTCTCCGCTCAGACATTAAAACCAGTTTGTTCTAAAGCACAAAACAAACGTGGAACTGGGACGAATGTGAAAAGGAAGTGGAGCAGCAAATTTGGTCCATATTCTTTGGCCAGATATAATGAGTTCTGCCCCACTTTTAAACTCCACACACACACTTGTTTATAGCAGTGGATTGTCATGGGTGTGAGTGGACGTCACTGCTCAGTAATGCGTGGAGGCAAAGTTCAGTCTGTTGTTTGGAAGTGGTTTGGTTTCCCTAGACTTTTAAGTAGAGCTGCACGATTAATCGTTAAAGTATCGTGATCGGGATTCAAACACCCATTGTGATCTTATTACTAAATGACAGCGAATCGGCTCTGTCTATTAAACTTTGACAAGTCCGAGTACAGTGAACATTCAGATCTGCGTTCTGACCGAGAGAGAGCAGATGTCATGTACATGTATGAAACCGCTTCACAAACAGTCTTTTCAACCGTATCACTTTGTGTCTTTTCAACACAGTATAATTATACAATAATTCAAATTATCACAGAAGTACTGGGATAAAGGTTTATAGATCGGCTATAAACACTGATGTCTACAGTAGTGATTAAAATAGAGTAAATCATCATTTGAAAGTAACTTGACTCTTCAAATAATGATTGTATCGATTACATTGTTACACCAGTAGGTGGCGACAAGTGACTGTTAAAAAATGAGTCATTGAATCATTCACTCAAGAGATTTGTTCAAAAACACTGATTCACCCAGTAATGAAACAAGTGAAGTCTTTATGAGTGAGTCATTGAATCATTCATTCAACCTTTTTAAAAAAAAAAAAAAAAACATTTTAAATAGACTACAGCAATTAACATTTTATGAGAATCTGTTCTAAATTACATGTTATTTTGTTTAGCTGTCTATTCAGAATCGTGGGAGAATCGTGATCTCTATTTTAAACCAAAAAATCGTGATTCTCAATTTATCCAGTATCGTGCAGCTCTACTTTTAAGGCATTATAGGAACATATCCTTTTTTTGTAAATTAAATTTGTTATTGGTTATGCTATTATAAACTAACCTAGCTTGAAAAGTAACATTGCATAAAATTGTGACACAAAGTAGCGTCATTTAATACGGACATGGTGAAGGGAAAAAATATGAGATGGGAGGAAAAAGTATACGTCAGTGCTTTTGCGTTCTCTCGCTAATGTTTTGTGCGCACTTTTGAGTTCTTTGTAAAAAGTTTCTCGAGGGAACGCAAAAGGTTTTGTGAGAGAACACAAAAGCATTAAAATATAATTTTTCTTCCAATCATTTTTTCCCATCACCATGTCTTTTTAGGGGCTCCATAATTTTACACCATAAGTAAATAATCTCATTCCATTTTCTCAGTTTATATATATATATATTGTAGTGTTGGATGCATTTGTCAAGCTTAACAATTCAACATTATTATGTAATTATAAGAAGAATTTATCAGAAAAATCCCCTGCTATTTGTGGAAAATGCTGTTTTTTTTCCACATTTGACACTGTTTGCCAATCCTCCATGCAGTGAAAACGCCCTGAGTTTTGGAAAACCCTGCCCGAGGTCATGTGACACTCACTGATGAGTCACATCTAACCAGACAGGCATGCATAAGTTTACTAGAATCATTTTACATTTTTAAGAGCTCATAGTGACTAATTAAAATGATCTGGTCTTTAATCAGTTCATGTTTTCTTCTTCTTTATGGAACCATTAGAAGTGTAAAATATGTAAAACTATATTTGAATGTAATTTTCATCATGTGTTTCAAGTGTTTTTTATTTTAAGAATGTAATTAATAACAGGTATTAATCTATAACAACAGAATCATAATGAAAACTAAATCGTAGCATTCGATGTAAAAAAAAAAAAAAAAATCCACATATTTTAATTAAAAAACTTAAAGGGATAGTTCACCCAAAAATGAAAATTCTGTCATCATAGACTCACCCTCAAGTTGTTTCAAACCTGTATGAATTAAATTTTTTCTGCTGAAACACAAAAGAAGATATTTTGAAAAATGTCTGTAACCAAACAGTTGATGTGTCCATTTACTTCCATAGTATTTTTTTTTCCGACTATGGAAGTAAATGGACACATCAACTGTTTGGTTACAGACATTTTTCAAAATATCTTCTTTTGTGTTTCAGCAGAAAAAAGAAATTCATACAGGTTTGAAACAACTTGAGGGTGAGTCTATGATGACAGAATTTTCATTTTTGGGTGAACTATCCCTTTAAGTTTAGTCGCTTTCTTAATTTTTTAAGTATAATCAAGTTGGTTGTACAAGTCATTATAACTTAAATCATATTAAACTGACTTAAAAATCCCTTCACATTTACCTTTGCATGAGCTTTAAGTGTTTCACTCAGTGTCATTGAGCATACAACACTGCACTGAATATGACACAGTTGCCGCTGACGCATTTTGTAATAGTGCAAGAGTTTACATAGTTTTGTGACTGTTAAAATCAGGCAAAACACACCTTGATCAAATATAACTAACAACTATAATCCTCTTTAAGTCAACTGTGCTCCAAGCAAAACAGAAAGGAAAACCATGTTGACTAGTTAGGCATTTGTAGATGAAGGATATTCTATCTTTAACAACATAAAGAAGTTGCTCAATCCTGGAATGACATGAAATGTCAACAAATGTGCCTTAAGACAGTGTTTTTCTAACCCTGGTCCTCGAGTCCCTTGTGTGAAAACAATGTGCACGTATAGTGTCATTCAAACCTTAGAAGTATATTTAGAAAAAAGCTTTACTTACAGATAATATAATATTAATAAGGCCACTTAAGTGTACTTAAAGAGAGTAAACTATTTCTTAACACACTTAAGTGCACTTTGTTATCATGTCAAGTTAAAAGTTTAACATTTTAAGTACATTTTAAATCATTATGTTTTAATAATGTTTTGTTGTGCTGTAAAGTATTTATTTTGATTAACATACTAAAGCACATGTAAAGTTCTGGATTATAATTTTAAATGTAGTTTGTTGTTTGATATTACTTTTAAAGTTAATATACTTTAAATGCACTAAGTTGCAACGTCATAATTATAAATGTGTAATTATAAATATATTTAAATGCAAAACACACAAGTTTTAATAGAAATTACATTAAAGTATATTTTAATTTACCATAAATACTTGTAAGTACATTTAGCAGTACACTTTTCATTTAGTAAGTACATTTAGCTGAACCACATTTCAGAGGCAACAGATGTAATTATGAAATTACATATAATGATGTACTTAAAACTCTAAAGTTCAGCTAGCTGCATTTAAAATATATTTAAACTGTAATATATTTTCATTTAATTGCAATTATCATGCAGCCAAGTGTCCGAACACATTGCATTCAATTTGCAAATAAGCATATTATTTCCATAATAAGTATTCTTTTTAAAAGTATACGTTGTCACCTGACGTTTCTGTTTTACCTGTGTTAGTTCTTGTGTCATTTGTCTCTGTTCATTAGTCGTCCCATTTGTTTCCATGGTTACTCATTTGTTAATTGATTATTAACCGCACCTGTTCCTTGTTTTCTCCCCTCACTGAGTCTGTGTCTTTACAGTCCTCCTGCGTCTGTTATTTTGTTGTATCGTTAAATAAAGGGAGACATGGGTTACAGTATTGTGACAACATGGTTCAACCTTTTCTGAGATTAGAATGTGTAACTAATTAAACTTCATTAACTTCTGCCTTTGACTTTCATCCCGCAGACTCTTTATATGGCCTCCTTCTTTTACACGCTGCACTATGTTTGGGTGCTTTACGCCGGGCTGAGCAGAAAGTATTACAGGAGACTGAACGGGCTCCCAGCCGAGGTATTCAGTTCATCATTATCAACATGTTAATGAAGGAAATAAAGCAGAAGAATGTAGTCGTTTATTTTACTGTAAATGCTGGCAATACTGATTCGCCTGTTTATTTCAGAATCCAGCAAGAGCAAAAAATTGCAGATGTCTGGCCCCAGTACTGTCGTGGTGAGTACACTGAACATCATCGGAATAAAAATATCACTGAAACTGATATTGAATATAGATGGTGCAACATCATTTATGTAATGAAATTATAAAACAAGTTTGATTGCACTTTATTTTACAGCAGTGGTTCTCAACTCCAGTCCTCGGGACCCACTGCTCTGCACATTTTGTATGTCTCCCTTATTTAACACACCTGAATCAGATCATCAGCTTGTTAAGAGAGACTCCATGAACTGAACTGAGTGTGTCAGATAAGAGAGACATACAAAATGTGCAGAGCAACGGGTCCCGAGGACTGGAGTTGAGAACCATTGTTTTACAGTACTTGCACTTATGAGTACTTACCTAAGACTATAATACAAAAAATTTGGCTTGAGAAAGCCTGACCATAAAGTTTGAAGAAGTTTTGATAGATGGATGGATAGATTGATTGCTAGGGGGTTATGTCGTTAGCATGTTTTAACACAGTGAATTAACTCATTTCTAACATAACATATTGCTAGCATGTTTCAATCATCAGTTAGCACATTCCACATTTTAACACTTTGTTAGCATGAATTAGCACATTGCTAATGTTTTCGCATGTTGCTAGCACGATTTCTACATTGCTAACATGTTGCTTACATAATTTAATATGTTTCTAGCATGAATTAGCACATTTCTAGCATGTTTTAACATATTTTTAGCTGGAATTAACATGTTTATTTAACACATGGCTAGCATAGCGACTAAAACCACAAACAATTTTTTTTAAACTGAAATAAAGTATAAGAAAAACTGAAACTTTTTTAATTTCAGCTAGTTGCCAGTATGCACAGTACACATTCAAGCAATATTTACAATAAACTTTTTTATAATCCTGCATGAAATATAGGGCAAAAACCATGCACGATAAAACTGAAAATGTGATATTAACAGATTTTAGGAATATAATAACTGTCCTGATCTCTCCACACAGTCTTTTGCCTTTAATACTCACGGCGCCCGTCTTCGTGGCAGGAAATGTGTTTCGTTGTTACACAAACTTCACCAAGCCCTACAGGTCAGTCTAACCATATTCTCACATCTGATTAATAAACGGTTGTTTCTCATTACTTTATCATCATAACTTCACAGAGTCTTATTTGAATGAGCTTATTGTTATTAAACACTTATTACATACAATTCAGTTGTTATATCTATCTAGTTTGTGTGGGTCTAATGAACAATCTATGGAAGCTTGTTTTTGCCACAGAATAAAAAATTAAAAAGGTAATTGTGACTTTATATCTCACAATTCTGACTTTTTTTCTCACAGTTGCGAGTTAACATCACACAATTGTGACTTTTTATCTTAGAATTGCATTTTTAATGTCGCAATTGTGTGATATAAAGACTCAATTGTGAGAAATAAACTGTCTTTTTTTCTCAGAATTGCATGTTTCTATCTCAAAATTATTTATAAGACTATATTAAGACTTTATAACACGTAATTGGGGGTTATAAAGTCAGAATTGCATGATATAAAGTCACAATTGCATGTTTTAAAGCCAGAATTGTGAGAAAAAGTCACATTTTGAGTTTATATCTTGCAATTCTGACTTTATAACACGTAATTGCGACTTTATATCTCGCAGTTCTGAGAAATAGTCAGAATTGCGAGATGTAAACTTGCAACTGTGAGATAAAAATCGTAATTATCTTTTTAAATGTTTTCTTCTGTGGCAGAAACAAGCTTCCATAACAATCAGCTGGTCATTATAGCGAATAAAAAAAAAACTCCAAAAAACAATAAATATATGCATTTGAGTTGAAATTGTATTAAAGCACCACAGAAGAACAATGGTCAGTTGTGCAGTTGAATAGCCAGAACGATGCACCTGACCAATCAGAATCCAGCGTTCCAGACAGTTGTTTAATCTGATGCTGATTGTCTTCCAGATGTTTGCTGATGCACACAGGGGCTGTTTATCTCACCTCATATGTAACAGCAGAAGTCACAGCATGTGTTGTCATTCAGAACTATTGCATGGCCATTTTCCTCTTCACCTTCCTTCTAACCTTCATCGGCATCACGGTGAGATTCAGCGTCTCATTTCTGAATAGCTGAGCAATTTATGATTCAAATGTACACTGCTGTTCAAGCTTTTCAACAGTAATATTGTGAAATATTATTAAATAACTGTGAATATATGTTAAAATGTAATTTATTCCTGTGATCAAAGCAGAATTTTCATCATCATTATTCCAGTCTTCAGTGTCACATGATCCTTCAGAAATCAGTCTAATATGATGATTTGCTGCTCAAGAAACATTTCTGATTATTATTATCAGTGTTGAAAACAGTTGTGCTGCTTAATATTTTTCTGATAGATATAATATTTCACAATATTATTGCATGTACAGTGTTCTCTCAGAAAGGCATGTGACTCATCGTATTGCACCTGTGTGTTTCAGATTCTGATGTGTAAAGCTCGCTCGCTGTACAAGCGTGTCGTCACGTCTCAGGGGTTTTTCGGTGACCATCACTGGGCAACTCTGCGGCTCCTGGAGCGACGGATGCTGCTTTATCCCTCTGCTTTCTTCTTCTGCTGGGGTCCGGGTGAGCACACGATACCACAGATTTACTAACAGCTTTAGATTTTGACAGATTTAAAGGGTTAGTTCTCCCAAAAATGAAAATTCTGTCAGTAATTACTCTCCCTCATGTTGTTCCAACCCTGTAAGACTTTCGTTCATCTTGAGAACACAAATGAAGATATTTCTGATTAAATCTGAGAGCTGGATCACTCCTCCACAGGCTTCTCTGTAATTGAAACGTGCCGGCCCAGAAAAGTTAGAAAAGACATCATTAAAATAGTCCAAGTGATTACAGCGGCTCAACCTTAAGTTTATCAAGCGACGAGAATACTTTTTGTGCGCAAACAAAACAAAAATAACGACTTTATTCAATTATTCATGTTCTTCTGTGTGGGCCTGAGTAAGTTCACGTAGTGTAACAGCGCAGCGCTTCTGGGTTGTACATTAGTGATGAACGAATCGTTCTTTTTGAACGAATCCTTTAGGTGAACAAATCGTTCTCGTTCACGTAATCCATTGACTCATATTTCTCGTTCACTGAAATGTGAAATCCCTCCCGCTATTAGCAGCGCATGCGCAGCAGTGAACCGGTGTTTTCAACCTGTCAAAGAATGAACCTCGAGCCAATAGCCTTCGAGTATGAGATGTGACGGAGCATGATTTGTTGGATGTAGTGAACGAATACGCCCTTCGCTGACTGTGAACGAGTTGCTTTTGAGTCTGAACAAGAGAGATCTTATCGTTTGTGAACGAGTTGAACGAACTGGTACATGTCGTTCATGAACGAAAATAACCAGTTGTTTGAACGATAATGATGGCGAACGGATAGAGCTAGGTTTGTGTAGTTAGCATGTTTGCATCAAAGAAAGAAATGTACACTTTACCATTGTAATGAAAACAGGTTAATAACGCAAGCTAATGGTTAAATATAACAAAGACAAATTAACATCGTCATTTTTTACTTGGTTTGAGCTAAGGGGTGCACTTGACTGTTTACTTGATTTAAATTTACACTTCTCGTTACCTGCTTTTCTTATAATTTGTTTGTGTGTTTTAGTCTTAGTTTTGTGGTATTTTGCACTTTGAACAATTTACTTGACTACTTGTGTTCATTTTGTATTATCAAAAATGAATTCATTACGTTTTATTCATGTCATATGCACTTCTCTAAAAACTAAAACAAACCAAAAAAAATATGACAGTATTGGTTAGGTCTCATTTGCGTAACGTCAGCAAATAGCATTTCAGTTCGGGCTGTGAAGGGGCATGTATTTGGTTGGATCTACTGAACGAATATGCCTATCACTGACTGAGATCGCGCTGTTTTGAGTCTGAACGAGAGAGAGAGAGAGAGAGATCTCGTTCGTGAACAAATTGAACTGGTACTTTCGTTCGTGAATGAGAGTACTGGGTAGATCGTCATTTAGCATGTGATTCAATCTCATTCAAAGCGCAGTTATAGGTGTGCACATATAATTGTTTATATTCATATTCAACATACAGAACATCAACGTTTAATATAATCCCAGATTTATGAATGTGTATGTCTGACTAAACAATTAAAATGTTAATTATGCAAGAAAACCTTGGTTTGGTCATCTGAACCACTTATTTAGACTTATGTTATTAATTTAGTAAATAAGGCACACATTTTAACAAAGCCAAATCACTTTTTTTTGTAACAAGTAAATACGTTCGTTAAAACATAGCATAAAATACACTCTTTTTCGCCACCTGCTGCAGTATATATGCAATATGAGGAAATTATCAGTGAACGAATCAGTGAACGAATCTGAACGAATCATTTTGGTGAACGAACTGAAAATGAACGAGTCTCTGGAAAGAATCAAAATTTCCACCACTATTGTACATCAGAACGCAGGCTCACTATTGACCAGCATCACACACATGACCAGCATCAGCCAATAGTGAGCCTGCGTTCTGACATACTACCCAGAAGTGCTGCACTGTTACTTATTGTGCCATATTTTAACCATGTTTATACTTTTTAATTGAATTTATAGATTTATTCTGAATCAAAGTAATAATAATATAAATATAACTAATAATAATAATCCAAATGCATGGAAGTTTAATATCCAATTCCAGTACAAAATCTTACATTTGAGTGCAAGTAGTGAAATAAATCCACAGCTAAACACAGTTTTTTTATGATCTCTTGTTTATTTCAGCAATATTACTGGCCACTCTGATGATGGTGAAACCGGACATAATCGAGGGAAGGATGGGAGTCGTTCTCTACATCCTACAGGTTCGCCAAAATACATAAAAGCTCCCGCAGCAATGATAGCTTTACCCTCACATGCAAGTGTAAAACAGTTGTGATCTTGTCCTCCTCAGGCCTTCACCTCTGCATCTCAAGGTCTGCTGAACTGCCTGGTTTACGGCTGGACTCAACAACACTTCCGCTCTCTGAGCAGCAGCACCGTACGCGACGCAAACACACAGACTCCTCTGTTGCGCTCACAGAAGCCAAACTACGCCTCTCTGCGTTCTGCTGCGTCACTCACTAATCTTGTCTGACACACACACACACACACGCGTCCTTCTATGCATTGGGCAGATGCTTTAAATCAAAGCGACTTGCAGTGCATTCAAGATTTTACCAGTGGAGTCGAACCCATGAGAGACTGGAGTCGATACAACAAACACACACACACTGCTGTGTCAGAAAAGCTCTCCTCATGAAGACTGAAACCAGCTAAGCATCAGTGTGCTCCTTCATGCGTGAAGTTCAACAGACGTGTTTAGTTTTGATGTCGCAGCTGATATTACCGACACCAGATGGCAGAGATGGATGCTCACTCACTCACGCACTGAAACGCTAGCTAAACTTTTTTTTTTTCTACCGTGGTTTTTGATCATGAGATTTCAGAAGCTGCACCTGCTACTGAAGCTCATCTGAGAGATCAACTGTTTCATCATCCAGTGTTTGCAATATGACGTGCTGAAAGGTTTCAGATCACGGCGGACTAGCGACATGTAAATAAGGGAAAGACCGAAGGGAGATTACAGCCATGGGAAATAGCTCTGAAACAGGATCTGAGAGGACGAAGCTACTTCTTTCCATCCAAACACAATGCGCTGAATCCACCTACACACTGGCTAGTGATGCTGGGGTCACTTACACACACACATAATTTCCTCTTGATGAACAATGTACAGAAAAAAGCTGTGAGCGGTGCTTCTCAATGGCTATTATTGAAGAATACGCACAGCTGATGCGAAATAATTTGCATGTACTTGTCAAGATAGTTGCACTGAACCATGGGAATAAGCTTTTTGCTTGAGATAGAAATGGAAAACTTGAAAATATACGGGAAATATTTTGAAATTGTGATTTCCAGGCTTGGGAAAGTAAATAAACTCTTCGTTCCAAACCAATAAGACTTTTTTTTAACATAAATTAAGATATACCGGTATATAATGAAACCTGAGAGATTTCTGTCCCTCCATTGAAAGTCCATGCATCCAAACCTTTGATAAATGGGTTAAATGTGGTTTAATCAAAGTCTTCTAGAGAGAAACGATCGCTTTACATCAAAAAGCAGATTTAATGTAGGTTTTTATTCACATAAAACTTTGATCAACACACACAGAGCACATCAAATATGGTTATCAGAAGTTCAAACGCAAGAACAAACCTTATGAATAACTATGACAATCTCTTCATGGACTTTTTTTTAGCGTCAACGTTTTGTTGTTGTGTAAACTTTCAGTGGAGGGACAGAAATCTCAGGTTTCATTAAATTTTAAATTTTTGTTTTAAAGATGAAAGAAAGTCTTATGGATTGTGGGTGAATTAGTGTAAAGTCATGGGAATTTCTGTAGTTGGTAACATTTTCCAGTTATGCTCTGTTCGAAAATATTTTATTGACTAGAAACGGATCTTATAAAATTTTAAAATATAAAAAATTTCAGTACATGCACTTTTAATGTACTTACCCACAAAAGTACTGAGTAATGTAAGGTACAGTAACTACATGGTTTAAGGTTAGGTTCAGGGTTATGAATTACTACAATAACTACATAGTATGTTCATGCGAAACAGGATTGTAAAATAAGGTGCTAGTCCTTGTTCAGTAATTACAAACAGCTGGAAAAGTCATGTAAAATTCACAGTTTAAAAGTGTGGGGATCCTGTTGTGTAAATACACCTATATGTGTGGTGTCATAATGAACATGCTGCACCTCTTTTCCCGTTTTAGTTTGACTTAGGAGAATTGTTTTCCCATGACAGAATGACTTAAGTTTCATTTCTGAGTGCTTTTGTATTGTAAATATGTTTGTACATAGCTATTAGGTGTTGTTGAAAATGAATGAAAATTTCAATAAAATCTAAATAAGTGTTGATATTTTGGGATGGTTGATTTCAGCTTCTACAGAGTTTTGTTTGCAGATTAGCTTTTTAGACCACCACGATTATAGTATCTCGATTATAGGTTGATGATAACTCTATAACTCTGGATTTATAACTCTGCAAAATGCTGCCACCTGCTGAAACTACTGCATTACACTTCACGGCTCTCTAGGCAACGTTTTTTATTTGTCACCTGTTAAAAATAGTCTCTACAGAAAAAAACATACATAGACCTAATGGAAGTAAAATAAATAATAAATTAAATAAATAAAATCCCCAAGGAAAGGCCACAGTGAACAAATGTGTTTTGAGATGTGGTGAATTTTGGATTGGTAATGTAATGGCTAAATCACTTTCTTTTGTAGAATAATGTTTCAACTTTGTTTGTCCATACATTTATAGACAATGTGTTAGATGTATGATCTGTGTTTCCCCCCTTCATTGTGTTTTTGGTTCAGTCCTGTTTCCTAGTGTTCCATGATTGTTCTAATTAGTCATGTCTATCTAGCCTGGAAATCCAGACCTAAATCTGAAAGATTAATGGTCTGGCGTCGACTAATGAAAATCGGCCAGCTCGAGGAGCGGCACCAAGCATGCATTTGAAAATCTCACTGCACGCAATTGGATAACACTACGACCAATCACAACAAGCCCCATACGCTTAGCTTCCAGCGGAGATAACTGGTAGATTAGACTCTTGCCGTATCCGGTCGGCAAAACAGCAAAAACGCCCTTCTTGCAAAGGAACGATTCGAGCGCCGTCTTCTGTTCATCTTTTAGATAAAAAGCCAAGTCTAACTCGTTCATTGTAGCGGCCAAAGCCGTTTCAAACAACTGGTGTTCATCCATAGCCATCTTGCAATGTTTACTAATGACTTCGACGTCACAGCGCTGTCGTCATCTCGCCTCTGGCCCGCCTATATCAGATAACCCGATGTGATTGGTGCAGCTCAGATCGAGGGGCATATTTAATGAGCATCATTACTCGACACCAGAGTAACTCACTGAGCAAATTCAACTTGTGCTCTCGCGAGAACTCTGGATTACCAGGGTAATGACTATCACCTGTGCATTGTCAATCACCTCATTAGTTATCTTGTTAGTCCCTGTGTATTTATACCTTGTGTTCTCCTTTGGTCTTTGTCCGTTATCGTCAATGTTAGCGTGAGTGTTTGGTGTTTCCCCTGAGAGTTTGAGTAATAAAAGTTATTTTTACGTATTCCTCGTCTCCATGAGCTTTGTCCTACAGGTAACGTGACACAATGGGGGCTAAAACTATATTGAACCCCATTAAAGGATTAGTTCACCCCAAAATGAAAATTTCCTAATACCTGTTTACAATGCGACCGTACGTAGGAGGATAGTTCAAATAGTATTGTTTGCTATTATATATATAGTAATAGTATTCAGTGAATATGAATATGAATAGTATATGAATAACATTCTGATGAATATGAATAGTAGTTCAAATAGTATTGCCGGCGCCGGCGTGACCTTTCAACGTGATGAAGTAGTTCTCTGTCCGTTTGTTGATCAGCTCAATCCGAACTATTGAAGGTAAAAAGTCTATAAATTATAATTTTTTTTTGAAAATGACCTATCGTTTCGCTAGATAACAACCTCTTCTTCAGCTGTGATCGCGTACAGCCCGTTTAAACACTTCAAAGACTTTTGAAACTGCATTGATTTGGACTTAAAAACGATGGTAACCAATGAAGTCCATTGTTAGAAGAAAAATCCAGAAATGTTTTCCTCAAAAAACATAATTTCTCTCCCACTGAGGAAAGAAAGACATGGATATCTTGGATGGCATTGGGGTGAGTAAATTACTAGGAAATTTTCATTTTGGGGTGAACTAATCCTCTTAAGAGAGAAGGGAATATATATGCCAGTAGAAGTTCTCAACCAAGGGACGTGGGCACTATAGGCTACTGGGCCTCAGTATATCTTAAGAGTTATTCACCCAAAAATGTAAATTCTGTCATCATTTACTCGCCCTCATGTCATTCCAAACCTGTAAGACTTTCGTTCATCTACAGAACACAAAAGAAGATCTTTTTGATGAAATCTGAGAGCTTTCTGTCCCTCCATTGACAGCTACGCAACTACTTTCAAGCTTCATAAAAGTATTAAAGATATCATTAAAGTAATACATGTGACTCCAGTGGATTAACCTCAGTTTTATGAAGTGATTCAAGTGCTTTGTTTGGCAAAAAAGCCCATAATTTACAAAAGCCCACTTTATTTACGAAATATCTGACATGCCTTCATGCGTCTGCTCTCGCATCAACACAACGCGCACGCGTCGTGGTGCTCTCCTGAACGCACGTTGGAGATTCGAAAATTTAGGTCATGAAAAAAAAAAATAATAATAATAAAATAAAAATAAATAAATATAGGGTAGAGTGGGGTGAAACGCCCCCCTTAAGGAAAATGTGACATTACAGTGAAACAAAACATAAATGTGACTGGAATTGCCATCCCGGTTTTGAGTGACTATGGCAGGAGTTATTCACCAAATATTAAAATTGCTCAGCCTTCATAATTAATTAGTATTTTCACTGAAAATATTTTTGTACAAAAGGGGCGTTGCGGTGGGGTAAAACGCCCCCCCAAGGTGGGGTAAAATGCCCCCTTTCTTACCAACCAGTTTGCTTCATAGATCAACAGCAAAATTAACAGACAATAGTTTTTAATCTCTAAAAGTAAAAGGCAAGTAATGTATCAACATGTATAGCCTATATATTAATATTTATTTCAGCAATGTCCAAAATAGCCAAATTTAACTACCTTCCATCAGTGAGCTAACTTTGCTAGCAAGCTAGCTAGTTAATGCTCACTTGAGGTAATTTTTTCATGTTTTGTTCAAATATTTAGATTTTACCACCTAGTTATACTGCTTTTTAAAAAAATGTTTAATTTTTAAAATATAATTATATTCCTTATAAATAACATGATCTCAAACTACAGACTTCACTATTCATCTATCATACATCACTGCGATATCCTACTGCAGAATATTCTCTTAAACACTTGTTTTCTAATATCTGAAAATTATTAGCCTGACGTCGTCATACTCAGATTCTTGAATGTGTCACAAAAAATGTTGTGGGCGGGGTTCGGGCTGGCACCCAGGCTAGAAAATTATAGCATTTACCATGTAATCCTCTTCTCTTCAAATATGTCGCTGGTGTCAGCTTCTCCATAGAGATTTGTATATCCCCGTTATCAACGTAGTGCATAGCAACAGTAAAAATGTATCTTGACTACTTTAGTGATTATTTTGGGAAAAACAGGTGGGGGGCGTTTTCCCCCACTCACTCACTCTCTCTCTCTCTCTCTCTCTCTCTCTCTCTCTCTCTCTCTCTCTCTCTCTCTCTCTCTCTCTCTCTCTCTCTCTATATATATATATATATACATACATATATATATATATATATATATATATATATATATATATATATATATATATATATATATATATATATATATATATATATAATAAAAAATAAATGCCTTTCCCATTACAGATCTGATCAGACCGGAAAGGCGTTTTTTTTTTTTTTTTTCAAATGAAAAATATTTGTAAAATGGAATTAAAATGTCTAACGTATTTTTAAGAATAATACAGTATTTATCGGTTATGGTTAGGGATAGTGGAGGGCTTTATGGTATTTAATAAGGTGGCATCCATTTAATAATTTAATAATAATCATTTACACTTATTATTGCATTGGCCTACTGTAATGTACAACAACACTGAGGTGCAAATAGTATCTGCCACTATTTATAAATAGCATCTAACTACTGCACGTATTGGAAAGAAAATGATATTTTTACGTAGTGTAAATAGAATCTATCGGTATTCTCATTTAGAGTAAATCTATTAGTAATTATCTATTCTTACACTTTTTTTTGTGAATGTATTGAATGTTTTGAATGTGCACAATCTACAACTAATATAGTTAGTGTTAAAAAGTAGTGATAAATTAAATGAAATTTTCAAAGTAGCTTTTAAGTAGTTAGTTTGTTTATAATGTTCTTACACCTTTTGCGCATGTTTTGGATGTGATGCATACCCCATGATTGTGTTTTTTTATTTATTTTTTATCAACAATTAAACAATGAATCGACAAAAACATGGACTATATGCTGATTATTTATATAGATTTACAGTTGTATTTTATTAAAGTAAAAAAAAGATGAATTGAGGTTATTTGAACGTTAGAAATAACGTTATGGGAACCATAAAATAACGTTCTGAGAACATTGCTAATACACTGCAAATAGCCAATGTCTTTCTTTAACGGTGTCTTTACTACCTTTCTGGGGCTTGAAAGTAGTTGCGTAGCTGTCAATGGAGGGACAGAAATCGCTCATATTTCATTTAAAAGATTTTCATTTGTGTTCTGAAGATGAACGAAAGTCTATGAGGGCGAGTATGACATAACTTTAATTTTTGGGTGAACGATCCCTTTAAAATAAAGGCTGACTTACGACTTTTTAGCCATGTTTTTGGCACAAAGTTACCGTTGGATCATGATCTGAGTGATCTTGCTGGATTTGATTTAGTTATATGTAAAGGTATCATCAGATTTGCAAAGAACCGTCATAAATGTTTCCTAGTCTTGCAAAGAGATAACTTACTGAAGCTCATGAATATTTAATGCGCTCAAATGTACGAGTCAATCACAGCAACGTCACAACCGCAGCATCCAATCAAACAGCCGCAAGCAGACATTCCGGAAACCGCGAGCCAATGAAAACAAGCAGGAGACTTGCACATTAGGGGTGATCATGTGTAAACAGAATAATAGTGCCAGTTGAAATCACTAACAGAGAAGTAGGTCAACTTGCGGTGTTTCAGAAAGATTTAATTCATCCCACCAAGGTCATCTACGCAGCTTTATTTAAAACATGGAGAAGAAACAGACCATCAATTTTGGAGCGGGACCGGCTAAACTTCCACAGTCGGTAAGTGCATCAGTAATTTAGGAATGTTTTTTTTTTTTATGTATATATTTTTGGTTAAAGTTTTGTTTACGCGTCATCGCGTTTGTAGAGTAAAAGCAGTGCGATCATATCAGTACGATTACATCATCTTTATCAGTAACAAACCATAGAGTGCATGCACACTTTTATAATACTGTAGTGCGCATGCAAAACTTGTTTTATGATGCTGTAGTGTGCAAAATCGTTGTGCATCATTTGGGATGCAGGCTTTGGATGCACTGTAAGCATTAAAATAATGCTGTTGGCAGTTCTGCTGGTCTAGAGATGCATACATGTGTGTGCAATGTTGCATCAGCCACAACTTGGCATTCAGAGTCGCCTGTGGACTGAAGTGCCAAGTCTATTCATGTCCAACTCAGTAGACATGCTAACAATTACAATTATACATTCAAACTCTCGATTCAGAGATCATATACATACCAAAGAAAGTATTGTAAGGACTTGGTAAAGAGTGAACATGTCTTGATTTGTTATGAAAAATGTAAAACAGGTTATTCTGCGTGTCTCTGAATACGTTTGTAGATTGAATCAATCCTTTGCGTCTAATCAGTAGCTTGCCTTTTCTCATTAGATAACTAACCTAACTCTCTAACTGTGAATGAAGTGGTTGTTTACTCCAGAAATTCAGGTTTAATTGCCTCTCCAGTGTCCGTGTGCCCAGTTTTGCATTTTTGAGGCTGCTAACTGATTGCCTAATCCTAACTGCACCCCCACCCTCTCGACAATGAGAAATGCAACCTAGTGATGGGGAGTCGACTCCAAAAGACTCGATTCTTCGACTCTTAAAGTGATAATTCACCCAAAAATGAAAAATCTGTCATCAATGGATAATTTGGCCAGTCACGCTAAAAGTGTGTTGTTTTAATGAAGGTAGTTTTAGGCTTTGTGTCGGGGGAAAAAGAACAGCCTACATTCAGTGTGTAATAATGACGGCAATCTTGTATTTTTATTGCCGACCCAGTTTCGACTTGAAGTAAATGGAGCAAATTGAGTCGATTCTGGGAGTCGTGAATCAGAGTTAACTCTGAAAAACCCTGAAATCGAGCAGATTGTGCGATACCAGATCATGTGGTGTGATGTAGTTTGAGGCTTGATTTTATTAACCTACCTACCCTAAACAATTAACCCTAAACCTACCCTTAAAACAATGCAAATATAGTGTTGGTAGCACAATCTGATAAGTATCATTATAGCTTTTACTGATTGCATGGGTTGTTTCCCATTGGTTTCATAAGTGGTGTCCAACATGTCCATCCTTTTATCTGGCTTTTTGGTCACAAATAGAAATACTTTCATTCAAAAGTCAATTCTAAAGACCCTCTATTTATGGTAGTTTTACTGTTTTAATATAAAAAGTTACTTTCTATTTCATTCCTAGGTTTTACTCCAAGCACAGAAGGAGCTGCTGGATTACAGTGGCACCGGGATAAGCATTCTTGGTAATGATCTGCGTTATAAATATATACGCATGTGCAATGCAGGTGTTTATGTCTCTTTATATCTTATCCAGAAATGAGCCACAGGTCGTCGGATTTCACCAAGATCTTAAATAATACTGAAAACCTTCTCCGTGAGCTTCTGTGAGTGTTTACCTTTCATGAAACTATCCCTCAGTTGGAGATTAATGTCTTTGTTCATTCATATTCCATAACAAATGTACCTTTGGTGTCCACACTGAATAGGAACGTACCTGAAAACTATAAGATACTGTTCCTGCAAGGCGGAGGCTCGGGACAGTTCAGTGGCGTTCCTCTGAATCTGATTGGTCTGAAAGAGGACAGGTGTGCAGATTACCTGGTCACGGGGACGTGGTCTGCGAAGGCGGCCAAAGAGGCAGAGAAGTACGGGAAAGTGAACGTGATCCATCCAAAACTGGATAGTTACACCAGTGAGTAATCAGAGTATAGCAAACGGTTTTTAATTGCTGAAAGGTGCTTTTGTGTCAGTCTTGTGAAATTTGTTCAAGCTATCCTGCATATTTTACACTCTTTCAAAAGCATCGCTCTGCCCTTTGTGAAAAAGAAGCACACTTTAGCATAGTAAAAAAAAAAAAGAGTACTTAAAGGATAACTGTTGCCAAAATGCAACCTAGGGTCTTTTTGTTAATCTACCAAGGCAAAGTTTTGTTTAAAAGCATAATTAGAATGGAAACGCCACTTTTTAAGTTTGACCGTATTTTCGTTTTCGGTCAGATTGCCTTTTGAAAAGGAGTGCTTGGGGCACGACTATGATAGCATCAAAAATCACTATTTTTAAAACACTAAGAAGGCTCGACACAACATGAAACTGTGCTGGAAGTCTCACCAGGGGCTCTACACATGAACTCCAGCTTGAACTCGAATAGTATTTAACACATTAAAACATTATATTCAAGACACTTGACTGCATGTTAATTGAAATTAAATGAAAATGTATTATAGTTTAAATTTATATTAAATGCATTTAGCTGGGTTTTTTGACCCACTTCAGTAGACTTTAAATGTATCTTATATATAATTTTATAATGTCTGCTGAATGTCCTGACAAGCAATTATGTAAACTAAAATATACTTATATATAATGTAATTTCTGCTGCATTTAAATGTATCTGTAACCACACATTTGTAATAATGTAATTGCAATTTAAAATATTAACTTTAAGTGTAATATTGAATAACTCTCTACATTGAAAACTACAAAATAAGTGTACTTTTTTTCACCCCTCATCCTTCCGTTGCAATTTGTAACAAATCTTTCCCTCATGGGTCAAAATGACCCGAAGCCCTGAAATTATATATATATATTTTTTTTTGTCCAGAAAGCTTATTTCATTTTTATATTTTTTTGCTATTTATTAATACAATTATTTGGATTTTTGGTTTTTTTTTTTATTTTATTTACCTTTAAATTACTAGATTTGATCAATAAATTATAAATAAATAATAATTTAAGAACATTCCTTACTTTCAACTTAAATTCAAAATAACTCCATGCATAACATAACCCTTTTAATTCAGCTCAAAATATCTTACATTTGGGTGTCTTTGCCGACCTCTTGTGGAAAAAATAATAATATAACATGATATTTCATGACTCTTGCCACTAGATGGCCTTATAGCTCTATATGGAGCAAATGAGCTGTTCCTCTGGGTCCTCAGTTTCTTTTCAGTATGCATTCAGATACACATGCAATACACATTTGTTTGGTTGAATTTTGATAATTTTTAGTTTTTTTTTAGGTGTACTGAAGCATTCCTCGCATTCCATTCATTCCTATGGGGGTCAAATTGACACAAAACTCCTTCAATTCCATTCAATTATTTTTGGTGTATTCGTGGTTCAAGTGCGACAAAAGTCCTGGGGTCTTGAACCCCTCTGATGAACACTCAATTTAAAAATAAAAAAATGACCTCCTCACATGACCTCTAGTGATGCATCAATGTTTGTTTTCTCAGAAATCCCAGACAGCAGCACCTGGTCACTGAATCCTTCGGCTTCGTACGTCTATTATTGCTGCAACGAGACGGTGCACGGCGTGGAGTTCAACTTCATCCCCGACACCAAAGGAGTGGTCCTCGTCAGTGACATGTCATCCAACTTCCTCTCCAGGCCGGTAGATGTGTCAAAGGTTGGTGATCGTTCTCAGAAAAAAAACAATCCAAGGCACTCGAGTAAATTGTTTTTAGACAAATATAAAAAGCCTTTATTCTTTCATGGCTTAGGTATTTTAAAGGTGCTGTATGTAACTTTTTCACTCTACTAAAGCATAAAAATACCATAATATGTTTGCGTATATTGAGGAAACATGCTGAGTTCACATACTCGTTTCTCTGAAAAACACTTCTACAGTCAGTTACTTTACTTTGAAATGTGCTTTTCCAGGCTGGAATGTGTTATTGTTTTGGTCTGTGATATTGCACGTTGCCAATTTGCCTAATTTCATTGTCCATTGCACTCGTTCGTGTTGCGTGTGCTTAAACTGGCAACTCGAGTGAGCGTTGAGTCGGGAGAAACGATGATCTCCGGTATTTTGGATTGGACTGCAGTACCTGTTTCAACCACTAGTTGTCATTCTTACAGACTGCACCTTTAAAAACAGGTGACAAGCAATCATTGGTCATCATTGGTGATGATTCTTCTGTAGTTCTACTCTGATATCAAAAGTGAATTGCTAGTTAAGGCCGTGCGTGTCTGTTCATTTCCACAGTTCGGTCTGATATTTGCTGGCGCGCAGAAGAATGTTGGGTGTGCGGGTGTGACTGTTGTCATTGTCAGAGAGGATTTGATGGGCAAGGCTTTGAACGAGTGCCCGATTATCCTGGACTATCAGGTGCAGGCCGGCAATAACTCCGTCTACAACACTCCTTCATGCTTCAGGTGTGTCTTTTCTTTGTTCATCATGTTGTGTTTCTGTAGTCTTCATGAATCACTAATGCATATGTGAAATGAAAACTTGCCAAACAAGCAGCAGTGGATTTTTGACTGACTTGATGTAGATCCTTCAGAAATCATTCTAATATGCTGATTTGATGCTCCGTCATTATCAATTATTATTGGTGCTCAATTATTTATAATGGTTCTTGTTTTTATCAATGTTGAAAAATATTTTTGCTGCTTAATATTTTTGTGGTACATTTATTTTCTGGATTCTTTAATAAATAGAAAGTTTAAAAGGACAGCGTTTATGTGAAATAACATTATAAATGTCTTTCCCTCCTGAATAAAAGTATTATTATTATTTTTTTAATTTATATTACTTACTCCAAACCTTTGAATGGTAGTGTACTAGTGTATGATATTGAAGCTTGTTTCCGCCACAGAATAAAAAATAAAAAAGGTAATTTATCCCACAATTCTGACTTTTTTTTCCTCACAATTGTGTTATAAAGTAGGAATTGTGAAATAAAAGGTAGCAATTATCTTTTAAATTGTTTTATTATGTGGCGGAAACAACCTTCCATGGGTTCATGATTTCCACACACACACAAAAAAAGTAAGCAGCAAATTGTGACCGTTCGTGTGTGTATTATGCAATAATAACTATAATGAACAATTATTCTAAGTTCATAAGTCTAACTTTAGGCTATTTATGATTGTCAAGAAATATAGCAACTTGGTGCATTAATGTATAATTTAGTTAAAGGAACACTCCACCGTTTTTTGAAACAGGGCTTATTCACCTTCTTTCCTACATTTAGATAGGTGGGCAAATGCATTTTTGTCTCAGTGCATGCATTGTTTTAGTTTGACAGGGTCGGTGCTAGCTTAGCTTAGCATAATGAATGGAATCCTTTGTTGCCAGCTAGCATGCCCGGAGTAAAAGTGATATAAAAAAAAAACAAAAAAAACACCTAATTACTTCTTGTGGCCTGCGTATTCACAACAAGTACAAATAGCGATGCAGATTAACACTAGGCGATTTCCTAGGCAGATATTGACTTGGGACTATATTAGGGGGAAGCACAGGCAAAGCACTGCTACTTGGGCGCAGAGATATCACGCCCAAGTAGCAGTGCTTCGCCTGTGCTTCCCCCTAATATAGTCCTTAATATATAAGTCAATATTTGCCTAGGAAATCGCCTAGTGTTAATCTGCATCGCTATTTGTACTTGTTGTGAATACGCAGACCACAAGAAGTAATTAGGTGGGTTTTTTTTTTATATATATCACTTTTACTCAGGACATGCTAGCTGGCAACAAAGGATTCCATTCATTATGCTAAGCTAAACTAGCACCGACCCTGTCAAACTAAAACAATGCATGCACTGATACAAAAATGCATTTGCCCACCTATCTAAATGTAGGAAAGAAGGTGAATAAGCCCTGTTTCAAAAAATGGTGGAGTGTTCCTTTAATAGAATTGAGTGAATATCCAACATTTTGTACAATAGCTTTAATCCCATCCAGTCAGACACATTTACAGTGGTTTTAACATTTTTAATAAGGATTTATGGCTTTGTTTGCATCAAACCACAGTCTCGTGGCTCATTTCAAGATACGTTTGCAGAGCCTCCACACAGATCATCTGTTCCTGGAAGAATCCTAGTTGATCAAATGTTACAAGACAATACAATACTGTCCTTTTCTAAAGTTCAGCAGGAGTCCCTTCATCATTTAGTGTGTGCCTAATAGACTCCTCAACGTTCCATCAAAGTAATGATGATAATGTGTGTGTGCAGTATTTACATCATGGGTTTGGTCCTGGAGTGGATCAGGAACAGCGGAGGAGCAGATGCAATGGAGCGGCTCAACAAGCAGAAATCTGACATCGTCTATGACATCATCAACCACTCCAATGGATTCTACTCGTCAGTAATCCGAGATTTTGCCTCAATCACATTTTAGATAACAACTTTGCAGATAAAAATGTAATCTTCTTGTACAGAAGGTTATTCTTAATGCATAATATTGAAACTGTCAACTTTTTAATATTTAATCCATTATATGAAGTTAATCTTTAAGTTAATATAATAAAAATGAGGAAAATTTTATTTTAGTATAATCAAAATCAGTTATAATAAAAAAAGATTATTTAACTAATACTCTGCAAAAAAATTACTTTGTTCCTCAGGTTTTTGTTGTTGTCTTATTTTCCAGTGCAAATATTTAAACATTCTTACATCAAGATACATTTACTTGAAGCAAAATTACTTGAATTGACTGAACTTTTCAGTAAAAAAGACGTTTTATATATATATATATATATATATATATATATATAATTATAATAATAATTATTATTATTATTATTTTTTATTTATTTATTTATTTTTTTAAGTGAGTTTTTGCTTAAAACAACCCCTAACCCTTTTGGCAGATATTTTTTCTTATTTTAAACAAACTCACTTTATTTTGACACATTTGTCAGAAAACAAGACTTTGCTTCCCAAGTAAATGTATCTTGATTTAAGAATATTTAGATATTTGTGCTGGAAAACAAGACACACACATTCTAAGGAAGACAATTGATCTCTGTTCAGACATTTGTTTTTGTCAAAATGACTTCTTGCCCTTCTCCCACTTCTCAGATGCCCTGTGGACGCGGCGTGTCGAAGCCGCATGAACGTTCCCTTCCGCATCGGAAAGAAGGAAGGAGATGAAAGTCTTGAGAAGTCGTTCCTGGACGGTGCCTCTAAACTTGGCATGATCTCTCTTAAAGGACACAGGTGTTGTATGAAAATTAGGAAAATATAACGTTTTGTTTTTCTAATTCATGCAATCTTAGTTTATCAACAAACATTTTCTTTTGTTTGGAGGAGTAATGCTGCTCAAACACTCCTGATGTATCTGTCAAATGTACTGACAAGCGTTTATGATAAACTAAAATATGTCTTTTTTTTTATTGAAACTTCTATGCCATGAATTTAATTATTAAATTGCTCATCATTACAAATCTAATGAAAAATATATTGACTTTAGAATAACACCCTACAGTACTTTATATGTGCTTTAGGGGCCGTTTACACGACACCGTTTTGAACTAAAAACTGAAAACTTTTTATGCGTTTTGGCCGTTCATTTAAACGACAGCGGTGTTTTGGGGCCTGAAAACGCAAGTTTTTGAAAACAATAACGTTACCGTCTCCATGTAAACTACAAAACGTGAATTAGTAAAAGCGGTGACATCATGCACATGCGTGTTACTTGTTTAGTCTATAGACCTTATGCGCCAGAGAAACGAGGGTGCCGCCATCTTTAGAATATTGTCTTTGAACTTCCGTTTTTGCGGTCACTCTGTATATTTCTATGGCATCGCTGTCCAGGAGTAATTCGTTTTTGAAGTGGATTTACTTAATGTAAAGTTAGCGAAAGTTATCATGAGGATTGTAATGTTAAA
Organism: Vimba vimba; assembly: GCA_022828995.1. Lineage (NCBI taxonomy): Eukaryota > Metazoa > Chordata > Actinopteri > Cypriniformes > Leuciscidae > Vimba > Vimba vimba. The sequence goes on along the minus strand of CM040820.1, from coordinate 46,695,802 downwards.
ACAGATGTCTTAACAGATATCAGTCGACCGGGAAAATTTTAAAACGAGCCGTTCATTCATAAATACGCAAGATCGCTGTGAAAATACAGACAGGAAGTCAAAAGACAACGAGCGCAGCGCTGAAAAGGGACGGGGCTACATTTTCGAAAAAGTGACATCGCCATCTACTGGCCTGGCAGCAGAATACAGCGATTTTAGTCGTTTTCGTGGATCCATGTGAACGGGGATAGTTTTGACAACGTTGTCGCCTGTACGCAAAAAACACAAAGGGAAAAACTTTTCTATTTTTAGTACATCGTGCCCTTAATGTGTTTGTTTAATGTTGCAGAAACTACATTTGAATAACTCCTGTTTTATGCATAATTTATCAATAAATAAAATAAATATATATATATATATATGTGTGTGTGTATGGACAAATGTATGGACATATATGTGTGTGTATGTGTGTATGGACAAATTCACCTGGCAGCAAGTAAAAAAACATGTTTTGTTTATGCACAGTATTTGGTTCAGAATGATAAATATTGCTAAATATCAGTGGCTTTCCCATGACACAATGTGATTTGTCCAGCACACGGTTAACCGCCACTGAACTGCGTAGAGAATGCCGTTTCAATTTCAAATTTAATTCCAAAACAGGATTTGGAATTTTCAAAATTTACATTTCAAAAGTTAGAATGTAAATTGATTTGACAGTTTTCAACTCTCACTGCGACAAAGCTATAGGGGTTGAATGACTTCAGATTCAAATTAAAGATTACATTTATATGAATGCATTAGTGAGAGAGCGATTGCGTGTGAATTAACTCTACCTGGCAGCGTCTCTGTACTAATAGTGAAACTGTGGGTTTTAGTTACTAAGAAATATTTGCTAGAACTTTTCAGTTTCTAAGCGATTTTATTGATGCATCACAGAACAGTGTTGACAATACAATACATTCCTGCACTGCTGAATGTTTTCATGTGCGCGCGATCTACACTGATGTGTGAGCAACTGTCTGTATGTGTGTTTCAATATGGCTGCGCATTAGTTTAGAACGGCAATTAACTTGCGTGTATAAGCTGTTTAAAACGTGCAATCACCCAATCAATTTTAAGCATCCATGGTATAATCAAACATCTAGTGGAGCACTCTCTGAGTATGCATTTATTTGTCATTTTAACTGATGGAAACAGTGCAAAAGTGGACTTCAAAGATTTCTTATCTTGTTGCGCCCTCTATAGGCCATGATCAACGACTAGTTGACGTCAAGGCCCCCTGAAATCAAAATGTATTAGTATGAATATGTTAGCCTTAAAGGTTATGAATAAGCTGGTGTGTTCCAAAACAATGACAAAATTGGCATTTAGGAGAGATAAGCGTTCAAAACTTAGTCTCTCACTTCCGCTAAAATGGATCAGGGATTTTTATGACATCACGCGGACTTCAGCTTGTTATCACATCTTCTGTCCAATCAAATGCTCTCTAGAATCTAAAGCTCCACCCCCTATGCTATAAATACCACCTGGCAAAAGCGAGCATCACGGAGCAATAAGGTGTGTGTTCAGTTGCTCAAACGCTCGAGTTTTATTTTGTTTTCCAACTGTACGTTGGTTAAGAATAAAATGGCTAGGATTTATCCACACCTCTACTATTGAATCCAATGTATCATCAGCGCTCGGATTCGTTACATGGTGCTGACAAGTACGACTCGCAATCTGTGAGGTAAACTAAACGCTATTGGCTATTTGAAAAGGGGGAGGAGCCTTTTTGTTTTTGTTTTTGGTACATTTTTCTGTTTCAGTGGAAATCATGTCAAAGCATCATACTAAGCGGTGTGTTTCAATGCACTTCAGTGGGCCTTTAAAGCGTCATGGCAGAGCATTAAAGTCAATTAGTCTGTTCAACCCCTACAAAGCAACCGTTGCAAATCCATTTGTCTTTCCTATGAGAAATAAACAATATACACGAGTGCTTGGGAGTATGTGATAAATTGAATGAGGCATCAGTTTACATCAGTGTATTCTTCTGTTACACACACAAAAAGATGTATTTTTTCTTCACAAAAACAGTACATACTAGTATAAGTAAGCGAATTAGGAGGCAGCGTGTGTTTCTCATGTGTCTCACGACTCTTTCACTGTTCTCAGGTCTGTTGGTGGCATCCGAGCTTCCTTGTACAATGCGGTGACTGTTGAAGATGTGAAGGCTCTTGCAGCCCACATGGAAGAATTCCTTAAGAATCACCAGTAGCTTAAAGGCCTTTTTTTTTGCAACTTGGATTCAAAAGGGTTTCTTGATTGTGACACTAACAGGGTTTATTACAACACGTTGTAGCAGATGAATGGAATATAACAAAAACTCTAACTCTAAAAAAAGCAGATTGTTGTCATTGTTGCATAATGTTCTTTTTTTTTAACTGACCCTTTTATTCAAACTCTACTGTGCCTTAATGCTTGTAAAATTGTGATAGAATTGTATTCCAAAACATTCCATGTTTCACTAATGTAAATGTATGTTATCAGTGACTAAATACTGTGATACAAGCTAAAAGAAAATAAAACACTACTAAAATGCTCTACACTGCAGTGTTTATTACCGAGGAGAGATTTTAAAGTTAAATGAACATGCATTATGGATATTACTGTATGATTTAGAAAATAAATATTCTTAAAAAAACAGTACTGTGGTGGTACCATGGTACTGAAGGAATACCGTATTTATGTACCATAATCTTTATATGCTATTTTAATAAGTATCTTAGTACTACAATCCTACATGTTTACAATTATTAGTGCTGTGCTTTTGCTATATTAATAAAAGTATTTGTACGTGGGAGTGTTTATTCAGCTTTGGAGTATTACCATTTTCTCTTGTAGCAACTTGAATGTTTGTTCAAGGATTGTTGAATCCAAACAAGAGCCAGTGAACTGAAATTTTACCTCCATTTACATATCCTTTATGACTTGGATTGCCAAGTCTGCTGTTTTCCTGTGGATTTGGGCTACTTTTAAATTGTTGCCCCAGGTAGGTTGTTTTTTTTACATACTGCATAAATTATATTTGACAGAATTTTACTCTCAAGCATAAGGATATTTTTGTGTGGAAGGGACACTGGTCCTAATTTATGAAATTGAACTGTGTTGAATATGTATTGAAATATGTATTATAGGTAAGGGAGTGGCATAATTTGAATTTCGTTTTTTAGGTTAGTTTAATTGGTCATTCTGCTGGTTTTGATTGGCTTTGATACGCTGATCTAGCAACACTAGTTCTTCTACCGCTAAAAAACAAATTAGTTCAAGGGAGACTTGATGCTGTAGGTTTGCTACATGTTTTAGAAAATTGCAATCTGGTCAAACGATTTAATAAAAAGGTTTTCAAACTGGGGGGCCGCTAGGAGGTCCGTGGAGTGTAAAAAGAAATAAATAAATAAGATTAAATAAAACATTGTTTAAAATAAACACATTAATTAAATAAATAAGACATCTACATTAAAGCACAGTAATATAGTGAGTAGAAAAAGCTTTTATTTTGAAAAAGAAGCTTTTATTTTGGAATCACATAGAACCCGGAAGTTGAAAGTGCAAACATCGTATAGGATATTACCAATTTCAGTATCAAGTACAAGTTTGTTACTTAAAACCAAGTTATTAAAATCATAATTAATATACGTTTGATTAAGTGTTAAATGGCAAAATGTCATGCTCTTATTAACTGTTGAACGTCAGATGATTTGACAGAAAAGTCGACGGAAGTGACATAGGTTCAGAATCAGACGAACACCTGCATGTTACAGTGTCCAGAAAACTCACGGGAATCAAAGATGTCGCGCTCGTGTTTATAAAGCAAGACTATTGTTAGATTGGGTGAGTTTGGCATGATCACATTAAACGGGCTGTTGTGTTTTTTCCTGTCAGTTTGACTCGTGTATGACACGGCGGTTTTCACGAGCTGCTCTTTGTCCTCGAGCACAAGCTGCCGTTACACAGGAACTCTATGTGTGTTTTAATTCACCATTTCATACTTTCACACCATACACGCAGAAATATTACGCTATCTGATCTTTGATGCATATATAAATAATCCACACTGTCACAGTCAAAATTGAGTCCAATTGAAATACCGTAATTCTTTGAATTCCAATAGACTCACTAAACATTGAATCCACATCAACATTCATTAAATGATTGTTAATAAATACTTGTGAATTAAAACTTGTGATCATCACTTTATGGGTTTTATGAAACCTCAATCAAAATTGCTGTGAAGGTGGCACTTCATAACTGGGATTTTATTCTTATTCCTTCCATATTAATCTTGTTTGTTTCAAGTCACCTTCATTTATATAGTGCTTTTAACAACATAGACTGTTTCAAAGCAGCTTTACAGTGATAATAGGAAATTAAATTAACAGATTGTTTTGGTTTCCCACCTATAAATCCAGATCCACAATGGCTGATAGGGGAAACCGTAAGTTCTCTCCGCGATACAGGAGGCAGAAGGAAGCCGATGAAGCCGAGAGCTGGAGGAGCCCGTTGGGACGCGATCATGTGAGCCATGAACGCAGTTACAGCCCGAAAGCGAAGTGGGGTCACGGTCGAGCCGGTGAAAGTGACGGGAATAGAAGAGGCAAAGCCTCGCTGCCTGAGGGAAGAGTGTTTGGACAGAGTCCTTCTCACCAGGAACGAGTCCAGAGAGGTTCTCCTGCGGAGCGGAGGAACTGGAGAGAACGACGAGACAGACATGGTAAAACGTGTATAAGAAATAGGGATGCCCGATATGAACATTTTGGCCGATACTGATAATTCTTTATATTTGAAAGCCGATAACCGATATATTGGCTGATAAATCTAAATCCAAATTTTTATATAATTTTTGAGAGCCTGATTACAAAAAGTCTCACCTTTAAAAGCCATGGCCCAAGCACATAATTATAATGTTCTCGTTATCATTTTATGTAGCCGATATGACAGACTTGTGCTGTGCTTGTTGCACTTAAAGGGATGGTTCGGAGTAAAATCAACCTAGGGTCCTTTGCACCATGACCTCGAGCCAAACACCCCCCAGAAGCCTTTTTCCCCTTGGTTGAACATTATTAAAGTTAGAGCTTATTTAGAGAAATCAGCCGGATGGCTTAGTGCAGGCGCTAATGGATCCAATGATGTATCTCGTAAATTACCCCACTAATAATGCCCAGAATGGCACCAAACTTCTACAGTAGTACAAATAGGTTCTGTACTCATAAAACAAGGCATTGGAAAGTTTGTAAGTACATCAGGAGTTTATTTAAATAACACTTGCCTGACGGCTAATGCTACCGCTAACCCGGACGTCGACGTCACTTCTGTGATTTGGGAAAAGCACGTAAAAGTCCTGGCAGAAAGCGATGCATAAGGATGTAGTGTAACGACGAATTATTATTTTTATCCGAAGTGTTGACAACTTAGTGTTAACTAATAATTGGTACTACCAAAAAAAATTAGTGCATTCCTGGAACTGGGCGTCGTTACACTACATCCTTATGCATCGCTTTCTGTTTCTGTTTTCAATTAACATAAATCGGCCGATACCGATATGGTGGCCGGTATATCGTGCATCCCTAATAAGAAGCTATCGTGTAATTAAGGAATTAGATTGAAATGTAGCTGATCTCTGTCTACCTCTCGTTTGTCTCTCAGACAGCCTGCAGAAGAGGATGGTGTCGATTGAAAGCTGCCTCACCAGACGGGACGTCTTACAGCTGTGCCTGGAAGCCGAAGGCAGTGATTGTGACCAGAAAGAGGTTCGGAAAGTTATAGACTCATCGGTTAGGCAATTTAAATAGTATTCTGGGCAAAATGTCATGATTTAGAAAAGAGATATTCTTTAAAAAACTATTCTGTGGTTCAGAAATACCGTATTTATGTACCATAATCTTTACATTGGTACTTTAAAGAGTATATTGGTACTACATACCAATAGCTTTTACTATTAAAGCATATACTAACCAAAATTCAGTGGCTTAATATGCTTCCATTTGAAAGTTTATGGTCAGGCTCCGTTTGTAAAATCACATTTACTGTAATTCACTCGCAGTAAAATTGTGAAATATTTGTATAATTTAAAGTAACTTCTATTCTATTGAATATAGTGTAAAATGTCATTTAATCCTGTGATGTAAAGCTGAATTTTCAGCATCATTACTCCAGTCTTCAGTGTCACATGATCCTTCAGAAATTATTGTAATATGATGATTTGATGCTCAAGAAACATTTGTGATTATTGTTATCAGTGTTGAAAACAGTTTTTGCTGCATCAGATTTTTGTGGAACCTTTGAAACATTTTATTTTTCAGGATTCCTTGATGAATATAAATTTATTTAGTTGAAATTAGGCCTGTGAAACGATTAATCACATCCAAAATAAAAGTTTCTGTATACATAATGTATATCTTGTGTGTGTACTGTGTATAACTATTTTGTATATATAAATACACACACGTGCATGTATATTTTAGAAATATTTGCATGTATATACTGTGTGTGTGTATGTATATACATATATATATATATATATATATATATATATATATATATATATATATATATATATATATATATATATATATATTTTAATAACACACATTTCTTAATATAGACATGCATGTGTTCATTAAATATAGACATGCATGTATTTTGGATGCGATTAATTGTTTTTACTGTCACTTTTGATATATTTAATGCGTCCTTGATGAATAAAAGTATTAATTTCTTCCACAAAACAAACAAACTTTGTGCATTGATCATATTTGTCGATGTAATCTGATTTCGTTTCTTTTTAGCCAAACATCAGCCTGAAGTTCAGATGTGATAAATGTAAGGTGTTCTGTGAAGACGTCTCTCCAGCGCTCGCTCACATCAGAGAAAGATCCCACAGGAAGAAAGCCAAGGCGAGGAGTCAGATTACAAAATGATGATCAAGCTGTCAGGCTCACACTGCTGTGCTGGTCATTCATGTCTGACATGTGTCTCCTCTCTACAGGAACTGCAGAAGCTGGCGCTGCTGTTGAACATCCCGCCTCCTGGAAAAGCCCAGTGTCATTTAATCAGCTCTGCGCTGGAAAGTGTGGTCAGTGAGTTTGGATTGAACGATCAGGATTTAGAACAACGCCAAAATATTCTCGCTCTCGTTCAGAAAGTCCTTCAGCCTTTCCTTCCAGGTATTTAACAGTGTAAAGCTCATTGAATCCTTCATTTGATGCTTTTTAGAGCTGCACGATTCTGGAGAAATTGAGAATCACAATTTTATTGTCTAAAATAGAGATGATGAACATGATTCTGAATAAACAATTAAACAAAATTACATGTAATTTACTAGATGTTGTGACAAAATGCAGCAGTCTATTTTTTAAAAAAAGTTTAATTTGAATCATTTCAACTTTTTTTTACATTCATTAAGACTTCACATATAATTACTGGATGAATCATCGTTTTTGATGATTCAATGACAAATACATTTTTTAACAGTCACTTGTCGCCACCTACTGGTGTAACGATGTAATCAATACGATCTTTATTTGCAGCGTCAAGTTACTTTCAGAAGGTGATTTGCTCTAATTTGATCGCAGTGTTTATATCAGAACTATAAACTTTAATCCCAGTACTTCTGTAATAATTTGAAGTATTGTAAGACAGAAATAATGATACTGTGTGTTTGCGAAGCTGTTTAATACCTGTACATGACAACAGCTGCTCTCTGGGTGAATGTTCTTACTCGTCAAAGCTATAGACAGAGCTGAATCAGTGTCAATGAGATTGCCATCTTTTAACGATTAATTGTGCAGCTCCTCCATGCATTTTGCTCTCTTTCCCCTTCAGAATGCCAGTTCAGGTTATATGGATCTTCCTCCACCAAGTTCGGCTTCAAAGATTCTGATGTGAACATTGATGTGAAGTTTCCATCCCATGTGAGTATGAAGTGCTTATTAGAAATATTCTCACAATTGACCTTTTTCATCTGATGGCTTTGTCTTCTAAGGTTGATCACTTTATATTTATTGTATTTTTTTATTTGATCCTTGTTTCCTTTTTTGAAGTTACATTTGTGTCTGTATTAAGAAATTCTAGCTAGACTGCACAACAACTTGATTAAAGCTAGCATGAAGTGAACTTTACTCTCTTCAGTTGTTTATACAGGCATCACAAAGCAATATTTATTAAGGCTCTTATCAGACTTAGAGCCATTATTGGCTCAAACCCCTGAAACAAGCTAATTATCGCTGACATTTAGACACAGTGTTAAAGTTTGCTGTGTGAGTGTGTGTGTACACTATGATAGCTAACACATAAACCATGGCATATGCAGTTTAAAAGCCTTTAAGTAAGGGATAATCCACGGCTAGCTGTGCATTAATTGATTTTAATGCATGACATGGAGGCCAAGAACTTCCAGAGTGCATTCAAATCGTTTAATGCACAGCTAGCCGTGGATTTGGGTGACATGTTTTACAAAAATGAATTTTTTCAATAATAATCTTTGACTTTTGCTGATGAAGTTTGGTCAATAATTGTTTCGTAATTAAGAAAAATACATCTCTCATCAGTTCCAGCATCCTGATATTCTGCTCGTGGCTCAAGAGCATCTCTCTAAAAGTGGTAAGTTGAAAAGCAGTGACAGCAAATAAAAATTGTGTGAAAAAGCACCCACCAATATAGAATAACAACGGTATGTTTTAATTTTTCTCACTGTTTTATTTTCATAATTGCAGATCTTTTTGTCAATGTGGAGGGAGACTTCCATAGGAGGATGCCTGTAGTCGTGTGCAGAGAGAAATCAAGGTCTGTTTCCTTGCTTATTATTCTTTTACAACGTAAATATGAAGCTAATAACTGCATTTAAATGTGTATATATAGTTTATGAAGTTTTTTTATATTGTTTTATTGTATTAAATTATAAATGCATTTTTTTTTTAAATGTACCCTAATGTCAAAAGGTTTTTCGAGTCAGTAAGATTTAAAAATAATATGTTTATTCATCATTATTCATGCATTAAATTGATCAAAAGTGACAGTAGACATCTTCAAAAAAAATCTATTTCAAATAAATGTTTATTCTGAACTTTATTAATCAAAGGATCCTAAAAAAAATATGAAGCAGCACAACTGTTTTCAACATTGATAATAATCAGAAATGTTTCTTGAGCATCAAATCAGCATATTAGAATGATTTCTGAAGGATCATGTGACAGGAATAACTTTTTGCAATATATTCACATAGAAAACATATTTTTTAAATTGTAATAATGTGTCACTATTTTTACTGTATATTTGATCAAATAAATTCAGCCTTTGTGAGTTCTTTCAAAAACATAAAAAAAATCTTACCGACCCCAAAATTTTGAATGGTAGTTCGTGTTAAATTCATTGACAGAGGAATAGTTGTCTTTTTTAAAACTGCTTTAAACTTATGTTATATGTTTTGTTTTTTTAATCTCTTTTTGATCTTCTGAAGTGGTCTGATCTGCAAAGTCAGTGCAGGCAATGAAAGTGCATGCATAACAACAGCATATTTGACCGAGATGGCGAGTCTGGAAGCGCAGCTCATCCCGCTGATCATATGCTTCAGATTCTGGGCTAAGGTGAGACTGATGTGCTCAGTGTTATCTGTTCTAATAGACACTCTGTAGGTTTTTACAGCCAAGTTTAAAATGCAAAATTGCATGTTTTGTTTTACTATGGTTCTCAGTGTTGTCTGAAACATGACACGTGACCCTGGACTGAAATTGAGATTCATACATCATCTGAAAACTGATAAAAAGCTTTCCATTGATGTATGGTTTGTTAGGATAGGAGAATATTTGGCCTGAGATCTGGAATCTGAGGGTGCAAAAAAATCTAAACATTGAGAAAATCTCCTTTAAAGTTGTTCATTTATGTTGGCGATTGTGCTGCATTCACTCACAAAAATAAATGTTTTATATATTTACGGTAGGAAGTTTAAAAAATATCTTCATGGATCATGATCTTTACTTAATATCCTAATGATTTTTTTAGCATAAATGAAAAATCAATAATTTTGACCCATACAATGTATTGTTGGCTATTGCCACAAATAAACCCGTGCGACTCGTGACTGGTTTTGTGATCCAGGGTCACATATGGTATGTTAGTTAAATATAATATTGCATGGATTTAATAGGTAGCATTTTTTCTGCACAGCATAAAGAATTGTAAAGCTCTGCATGCTTATTTATATATATATCCTCATAATATGTGATGTTTTTTGTTTGTTTGTGTGAATTAGATCTGTTGTGTAGACCAGATGGAAGAAGGTGGACTTCCATCATACTGCTTTACCCTCATGGTCATCAGCTTCTTGCAACGACGCAAGGAACCCGTCTTACCTTCATACCTCGAACACGTGGTGTGTGATTCAACATTAATGCATCATTTATTCAAGTTTATAGGACCAATGCCTGATTATTGCATCTGGATCCTTTTGGAGAGGTAACCTGAGATAATCTGCAGTCAGCCGGTCATTATTGCAAAAATAAATTAAACCCCGACACTGTAATCAAGCAGACCCTAATGCTATAATTATCCCGCTTATTACACAGAAACTCATCTCATAAATAAATATAGGAAATTAAAGTTTGAAATCCAACCTGAAATTATTTAATAACACTTTTTCTAAAACATTTATGTATAATCCATAACTGAGGTTACAATTATTCATGAGATCATATAATGCATTATAAGGTGCATGCATAATTAATGCGTTAAAAATACTTTCATAATGCATTATAAATCGGATTTAAATATTGTTTCCAATTATTGTATAATTTTACCTGTATATTGGCCACACACAGTTTTACAGTTTAATGATCAACATAAAAATAAGTATTTTACCAGGGAATGCTGCAACTGACCAATCACAATCAAGTATTTCAGAAAGCCCTGTAATGAACTAGATGTGTGTGATATTGGCAAAAAATGTGTGTATATATATATATATATATATATATATATATATATATATATATATATATATATATATATATACATATATATACAGATACAGTGATAGCAATATCACTCTCAAGGCCTGTTTTTACAATATCACAGTTTTTTATATATTTATTATTTTACGTTTTTGACATACTTGATAATGTCAGCTCACACATCATTAAAACACATCATTAAATTATCATAGACGATACATATTGACACATCTATAATGAACAACAGAATGGCATTACTACTGGAAACCCCACCCGTAAGATACAAAACTTGAACTAGACAATTTAGAAAATTGTTCATGTTTGTTCTGGAAATTCCTGTGAGAAATGGTTTTCATTGTGAAGTTTAATTTGTGTTATTTCCGATGCAGAGACTGATGTTGTGTCTTGTTTTAGGGTTTGCATGTGAGTAAACTGAAGAGTTTCTCCATCACCGGGGTTGAGAAAGGACACGTGCTTTGGGTGTACGACCCAACCTCAAACGATTCACAAGATAAAGACAAACTCATCAAGAAGGGGAAGGTCAGTGTGTTCCCAGTTATTCATGTATTGTGCATCAAAAGGTTTAATTTGAAGACAGTTTTTAGGTCAAGCCAAAAGAAAGTCAACAAAACCACTACTGTGTTTCATGGAAGCTTGTTTTTGCCACGAAATAAAAAATGTAATTACATAATTTTATCTCACAATTGACTTTTTTTTCTCACATTTGCGATTTATAATGTCAGAATTACGAGGTTAAAAACTCGCAATTGTGAGAAAATAGATCAGAGTTGCAAGTTTATATCTCGTAATTCTGACTTTATTCCTCAGAATTATGATTAAATAGCTCTATTCGGATGAGACTAGCTTTCATTGAGAAATTCCTGTTTCACGGGTGTACTTTAATCCTGTCTGAATCTGACAAGTTAGTGTTTTTTACACACAACCTCAGAATAAATTTCAGGGCAAATTACCCACAGTTTTTCAGCGAATTCAACGATCTTCTGAGAAATCGAATCCCGTGCGAAATCGAAAACAATCTTGCATGTTGAACACTAGACCGCAGATGACCTTCTGTAACGCCTACGTCTAGAAAACACACACTCACACACTCCCACCTCTAATAAACACACTAGCATAGTCCCGTCCAAATCAGGACATGAAATCACAGACATCAGGTGATAAGAATTGTGACTCAAATATCGTTTAGAAAACCAGTCCCATCCGCACAGGGCTTATCTCGCAATTCAACTTCATAACTCACAAAGTTTATATCTATATTTTATAACTATATATTGAAATAAAAAAAAATAAAAATCCTAGAATTGTGCGATTATAAACACATAAACAATAAAAAAATTATTGCGAGATGGAAAAAGTCACAATTAACTTTTATTTTGTATTCCTTGGCAAAAACAAGCTTCCATAGGATTTTTTTGACCGATTGGTTCATTGTTTTGATTTGTTTTTTTCCCTGAATAGTCTCCACTGGTTTTCAAAGACCGAAGTCCTCCTGTACAGCTGGGGAAGCTGTGGGTCGAGTTACTGCGATATTATTCACTGGAATTTCAAATACCCGAGAAAGTCATTAGCGTGCGCACAAACGGTGACTTATGGCGGGATCTGAAAGACTGGCCCAAAAAGAGGATTGCAATAGAAGGTATACGTGGCATCATGTGACCTAGTTCTTTTTTTATTTACAGGTGAAACTCGAAAAATTAGAATATCGTGCAAAAGTTCATGTATTTCAGTAAAGGTGAAACTAATATATTTAGTATATATAACTATATACATATGCATGATTATACTTTTCAGAGGGCCGACATTTCTGTATTTAAAATAATGAACAAACATAAAATAAGTATCTCTTTATTTATAGATTAAACTTGTCGTAATCAGAAAAAAAATTTTTTTTAAAGAATTGAAAGAAACTTTTTTTTTTTTTTTTACTTTTTAACTTAACTTAACTTTCATGTAATATTCAAATTTTCTGAGATTTTGAATTTGCTGTAAGCCATAATCATCAAAATTACAACTTTTGCACGATATTAAAATTCTTCGAGTTTCACCTGTACACTACCAGTCAACAGTTTTGGATCGGTAAGATTTTTTATGTTTTTAAAAGTCTCTTCTGCTCACCAAGGCTGCATTTATTTAATTAAAAATACAAAAAAACCAGTAATATTGTGAAATATTATTACAATTTAAAACAGCTGTTTTCAATGTGAATATATAGTAAAGTGTAATTTATTCCTGTGATCAAAGCTGAATTTTCAGCATCATTACTCCAGTCTTCAGTGTCTCATGATCCTTCAGAAATCAGTATAATATGATTGATGCTCAAGAAACATTCATTATTATTATCAATGTTGAAAACAGTTGTGTACAATTTTTATTTTAGGATTCTTTGATGAATAGAAAATTACAAAGAACAGCATTTATCTGAAATATAATCTTTTGTAACATTATAAATGTCTTTACTGTAACTTTTGATCAATTTAATTCAACAATATAGAGTAATAATGCTGAAAATTCAGCTTTGATCACAGGAATAAAATATATTCAAATAGAAAACATTATCATAATATTTAACAATATTAGTGTTTATTTTTTTGCATTTTTAATCAAATAAATGCAGCCTTGGTGAGCAGAAGAGACTGATTTTAAAAACATCTTACCGATCCAAAACTCTTGACTGGTAGTGTACGTCTGCCTAGATATGAGACATATCAATATTTATCTCCGTTTTCTTTCTCAGATCCATTCGCCGTCCAGAGGAACGTGGCTCGGACGTTGAGTAGTCAGATGATGTTTGACTATATGTGTCATTGTCTCAAAACAACCTATAAGTACTTTGCTTCTTCTCCAAAAAGCAAAGCTGGGAAAGTCCGTTCAAACAGTCAAACTGATAAATCCGTGAATCACGTCGACGCGGTGAAGAAAAGCAAGAAAGTGCCAGCTGAGGATTTGAACAGACCCCGTGCGAGATCCAGTCCACATAGTACCGAAGATCTGGAAGACTCTGACTATATGATTGAGCTGGAGCAGGACGATGAGGAAGAGGCCGACTCTGACGCCGAGACTGAGGTGTGCAAGCGCGTAAATACAGTAGTCAACGTTTGAAGTGGATCAAAAAAGTTAATCGAAGTTGTCCTAAGACAGTTCAAAATTCATGTATAACTCTGATTAATTTTTTATCCACTTCAAATGTTGACTACTGTAGATTGAGAAGAAATAGTCTTCTTTTCATCATGTAGTTGAGTTTAGGAGCAGCTCTGAAATCAAGGAAAATTAGATCCTCATATGATCCCCTTGAATTTTTATGCTTTAGAGTTTCTCAGGTACATTTTTCTTCTTATCCTATAGTGCTCTTTGTGTCGGTCAAAAAAAAATTTGTCAATGAAATGAATGTACTATATTTTTGGTTGATAATGTTTTTTATTTAATGTTTTGTATTTTTAGGTGATTTTTTTTAAAAAATACTAAATTATATTTATGAGCTTTATGACTTTTTGAGCATAGACCTGAAAATTTCCAACTTAAACTGTCGTAAATCTTGAATGCTTTAGAGCACAGACTTAAATTCGGTCTTTCAAAGACGACACTTGGCAGATTATTGTTGAAGTGCAAATTTAAAAAAAAAAAAAAAGTAACTGAATTTTATGTGTATTGTGAAAAATTAACAAAAATATTATTTATATTTTTAAATGAAATGTATATTTTCAAAATCACGTTTTACTCTGCAATAAAATATAAGCCATAAATCTAAAGTGGTGTTCCAGTTTTAAGCTTGATATCTTTTGAGCTTTCAGTAAGATTTTGTTTGGGTGCAGTACCAAAAGTTTTCACTTGATAAAATTCGTCTCCCATTAATTTCCATGGAGCTCAAGAGGGAATATTTTTTACAGGACCATTTAACCTTTTTTGAATCATGTCCATGAATTTATTTATTTATTTATTTATTTATTTTTTGTGTTTACATAGCAAGTGCCAAAACCTTTACCAAGTTTCGGATCATACCAATGAAGTAAGAAATTAACTTAATTTTTCGGTCAAAAATGACAGAAGAACGCCAGAGGGTTAAGGAAATCTATGTTTTCCAGTTAAAATAAGAAAAAGATCATTATTAATACATTTACGGTATAATTTCAGCTAAATCTGAAATACTGAAGAATTGGTTCTGAGGTGAAATTAAATTGAGTGCGCACATTTGTAGGGTGAAGAAGAAGATGAGGAAGATGACGACGACGATGACATCGAGCTTGATGAAAGTGGAGGTGATCCTTCTGGCGACGAGATCTTCCCCTTCGACCGGGAGACGAGTGACGATGTGGGATCCGATGTAGGCGATCCCGAGGAAGCAGCATCTGTCCAAATCAGGCCAAAAGCAGAGCGCTCCAAATCTGAATCTGAATCGCCTGCAGGAACGCAGTCGGACCTTGAAGGCGTTCATTATGTCTTCACCAAGAGGGTTTTCAGCGATGGCAAGGTAAATATGCATTCTCATATTCATGGTTTGCATGTCTATGTGAGACCATCCAAACTTGTTATTAAATGTAAAATGTGCTAATGTTTGTTATTGTTGCCAGATATGCAGCTGCTCTTGTCAAGCAATTGTTGAGAATGCAATACTAAAGTGCCTATTTTAAAGGCTCCTACAATAGGTTTGCATGCATCCATTTTCTCATAATATACATTACAGCATCAGCTCTAAACCCCGCCTTTCTGAGAACCTGCTCTGATCTGATTGGTCAGACGGCCCAGTCTGTTGTGATTGGAGACTATAACTCCATTTATCTGCACTTTGATCTTTGAAACTTTGTAGACATTTTTTACTTTCACAAACAACTATATTACACACGGCATGAAAGATAATATCCGAAAAAAAGTATAATAGGGGCACTTTAAATGTTTCTTTTGACATTTTAATGATGTCTTTGAACTTCAATGCGAATTCATGCATCTGCAATTCCAGCACCAGTCTTTATTCACCATTGAATGTGGTTCATGGTGACAAATTATCCGTTTTTTTTCTCTTAGTCCCCCATTGTGATATGCGGCCTTTGCAAGAGTGACGGACATTCAAAACAGGACTGTCCCGAGGACTTCAAGCGAGTGGAGTTGAAGCGCCTTCCACCCATGACTCTAGACTTCCTGAAGATCCTCAATGAAGTCTGTGAGCAATGCTACCGTAAGTACGCGGTGGATACATTTTGACATGAAGACATTCTGTAATCTTTTCCTTTATTGTAGTGAACTCAACCTCAGGATGAAATGTAGACGGCTAATTCTGTTATGGGAAGACACATACTTACACCTTTTTTACATGTGCACATTGTTGCAAACATCTTTCTTTATTTACATACATCTTTCTTTGTTTTTATTAAATGTTAAAATCTAGCTTGCACTTACATTTTTGCATGTAGCTTCACTGATTCAATAAAAATGATTGCATTTATTGCATTTAGGTGACTTTGCACCAGATGATGTGGAGGTGAAAGTCAGAGAACACATTTTACAAGACTTTGAGACTTACCTGAGAGATCAAGTGCCAGGTAATGCCGCTTGGTGAAACTGTTTAGAATCTAAGTATGTAAAGTTTGGTATTTTTCCATTTAAATGTGCTGAGATTTCTTCTTCTGTATTGCTGCATGACACATTGTCCACAAATAAACAAAATGGCAAATCAGAACAATTTGCTTGATATACTCTTCATTAGAGCAGTGAGATTCCACTTGTTTTAAGCTGGATATTAAAATTTTTGTATTAAAAGTTTTACTCTATTTTGTCAAAGACTGTTTGGTAACACTTTATTTTGCAGTGTCCTTGTTACATATGTTACATGCACTTACCATAGTAATAACAGTAAAATATGCATAATTACATGCAACTAACCCTCAACCAAACCCTAATCCTAACCCTAATCCTATAGTAAGTACATGTAGTTGCTTAATATTACTCAGCACTTAAGTATATAATTACACTGTAACGATGACACCTTAAAATAAAGTGTAACAGACTGTTTTATATGTATTTAATGAGAGGACTTTACAGATGCTTATTTGTTGAAGTGTATTTTTATTTATTTATCAGGAGCCAAGTTGGCTTTGTTTGGTTCATCCAAGAATGGGTTTGGCTTTAAACAGAGTGACTTGGACATCTGTATGACTCTAGAAGGCCAGGACACAGCAGCGGTAATGCATTAACATTGATCAAAACATGCATTAAATTGATCAAAAGTGACGTTAAGGATATTCATAATGTTACATAAGATTTCTATTTTAAAAAATGCTTCTTTTTAACTTTCTGATCCTGAATACTGAAGAAATGCAAAAATATGAAGCAGCACAACTTTGCTTTCAACAGTGATAATAATCAGAAATGTTTCTTGAGCAGCAAATTAGCATATTAGCATGATTTCTGAAGGATCATGTGACACTGAAGACTGGAGTAATGATGCTGAAAATTCAACTTTGATTAAATTAGATTTTAAAATACATTCACACAGAAAACAGTTGTTTTGAACTGTAATGATATTTCTGTTTGTGCTGTGATCAAATAAATGCAGTCTTGTTGAGCAGAAGAGACTACTTTCAAAAACGTGAAGCTGATGAACGGATTGCATAAACTAATTATGCACTGTGAACTATTTATACCCTGTGTTTTGTGTTCATTAAGTATCCTAATCTGGTTCCTCTGATAGGGCTTGGACTACATGGCTGTTATTGAGAGTCTGGCCAAAGCTCTACGGAAACACCATGGTAAGGTTTTTTTTTTTTGTGTGTGTGATTGTGAAATTGCCCGTTGTTTGCGCTAGGCACTCATTTCATTCAGTAATCATGTTTTGTATTGTTCACTATTAAATAGATTTGACATTTTTAGGAAGGGAAAGACTGTCTTATACATTGTCCTCTCTCAGAAGCTCTAATCTTCTGACTGGTAAAAGAAATGACAAAGAGCATCTCTGTACGACTCAGGCAACCTCCGTTTACTTTAAATGCTTGTTTTTCAAATAAATCAGTGCTTTTGTTTTACACCCATGTCTATTTATCCATCCATTCATTTTAGGCCTGAGAAACATCCTACCTATTACTACTGCAAAAGTCCCAATTGTGAAGTTTTACCATGCCAAAACTGGACTAGAGGGAGATATAAGCTTGTACAATACACTGGTGAGAGAATAATTCTGTTGCATTATTTTTACACGTCCAAACTTGACTAATTTTTTAGTGGAAGTTCAAACCATTGCGATTGTTAAAAGCGTTAGAATTTTATAAGAAGAAAGCCCTCTTTACATATTTGCAAAAGTTATGGCATTATGGATTGTAGCTCATTCTTTATCACCAATGTTGAAACTTCAATATTTTGGCAAAAGACAAGCACTACACTTGTTTGGCTTTCTTCAAAAGGATCAAAACGAAAGATCTGCCCTATGTTTAACTATTCCCTTCATTTGCAAAATATGACAGCAATGTTTTGATAAAAATAATCTTCGTCAGGCACACATACACAGGCAACACTCAGATTCAAACACAGTTGTGGTCAGATACAATCTGTTGGCTGTCAAGATCAATCATCTTATGACCATTCAATTATAGCAGACTTAATGTGAACACATCACTAGGTCAAATGTCATTGTCCTACTTATTAAAGCGGTGGTATAATGCCGTTTCCACAAGATGTAAAATAAGTCTCTGATGTCCCCAGAGTGTGTGTGTGAAGTTTTAGATCAAAATACCCCACAGATATTTTTATATAGCATATTAACATTGTCAGTTTTTGAGGGTTTGCAAAAACACACCGTTTTTGTGTCTGTTCCTTTAAAAGCAAATGAGCTGCTGCTCCCGGCACAGGGGGCGGAGCTACAACAGCTCGTGTCCTTTTACCTCACACACACAAGCACTGAAAATTTAAAAAACTTTTAGCCTTTTATGTTCAAACCGGAGTCAGACAATGATGGAGAGACTCGAGAAGAAGTGACAACATGTAGAAGCAACAGGACATTTCTGAATGGTTAGTTGATGAATTTATGTAGCTTATGTGTAGTTATCTTCTAGTCATTGATTAGCATATTCTGTCTTGATAATCTAGAGGTTAATCTTGATATTCCGATATGGAATCTATCCATCGTTCCTGGGGGCGGGGTTTATGTAAATTCTAGGGTTGGTGATGTCACTAACCCGGGAGGAATGTCGTGTAGTCTCTACCAGCCGTTTGTTGTAGTCCTTAAAAAGCGATTTCTTTAAAAGCAAATATCTCCCTTTGCTTTGAACTTTGAGCGTTGTAACTTTGCAGATGTTGTTTATGCTCAAACAGCAACATTACACACTAACTAAAGTTAGAAAAGTGAAATCATAATCAACCATCCCGTTAAAACATCCCTTTATGCAGCAGATAAAGTCCTCTCAATGCAAAATGTCAGATACGTGAACTAATCGCATTTCAAAAGCAATGCAGTAAAGCTCCGGAAACACAGACAGCCGTCAAATACACAGAGTGAATCACTTTCTAGATACAATAAAAAGATTCAAATAGATTTATATTCAAGACAAAAGTTATAAAACGAATTATTAAATGTCACATATTAAAACTACTGTCAGTGTCTTAGTTGTTTACACATTTATTTGGATATTCAGTCTGAAAATATATTTAAAATTACAAACTTTAATTTTTTATTTTTAAATTTATGATCGACATCCCTAATTAAATTCATGGTTTGGCAATCCACATTCTTTAATTTAGTAAGTTTAGTGTACAATTTGCACACAAAATAAAATTAAATTGAAAAGGTTTGGGGGGAAAAAATCCTATCTTAATTTATGCATCTTTAAAAAAATAAATAAATAATGTATAAATTGAACTAATCCTGTAGTACTGTACCTTTAAACCCATATTACGTCTAAGTAGTTCACTTATATTACTCAGAACAGTAACACTTTATTTTACAGTACAATAGTAATTGCATGTAAAAAAAAAGAAAATTACCATATATTATGCATAATTACATGCAACTAACCTTACAAACACACCCTAACCCTACAGTAAGTACATGTAGTTTATTATTATTACTCAGTCCTTAAATGTAAAATTACACTGTACCACGAACACCTTAAAATAAAGTGATACCCTCAATTATTTCTCGTGTAAATACACTGCAAGTCCACATACAGAGTGCAACCAAGATTTTTCTGTCTCGTTTCCGCAGGCTTTGCACAACACACAGTTACTGGCGTCTTATGCTGCCATTGACGCTCGGGTGAAGATCCTCTGCTACGTCATGAAAGTGTTCTCCAAAGTAAGTTCGACACATTCACGAACTGATGTCATTATTGCTTCAGTCATAGAGATCGTAGTCATTAGTGGCCAAGCTTGAAGCTTGAATGAGAAACAATCCAGAAAGTTGCTTTTGGTGAAAAGATGAAGGACGAAACATACATTAGCATGCACACATCTTCACACTTGATACACCGTGATAACAGTAACAGGCATCAGTTTTACTGAATCAATTCCAGCGCGAGTCTCATCCTTTAGAAGTGCATCAAAGTCTTCTCAACATGAACAACTCAATCCAAACTCTTCTAGTCTCAGCTTTAACTACAGTGTTTGAGGGTCAAAGTTGACGTTGTTCACGGGCACCCAATGAAGAGCATAGACTGGCATTATGCAGATTTAACACAAACCTACATATGTTCAGCAGGAATCAAGACTGGAATTACTGACGACTCGTTTCAGTTCAGAATCACTTCCGTCTTTTAGGAGACAATAACTCCATTTATCTGCACTTTGATCTTTGAAACTTTGCAGACATTTTACTTTCACAAAAAGCTATAACACATGAAAATAAAGGTAATATCTGAAAGAGCATAAAAGTGGCACTTTAACATATTGATGATCTTGATAATGTTTGTCTTTTCAGGTGTGTGACATCGGCGATGCATCTCGTGGTAGTCTTTCTTCATATGCGTACACTCTAATGGTCCTTTACTTCCTTCAACAAAGAAGCCCGGCTGTTATCCCAGTTCTCCAAGAGGTGTCGTTCTGGACTATTATAACCTTTTCAATGACCGTTACTTATAATAAATGATTTTGTGTAAATGAAACACCAAAAATCAATTCTTAATTAATTTAAAACATTTTATTCCTACTTTCGTGTAATCTATGCTGCGTTCCAGTCCACTTTTAGACACGCACTTGCGAACTTCCCTAAGCACTTCCCCTCGGGGGAATCCCTGCCACCATTTTGAAGTGCGTTCCACTTCGTGAAGTGGACGAGGGAAGTTTATATGGACAGACCCTCGTTCCCTCGATCTTGACCGAGGGAGCGAGTCTACTTCAAATGTACACTTCAGGTACTTGTATGTCCCACAATGCAGTACGACTGTGACGTCACCACATATCTCGTCTAATCACCACCACAACACTGCCCTACAAAGGCAAAAGACCTTAAGTCGCTAGAGTGTGGAACTGAGAAAAATGACTTTAAAGATTTTTAGTTGTCCCGTCAAATTAATTATAGGTAGGACACTGGAAATCTGGCAAATAGTTGTTTTAGTGATGAAAATTATATACATAAAAAAATTTTGAGCTCAAACTTGACTTTTGACCACTATTTTAAAGTTACTGTACTCTGCCTTTGTATTGTCAGCAAAAAGTGAGAAGTCATGCCAAGGCAAAAGGCAGTAACTTCCACATTATCAATATTTGGTTGCTGATCACCATTAACAAAATCATTATATATACACCTGTATAAAATCTAGTCACCATGGCATTTATTTTGTATGATTTACAATTATTTATAGCCATCTACTTATTGCTATCCTGGGCTTTGGTTGCATTCTGATGGCATTATTAATACATTTGACATGACAAAATACCTCCATAGATATATCAGTCCAGCATTGGCTCGACCGTGTTTAGGGCGGGGCTGAAGGCGCCGGCGAAGTTTTGGCACTCTGCCAGCTAGATGCACGAGTGTTTCAACCAGGTCCTGTACCCGAACTGAGTGAGGCGGGGCTTTAATTCTTGGTTGTATTCATCTGATACGGCAATGCGTAACGTTTTTCTGTCAACTCTGTATAATCCTTCGCGATCGTTATCGCACGTTTGTCGACGGCGGGTTCAGACCATACTAAATGTTCTGACCGCAGTTGTGCAGGACAAAGCTCTGAGGACATTAGAAGTTAGAGGGACTGATGGCAGCTGTACAAAGTACACAGGCTACACCTTAATTTTAACATTAAAACAAAGGCAGATAACAGTACAATCTGGTAGGTAGCATTATTTGATAGAACACCGGCACAGTAACTTCATATTGACGCGCGGCTAAACAAAGGCAGAGCACCGTAACTCCATTTCGAGCGTTCCAAAACAAAGCCAAAGAGCCGTAACTGATGTTACGGTGTTCTGCCTTTGTTTCTCATGGGCTTTTGGAAGTTACTGTTAAGACAATTCATTATTTTCTCGAAAAAACAACGGAATTGATTTAAGATACTTATCCACATGATAAAGGAGGTCTTGAATGTGCCAAAAATATAAATAACTCATTTTCGACCAAAAACGAAGTTACGGTCTTTTGCCTTTGCACGGCAGAACAGACAACTCTATGATATATTAATTATATTTTTTATTTTATTTAAAACCCAAACACACATAAACATTTGGATGCTGCATTAAACAAATTCTTAAAGGATAAAAAAAATGTAAATAATAAAATCAACTCCACAGCTGATTCCAAGTGATCAAGGGCGTAGGACGTTCCAGTTCAGCCCATTGCAGTTTCCGCCAGTAGTGGGCACTCGTGCAACGTAAGCAATGACGTACATCCGAGTGAATGAGACGGAGGGAAGTTAGCGAGTGAAGGGCATGACAATTTTGGACTGGAACGCAGCTTTAGAAGTGCGTGTTCCCTAGTGCATAACCCAATAAATATATTTCTATAATTCTGATATTTCAACATAAACAATGTGAATATAGGTTAAAATGGGACTTATTTCTCTCCCTTTTTGTGTGTATTCTTCTATATTGCTAAAAGTCATCATTAAGGACATCCGAATCTACTGTATTATGGGATGAGATTGATGTAAAACATACATTCACTCTGAATTAATTTTGTATTTGTCTTTTGTAGATATATGAAGGCGAGAAGAAGCCAGTAGTCCTTGTGGATGGCTGGGATGTTAATTTTTTTAAAGATTTGAAGAACTTGGTGAGTGAGGTCCAAAAAAAATAAAAATAAATTGCATGTTGTATTATTTTTTTATTACACCGTTAATTGTAAAAAGTTATAGATTGAATTTTAGATCTGATTTTTTTGTTTGGTTTTTGAAACGTGTAGCACAAAACGCATGTCTCACACTTATTTTGTAGTAGTTGTTAAGCCTGGGACTGTTGCTCATTCCTCAGCATAAGCACTGGCCGGAGTACAGGAAGAACAGGGAGTCAGTCGGGCAGCTGTGGCTCGGCCTGCTGCAGTTTTACACCGAGACGTTTGACTTCAAGGAGTCTGTCATCTGCATCCGCAGAAAAGAGCCTCTCACCACCTTCAAGAAGCAATGGACCTCCAAACATCTGGCCATCGAGGGTAAGACCAAGAAATAAACTGACCTGGCAAAAATCAGGCCAAGAACCTGTAAGGGTGGATTCCTGCAGTGGTTCAAGCTGCAAGACTGCCGAATGACTAAAGAAACGTTATTAGCAAGATGGTAGAAAACTGCACATTTCTTGTCTGTTCCACCCACTGCCACTTATACCAGCAACGGAAATAAGCGCAGTTACAATAGCTTAATATGTGGGAGAGCGTTGCTATAGAGGGTGACAATATTGTATTGCAATTTGTAGCACTTCAAAGTCAATAGCAAATCAAAACTAGTTAGCACATTAGTTGTAATTGAAAAGGTTTAATGACAAAATATGGTTATGGTTACACTTAAAACAGTTACAAAATAGATGTATGAGATGATGATAACCTATATTATTAATTGTATCCAGTATATATGAAAAATTTTACCAGAGAGAGAGGAAGAGGAAGAGGAAGGAGGTAAAGAGAAAGAGCCCCAAGAAAGGGACCCAGAGAAGAAGAGAGCCAGAGCATCAAAGAGACAGAGCAACAGTTTCAGTCTTCTTTTATCCTTTCCTAGACCATGTGACTAAAACCCAGATGTGAGACATTCAAACTGACCAATCAGATAATTACACTTCCCCCACTGTACTAAAGGTGTGACAATTCATCGACCCCCAAAGTACAAACATTTTGGCTACAGGCCTTGATCACTATCAGAAATCTCTGTGCCTTTAGGAACTCCAAATGGTCCTTGTGGTGGAAAGAGGGGGTGGAAACAGTAAAGAAATATCTTTGTTCATTTAAAATATCTTGGATTATTTTCAATCCTACAAACCTATGAATATGCAGCGGTAACTAGTGTTGGGTATCGTTTGAATCGGTTCCTAATTTCAATTCTTTCGGGTTAAAAAACAAAAAAAA
Organism: Vimba vimba; assembly: GCA_022828995.1. NCBI lineage: Eukaryota > Metazoa > Chordata > Actinopteri > Cypriniformes > Leuciscidae > Vimba > Vimba vimba. The sequence continues at coordinate 46,671,361 of CM040820.1, read as the reverse complement.
AACTATCATTAACATTTATTCTAAGTCTTATTGCAAAACATTTATTGTAGCTGAATACCATGAACAAAAATGAGCAGGCTAAAGAGCACTGAGGAGATTTTGCATATGGTTTAAAAATACCATCGCAAGAACAACTAATACATTTCAAGCATTATTAAAGACAAGTAAACACTCACTCATTTAAAAAAGAACAATTAAACAAATTAGCAATCGCACAAATAAATACAATACAACTGAACAAAGATGCGATTGAAATAAACAGTGTTAAGGTATTCAGGTACAGAAACTGATCAGATTTAAAATAACACTGCACTTTATAAATAAAATATACATTACAAATATAGTTACAAAAGTTATTGCGTCAAGAATAAAGAACAATTTTCTCATTGTCTTTTGTTGTTTGATTAACGTTATTATAGAGACTGCTGCAGGAATATTAGGCTGCTGTCACTTTAAGAGCTGAACGAGTCCAATATACTGATACACATGAATATTCTTTGTCAACTGTTTACGTTCACTTAAGAAAACCGACTGTTTATGAGGATATTTTGACATTTTTGTGTGTATTTGTCCGTTCAAGTGACGCAGAAGAGAACTCGGTTCAGTATCGCGCAGTATACGGTATGAGAGGTGGCTTTCTGTGCGCTCGTTTCGGATGTGTGTGCAGCTCAGAAAACCATGCGCGAGTCTTCTTGCGCTTGAATGGTTTAAAGTCATATTAAAATGCACCCAAGGGAATCAATAAGAGGAATCGAAATTTTAATTTAATAATGTATAATTTGAATACATTTTCGATTCCCAACCCTAGCGGTAACATGTTGTAAGTAGCGTAATTTACATTTTGAAAATTATATATTTTTTTACTTTTATAACTGACATTGCTCAACGCTGTATGTGGTGTAAGATTGTAGCTGATCATTTTTCTTTCTCTTTCCTCTTTTAGATCCCTTTGATTTGAGTCATAATCTTGGAGCTGGTCTCTCACGGAGAAGTATGTCGTGTTTTTCTCTTTTACTCTTTTACTGTTGCTTGTATTATCCTTCATACAAACCCGACCTTTCATTGTCTCGGTTTACATTTGCAATATATAATGTGATATTTCCAATTATCAGAGTAAGGACTTAATCACGGCAAGAAGTTTACATGATACGAGCCGCAAACCCCTTCACTCACTCACTCACTCACTCACTCACTCACGTTTACATGCAGTTTTCATCATTCTGATTATTCGCTAAGAATTGTGGTTATTTTACTGCTATTCTTCACATGCCCCAATGCCCAGCACAGATGAACTCGCATGGAGTCGGTGTGTTACTGGTCAAGCTTTTCTAACTCACACAAATTTATTTGGCAGTTCTTTGGTATCCAGCCTCAGTATTTTTTTAGGTGAAGGGCCTAAAAATGTCTCCATTTCAATGTTTTTGACCATCAATATACTGTATTGTATTTATGTCACGTGACTTTGTGAACACAAACTTTCTTCAGCACCGCTCATGTTCATGCACACTTAGGTCAAAGTGGAATAGATGCGATTTACATGCCTGTTTACTGCGATTAAAATCGCCATACATCACATTTTTACTATGATTTATGTTTAAGCTTACTATGGTTTAAGCTTAATAGCATCAATTTAATAAAAGTATTGAGTTTACATAAGGTGAAGTTTAAACGCGATATTGCCTAAATCTTGTTGTAATCGCATTATGAGGGTGCATGTAAATGTAGTCAGTTTCATTGTTGCATTACATGACCTAACTTTATTGAAGTTCAGTTTTAAATGTATAAACCTTTATCCACTGTACTTAGATGAAACACCTGCATTTAGCTTCTTTGTTTGATTGTTTAAACTATTCAGATTTATATCTCCATCAGCAACTTTTTGTGTTCCAACCACATTATGTAATAATAGTAAATGGTTATATATTTCTAAGAAGTCAACCATTCTAAAGGCTTGTTGTTCACACCAAGAACAATAACTATAAAGATAACGATAACTATATTAGCGTCCACACCAGCAGACGACATTGTGTTTATTTGAAGTGCGCTCTGCAGTCGTCTGCCGCTTTAAATGCTCGAGCTCTTTAAAGCAGGATGGATTCTGATTGGCTGTCAATGTTTTTATTGTTCATCAGCTGGAAAAAACTTCGTTCTGAAAGTGATTTCAACGATATAATTTCTCTGTGCCATTATAGTTGTGATGTGCACTCTCGTTCGATGAACGATATCTTTATCTTTATAGTTATTGTCCTTGATGTGAACGGGCCTTTACTTCCTACATTTTTAAAGTTAAATGACGTTTGATATCTTCCCATCTAATGCAATGAATGTGTTTTTTCCCTGTGTCTGGTTGTGTTTTATGTTTACAGTGGCAAGCTTCATCATGAAGGCCTTCATCAACGCCCGCAGAGTTTTCGGCACCCCTGTCCGAGTCTTTCCACCAGAGTATTCAAATAAAATGGTTTGTGTCCTTTACCTTGAGCATGTAAATTCTGTAAGACGCCCCACAAGTCAAGTTATTGTGCTCAAATTCACTGTTTGCAGGAGTACTTTTTCGACCCAGAGGTGCTGACCGAGGGCAAGCTCGCACCCAATGACCGCTGCTGCCGCATTTGTGGGAAGATTGGACATTTTATGAAAGACTGTCCGATGCGGAAGAGGTAATTCAGCACAAGAACTATTGTAGAATAACTTTAACTTCAATTATTGTTCATACTGAACACTACTTAATTTTAAACATTCTTTGAAACATAGAGAATCTTAACTACTGTTTAGAAGTTTGGGGCCTGTAAGATTTCTTTTTTTTTTTAAAGGTGCAATAAAAGGAGGGGTGTGTTTGTCTGGGTTGATTTAATATCAACAGTGTTTCTCAGAAATCACTTACTGCACCTTTAATAAGGATTTTATTCTGTTCTAATGTGCAAAAGCACACTACTGTTCAAAAGTTTGGGGTCAGTAAGATTTTTTAATGTTTGTGAAAGAAGTCTCTTCTGCTCACCAAGGCTGCATTTAATTGATTAAAAAAATTGATTTAAAAACAGTGTGAAATATTACAATTTTAAAAAATTGTTTATGTAAATATATTTTAAAATATACACTGGGGGGAGTGGAGTATGACGTTTCCACAAAAATATGAAGCAGCACAACTGTTTTCAACATTTATAATAATCAGAAATGTTTCTTGGGCACCAAATCATCATATTAGAATAATTTCTGAAGGATCATGAGACACTGAAGACTGGAGTAATGATGCTGAAACTTCATCTTTGATCACAGGAATAAATTTCATTTTAAAATATATTTACATAAACAGTTTTTTAAAATTGTAATATTTCACACTGTTTTTACTGTTTTTTTTAATCAATTAAATGCAGCCTTGGTGAGCAGAAGAGACTTCTTTCACAAACATTAAAAAATCTTACTGACCCCAAACTTTTGAACAGTAGTGTGCTTTTGCACATTAGAACAGAATAAAATCCTTATTAAAGGTGCAGTAAGTGATTTCTGAGAAACACTGTTTATATTAAATCAACCCAGACAAACACACCCCTCCTTTTATTGCTCCGCCCCCAAAATGCTTGAACACTCAATTCAAGAGTGGATGTTTTTTTTATCATAGCAGAAGGGAAGCAAAATAATGCTTCACATAAAATAAAGTGTAGATGACAAATGACAGTGAAGAACAAGAAATGAACAAAGTACACAAGTGTATATCCAAGCAAGAGTTGGTTGTTAGTCGCCAACAGCAGATAAACAATGACTCTCAAAACTGTCTTCTTACTAGAGCTAACATTACAACAGCAGCATATCTTGGTTCTGGGAAACAGCAAGTGGACACGCCCCCTATTGCTGATTGGCTCACTCTGTCTCCTCACCCATCTTGAGTGGACACGCCCCCTACTGCTGATCGGCTCACTCTCTCTCCTCCCCAATCATGAGTGGACACGCCCCCTACTGCTGATCGGCTCACTCTCCTCCCCAATCATGAGTGGACACGCCCCTACTGCTGATCGGCTCACTCTCTCTCCTCCCCAATCATGAGTGGACACGCCCCCTACTGCTGATCGGCACTCTCTCTCCTCCCCAATCATGAGTGGACACGCCCCCTACTGCTGATCGGCTCACTTTCTCTCCTCCCCAAGCATGAGTGAACACGCCCCCTACTGCTGATCAGCTCACTCTCTCTCCTCCCCAATCATGAGTGGACACGCCCCCCTACTGCTGATCGGCTCACTCTCTCTCCTCCCCAATCATGAGTGGACACGCCCCCTACTGCTAATCGGCTCACTCTCTCTCCTCCCCAATCATGAGTGGACACGCCCCCTACTGCTGATCGGCTCACTCTCTCTCCTCCCCAATCATGAGTGGACACGCCCCCTACTGCTGATCGGCTCACTCTCTCTCCTCCCCAATCATGAGTGGACACGCCCCCTACTGCTGATCGGCACTCTCTCTCCTCCCCAATCATGAGTGGACACGCCCCCTACTGCTGATCGGCTCACTCTCTCTCCTCCCCAATCATGAGTGGACACGCCCCCTACTGCTGATCGGCTCACTCTCTCTCCTCCCCAAGCATGAGTGAACACGCCCCCTACTGCTGATCGGCTCACTCTCTCTCCTCCCCAATCATGAGTGGACACGCCCCCCTACTGCTGATCGGCTCACTCTCTCTCCTCCCCAATCATGAGTGGACACGCCCCCCCTACTGCTGATCGGCTCACTCTCTCTCCTCCCCAATCATGAGTGGACACGCCCCCTACTGCTGATCGGCTCACACTCTCTCCTCCCCAATCATGAGTGGACACGCCCCCTACTGCTGATCGGCTCACTCTCTCTCCTCCCCAATCATGAGTGGACATTTTAGTTTGATTTGGTTCATTGTTAATACATTTTTTGTTTCAATGGTATACTTAGACAAAGACGTGACAATGCTGATGGATTCTTCAGTGGACGTGATGTAAACAGAGCCACCAAAGGCATGATGGACGACAGCCCTTACAGGGATGGACGGTGGCGGCAGAAGGAGGAGAAATGCTGCTATCTGTGCGGCTCCAACGCTCACATCAAGAAGGACTGCCCGCTGTCCAAGTCTTTAGGTAGCTGCGCTCATCGCACTGTTTAAAGTGTATTTAGTTCTGCTGGAATTAACCAAGTGATGCGATTTGGTCAAGAATCACGCAGTCATTCATGTATTTCTCTTTGCAGAATCCTCCCCGACCACATACCAAAGAAGTCCTGCATCAGACAGGGACAAAGTATGTCAGTTAATCACAGTTTTCATTATGCACGAACACTGTAGTTTTGCCTAGGAATTAAACAAAGAACTCAGTGGATCTCTTGTTGTGTCTGCAGGACAGTCCTCAACAGGACAGGAGAAAGAAGCGCAAAGCAAAGAGGATGATTTTGGGTCCTGAAACAGGTGAGTACACTACATGAGTGCATGGGGATCTATGCAGTGCAGAAACTTTGCAAACAGTCGATTCCTATGGATCTATCAAAGGCGTAATTTGCGGGTGGGACATGTCCCCACCACTTTTTCTCAGGGTCGATATTGTCCCCAACACTTTGAAACAATCTGAAGCACGGATGTACCTAAAACAAATAAATAAAACATTTCCAGTTAACTAGCAGAGCATTCATTTAGTTCATTTAGTTCGACGATCTAGCGCTAAAATGTGTTGTTTTTGAAATCATGCTTGGTGCCGCTGTGATCAGTGGCGCGGATACAGCACACCGTCTCCGTTCACACAGACGTGCGCTTCAATCCATCAGTTAACGCCGTTGCGGAGACTCTATTCGTTCCAGTGAAATCACAAAACAAAATGCACACAAACATGTCCCTGCTTGATTATCCCTCTGGAGTCTGAGGGGTTTTTGGGGTCCTTGAGATGTTCTGACATGCCCTGACATTTGTGCTTTTTTCAGTTGCTTATAAACATATTAATGGCAAAGGTGTAAATTCACTCTATTTAGCACAAACAGGGCTACCATAATATGTGAACAACTTGCATGTACATGTTTGTATTTTTGATAGAATAATGTTTATGCATGGTTTTTTAAAAAACAAAAAACTAAAGTTTCTGAAATAAGGCCATAAAACACATTCTAAATATATGTAAATACGACTTTTGTCTAAAAGATGTCATCGCCTAGTGTTTTTTCTTCAAAATGAAGTGAAAATCACCCTGCCTAATCATTCACATAACACAATACATTGATTTGAATTTTGCAAAGCACTTTCTGTTTGGAAAGCCAATATGCGGAGTGGGCGTCAACGATCATGCATATTTAGTGGTTCACACCTGAGGAGACAATGGGGCCCGCATACTTAATGAGCCATTCATTCAGGTGAGTCACTGAGCCACAAGAATGCAAGAGCAACAGTTGGAAGCATCTCAATTCTTTTTTATTTTTCCACATATTGTGCTTGCAATTTGGCCTATAATATCCAAGGAAAACATGTCTAGTAATTGTGCAGTTAATTCTCATACTGTATTTTCAGTTTTGGAATATTTATCCTCTACCCAAATTTGTCAATAATAAAACACAATAAAAGTTATTTAAAGAAAAGGCTTATATTTACCTTTTAATAGTTTGTTTACATCTACCTTGTAAATATATATTTTTTTATTAAAAAGGTTACAATTACAACAACAATTCAAGTGTAATCTTTCTTTGTAAAAACTAAAGTATACATTTTATCATACATATTTCAAAGTTAAGGATTTGATTGATTATTTGATAACTTTATTTTTGACAAAACATATTATATTTAACATAAGCAAATATTGGCAAACAAAAGCTTATTTGAGGTGGCAGATATTTTACATTAAAAATGTATAATCTATCCAAAACTAATCAACGAAATGTTGTCTTTCATATGTCTGTAACATAGGTCTTTCATTTTTATTATAAGAAATATAAATGTTAATTTGCAGTTTAAATCCAGGAAATTTGTTAATGAAAAAATTATTAAAAGTAAGATACAATTGATACAAAACGAAATTCGTTTTAAAGAAAGGATTTGTACTTTCTGTTTTGAGGTCTCTGTGAAAGTTTGAAAGTCTTTTAGTGCTTATTTTATAGCGCTCGCGTCCATAATGGAGAACTGTCACGTAATATTGTTTTTTCCTCATAAATGCAAACACGAAAAATAAAAGACAAAAGACTTTTGAGTAAAACTTACTCCGAAATTGTGTTCTCGGCGGAATTCGCTCTTCAAAATGCTGCCGTTCGTCGTCTGAGTTACAATCTTCCTCTGAGGAAAAGGTGCATTCTTCCTCGCTGTCCAGAATCATCTGAAGGGCGTCTTTATTACCGGAGAAGCGTGTCATACTCAAAACGCGATGAACTATCAGTAAGTCTGATGAAGAAACTTTTTATGGCATTGATCGGGGGGCGTATGCGATGCATACTAGATCACCTAACTATTTACATGTGAATCGCGCCGGGGGCGGGGCGGCCGCAGCTGATTATAGAGATAATGAGGCAGAAGGAAAAACGGTACCTCTCCTTGCTTTCAAACGGATTACATGAGTTGAAAACATTTGTTTTTTATATAAATTACTTCATTTAAAAGAGGAGATTTCAAGCTTCATAAAGACATATCTCACGTGCCTGTGTGAGAAGTATTCGCTCAGTTATGATTCATTTTCGGACGCGTTTCAGAATGGACTAAACGGACAGAGAGAAGGCAGAACTCGCTTCGTGTTTATTTTTCTTTATTTGGCGAAAAGCACAACACTTTGTTTTTATTGTGAGTGTACACAAAAATAATACACACTAAACAGGATAGATTGATGTATAACACAAGCATATAAGATAAAAATTAATATTTTTATTTTATTATTTTTTTGCACTCATACGGAAAAAAACGAGCCTATCGCGCCGGCGCGATAGCCGACTCCAGGGGGTTAAACTGTAACCACTGATGAACATGTTCGGTTTTGATGAAAAAAGAGTGCGGATTAGAACCCGTAACCTCGGACACAATTGGCAAAAGTTCTAACCAGCAGACCATTTTACGGTACACAAGTGAAAAATCTCAGCGCTAACAATATATTATATTAGTAGATCGCATTAAAAGACAAATTAAACCCAACATAACGTTACTATTGAAATTGATTTCTAGACATCGCCACTGGGATCTATTCACACCAGACATGAACATCCATCCAGGGTTATTATCGTTAACTAAGGGGCCATTTACATGACACCACTTTCGACAAAAAACTGAAAAATAATGTGTTTTGGCCGTTCATTTACACAACAACCGCGTTTTTTAGGGGGAAAAAATGCTAACTTTTGAAAACGTGTTTCAAAGTGCAAGTTTGTGAAAACATTCTATCGTCTAAAACTGTGAATCTGTGAAAACGGTGACGGCATGTGCATGTGTATTACGCGTTCAGTCTATAGACGCGTAGTGTTTCTTTACAAAGTGACATCGCCATCTACTGGCCTGGCTGCAGAAAACAGTGTTTTTAATCTTTTTTGCAGATCCGTGTGAATTGAGATCGTTTGACAAATACGATCTCATAAAATGACACTGCATTCGTCTAAAGACAGACACATTTTTAGGGATTTTTTTGTTGTTTGTTTTCCATAAAGAAAACTGACCAAACATTGAAATACAAGCTTTTGGTCCTTTTTTTGAAGCAACTGCTGATACACAATCCAGCGCATTGGTGACTCCATAGCTGTTTTTCTGACACATCAGACATGAAGCTGCTGTTGACATTGCTTAATGTACACTCACTGGCCACTTTATTAGGTACACCTTGCTAATAATACTCCATATTGACGATAGAACCACACAGTTGCTGCAGATTTATTGGCTGCACATCCATGATGTGAATCTCCTGTTCCTCCACATCCCAAAGCTGAGGTTTGAGATCTGGTGACTGGAGGCTGTTTGAGTTTAGTGAACTCACTGTCATGTTCAAAAAACCAGTTTGAGATGATTTGAGCTTTGTGACTATGTGTTATCCTGCTGGAAGTGTCCATCAGAAGATGGTCATAAAGGACTGGACATGGTCAGTAACACACTTCAGGTCGGCTGTGGTGTTTAAGACTCAGTTGGAACTGAGAGACCCAATGTGTGTCAAGAAAATGTATAACACACTGTTACACACCAGCAGCCTGAACCGCTGATACAACGCAGGATGATCCACGCTTTCATGTTGTTTACACCGAACCCTGACCCGACCATCTGAACGTCACTGCAGAAATCCAGACTCAGGTTGGACGTGTTGAGTGTTCAGAGATTGGTGTGTGTTCAGAGACGCTCTTCTGCTTCAAGGTTTGACGTGTTGAGTGTTCAGAGATTGGTGTGTGTTCAGAGACGCTCTTCTGCTTCAAGGTTTGACGTGTTGAGCGTTCAGAGATCGGTGTGTGTTCAGAGACGCTCTTCTCCTTCAAGGTTTAATGTGTTGAGTGTTCAGAGATTGGTGTGTGTTCAGAGACGCTCTTCTCCTTCAAGGTTTGATGTGTTGAGTGTTCAGAGATTGGTGTGTGTTCAGAGACGCTCTTCTCCTTCAAGGTTGGACGTGTTGAGTGTTCAGAGATTGGTGTGTGTTCAGAGACGCTCTTCTGCTTCAAGGTTTGATGTGTTGAGTGTTTATTTTATAGAAATTACTCTTCCCTTTCTATCAGCTGAATCAGTCTGGTCATTCTCCTCTGACCTCTGACATCAACACGGCATTTCTCCCACAGAACTGACGCTCACTGGATATCTTCTCTTTTTCGGATCATTCTCTATAAACCCTAGAGATGGTTGTGTGTGAAAATCCCAGTAGATCAGATGAAATACTCAGACCAGCCCGTCTGGCACTAACAACCATGTCACACTCAGTCACTTAAATCACTTTCTTCCTCATTCTGATGCTCAGTTTGAACTTCAGCAGATCATCTTGATCATCTCTAAATACACCGAGTTGCTGCATGTGATTTGCTGATTAGATATGTGTTGATCAGGTGTACCTAATAAAGTGGCCGGTGAATGTAAAATTGATAATGTCCTGTTATCACATAATCCATGCTGTGTTTCTCCATCATATTGTAGGTAGTCTTGCCAACAGACACGCGTCTGTAACTGCGTCTGTGGAGAAGTGGAGCCCCTTCAAGTAAAGCTGTGAAATGAGCCATCACCGGTTTTCTGATCTCCGACAGCCTGAGTCCAGTATTACCCTGAACCCCAGTTAGAACACCTTGATCAATGTGCCTTTTACAGGTGTCTAATTTTTAGTTCTGTTCTTTCTAATTGTGGAATGAACTTGATGTTTCTCATTTTATCTGTTTTTATTTTATTTTTTAAATTGAGTCCAGCTGATTACCTTTGTCATTTAGATTGTAGCGCCATTGTGTGTTTTTGAATTTGCTTGAATAGTTTTAGTAACAACACTTTGCACGATCGTGCGTCTTGTGTGTGTGTTCCAAGAATCATTTTATTTTGTATAAAAATGTACATAAAGAAACGTCGGCTGGGGTCTGTGTATTTACAGTTATGCTAATGTCAATGCAGGATAATTGTTGAGCTTTTCAGTTCGACTGGGCTTGGTTTTAGTTATGCTTTATTGTATAATTTATAGCAGTATTTTGTTTTTGCTGATTGAATTGCATATGTTTCTCGAAGAAGGCTACACTGCCTACCTTGCATTCGCTGCAATGTCAATAAACAAAATGAATTCCCTCCATAATAGTAATTCAACTCTTGTCTTTTTTCTGTTCTTTTTTTTTTCTTTTTCTTTTTTTTTTGACAATAAATGGATTTTGTCATAATGAGGTCTCTGCATATTGTGTTTTTGTAATGACTTTTACATTTTTCATATTTGCCCGTGTGTTTAACTTCTGCAGTGTTTTAATGGCAGACATTTGGTATTGCCACAATGTTTGTTAAACATTCATGAGAAAAGTTAGTGCACCCCATAAAAAGTGTTTAACATACAGGTATTGGGTTGAAAATAGACCAATGTTATCAGATCACCTGCATTATGATATATGATGTATTGGGATTTGTACAGCTTGAATAAACAAAAATGGTCACTTGTGTGGAAAAGTTAGTCCACCCCACTGGCAATCTGTTCAGGCTGGATCGTCCCACCAAATCTCACTCAACAAGAGTATACTGCAAGATGGGATCAAGGGATCTACAGACAAGTTGAAGTGAATGTGCAAGGCAACCATCCTTTAAAAGACCGTTATTTGAAAATCAATATATATTGATTGATGGGGTTAATTTCCACTTGTATATCAGGTACCAATCCTAAGAATTTATAGATTTAAACGATTATTTTAGTGGATATTTAACTGGCCTTTCTGAGTCCATGCGGGACATAGTTATTTATATAGATATACTGTATAAACACATCAATAATGTCTGTTTATTAGCAGTTTTATTAATATTGTGAATTTCCTTTTATTATAATGTTTTCATGGCAATTTTTTTTTTTTTTTTTTTGTCATTTCATTGTGCACTTTTGACATTTTATTTTATATATTTTTTTAAATTGCTATTTATGCTTAATTTACTTTGGCTAGTTTTAGTTATTTATTTCCGTTTAATAATATTAGTGCTTCAACTTATTTCAGTTTATAGTCGAGGCAACATTTCTAAGGTCCTTTTAGTTAAATTTCTTCAACTAGTATTTATATTTTATTTTATTTCAGCTTTATTTCAATCAACAGAAATGGTTTTAAGTTTCATTTTACGATATTTATTAGAATCAAATGCAACTATTACAATAAAGTATTTTTCTCACGTTTACGCAACTTTTAAATAATAATTTTCTATAATCATTCAGCACTTTATAATCATATCCTCCTGAGACCCAGAAAAAATATATTTTATTCATGTTATGCTATGTCCTCTGTAGTGGACACCAGGACTCAGTTGTTTAAAAAATAAAATGACATGAAATTTTATGTGTAGGCAAAAACAATAGGATTTTTTTTTCTTTTCTTTTTTTTTCATTCACCAATAAATTTTGGGGTTTCAGGATTTTTTTTAACCAAAATTTGTATAAAGATGATTCTCAACTATGTTATGAAAGATATAACAGAATGAATTGATGCACCATTTTACTTTATGCAATATGTGGGTAAAATGGCCATAAATTAATATTCCCATGCAATGCAATGTATCTATACACTGTATCTAATTTGCACATTAATGTGTTCTTGGAGCAACATTTAATGAAAAAAGAAGTGTAATAATTGGAGTAATAATTAGCAACATTTTAAAAATACTATCTAATATTTCATAGGGATATTGATGTATAATTTATTTCCATATTCACTTGTTGTGTCTCCCAGAATGCCTGATAAACATGCTTTAAGTCCTGATGTCCTCTACAGTGGACATTATGAAATCAACGTCCTGTTCTGTAACAGAAAGTCATTTTTTGATTTGAAACCCCATAACGTTTCCTGAGATGTTGGTTTATGAAAGAAATACAATTTGAAAAGTAGTATTAATTATAATTACAATATATTATCATATTTCTATAAGAGTGCTACATTTGATCACTAAATGAATGTCAGTCATTTTTAAAGACCAAGGAGAAGTTGTTTTCATGGTGAAACCTCCAAACATTTGGTATATCTCTGAAAAGTCCTGAATGTGCTCTTTACGGGACACCCAGGCTGTGACATGTGACACGTATGGTGTCAGAGAAATTCACTAAAATATAATGTCCACTACAGTGGACAAAAGTCTATTCCTGGGTCCCAGGAGGATATAATCTACGGAGCCCGGGAAGTCACCTGTGGGAGAAAAAAAAACAATCCGTGGCGACGGTTTTGCAATCCGTCCGCTCAGTTTATAAACAGTACTCACGAATTCTCAAACTGTTCCCTCGGTTTAACAAATCGTGCCCACGGATTAATAAACCGTACCCACGAGTATCTAATCCGTGCTCTCAGATTTGTAAACCGTGCCTTCAGTTTTTGTAATCTGTACCCACAAATTCATAAACTGTGCCCACGCTTTCACAATCCGTTCCCACGGGTTTGTAATCTGTACTCACGGATTTGTGACTCGCCCTCATTTTAGAAGAACACGTTGTTAACGAATCTTACTGTATACTGTTTTATTGAATATTAAGTGGAATACATCAAATTGACATACGTCTGCATGCTTAAAGTGATTGTCAATTGTAGGGGTATGGGTGGAATATACGATTTAATATGAATGACGTGCATCAAAATCTTTTGTTTATTTGTGATATAATCTTAGCACTTTATTATTATTTTCTAACCTGTATTATGACTGATATTTGACGAATTGCTTTGTTAATTTTTTTGTAAGTTTTGGACAAAAGCGTCTTCAAAATATGTAGCCTAAAATGTAATAATATTAATATTAATAATAATAATAATTATTATTATTATTATTATTTGAGTTAATAACTATAAATGAGTTCACTTAAGACAGTAATATGTTTATCATAAAATAAATTATGAATGCTTTATTTTTAAGCAAAATTTATGCAAAAAACATAGGCCTATTTTATCCAAAACTGTAAAAGGTTAGGTTATAGCCTATAATAATAAAACATTGATAAATTATTTGATGACAAACATATTACTGTATTACTAAGTTAACTCGTTTATAGTTAATTTATAATTTAAATAATAATAATAATAATAATAATAATAATTATTATTATTATTATTAGGCCTATTATTATTACATTTTAGGCTATATTTAGAAGACGCTTTTGTCCAAAACTTACAAAAAAATGAAAAAAGCAATTCGTCAAATATCAGTCATAATACAGGTTAGAAAATAATAATAAAGTGCTAAGATTATCACAAATAAACAAAATATTTTGATGCACGTCATTAAATGGTATACTACTCTGCTACAATTGAGAATCACTTTAAGCATTCAGACGTATGTCAATTTGATGTATTCCACTTAATATTCAATAAAACACTATGCAATAAGATTCGTTAACAACGTGTTCTTCTAAAATGAGGGCGAGTCACAAATCCGTGAGTACAGTTTACAAACCTGTGGGAACGGATTGTGAAAGCGTGGGCACGGTTTATGGATTTGTGGGTACAGATTGCAAAAATTGAAGGCACGGTTTACAAATCTGAGAGCGCGGATTAGAAACTCGTGGGTACAGTTTATTAATCCGTGGGCACGATTTGTTAAACCGAGGGAACAGTTTGAGAATTCGTGAGTACGGTTTATAAACTGAGCGGACGGATTGCAAAACTGTCACCACGGATTGTTTTTTTTTCGCCCACAGGTGACTTCCCGGGCTCCGTAATAATCAGTACGTCCTCTTTATCTTTACGTAAAAATTAGTTGCGTAATTTCATCCGTCTCATGGCGGTTTTAAAGTCTGGAATAACGGTTACTCATAGGCTGTATAAGCTGTCAATCAAATAATCAACCAATCCTGTGCGTTCTGTGAGGAGGGCGTTCCTTGCATTACCTCTGTGTTTACATCGAAACACGAAGTGCTTAAGTAACTTCAACATGTCAGCCTCCATAGCACGGGCGACTGTAAGGGCGGTTAGCAGACGGAAAATACTGCCAACAAGAGCCGCTTTAACCCTGGTGAGTGTTGACTCCGTTTTCAACACCATGACGAGACCGAACAAACATTTAGCTCTCAAATACTTGACATAGCATACATGACAGATGCGTTTAACGTTAGCCGTAAGTTAGCCAGAGCTCGGATATCTGATCAGTAACGGTAGGTTATAATAATAGACAACGTCGTCCATTCTGAGACATTCAGATGGATATTCAAACGTAAGAGCAGGTTATTGCAATGTGGTTGAGTTGTTTCAGTTAGATTTGCTGTGAAGGTCAGTGTTTGGGCAGGTTAGCCGTTAGCAGATGCTTGGAGATCGTATCAAGCGCTTAATGATGTTTATGTAACTTAGGTTACTAACATCAGAACCTTCTAGATGTGCCTCGTCATGCCCTTCAAATATACTTTTGTGCCTGTTTAAAGTTGTTGTCATTCACACTACTTGTGTGTCCTGTCCGGGTAAATAGGAGCGGTTGTTCAGGGTAAAGTCAGGACAGCGGGATCTTATCCATGTTGCTGTGATCAGATACCACGCTTATAATTTAGGTTTGTTGATAATCTCACGAATTTCAGCATTCCACTGCTGTAACACAAATGTTTACTGAGTAACTTACGTGCTAAAGTTGTTTAATGTTTCTACAATCAGTGATTTAAATCAACATGTTACTGCGCATGCGCAGATGGCACTGTTTGACGCTATTTACATATGTAGTTGCTGTCAAAGCAGTTTTAACAATCTTTACTATGTGTGATACAATGTTTGCAATCAGGATCCAGACATTTAGCATATGCTCTTTATCTAAAACGATTTCCAGTAGACTTGTGTACTGTACTTGCTCTGTAGTAAATAGCTGAGTCATTTTAAGTTTTGCTGACACATGTATTCTGTTGTTTTATGCGTGACAAAAAATAAAATAAAAATATTAACACTAGTTTTGCCTTAAAGGTCTTAAACCATCAAACTTCCTTCATCACTATCAGCCTTAATATTTACTGACTCCCATACATGTGGGTTTCCATTGTTAATGAAAACTCTGATGAACCCTAGTATTTACGTTTGCTATATGAATATATAGATAGATAGATAGATAGATAGATTGCTTCTTCAAGAACATGGAGTCATATGTGCGTGTCCAGACGTCACACAAAGTGCTTTAATCTGGATGGTTTAATGTATTAGATAGTTTGTGTCCAGTCTCCTGTAATTCACCAGACATCGACACCTCCACATTCTTTGAGAAGTTGTTTGCAACTGAAGTGGAATTATTGACAAGTTTTGGTGAAATTTGAACTTTAGTAGAATAGGAAAATAACAGATAATGGGAAAGTTGTCAGATAAACTATATTTTCTTATTTTTTTAGTTTAAAAAAATATAATTTGAATAGTCTTTATAGCAAACTTTAGGGGAAAACCAACTAAAAGAGTGTATTTATTTGCAAATAGTTACCTAAAGTACGTTGATTTGACATCTCTGTCTTTTCTTCATTTCCAGACGCCTTCAGCCGTGAATAAAGTCAAACAGCTCTTACAGAATAAACCAGAATATGTGAGTATTTGTTCTCTTATTAGTCGTCATGAGCATTTGATGCATTTCCCCTGTCTCATTCCTCGGGTTCTTCATCCGTCTTCAAACAGATCGGCCTGAAGGTCGGTGTGCGAACCAGAGGTTGCAATGGCCTCACTTACACTCTCGACTACACTAAAGAGAAAGACAAATCAGACGAGGAGGTGCTGCAAGAGGGTGAGCTGACAAATTATTACAATATTATATTTTCTTTACACTTTTTAAATGTTTTTCGCTTCTGCTCGCCAAGGCTGCATTTATTTGATCAAAAATACAATAAAAAGTGAAATATTATTACAATTTAAAACGGCTGTTTTCTATGTGAATATATTGTAAAATGTAATTTATTTCTGTGATCAAAGCAGAATTTTCAGCATCATTACTCCAGAGTCACATGATCCTTCAGATATAATCATATGCTGATTTGCTGCTCAAGAGACATCTCTGATTATTATCAATGCTGAAACAGTTTATTATTATTGGAAAGTTCAAAAGTACAGCATTTATTTGTAATCGAAACCTTTATAACAATTTTTCATCAATGTATTGCATTCTTGTTGAATAAAAGTATTAATTTCTTTAAAAAAGAAAAGAAAAAATGACTGACCCTGAACTATTGAACAGAAGTGTGTTATGTATGTTATGAATAATCATATTTGTGGTGTATTTCTCCAGGTGCGAGAGTGTTCATTGAGAAGAAGGCCCAGCTGACGCTGCTCGGCACAGAGATGGATTTCGTCGAAACGAAACTTTCCAGCGAGTTTGTATTCAACAACCCCAACATCAAAGGGACGTGTGGGTGTGGAGAAAGCTTCAACATATGACCCTTGACCCTTCCAGGACATCCCATCCCATCAATCCTAGATTTGTGGGTGAAGAGCTGGAGAAAGAGACTGATGCTTTGTGGCTTGTCTGGCCATCAGTTCCTGTGCTGCCGACATTCACCTCAACACGAGCCCATATAGTTAACGTTTCAGAAAACACTTCATTAACTCATTTCACTATGGCTTGAACACGCTTTATTGAGCATCTTGATATTTATTTTACATGCGCCTGTATGTCATGCAGCTCAGAGAGTTAAAACTGCACTCCACTGCTTTGTTTTCTTCTCAGAAAGTTGTGTAGCGTTTAGCCGCTCTGACATGTTCATATTTAATAATCCAGTTATTGTGTTGTGCTGAGGCTTATCCTGATGAACCTGCTGAACGTCGTCACATGACCTCACAGCTCCGGCCTACATCTGCCACACAGTTGCTTCCTCGTGGTTGTTTTGTGGACCAGCAGTTCAAATCTGTAACAATCTACATAATAATAAAAGATTCATCTGCCTGGTGGATGCTCATATATAATAAAGCTTTTCACTTTCAGCCCGTAATGTGCAGCACAGGAACTGATGCCATTTACAGAAGTTTTAAAATGCAATTGATTGACTTGAACTTGTTTTCTGTTGAAGTGTTATTAGTGTAATATGTACATAACCATGTAAATCCATTCGACTGTCTTTTAACGCACAAATAAACCTTACGTTTTACTTCTGTGCTGTTTCTTGAGTGAAATGCCTTTAGTGTCCTGAACGTGGCGCTGTTATTAAAGAGATAATAATAATATAATTCAAAAATATAAATTATTTAAATCCCAATTCCCTCCCTTAAAAAAAAAGCAGCAGGAGTTTCCTTTTATATATCACTGCACTGATTATATACAGATATTTAAGATAAGTGTTGATTTACTGTATATTGGGAATATGCAGATGATAAATGTCAAAATATTTCGTTTATTATAAATCAATTTTTGTTTTCTCTGTATTAATAGGTTAAAAGAAAAAATATAAACAGATTGGAAAAATATTTCAATGTTATCTTATTTAGCCTATGTATAGTTTTATTTGTATTGATTTCCAAATTATTGATCACAAATGAATGTTAAGCGAGGCAAAACGATGCAGATGAACTCGCGGATGAGGCAACACATTACATCAGAGCTTTAGTATAATTGTTTCTTAAAGGCCTCACACATCAAGAATGATAACCATAACGATTATTCCAACGATATCGTTAATGGTTATAGGTGTTTAATATTTAGAGCGATTTTTACTATTCTAACTTGTAAAAAGCATTCACGTAATCGTAAAACTTTAGACTCGTAATTTTCTGAGAGCTACGACACGTGACATATTTAGGCTTTTATTCACATTTATAACATAGACCAGCGAACATAAACAGAAGCTCAAGCAACCTGTTTACCACAACTGATGTGTTCGCTGATCAATGTTTATGTGAATAAAAGCCTATAAATTCAATCTGTTCATCATATAGGGGAGCGCGGGGCACAACCTAACGCGGGGTTAGTTGTAACACGCTTGTTTTAAATACTTCCGCACATGTTTGGATGACGAAACTTTGTGTATTTACTAGTTGCCATATCAACACTATATAGAAAAAAAAAATCCGCCAAAATTATTTATTTTTTGGAAGATATCCATAAACATTTATTAAACCATAGCAAAAGTAAATTTCTTACTTAAGTTAATTTTTCATCTCTATTTTTTGTGTTTATTTAAAATAAGACAAATCTGATATTATTTTAATCTCCAATATGTTATTTAACAGTTGAGATAGTTATTTAATGCTTCGCTAACTAGCAGAAGACACTATCCGGGTTTAAATCCCAGTTGTGCAGGTGGGGGCATGTTGTAACACTGCGTTACAATGTGCCCCTATTAGAAATATGCTATTATATACTATACTTTTATTAATTTTATTGAGAAAACGTGAGAAAAACGTGAATAAAGACTGAGAGTCAATGTTCAGAAATTACTAATTATTTATTTGTTTTGAACTATGTTGTATAGCTGTGTTTTCATGCATTTGTAGTCAAAACTCAAAAATGAGTTTCTATTTAATTATTAAAAATTGCCATTATTTTATATGAAAAAGTTTTTTAATTGTATTTTATTTAGAAAATATTTTGGTTTGTTTTGTATATTTTTTTTATTAGATCAGATAACATTTTAAGCTGTCATATGGCCATGTTACAATGTGCCCCACACATGTTACAATGTACCCCACCTATGGGGCATGTTGTCACATTTCACTTCCATTCTTTCGGGGTATATCAAGAAAAAAGTATATACTGTATTGATAAAACAAAAACACATAATTGTAGTAGACATGTGGGAAATGAATGTGGGAAAAAATAAATACTCTGAACCATAAGTAGATTTACACAAACTGAGAAAGTCAAAAAGCGTTAGGTTGTGCCCCGCTCTCCCCTAAAGCAATCGTGTCAATTTAGAAAATATATTCATATGGATCAGGTTTACGATCTCTTTATGAATTTTATGTAGCGTCAAAGTGGTAGTTGCTTAGCTGTCAATGGAGGGATAGAAAGGTAATTAGCGCAACAATCAGTGCACAATATTTATCGTTATCGTACTTGGTTTGAATAAAAAAATTTCTTATCTCACAATTCTGACTTTTTTTCCTCACAATTGCGAGTTTCAGAATTGCATGATATAAAGTCGCAATTGTGAGTTATTATAAAGTCAGAATTGCGAGATGTTAACTCTCTTATCTACGGAGCCCGGGAAGTCACCTGTAGGAAAAAAAAAAAATTCAGTGGCGACGGTTTGGCAATCTGTCCGCTCAGTTTATAAACCGTACTCACGAATTCTCAAACTGTTCCCTCGGTTTAACAAATCGTGCCCACGGATTAATAAACTGTACCCACGAGTTTCTAATCCGCGCTCTCAGATTTGTAAACCGTGCCTTCAGTTTTTGCAATCTGTACCCACAAATTCATAAACCGTGCCCACGCTTTCACAATCCGTTCCCACGGGTTTGTAATCTGTACTCACGGATTTGTGGCTCGCCCTCATTTTAGAAGAACACGTTGTTAACGAATCTTATTGTATATTGTTTTATTGAATATTAAGTGGAATACATCAAATTGACATATGTCTGCATGCTTAAAGTGATTCTCAACAGCGGGGTGGAATACGATTTAATATGAATGACCTGCATCAAAATCTTTTGTTTATTTGTGATAATCTTAGCACTTTATTATTATTTTCTAACCTGCATTATGACTGATATTTGACGAATTGCTTTGTTCATTTTTTTGTAAGTTTTGGACAAAAGGGTCTTTTAAATATGTAGCCGAAAATGTAATAATAATAATAATAATAATTATTATTATTATTATTATTTGAGTTATAAATGAACTATAAACGAGTTCACTTGGTAATACAGTAATATGTTTGTCATCAAATAATTTATCAATGTTTTATTATTATAGGCTATAAAAACCTTTTACAGTTTTGGATAAAATAGGCCTACATTTTTTGCATAATTTTTGCTTAAAAATAAAGCATTCATAAATTATTTTATGATAAACATATTACTGTCTTAAGTGAACTCATTTATAGTTATTAATATTATTATTATTATTATAATTATTAATATTATTACATTTTAGGCTACATATTTTGAAGACGCTTTTGTCCAAAACTTACAAAAAAATGAACAAAGCAATTCGTCAAATATCAGTCATAATACAGGTTAGAAAATAATAATAAAGTGCTAAGATTATCACAAATAAAAGATTTTGATGCACGTCATTCATAATAAATCGTATGCTACAATTGAGAATCACTAAGCATGCAGACATATGTCAATCTGATGTATTCCACTTAATATTCAATAAAACAATATACAATAAGATTCGTTAACAACGTGTTCTTCTAAAATGAGAGTGAGCCACAAATCCGTGAGTACAGATTACAAACCCGTGGGAACGGATTGTGAAAGCGTGGGCACAGTTTATGAATTTGTGGGTACAGATTGCAAAAACTGAAGGCACGGTTTACAAATCTGAGAGCGCGGATTAGAAACTCGTGGGTACGGTTTATTAATCCGTGGGCACGATTTGTTAAACCGAGGGAACAGTTTGAGAATTCGTGAGTACGGTTTACAAACTGAGCAGACGGATTGCAAAACCGTCACCACGGATTGTTTTTTTTTCGCCCACAGGTGACTTCCCGGGCTCCGTACTTATCTTATCTTTTTACATGTTTTATTCTGTGGCGGAAACAATGCTATGAACGGGCCTTTAACCAGACACATAAAACAACTGAACGGACCGGTATATTACTGATAAGGCTCACAGATGTCTGTACTATCTACAGTGAGGAAAATAAGTATTTAAGTATTTGAACACCCTGCTATTTTGCAAGTTCTCCCACTTGGAAATCATGGAGGGGTCTGAAATTGTCATCGTAGATGCATGTCCACTGTGAGAGACATAATCTAAAAAAAAAAAAATCCAGAAATCACAATATATGTTTTTTTAACTATTTATTTGTATAATACAGCTGCAAATAAGTATTTGAACACCTGTCTATCAGCTAGAATTCTGACCCTCAAAGACCTGTTAGTCTGCCTTTAAAATGTCCACCTCCACTCCATTTATTATCCTAAATTAGATGCACCTGTTTGAGGTCATTAGCTGCATAAAGACACCTGTCCACCCCATACAATCAGTAAGAATCCAACTACTAACATGGCCAAGACCAAAGAGCTGTCCAAAGACACTAGAGACAAAATTGTACATCTCCACAAGGCTGGAAAGGGCTACGGGGAAATTGCCAAGCAGCTTGGTGAAAAAAGGTCCACTGTTGGAGCAATCATTAGAAAATGGAAGAAGCTAAACATGACTGTCAATCTCCCTCGGACTGGGGCTCCATGCAAGATCTCACCTCGTGGGGTCTCAATGATCCTAAGAAAGGTGAGAAATCAGCCCAGAACTACACGGGAGGAGCTGGTCAATGACCTGAAAAGAGCTGGGACCACCGTTTCCAAGGTTACTGTTGGTAATACACTAAGACGTCATGGTTTGAAATCATGCATGGCACGGAAGGTTCCCCTGCTTAAACCAGCACATGTCAAGGCCCGTCTTAAGTTTGCCAATGACCATTTGGATGATCCAGAGGAGTCATGGGAGAAAGTCATGTGGTCAGATGAGACCAAAATAGAACTTTTTGGTCATAATTCCACTAAACGTGTTTGGAGGAAGAAGAATGATGAGTACCATCCCAAGAACACCATCCCTACTGTGAAGCATGGGGGTGGTAGCATCATGCTTTGGGGGGGTTTTTCTGCACATGGGACAGGGCGACTGCACTGTATTAAGGAGAGGATGACCGGGGCCATGTATTGTGAGATTTTGGGGAACAACCTCCTTCCCTCAGTTAGAGCGTTGAAGATGGGTCGAGGCTGGGTCTTCCAACATGACAATGACCCGAAGCACACAGCCAGGAGTGGCTCTGTAAGAAGCATATCAAGGTTCTGGCGTGGCCTAGCCAGTCTCCAGACCTAAACCCAATAGAGAATCTTTGGAGGGAGCTCAAACTCCGTGTTTCTCAGCGACAGCCCAGAAACCTGACTGATCTAGAGAAGATCTGTGTGGAGGAGTGGGCCAAAATCCCTCCTGCAGTGTGTGCAAACCTGGTGAAAAACTACAGGAAACGTTTGACCTCTGTAATTGCAAACAAAGGCTACTGTACCAAATATTAACATTGATTTTCTCAGGTGTTCAAATACTTATTTGCAGCTGTATCATACAAATAAATAGTTAAAAAATCATACATTGTGATTTCTGGATTTTTTTTTTTTTTAGATTATGTCTCTCACAGTGGACATGCACCTACGATGACAATTTCAGACCCCTCCATGATTTCTAAGTGGGAGAACTTGCAAAATAGCAGGGTGTTCAAATACTTATTTTCCTCACTGTATAAATTTCATCTTAACTACAGCGAATGAATTGCAACTTTAACTTACAAGGCCAGCAGCCAAAATAAACTGCTTCTTTATTGACTCCCACGAATAGCCTATGTGTGAATGGAGCTGATATGAAAGATTTATTTGTTGTTGCTGGACACTTACTATTATGCCTGAACAGGGGCGATTCTAGGATTTTCATTTTAGGGGGGCTCAGCCCCCAATGAGGGTATGATTTAAAAAAAAAAAAAAAAAAAAAAGTTAGTTTATGGTCTAATGCTCATTATTAACTAGTTTCATTAATTCATCCAGTCACATGCATATGGCACAGTTTTATAATCACTGAGGAACCGAATGTGAGGTATTTAGGGGGGTTCGGGGGCCCCGAGAAAATTTTGATTTCTCTGCTCTACATATGTACATTTTAAGATGTTTTGAAGGCCAAAGAAATTTGATAACAATAGCTTTAAAACCATGTGTGGGCAGCTGTTTATTTTTCTCTCCTCATCAGCATCACACTCTTTTTCTCTTTGTTTTTATCTTGCTCTGTCTTTTCCCCTCCTAAAGCTGAGCTTTGACTGATATAGGCTTTTCATTTGTGTCTGTCAGTGAAGAAAGTAAACATAGGGTCAACTGAGAGGTTGATTTATGAATCATTTTCTCAGACAAAGCTACCAGGAAAGCTAGGTAACTAAGTTTATTAAATTCATTCACAATATGTACACATTCACTATTGATCTAATACATGGCCGTAGACAGGGCTTTATAATCAAAGAGGTCATAAATTTGAGGTTGTTATGGGGTTAAACATTTTTATTTCTGATATGTGCATTTCAAGACGTTTGAAGGCCAAAAAAGGATAAGAAATAGATTTAAAACCTGCTCTCTCCTCATCTCCATCACTCTTTTTCTCTCAGTCTCCTGATCTTGCCCTGTCTCTTCCCCTCCTAAAGCTGAACTTTTTTAATTTACTGAAGGCTACAAATTGTATTATATTAATTCTCAACATGTACACATGCATTATTAATCTTGTGCCTATGAAAACGGCTTTGTTAATGTTTCTTGTCCCCTCACAATGACATAATTACACGTTATATAGGCCTATTTTCAGCTCAAAATGGCGAAATTAGACAAAAGTTTATTAGTTTTCTAATTATTTTTGTCATTCGTTTAACATTTATGACCTAAAAAACTGTCAAATATAAAATGTTTAGTTTAGCTACTTACACCCAGCAAGCAATTTTGCGTCTAATAGACGTCTAAACATAGCCTAGACGTCTAGGCTAAAATCAGGCTAATTTTGGGCTGTCAGTGAAAATCTAATAGACGTCTAACCATAGCCCAAGAATAGACGTCAAACCATAGCCCAAGAATAGACGTCTAACCATAGCCCAAGAATAGACGTCTAACCATAGCCCAAGAATAGACGTCTAACCATAGCCCAAGAACTAGTCATTAATTAGACGGCTATTAAACGACTACATATATACGTCTAATAGACAGTCAATATGGGTCTAGGCTAAAACAAGGCTGAATTTGGGCTGTCAGTGAAAATCTAATAGACGTCTAACCATAGCCCAAGAATAGACGTCTAACCATAGCCCAAGAACTAGTCATTAATTAGACGGCTATTAAACGACTACATATATACGTCTAATAGACAGGCAATATGGGTCTAGGCTAAACCAAGGCTGAATTTGGGCTGTCAGTAAAAATCTAATAGACGTCTAACCATAGCCCAAGAATAGACATCAATTACACTACATATACATGTAATAGACAACAAAATGAGGCATAAGGATTTTCACTCAAATATAACAGGTTCTCATAAAGGAAAATCCATCCAAACTAATTGAATATAAAGGATTTATTTAGAACAATTATATTAACAACTTAGACAACATTCAAACATAAAAATTAACATAAAATATTGGAAAATTTGTAAAAACGACTTAAGATACTAAAATTTTTAAGAATTAATTGTTAGCTTTATATTCATAACCACCACCCCCTGCTCTCCCTGGTGCTTGTTTAAAATGACCAGAAATTAAATTTTTTATTTCCCATTCAGTCGCCGAAGGAAAGTTGGTCATCACTGCGTCTGTCAAATAAGAAAAAGAAAAATATTATTGCTCAAGAAAAGCATTGTTGACAATCATTTTTAACTAATTACAGTCATTCACTTTTGCTAGGATGCACACTAGAGCTGGCCAATATAGAGTTAACGGAATATAGATTGAGACTATATAATTTATATCAATATTATTAATAAATTAATATCAATAATTGAATTTTTTTGCCTGCATAATGGTGATGCACTAATTATATATATATATATATATATATATATATATATATATATATATATTTATTTTCGAGGTGTAACGATACACGTATTGAACGATTCTGTACGAGGCTTTTGGTTCGATTTCAGTATGGATTTTTAAACAGAACGGTTCATTAGACAATTTTTCCTGCTAACCAAAATTTTTTAATTACAAATGTAGGCACGTCAAAAAGCCTGCTCTTAATGTAAGAGAAATCATAACAAATCGTGACAACAATCGTGCTCTTTCAGGTAGTGACCATATAGACCTGCATTATATGACTGACTGACTGACTGACAAGAACAGTTTGACCTAAAATATCAAAATTAAAACTACTGCGGAAACAAAGACACCTACATCTTGGATGCCCTTAAGGTAAGCTAAAACATACCAAAATTTAATTTCAAAGCAAACTATCCCTATAAATCATTCTTTATCACTTACTCATATAACTCTAATGAACATAAAAAGATACTTATAGGGGTAGTTCACTTAAAAAAAAAAAAAATCATGTAATCATTTACTCACTTTCACTTGGTTCCAAACCTGTATGGCTTTCTTCTGTTTAACACACACAAAAAATATATATTATGAAGAATGTTGGTAACAAGACATTTAATGATAGTCAGTGACAAGTGTTCTGTATATTCAATTGCTGTACTTTGTTGACTGATTGCTGGATAATTTGCGAGTGTCTTTAAAGTGGATTACATCACTCCAGTTCTGATGTTTTTACACTGGCTATCTGTCTGTCAAAGAATTCATATCAAAATACTACAGTTAGTTATTAAATTAACATTTTAAGGCCAAAGTAAATTTCTAATCTTCTGATGCATTATGAACCATCCAGAGCAGACCTCTCAGGTCATCTGGGACAGTAGCCACTAGCCAGCTACTTTTATATCCCCAAAGTCAAAACAAAAACATGGAGAAGCAGCATTCAGTTTTTATGCACCATATATCTGAAACAAATTCACTGAAAACTGAATGTATGCTGCATATTTGAATTATTTTAAATCAAGTTTAAAGACTTTACTGTTTGCCACTACCTTTTATTAATTGGAAAGGAACAAATATTTTTTTATAATTTCTTTTCATGAATGCATATGTTGCTGTTAAGTTTTATGTAAAGTACTTTGAAAATTTGCATTAAATCAAAAACTATTATTACTTACTCTAATCTAATATAAAAACAAAAATATATTAGTATCTTTAATAATAAAATGATAAGTTTCATAGTTTCATGAAACTTCTCATTTTAAAAATAAAATAAGTTTCATAGTTTCATGCTTACCACCTTGAATTTAGATACATTTTAGATTAAGGGCACAGTTGCAATAACACGTGCAGGTAACGTTAACTTGTTGGAGAAAAATAGTAGGCTTACTCTGCAATGGTAATGTTAAAATGTCACGGTCTACACATTATAACAACTAACTACTTTAAACAATAAACATAACAAAAATAACACGCATACTTACAAGATCGAAGTAGAAATTTGAAGGTTTTCAGAGTGTCGCTCGCCCGTTGCTCTCCGACAGCGGCCTCGTTTAAAATAAAATTGAAAATGGAGGAAATGTGTATCGCGAGATCTGGCTAAAGTGATCTAGTCACGCAATGCCAGTAGTCCCAGTAGTCATGTCTCAGTAGTGTTTCGATTGTGCCATCTAGCGGTTGAGAAATGCCATTGCATTTGATTTAATTTGAAATGATAGACAGCCATATCGTAGATTATGTATAAATGTTATGTTTATGTGTGACAGCAAACATTAAGCTGTGTGAGCGAAAACATTTTTAAGACTAATATTCTTATACTATATCGCTGGTCTGTCTGAATCAGGGCTATAGCCAAGCCGTACGTAGACTAGATTGCCTTCATTTCGCCAGGTGGGCTAAAGCAGACCGCATATAGCCCGTCCAATTCAGAGCTAAATCGTGACTACAGATCGACCATGTCTTGAAATGACACATTGAACCTTGTAGATATCATTACCAATGCGAACATGATGCAATATCAACCATCTCATGCACTGCCTGGCAAAAAACTACAATTAATCAGTTTTGACTAAAAGTGGGCTACAATAGCCGGGTCTGAATATGAGCTAAATCGTGGCTACGCATAGCCTACACACATATAACATGTAAAATAAAGCAAACCAAACAACTTGTAATCACAGTAGACTTTGCTTACATGATGGAATATCATACATCTCACAAGTTATTTTGGAAAAAAATACATTTATCCAGATTAAATGTTATTTGGGCTAAAAGTGGGTTACACATAGCCGGACTATATCGGGTCTATATTTAACCCAGACGTTGAAAAGACGGCTATTGCTTGCTGGGCATCTTCTTAACTCGCACTTGACCGTAAACTGAAGCGTCAGTCGTGCTGCTAAAATTCGCGCACAGCAGCTTCTGCGAACACGCATTTGTGTAGCCTACACTTAATCACAAATGTTTAGGGGGGCTAGGCAGAAGTTTAAAAAGGGCCTAGTGACGCCTATGGTTCTCACTCTGCGTGTGTTTCGCGCTGGATGACGGTCATGCTGAGCGGTGCAGGTACAGAGGAGAAGTAGAAGAGAAGAGGATGACACCATTTGCTAAGCGGGGATGTTTTCATTTTCATCCTTACACATACATTTTAAACCACAAACTACGGAGTATGTTTTGGACATTATTTAACCTTGTCAAAGATTATTTATTTTTTTAGAATAACATTTCTTACTCCAAGTTTTAGGGGTGCTGAGCTCCTTTTTAGGGATAGCCTCGCCCATGTGCCTGAATATGGCCCAGACTGAAAGGAAGGGAAAAGCTGTGACTCATTTTCTTTTTAGACATAGAGTTTCCTCTTTTTGTATCTTTCACAGCTGTATCTCCATTTTTCTCTCTCCGTCATCTTTCTTCCTGGTCACACAGATATCCATCCTCCATGACTGGATGTTCCCCTTTCTTCAGTCTTATAAGTTTTGTTGTAATTAAGTTCTATCATCATCACAGATCTGAATAATTGTGGACTGGTCCTCATTATTTGAAGCAGCATCTCTAAAAATGAGTAAAGGAGTCATTAAAAGTCCCCCTGTGGTGAAAATCAAGCTTTTAATGTTGTTTATATGTCTATGTGGTGTTTTTATATGCTTTAAGACAAACCATGTGTAAATGCATGTGTAAGTATTTTCTCCTTAAAACTGCAGTGAACCAAAGACAGTCTCAAAAACACAAAATCGCTGGTGTTTCTGACGTCACAAACTACCTTGTAACCAATCAGATCAACGTGTGATCGTCAAAGAGTGGATCTCTGAGCTGAGTGAGTGAGTGGAGGCGGGGCTCATTTGCATATTCATAGAACTGCATTTGTTAGCCTCATAGCATAATTGCCTACATCCAATTTAAAATAAATTACTTATAGGCAATTATGCTATGAGGCTAACGATATACTAAATGAGGCAAGGGTGTCGAGTTACATTCAACATTTTAACTTAAGCCATGAAGACATTTTTCATTTTGGTGATCAAAGATGAGTTTTAAGGGATAGAATGATTGACTACAGGGGGACTTTAAATGTCGAATGACACATTATTTGATGGGGATCTGTCAAGTCTAATTTCACCCTTCAATGAATGATTTGCTTAATTTGTAAATAAGCAAACTAGATGGTTGACTCATTTCAAACTGTGTTTGACCATGAGAATGGAACTCCTTCAATACATATGCAACACATTAATAAAACTTTAGAAAACAAACAACATGGAGTGGCTGAGGATGGCCTTCCTCTTTAGTGCTGTCTGAATTAGTGATTAAAACAATAAAATCACAACCAATATGAATATGAAACACTATATCTTAACAATATATTTAATTATGTTCATATATGGGAAGACTGCAGGGCTAGTTGTCAAATATAGAGAAGATGCCACAATTTATGTATCTCAGTGATGTTTTAGATAGGGATGCACAATATATCGGCCACCATATTGGTATCGGCTGATATATGTTCATTTTTCAATGGTATCGTTATCGGCCCAATAAAAAAATGTGGCCGATATATTAAAGCTGATAAATAATGGATTATTTCCATCAGCTGAGTCTGAGACACTTCAGATGCATTTTCAACATTTTAAATTGCTTGAAATATGGTTGGAATCACTTCAAAAATGTAAATATAGTTAAGTGCAACACAAGTCTGAAAAAAGATTCTTTATTGCTGGCGATTGTTCCATGAAGAACCCTCATCTTCCACCTTTTCATCGCACAAACGTTCTTTATAGTGTAAATTAGATTTTTAAAATGTTCTTCGCACTAGAAAAAAAAGGTTTTTTTTTAAGGTATGAAAGTCTCTTTGGGGAACAAAAATGACATTGCTGCGAAAACCCCATTTTGGAACCTTTATTGTTTTTTATCTATGTTGGTATCAAATACCAAATTCAATCAAAAATGTCTTAAAATAGCCTATTTTTTTGGCTGTTCTTATGCAGTATTTTATGTTTTATTGTTGTTTAACTCTTTAACGATTGCTGAAAAGCTTTTAAATAACCTATTGGTGGTTGAGGAGAGATTCACTAGTTATATTTATTATTATTATTATTATTAAAGTCGAGTGACGCTTGAGTTGTGCGCGTGATGGGCGACACCTGCCGCTCCCGTGGGACTGTTGTCATGGTCACGCGTGTGCGCGGGCACTATAGCGCCCAACAGTGCGCGCTAAAACACCCGGGAAAGACCCCGTTTACAAGCACACTTCCACCTGAAAACACTGCATTTCCACTGAGACTGACACCGTATGTTACAGTAGGATGCCGATCATGTGGGGAAATCTTCCAGTACAGCATCCATCCCAGCAGTAGAGAATCCTTCGGTGTGTTTGATCAGAGATGTCTAGATTAAGTGACTCTGGCTTTGAGGAAGAGCTTCAGATTTCTCCAGTAAAGGCATGGCATGAGTGTGATTATAAGGAGAGTTGCTTCATCATCCAGAGACACAATGAGCTGCAGTTCCTCGCGCAAAACTGCCTGGCACATCAACCTCAGGTGAGTCGCACGATCACACCTCATACACACTTAAATAGCGTTCGTTCTGTATTAGTATTCAAAGAAACACATTTATTCAGAAACGAAGCATTAAATTGATCAAAAAATTCTAATATTAGTATTACAAAATATTTTTATTCAAAAAGGGATAGTTCAAAATAGACCCAAAAATTTACTCACCCTCATCTCGCTCCAAACCCATACAAGTTACATCTTTTTGATGAAATCTGAGAGATTTCTGTCCCTCCATTCATTGACAGCTACGCAACTAACTTACTTTGACGCTTCAAAACGTTCATAAAGAGATCGTAAAACTATCCACATGAATCGAGCGGATTAGTTCAGATTTTTTTGAAGAGACTCGATCGCTTTATTTGATGAACAGATTGATTTTAGGGCTTTTGACAGAATTTTCATTTTTGGGTGAACTATCCCTTTAAAAGCAGCAACTGACCATAGACTGTGGAACTGACACTGAAGAAGACTGGAGTTATGATCCTGAAAATTCAGCTTTGATCACAGGAATAAATTACATTTATATAGGCTATATATTCACATAGAAAACTATTTCACAGTATTTTCACTTGTTTAATCAACAGCTGAATATGGCCTTACAAAAAATTACTGCAGTTTTTTAGAAGTAATACTGCAGTTTTTGTTACATATAGAAAATGCAGTTTTTTGGACACGAAAAAACTGCAGTATTGCAGTATAGCTGGAGTACAACTGCAGTTTTACTCAGTAGTAGTACTACAATATAACTGTGGTATTACTGCAATACTACTGCAATATAACTGTGGTAGTACTGCAATAATACTGCAATATAACTGTGGTATTACCACAATACTACTGCAATATAACTGTGGTGGTACTGCAATACATAACACAACTAAAGTGCAATTAGCCTACAATACTACCAAAATGCAATACTAATAAAATGCTGTACAATACCATTGAAATACAACCAGAATAAGTTTATTTTTACACATCTGCAATATAATGAATTAAGGTACAAAACAACTGCAATGCAACAAATGTGATTTTACTTTTTTTTATATAACTTCAAATAACAGGCTGGGAGTTAGACAATGTATTTAAAGTCTTTATTTATAAATCATGCATATATCTTCCCCCACATTATTCAGAGAGGGTGCGTTTGAAGAAGAGCTTATCCTCATTATTCCACTTGGTTCTTTTAACTGCCTTCATCTCAGATGTGGAAACAATATTTTGGATGTAGTCTGGAAAAACAAACAAAAAGAATCAGAGAAACCCTTTCAGTTACACTCTTCACCTCAGGGATATATTATGCCTAAAATGAATCTGCAAGTTAATCTCTTAAATTTAACTTGGTGTCAGCAAGTGTTTGTGGAAAGTATTCATAGTAATTAGTTATTTTTTTATGGTTTACTGTTCAGCATTAATAATAGCTTTGAAGTTTGAACACTCCAGGTAAAAGAAGTTAAATTACTCACCCTCGTGTCGTTCCAACCCCGTAAGACTTTCGTTCACCTTTAAAACACAATTGAAGACCTTTTTGATGAAATCTGAGATCTTTCTGTCAATTGACAGTCTACACAATTTGCCCAATAACATGCATTTCTGGAAAAAAGCAGAAAGACACAATCATTTTTAAATGCTGGGAGTGCATCTGTTTCACCCCAGCCATTATCTTCTGTTTTTACATGTTACCAGTGCATCTTTTTTTTATTTTTTTTATTGTGAATAAATATTTTTTTTATACAAAAACAGCTCTTTATGTAAAATTCACTTTATAAAAGACCCACACTTCTAACTTTCATTCATGGTTTAGTGTAAGATTTTTGCCCATCTTGTGGAAAATGCTGTTTTAAAGGTTAAAAATCATCAGTAGATCACTGCAGAGCTCAACTACATTTATTTGAATGAATAAATGAGGGAGAGTGAGAAAGATTGTGCATATGTGAATTACCTGTGTCTGTGCAGCATCACTCTAGTGAAGCTGTCAGTTTAATTACTCCAAAAACAGCAACGTTAAGACCTTGTTGCTTAGAAATATGTTTCTGTGTGAGAGGGACTGTATGTGTGTGTGTTACAGTAAAGCAGCACATTAATTCAGAATGATGATTAATCTGACTGTAACTACCTGTGCATTCATTATTTGAATGCACACCTTCCAGTCAATCAGAATCGAGTATTCAAACAGACTATGCTATAATACAAAAGAAGAGAGTCCACAAGCAAACTGTTGAGAAATGATGTTTAGTACTGAGAATAATTGCTGTGGTAGAACTAGATTTCATTACCTTTCCACTCCTTCAGCTCTCTCTCGGTTTTTATCCTGAATCTGCGCTAATATTGTAAATCTTCTTTTAGCTCTTTGATTTCATTTTTTAAATCCTCAATCTCTTCACGTCTGAATTCTTTAATGGCTGAGGAAACAGACGACTTCGTACACTTGATTCCCTTCAGCATTCCCTTGGTTCCTGAAGTACAATATCAGTCATTATGCATTCTAAACTATAAAGATAATAGTTTATAAAAGCTATAATAAAGATTGTAGCTTACCGTTATTTGAGTGCATCTTTGTTTAACCGCAGCCATTATTTTCTGTTGGATTACATTTTTGGTCTTCTGTTTTTAGTTGTTACCAGAGCTTTTTCCTGAAAATAGCAATCACACAATAAAAAGTATTTCTAAAAAAAAATCCTTTTCTGCACATTAATGTCAATTAACTATTGAACATAATTGCTTGTATTTTTTTATGTATATCAAGTAGTGTCCGATATTCCAAAGAAATTTAACGGTAACACTTTACAATAAGGTTCGTTAGTTAACTACATTAGTTAACATGAACTAATAATGAACTGCACGTATACAGCATTTATTAATCTTTGTTAATGTTAATTTCAACATTTACTAATGTTTTATTAAAACCTTGTAAACATTAGTTAATGCACTGTGAACTAACATGAACTAACAATGAACAGCTGTATTTTTATTAACCTTGACAAAGATTTACAAATACAGTAACAAATGTATTACTCATGGTTAGTTCTTATTGTAAAGTGTTACCAATTTAACATAAAACAAATATAAGTACAATTATCATTATCATTAATAAACTGAATTTTGTGTACAGTGAAAAAAATAAAATAATAATGCTGCAAACAGAGCACAATCTGTTGTGACGCAGCTCTAAAAAGTAAACAGTGTAAAACTACAGTAAGCGCGTTTCCTCTTGCTCACACCGGTTTGAATAACATATAACGTTACTTAAAGTCTTTTTACATATCTCTAAAATTAAAATAAACAGATTTGAGGGCATTATTATACGTTATACTCACCGCTAAACTGAATGACTTGACAAGGCCAACCTCGCTTATTGAACTTCTTTTCTTCCAGAAAACGCTTCTCTTCCGTCCCACTTGTGAATGACCACGGGTTGTATTTGTCATGTCTTTGTGTTTTAATTGTGAGAGTTCACAATTATGAACGTATATGAATGATGTCGTCAGTGAATAATCAACCAAACCGTATTTTATGAAGCAGACACTACGGGAAAATACGCTGACTGACCCGTAACCCGTAACGAGCATCAGCTGATCTCGAGACTCGTTGTCAGGACAACGACCGCTGCGCGTTCGCGCGAAGGAAGAAGATCTGGTCACGTGCGGGCAATTTATGCGGGTGAAAAAGTTCAGCATAACTGCAGTACAGATACAAACGGCAGACCTATGAAGACTTAAGATGCAAAAGCCAAAAAGTCCATCTGAAGGTTTTTTTATTTATTTAAATAAGCTTTTTTTCTTTTCTTTTTTTTTTCCTTTTCTTTTTTTATAAAGCTCCTTTATTTAGGTTCAATAATTTCACTTTCAACTAAAATGACCTCATTGCCATCAAAAGCTAATTTAAAAAAAAAAAAAGTAAGATGAGGTTTTTGCATTTAAAGTCTTCACATGCATATCAGTGTTATTGTTTCAATCTGGTTTCAATACTTCATTATACTGCAGATCTACAGTTGTACTGCATTTATACTTCACTATAATGACGTTGTACTTTTTGTACTGCAGTTTTACTGCTGTTGAACTTCAATGTACTGCAGTTATATTGTATCTATACTTCGTTATACTGCAAATCTACAGGTGTACTTCATTGTACTGCAATTATACTGCTTTGAACTGCAGTTTTACTGCAGTTGTACTTCATTGTACTGCAGTTATTTTTTGTAAGGGTGATGATATTGGAATTTTAGTTTGGGGGATAAAAATGAGCAAAATCATCTTAAATTAACAGGGCTGCGTTCAGGTCCAAAACTGTCATGCCCTTCAATCACTAACTTTTTTTTATTTTTATTTTTTTTTATCACTAACTTCCCTCCGTCTCCGTCACTCGGATACGTCACATTGCTTACGTTGCATGAGTGCCCACTACTGGCGGAACCTTTGAATTGGAACGTGTCCTTGATCACTTAGAATTCACTATATGGGGTTGATTTATTATTTATTTTTTTCCCATACGAAATTGTTAATTTCGGTGTATTTGAGTTGTTTCATTTTTTTATTTAATTTTTATCATTAATATATCGTAGAGTTGTTTGTGGTGGGGTAAATTAAACGCACTATGCGTTGACGTCACAATCGTGTTGCATTGTGGTATATGGAGCTGCCTGAAGTGTACATATGAAGTAGACTCGCTCTCTTGGTCAAAATCGAGGGAGCAAGCCGGTGTGGTATAGTATTCTGTAACCGTATAGTATTCTGTAACCCTGAGGACCCAGTTAGTATGCCAGTAGTATGCCTGATCTAAATCTGTTCTCGCGATACGGTAAGGCAGTATCAGTGCAGTAATATCAGGTAAAGCTCATAGCACGATCATCGGATAACGTTAGCTGTATGCTATGCTACTATCTAAGCTAACTAAAAAACACACTAACAACGAGAAATGTTTAATTTCACAATCTATAGCTTCGGTTAAATACTAGTATATGAACCGTATAATTTAAAATACATTAAATACATTAATGATTCGTTATAACGTAGTACAAACGTCTTCTATAATAAAGTGATTTTGTATGATTTGTAACCAGGCACTAAAGCGATTACCCATAAAACGGGCTTTGAACCAATCGGATTGCTTGGGTCCTCAGCCCGGACCCATTACTATACGGTTACAGAATACTATACCACACCGGGTCTGTCCCAGGTCTGTCCATTCCCTCGTCCACTTCACGAAGTGGAACCATAGGAGTGGAACGCACTTCAAAATGGCGGCCGGGATTCCCCCGAGGGGAAGTGCTTAGGGCAGTTCGCAAGTGCGTGTCTTAAAGTGGATTGGAACGCAGCCCAGGAAATCCCTATTGCTGTATCTGAATAAACAGGAGATTGAAATGCTTTGATTAAACATGACCAATAAACACACAACTGCCTTATTCTGTGTAAGAAGCCACATCATCTCACAGAAGGGTGAGCTCAACTGTCGTTATGAAGTGAGTTTTGGAGTAAAAGCATGTTATTAGATGTCTTTTGTTGGACAAGAGGTTATTAAATGCTTCTCGTGTTTGCTGTTTGAGGCGTGTTGCTTTTTCAAATGCACATTAAAGTGATTCAAACTCACAGTGCTTTCAGATGGAGCAGCGTTTACAGAGCCGTACGTCAATGACAAACTGCACATACAAAATTATCGCAGCCTTTGCGATTTCAAAATCGCAACATCTAAAAAAATATGTTTAATCTGGTATGAATGTGACCTGCGTCAGTTGCATGGCTTCACTGCCATTCATAAATCCTCTCCCGTGGCCTCATGGGATAGTAAAGTGTCCATCATATACACTTCAGAATCTCACAGGAAGTAGTAGGTCATCCGGGGACTTTTTGTCTACTCTTTTATGAGTGTACTGTGACACTTTTTTTTGGTCACATACTGTTTTAGTATGGGAAATGCAATATTGTACACAGCCCTAGATATCCTTCTGACAACTAGCCAGTCTCCTCTATTACTGTTGTTGTTCTTACTGTTATCAATGATATTATTGCTTTGCCTGGTAATTTTTACATGATTTCTTTATATCCTGGTAGATTACGGCAGAGGCTCGCAGCAAACTGGTCAGCTGGCTCATAGCTGTACACAGACAGCTCAAACTGTCTTTTGAGTCCTGCTGTTTGGCTGTTAATATCATGGACCGTTTCTTGATCACAACCTCAGTCGCTGCAGACTGCTTCCAGTTACTGGGAGTGACGTCTTTACTGATCGCCACTAAACAGGTGGAGTAGAGCGCTCTCTTTTCCTCAGCAGTTTCATTGTGCTGTTTCTGGTTATTGTTATTAAAGGGTTATTTCACCCAAAATTGAAAATTATTCCATCATTTATTCACCCTCAATCCATCATAGCTGTATATGACTTTCTTCTTTAAGCCGAATACAATCAGAGTTGTATTAAAAATATCCAGACTCTGCCAAGCTTTATAATGGGAGTGAAAGGAGGATGAGATTTTGAAGCCCAAAAAAGTGCATCCATCCATGATAAAAGTAAAATAAGCTAGTTATTTTAGTTGATAAAGTTTTAAATATGGATATTTTTCTATTTATCTCTACACAAATGCATCGCTTCACTTCAGAAGGCCTTTATTAACCCCTTGGAGCCGAATGGATTTACTTTTATCATGGATGGATGCACTTTTTTGGGCTTCAAAATCTCATCCTCCATTCACTGTCATTAAGCTTGGAAGAGCCAGGACATTTTTTTCTTCTTCAATGTTTTATTTCTTATTTTTACTAAAAGAATAAGAAAAATATACATTATACATAATTTAAGAACCAAGAATAAAACAGAACAGAGAAGCACCCCCCTTATCACTTCAAGAAGTGGACAGAAAACAATAACATCAGACTGGGATCTGCGTAGATTATAATCTTGACTAACAACTCCAAATATGGCTGTCGACATGGCCAGAGCAATGAATTTAAGCTTGGAAGAGCCTAGGGTTGCGCGATATGCTCCATTTTCATATCGTCCTATCGTCAGCCTGTGAGATCGGCGATACACGATATTATCGTGAGGGGGCGGGGCTTACTTATTTGATTATTAACTTGCTTATTTACTCATCAATTTGCTTGTTTTATTACTTCGTTTTAAATGAGAATCTTTTTTCTATTTTGCTAGCAAAGGTGGAGTGTTTATTAATAGGCTAAATCAGGTTATTTCCTGGTATAGTGAGGTAAAAAAAAAAAGATCCTAATCATTCTTGTATCTGACTCGGAGTATTTCAACATGTCAGCGGGAAATTTACGGACACACATTATCCTCTCATGCCGTTACAGATCTGCAGCATTTTGACTGTTTGACGAGATGTGAACACGTTTTAATTTCTTGTCAAGAAAGAGTCGGAGTCTGCGATATATGTCCTCCTACCAGTGCTCTCTCTGTCTGGATGCACTTCACATGCGCACCGCACTTCAATAACGCAGGTGTTTTAAATGCCAGGAGAAATCAGAGGCAAAAATCTAAAAGTCGATCGGTTATACGCCGACTTAAACTTATGACTTGACTCTGATAAAGGAAAACGGGTTAATCCGTTTACATGACCACATGCATTGTCAGTTTATTCAGCATAATCGAGTTAATAACGTGCATGTAAACGCGCTCAATCCCTGAAAACGAAAGCAGAAACGGACTGAGATTTCGCTGCATTAACAGCACGTTCTCTCAGAGTCGACGGTGGATAACGGTAGGCTACAGCAACTATCTTAATTTACTGGCTGAATATTTCTCTTGTGGACTTACATTATTGACAGCGAAAAAATTAGAAGAATATTTCTTGTTAAACAAGTTTGAAGTTGCTTGTGATTTTCACAGATGGCAGAGTTTCACAGATGCTTCGTGAACTAAAGACTTTTATTAGGCCTAGGCGGCCTATATCATTTTATTGATATTATTATTATAATTAATTTTTTGTAATTGTATTGTTTTTAGTGTTATTCGTGTCATTAAATATTTTGTTAATGTGCTATGGAAACAAAATACTGACGAACAACGATGCCGCGTCTTCATCTAGGCTCTGTATAAAAATTATGCGTCTGTTAAAGCACTCTTGACAATTTGTGAATGGATCACCTTGCAATGAAATTTCGTTGTGGGATGTAGTTTTTGTTTTGTCTGTTTTAAAAACATTTTCTTTGAGGAGTCCTCATACGCGCGTGATATGGTGCAAGTGTGGTTATGTGGTGATGTCGTTATGAATTTAGGCAAGGCAAATATAATTGTAGTTCTAGTTCCTAATTAATTTAATAACTATACTAGCTTCATAATAATAATAATGATTTAATACATTAATGGAAAAACGAGCCAATTATCGTATTGATATCGTCAAAGGCATCTGCCATCGGCGATATCTCTGTCTATCGTCGATACACGATACTATCGTCTATCGGCACAACCCTAGAAGAGCCAGGACATTTTTTAATATAACTCAGATTATATTCGTCTGAAAGAAGAAAGTCATATACACCTAGAATGGCTTAAAGGAGAAGTTCACTTTTAAAAAAACTTTTGCTGATAATTTACTCACCCCCATGTCATCCAAGATGTCCATGTCTTTCTTTCTTCAGTCGAAAAGAAATTAAGGTTTTTGATGAAAACATTCCAGGATTTCCCCCAATATTATAGAGTCCAATGGGACCCAAACGGTTCAAGGTCCAAATGACAGTTTAAGCACAGCTTCAAAGGGCTTTAAACGATACCAGACGATGAATAAGGGTCTTATCTAGCGAAACGATCGGTCATTTCAAAAATAAATAAAAAAGTTTAAGTTTTATAAGCACAAATGTTCGCCTTGCTCTGTTCTGTGATGCGCGTTCGTGATGTCACGTAATACGCAATTACGTTGAAAAGGTCACGCTTGAAAAATTTCTGTCCTGAAGAAAATTTTCTTTTTGGCTTTTTAATATTAAAACATCCAGGATACGCACACGAAATGGGCATTTTAAACGATAAACTGACACAAATACATTTGAAAATGTGTATATGGTCCTCCTTCCGCACATTTGTAAACACGTCAAGCGTGACCTTTTCAACGTAATTGCGTATTACGTGACGTCACGAACGCGCATCACAGAACAGAGCAAGGCGAACATTTGTGCTTATAAAACTTAAACTTTTTTATTTATTTTTGAAATGACCGATCGTTTCGCTAGATAAGACCCTTATTCGTCGTCTGGTATCGTTTAAAGCCCTTTGAAGCTGCACTGAAACTGTCATTTGGACCTTGAACCGTTTGGGTCCCATTGGACTCTATAATATTGGGGGAAATCCTGGAATGTTTTCATCAAAAACCTTAATTTCTTTTCGACTGAAGAAAGAAAGACATGGACATCTTGGATGACATGGGGGTGAGTAAATTATCAGCAAAAGTTTTTTTAAAAGTGAACTTCTCCTTTAAGGGGGAGAAAATCATGGGGGAATTTTCATTTTTGGGTGAACTATCCCTTTAAGTCCTACTGAAGTGTGTCAAAACACTCTAAAGTTCAACTAATTGCATTTAATATGAACTTAAACGATAACACATTTTAATTTAATTGCATTAACATATTTTAAAGTGTTCTTCTTTTTCACAAGGGTTAGTACACACTATTCAGACACAATGGATCACAGATATGGACACAGTGTGTGAATCTGAGTGTGTAATTCTGATCTTTGTGTTTTCCAGGTTGAAGTGTATTCGCCTCGCATCACACAACTTCTGTCGCTTTGCTGCAACTCTTTTTCCAGGGAACAGCTGTGCAATCTCGAATGCCTGGTCCTTCTCAGACTCAATTTTAGACTGGCTGCACCAACTCTGGCTTTCTTTCTGGACTATTTCACCAGTCGCCTTACTGGATGCCAGAGTGGTGGAGCCATCGATGAGATGGTCAGTACCCCGGATACAGAAGCATGGCAGGAGCACAGAGCTGTTGAGATCAACTGGAAATGGTTGGCTTGCAAAGTGTGTGAACTGAGTCTGGCTGACTACACATTCAACAAGTATATGCCTTCTGTGATAGTGCAGTGTGCTGTGAAACTGGCAAAAGATCTGCTGAAGACACAGTCAGTGCAGTGCACAGACTCATTGAAGACATCCGAGTCATTCTGTTCTGAAGAGTATCCACCATTGACCTGTGAAAATCAGGTGTTATTTCAGCAGTGCACAGACGATCTGAAACTGTTGGTTTCTCTTAATCAAGACGCAGTCCAGGATCTCATAAGTCTATAATCCATTATCATGCTGTAAAATGATCACATGGAAAATTTGCTTAAAAATGCAAAGATCCCTGCTGAAAAATCCAGCATGAATTTCACGTTGGTCCAGGCTGGTTTATGCAGGTTTAGCTGGTGGAAAAGCACAGTTGTTCATGTTGTTCTCAAGCAAATCTGAGCTGGTGTATCTGGTGTATCCAGCATCCCATGATGGTCCCAGCATGCAAAACATTCCTTATGCTGGTGATTTTTCACCAGGGATACTGAAATTGACCACAC
Organism: Vimba vimba; assembly: GCA_022828995.1. Lineage (NCBI taxonomy): Eukaryota > Metazoa > Chordata > Actinopteri > Cypriniformes > Leuciscidae > Vimba > Vimba vimba. Next base: position 46,630,629 of record CM040820.1, on the reverse strand, counting down.
TGAATCCTTTAGTATTCCATATGACTCAAAAAGCTGATTTAAAGGGATAGTTCACCCAAAAATTATCCCATAATTTACTCCCCATCAAGCCACCCTAGGTGTAAATGATTTTCTTCTTTCAGCCGAACACACAATCCGTTATATAAAAAAATACCCTGGATCTTCCAAGCTTTATAATGGGAGTGAATAGTAACTGAGATGTTGAAGCCCAAAAGTGCATCCATCCATCATTAAAGAAATCCATACGGCTCCAGGGGTTAATAAAGGCCTTCTGAAGCGAAGCCATGTGTTTGTATAAGAAAAATATCCATATTTATGACTTTATAAACTATAATCATCACTAGCTTCCGGTAATGGCTGTACGCGAGTCTAGTTCCGGCGGAAGAGTGACCTCTGACCTCGGTAACAAACTCAAGCTCCTCCCACATTTCTCTTTAAAAAATCTCGTTTTAGACTTCTAATTTGTGACCGGTGTTTTGTTTTGCTCTCTCCTCTGCACTTCCGCGTTCATCAATACGTCATGTGTCGGGTCAGAGGTCACTCGTCATGTGTCGGGTCAGAGGTCACTCGTCATGTGTCGGGTCAGAGGTCACTCGTCCGTCGAAACTAGACTCGCGTACGGCCGTTACCAGAAGCCAGTGATTATTTTTTATAAAGTTATAAATATGGATATTAAAAATGCATCAATGCGCTTCAGAAGGCCTTTATTAACCCCCCCGGAGCCATATGGATTACTTTTATCATGGATGAATGCGCTTTTTTGGGCTTCAAAATCTAAGGTACCATTCACTGCCATTATAAAGCTGGGAAGAGCCAGGATATTTTTTTATACAACTCCGATCGTGTTCGGTTGAAAGAAGAAAGCCATGTACACCTAGGATGTATTGAGGTTGAATAAATTATGGGATAATTTTCATTTTTGGGTGAACTGACCCTTTAAAGGGTGCATTTATAATACACATAAAACAATATACAATACTTTTCATGCAGTCAAGCAGTATTTGTCCCAAAAATATTTATACAAAACGGTTTTATTTTAAATGTATATTTATGTAGAATCGAAGTTTTGTCATTTCTGTTTGTAATAACTAATTGAAGAAGAACTCATGTGAAAATGCAATCTGAACTTAAATTGTTGTAATTAATAAATGCTTTCTTTGGAATACAGACCTAAGGCTGGTCTCTTTTTAAAGAAGATCCTCAGCAGATTATTGACAGTGAAAAGGGAAGGGTAAAAAAAGTTATAGAACTTTAATTTTACCGTAAAGCAAATGTACTGCACTAAACATTTTCATTCAAAACATATTTTACAAAATAATTTGGACTCTAAAATCAAATCCATATATATCTAACCAAGGTGTGTTCCAAATTTGAAGTTTATATATCACAATTATTGAAGTTCTTAATGAGATTTTTGGTGCGTTCAAGTCCTTACTTATGAGGGTGGGAACTAAAGTCGCACTTTCGTAGGAGCAAGATGGCGGTGTACTTTCTCTTAATTAATTACACAAAAATACTGCAAGGTTCTTAAACTCTAGTTCTAAAAAATTAAGGACAAAGAAATGTGCACAAGTGTGCTTTGCTGTTTTATGTTTTAATTAATGTATGAAGCTTTATCATTACATATTACATTGTTATATTATAATGCCATCAAATTCTGTGCAGGCTATTATAGCTCAATGCGCTGTAAATAGAAAAGCCTGACAATATCACTGCTAAATACCTTTCGGTATTGTGGTATTCCACCATGTTTCTCACTGAAATGCACCCAGCTCTAAAGATCGGGGTTTAAAGAAAATCCCGAGCTCCCCACTCGTATTTACGACATTGTGGTGGCGTTCATGTGCGTTCAATTAGTAAATACGATCTTTACGAGATGACTTGAATGCACCATTTGTTTAGGCACTATATCAAAAATAGCCACCAGGTGACAACCACAATTTTTTGACCTGTTCTCCTGTAACAAATTTTTTTCTTTTTTTTTTGGGTGAGCTATCACTTTAAGAACTAGTCTGACCCAGTCGCTCTTTTCAGATTCAAATGAGACCAATCCACCTTTTATGTGACTTAGAAAATGATGAAATGTCTTTAGACTAACTTGTAAGACCTGTCTAAACAGTTTATGCAACTGGCCACTGGGCTTTAATGAACTAATGATATGTTTACCTATATTCTTCATACTATTTTGATAATGTTTCTAATTGTTTCTTGTAGTTACCTATCTATCTTGCTGCAGGCCATGTGAGTGGCTTCATTGCACAAGTCGTTTAGTCAGCAGACAGGGCGTGGAGGAAATTAAGTGAAATGAGAAAAAAAAAAGAATGACATAGTCTTCATAGTTGCCAGATCGCAGTGAGTGACACATATATACACCTACTGAAAGAAACAACAAACAAACAATGTAATAATTTGTTACACCAATCACAGAGTAACATTCTCATTTGAGCGTGTGAGGTTTTGAATTTGCCGGCCTGTTATTGGCTGGCGGTGTTTGAGGGGCGGGGCTTCAACTCAAATCACTCACCGCTTGTGACTCCGAAGGCATGTAGTCTGACTGACTGACTGACTGTCTGTGAACCGTGAAACGGTTGGAGTTTGTATGGAAACAAACGGCTTCCGTTAAATAGCGAGGATATTTTATAATTTTTAGGCTTTTTTCATTAGGCTGTAGCACAGACGTGTTGTTCGGGTTATTTTAGAGAGCCTCTCACAAAGCGTCCGAAGACATGCTCTTTTTTTAATGTATTCATAGTGAGCCTTTCTATTATGTGTATATGACGGTTTATTTAACAAGTGTTTTACACTCGTACCGAATGAACTAGCCATTCAAAGCGATAATAAAACGTCGGAGAAGATGTCAGAGAAGAGATACTCCAGCATGGACGAGTCCTCGCTCCGCAATCTGGTGAGTTCAGCTCCACAAATGTCACTTTTCTTCAGGTATAACAGATTAGCTTTAGCGTCACTTTGGTTTTGGACCGAATTCTTTAATAATAATGCTAAAAACAATGGCATTTGCTTTATCTAGTGTTCACATCCGTATGATAAAACTGCTCGTGTAAACAATTATTCGAACTCTAGCACGTGCCATGTTGTAAAGCGGTTAAAAATTAACGAGGTCCATTTGAAAAGTTTCTTATAACTTAGTTAAACCTTAACAATAACACCGATGATGATGATGATGATGATGATTATGCTGTTGCCAATAATAATTTATTTATTTTCAATGCCAAAATCTAAAATTTTATAAACGTTTGTCCAGCTTCTCTATGTTTTTTTTTTTAAATTATTATTATTAAAAACTTAAATTCACAAGATTTTGAACTTACTTTGGAGATTTATAGTGAAAAACAGACTTGCAAAAAAGCAGATTTATAAAATCTAGAAATACCAATTGATTTCAGTATCAGTCAGGTTTTATGTAAAAGTATTTCTAGTTTGCAGACATAACATGATTCTAATAGATAAATAATTAAATTCTGAAATAAAGATGTTAACAGCACATTTGAGAAATATGATTAAAATGCTCACTCACATGAGATGTGAGACATCAGTGTAGAGAAAAAAAAGCTATTTTATATGGCCACTTTATGATCATTCAAGTCATAGAGATGATTGTGGTTAGTTCACTCAAAAATGAAAACTCACATCATTTACTCACCCTCAAGACTTTCGTTCATCTTCAGAACACAAATGAAGATCTTTTTGATGAAATCTGAGAGATTTCTGTCCCTCCATTGACAGCTACGCAACTACCACTTTGACGCTTCAAAACTTTCATAAAGAGATCGTAAAACGAATCCATATGAAGTAAGCGGTTTAGTCCAAGTTTTCTAAAGAGACTCGATTTATATGATGAACAGATTGAATTTAGGCTTTTATTCACATATAAACATAGATCAGCGAACATTAAAGGAATAGTTCACTTTAAAATGAAAATTCTGTCATCATATACTCACCCTCATGTTGTTTCAAACCTGTATGAATTTCTTTCTTCTGCTGAATAGAAAGGAAGATATTTAGAAGAATGTCAGTAATCAGGCAGTTTCTGGTTCCCATTGACTTCCATAGTAGGAAAAAAATATACTATGGAAGTCAATGGGACCCAGAAACTGTCTGGTTACTGACATTCTTCTAAATATCTTCATTTGTGTTCAGATGATGAACGAGTCTTACGGGTTTGGAATGACATGAGGATGAGTAATTGATGACAGAATTTAAATTTTTTGGCTATCCCTGTACTGAATGTACACAATTTATATACTACAGACAGAACATAACAACAGAGCATGAGTCAGCAGCGCAGTCTAGAGTGATGGCACAGATCAGCACGTGTGTGATCCACCAGACAGTCTAAACAGAGTATGAGTGGAAAAATGAAATGTCCAACAAGTAGTCGCACAGAACACAGCTTGAGTCAGTGTGTGCAATATGAGACTGACGAAAAAGAACCAAACAAACACATGAGGTGTGAAGCAGCAGGAGATAGTAAACAAGCGTCAGTCATGCATCCAGGTGGATACATGTCAGGATAAAGTCCTAAATGTTTGGGATGAATTAGAGTCAGCTAAACGCATACAAAATTGCACTATTTACGTTAAGACCGTTATATACTTCAAGCGTACTCGCAGTATGAACTAGTAGTAGTATTTTGAACAAAATCAGGCCAAAATGAAATTTGTTTGGAGATTGTTTCTGATTTTGTTATTCAGAGGAAATTTAATGAATCCATATTCATCTAAATGTCACTCACAGTTGTGTGGGTGTCGTCGACTCGAGATGTTTGCTGATAGTATACCACAGCTTGCATATTTCAAAATCAAATAATGAAATCTGTTCCAAGTGAACAGCAACACTGACGAAGTACAGTTTTACTTGAGACTTGCAAAAAATGACATGATCTGACTGGTTTCTGTTGAGTCGGTTCAGTGGCGGTACATGGTGCCCTAGGCGAGATATGACGTTCTTGGAAGGGAACAAATAATTTCCAATGAAAGTAGTGGGTTGAACGGAGAGCAGTTGTGTGAAAAGATGGGAATGGGAATGTGGGAGCAGCGTGTTCTGCCTATGCCAATATCAGACACTAGAGAGACATTTACATGATGCAATCTGTCCAAATTTTGTAAAAGTCTACAAATTGGTAATTTAGATCGAGAAGGGACTCAAGAATATAAGATAGAGGTTATCTAAACATGCCACTGCACATTCAAGCAATTTTAATTTGAATGCAGATTAAAATCTATATGCGAGGTTTGTTAATTAGTACTTTGATAAGTGCTTCAGGTGTTTCACAGACCAAATTGCCTTGGATGTGTGTCTATTACAACAACAACAACAACAACAAAAATCATTAAATTACTTACAGTGTGACAATGTGACAACTTTTCAGGATTGTTCCTAATAAAAAAATTCCCGAAGATAACGAATTCCTAAAGAACTGAATAATCAATTGATTCGAGTCACGAGCTTCATAAAGCTAAATTGTAAGGCATGGGTTAAACCGTCAATGCAGTGAGTGTTTTGGACTCATAACTGTAACACAAAGCACAAAACCTGCATTCAGAGCAATAGGGAAAAATAAATACTATCCGTTTTTTCCCCACCCTTATTTCTCTATGGGTATTTATGTTTGAAAAATCAGGTCATGCCAACATGAGGCGGTTAGGCTAGTTAACTTATGCTTATCCATCTTGGTGGGCTGCCAGCTGGAACAAAATGGTCTACAAGGTTAACCACCAGCTTTTAGTGCATATATGCCAAATATCATCCAAAAATGACCAGCCTTGACCTAATAGGAACTTTGTACAATAGGGATGTCAATGCAAGTAGTTTGGTATCAAGTCAATAATTTAATTCAATAGAGCTCTAGGCTGTCTGATCGACAGGACGTGTATGTGTATGGGAACAAATGCTATATGAATATCTCTTGCTTTAATAACACGTGAATAGTAAAATGGGCATTTTGACCAAGTGCACTTAACTGTGTTATTAATGTAAACAGTCAGTCTGTTTTGAAGGGATTGTCCACCCAAAAATGGAAATTCTGTCATCTGATCAACCTCAAGTTGTTCCAAACCTGTATAAGTTCCTTTCTTCCAAACATGGGTAACCAAACAGTTGATGGTCCCCATTGACTTCCATTTAATTTTTTTTCCATACCATGGAAGTCAGTGGGGACCCTCAACTGTTTGGTTACCCATGTTTGGAAGAAAGGAACTTATACAGGTTTGGAACAACTTGAGGGTGATTGGATTTCCATTTTTGGGTTTACTATCCCTTTAAGTTGGTGGAATGTAAATAGGACGTGTATGTTGAATGTTAAACCACTCACCGCTCCTCTTAAAGGGATGGTTCGGAGTAAAATCAACCTAGGGTCCTTTGCACCATGACCTCGAGCCAAACACCCCCCAGAAGCCTTTTTCCCCTTGGTTGAACATTATTAAAGTTAGAGCTTATTTAGAGAGATCAGCCGGATGGCTTAGTGCAGGCGCTAATGGATCCAATGATGCATCTCGTAAATTACCCCACTAATAATGCCCAGAATGGTACCAAACTTCTACAGTAGTACAAATAGGTTCTGTACTCATAAAACGAGGCATTGGAAAGTTTGTAAGTACATCAGGAGTTTATTTAAATAACACTTGCCTGACGGCTAATGCTATCGCTAACCCGGACGTCGAGGTCACTTCAGTGGTTTGGGAAAAGCCCGTAAAAGTCCTGGGAGAAAGCGATGCATAAGGATGACAGCTTGTAAACAATGTCATGTAAGTCACATTTACCTCAGAAAAACCAAAACTAAAATCATAGAGAAGCTCTGGTAATAAATTCACAGTAGGGCGACAATTTGTGTGAATTATTGTTTTCACCCACTGTTCGTTATGAATTTGAATGTTCATTTATAGGCTATTGACAACTTTGACTAAATTTGTTTACGACGCCGCCGTTGTTTATGCTCACTGGGAAACGCGAAGCTAACGTTATCTTGCTATTATTGCGTCCTTGTATGGGAGCTATAGTTATAACCTCAGGTGGCGAAACGATTTAAAGATAATGTTTCTCTTTTTCTGCATTCTGTTCTGCAATATATAAAAGCACTTATCTAACTTGGCGACATTACACATTGAATGAAGTATCAGTAAAACTCAACTTTGTTGTTTGTAGTGACTACTTTGACTTTCCTTTATGCCGGAAGGGAGGGGAGGAGGGAGGAGACGGGATGAGGAGGAGGCAGGGTCTAGCTAGCCTCCGTTTTGTTTGACAACAATTCGAACGTCAACAAGAAGTTACGTCTCCCGACATCTCTTAGAGCAGCTTTAAACTAGTCCCGTCCGAATAGGGCTATAGAAAGTAGATTGCCTCTATTGTCCTTCAAATAACTCAACACTACCCCCAAATCTCCCCCTTCAAATATTTTCCACTCTCCTCTCTTCTGAATGTTTGGATGTCATCGAGACACGATTCCTCAGAGGTCAGAAGTGTCACAGACCCTCATGGGTAGTGGAAAATGTTGAGGTTTCTCCAACTTAATTGTTGACTACAGGGATTTTTATTTTTAGTTGTTGGAGAAACACGTGCACAATTTGTGTATAGTATAAACACGAAATAAAAGGAGCATTTTGTTCAAGATTGTGAAGTTTCAATTAGTTTTTCATTAGATGTGTTTATTTGCCTTGATAGTTGTTCTCTTAAACTTGGATGAAGGCATTTCCTGATGACATCCCAGAGGATTATACAAACAGTTTCTGTTTATTTAGATAATCTTGGAGGTTGAACGGAATTGTCATTCAAGTCTGATAAACTGTAGTGTCAATCTTTTTTCTTTCTTTTTTTTCAGTGACCTTTACATTTGCTATTTTTTTTTTCCAAAGCAGTAAAATTAACATCAATCTCCATAATGCAAAAATGTAGGAGTTCATCAGATTAGTAAAGTCTAAATATAGGCTATATTTCTGTCATTGTTATGTGTAAGTCATGCCCTGTGCAGACTGACAACGATCTCATCGCTGGAGGTCGCCAAGAATATTTGTTAGCCGTAGTAGTGGATGCCCTGATGTCACAGTTGGCACACATTTTCTTTGGCTATGAATTGGTGTAGACCATTTGTGTAAATTAAAAGGGTTTGTTCACACAATTTTTTTAAAATTCTATTAATTTACTCATCCTCGTGTCGTTTAAAAGTCCACACAACCAAAACTCTGATGCTTCAAAAAGTTTGGCTGAGCTGATGTTTAAAGTCCACCTGTTGTCAATAATTTTATCCCTTAAACTCATCTTTGATCACCAAAATTTAAAAGTTTTTTTTCCTTGTAAATTTGTCTTTATGCCTTAAAATAGCTTGAATGTAACTCAACACCCTTGCCTCATTTAGTATGCGCGGTTCTATGAATATGCAAATGAGCCCCGCCTCCACTCACTCACTCAGCTCAGAGATCCACTCGTTGACGTTCACACGTTGATCTGATTGGTTACAAGCTAGTTTGTGACGTCAGAAACACCAGCGATTTCAAAGCGTGTTTTTGAGACTGTCTTTGGTTCACTGCAGTTTTAAGGAGAAAATACTCAGCAATGGAGTCGACTTATGAATTTACACATGGTTTGTCTTAAAGCATATTAACAACACCACATAGACATATAAACAACAATAAAAGCTTGATTTTCACCACAGGGGAACATATTTTATGTGCTCTGTGGATTGTGTTGAACAATGTTTATCTGTTCATCATGTAAAACGATCAAGTCTCTTCAGAAGAATTGGATGAAATCACTCAATACTCATGAATGAGATTTATTGTCTCTTTATGAACTTTTTGAAGTGCCAAAGTTTTGGTTTGGTATACTTTCAATAGGGACATAAATCTCAGGTTTTATTCAAAAGATCTTAAGTTATTTTAAAGTTGAACAAAAGTCTTATAGGTTTTAAATGAAGAACCACATAAGGATGAGTAATTGATGACAGAGTTTTCATTTTTGAGTGAACTAGCCTTTTAAACTCTGCCGTAGGGAAAAACCCACGTCACTTCGCCATCAGTCACTGTCACTTATTAAAATCAAATGGCTTTGGCTGAACAGAGCTCTGGAAAGAACACTCTGATCAGTGAGGATCTCTCTTTTTCACATCCTGACTGTGGAGGATAGCAGAGCATCAGGTTTGCATGTGTTTATATGATTGATGTTGTCATGTGACTTGACATCTGCTGCCTGTGACTGCTCAGGTGCTGGATGAGATCATGCAGGAAGTTGGAATAAGATTGCGGGAACAGAATGGGAAGTATCGGCCAGGAAAGTCAGGATATGATTTCTATGATACGCTCATGAACGTATTTCTGAGCAGTCTGCTCAAGGAGACCAGTGATTTGGTTTAGCGGGTAGTTTCCCAAACCTTCTAGCGCACTGTGCCCCGTCTTCCATTGTTCAGCAAACAGGTAGTCCCACCCCATAACCTCTGTTATTTTTGAGTCTTTAACATCAGTGAACTCTGTAATCTCCTGCCACCAGCCAGCACCCCATACCATCCTTTTTTTTTTTTTTTTTGACATTTTGTTGTTTTTTTGTGAAACATTGTGAAACAATGTGAAACATTGTGAAACAAAAATTGTGTTTTTTGTGAAACAAAAAAAATGTTTTTTTTGAAACATTGTTTTTGTCGTTGGAATTGCATAGGTAATTGTTTCATTCTTTTTGTAATAATATATAGACAATGTATCCATAGATATAACAATGTATCCATTAACCATATATCTTCTAACCCTTCTTGTAGATGTTATTTTTCAGTAGCAAAACTTTGTTTATTTGAGCCAATATTAAAAAAATGCTGGTAAGTCCAGCAATTAATTTTTTCCTTGGATTTTCTCATTGCTGCAGCCTAGCTAGTACTTTGTAAATGTGATTTTGTGTCCTTTGATCTCTGACCCTGAAAATGACCCTAAATCCACCAATCAGATCAGTTTTAAATAGATACTTATGATTAGTCACCTACATAGTCGACTTATCATAAAAAATTTTAACTACTGGTCAGTTAAAAAAAAAAAAAAAAAGTTATTTTGTTCAACCCTATTTTAGGTCAAGTGATCAAAACTATTAATAAATAAAGTTTCAAGAGGACTTAAAACTTGTTTTGGTTGAGGGTTTTACATGGAAACAGCCCTTCTGTTACGAAAATGTGCTTCGAAAAGCTTCTTTTACCTCAAATGTACCACAAATGTCAACGAAACTTGCGTGTGTGGTCATTCATATAGTGCTGAACTATTATTGTAAAAGGGGGCATTAAGTATATTTTCAGAATTTTGCATTGGAAAAGATAATCGCACATTTGATGACTACCTGAATACCTAAAACACTCTATCAGGACTGTTTGAATAACCTAAATGAACTTGAATTTCCTTTGGAATGTTTTAAGGAAGTAACGTCTAGGAAATGGAAATGTTTATGTAGGGTCTCATTGAGATAGTTAGTGTTCCAGGTCATTGCTTATCTTCCTGAATGTGTGTCACTAATGCTCTCATTATCTAGCTCTCCTTCTTTGCCCTTCACCGCTCTCATTTTGCCCGCATCACTGTCTAGAGGCGGAGTTACGAGGCCTGTGTCCTTATATGGGCATACTCTCTCTGAGCTTGGAATGAACTGCTGATTCACATCTCTCTCTCTCTCTCTCTCTCTCTCTCTCTCTCTCTCTCTCTCTCTCTCTCTCTCTCTCTCTCTCTCTCACTGTCACTTTCACTCTCACTGCTTTTTGCATCTATTTCCATCACCAAGATCGATGGAAAATTGAAAGTTTCCATCAGTCTTACCTTCATTTCCCAGGGACAAAGTTTTTCCAAAAGAAGTGAAACTGTGGAATTATTGGATTATCAATTATTATTAATAGGTTTGACTCATAACTGTACTGTTTAGAAACACTTAAGCAGTTAATATTGATAGACTCTTTTCCACATGGTGGTGTCAAAATAAATTTTGTAGCATTTTTCTTTTGTCACTCTGTTATGGTAGTCCCTCGAGGAAACATCATGACGGCAGGAGTAGGGATAGCTAAAAAAATTATCACTATATAATGTTTCATATCGTTCAGTATTGATAATTATTGACATTTTTTTTATAACCTTTTTTTTTTTAAGACAAGTAGAAAAGTTTGAATTTAAACCACTGTTTTTTATTTTATTTATCCACATTAATAAAGCAAACAACAAATTATTTTAGTTTTAGCAGTCAAAAATAAAATGTAAACAAAAATGTCTTATATTAAGATAAAAAAGTAAGTGTTAAAGAAACTCTTGAACTTAAATAAAATGTTACAAAATGTGTGCAATGTAAAAGTGTAAACGTAGAAGAATCAAGGCAAACTTTGAGGTAGATAGCCTAACATCTGTAATAAGTAGGAGTGTATTGGTGTCACGGTTAGGTACATTTTCAATACAGCAAAAAGAAAGAAATGCCAAAGAAATTTCCTTGATTTAAAAAAAAATATAATTATTAAAAGAGAAATTATTTGAAAATAAGTTTAAAAAGAGTTTTCCCTACATCTTGAAACTTTTAGTTTTATAAATGGGGGCAATATATTTGAAGGATGAACAAATAATGTTTTGGTCATCACATTAAAAATAACATTTAAATATGATAATATTTGAGTTTTGAAGTGCTGGAAAAAGATGTGTGATGTACTTGAAAGCATTTTACTATTCCTGCCAGACTTCCATGGTTACAGTGAGTGTTACTACATTAAATCCATAGCCTATACAATGAATGTTGCTGATCTGTAGACTTAAAGCCTATAACTAGTTCATTCATGGCACAATGTTTCTCCTGGTTTCCACGTCGTCAGCGCTGTTTGATCCGTTAATAACGGAGAAGTGTGAATGCTTCTCACTAGATCTCGCGGCGATGTTATTACTTCTGTGGCGAACTCAAATGCTTTCTTTACTGGATCTCTTAGCGCTGTGTAGTTACAGTGTTGCTTGATCAAGATCGGCTCGCACTGCACTCACTGACATTGATGGTCCAAACTGATAAACAGTCCGTGAAGCACAAAATAATAACGCAGTTTCGTTCCGCTTTCATTACGCTTGCCATTTGATGATGTTGGGCAATGTTGTGGTGGTCGAGTCAGCGATGCACGCGCATTTGAATGAAAATTATTGAGAGCTACAGTACTGTGCAAAAGTCTTAGGCATGTTAATATACCCCCCCCCCCCCAAGCATTCAAGCATCTCGGAGACGTTCCCGCAGTTCTTCTCGATTTAGTCTGTCTTTCTTCATGTAATCACAGACGGACTCGATGATGGTGAGATCAGATCATACCGGCTGTTGTCAGACTCCTTGTGCATACACAAATCTCACTGGATTATTACAATTAATGGCAAAAAGAATGTTTGGAAATGTAAACTGATGTTTCCTACTGACACACTACAGCAAAAGATATAAATAACTGACTTAAAACCATTTTTTTTGGGGGGGGTATTAACATGCCTAAGACTTTTGCACAGTACTGTATATTGAACATTTTTTATATCGTTACCGACAATGGTGTACCGTCGATAAATACCGATACTGTTTTATCGCCCAGCCCTATGCAGAAGTATTGTTGGCACAGCTCCACGATCCTCTATTGCAGGGATAGGCAACTCCGGTCCTGGAGGGCCACTGTCCTGCAGAGTTTAGCTTCAGCCCTGATAAAAACTCACCTGCCTGTATCTATCTAGTAATCCTGAAAACACTGATTGCCTTGTTCAGGTGTGTTTAATTAGGGTTTAGGGCAATTAGGACAGTGGCCCTCCAGGACCGGAGTTGCCTATCCCTGCTCTATTGCATAATTCCACCTAGCAGAACCAACACCATCGTCTCTCTCTCGTTTCGCCATGTTTGAAAGCTGTGTACGGAAGAGCTTCTGTGCTCCTATTGGTCAACGTCACCGAACTCGTCCCTGAACTCGTTGTGGAGGACCGAAACAACATTAAACATGCTAGTCTTTCTGTCGTGACATCACGTCAGTTGTCGTCCACTATACGAGATGAAACGATGGATTCTTGCGTCCACGACACCCCATGTCAAACAGATCGTGCCGCAATCGGGGCTGATATCGTGCAGTGTGAACCCGGCATAAGTGATATCCAAGCATTTTGGCCAAATAAACACCAACACCCTGATGAAGGCCAGTGGGCCGATACGCGTTTGTGTTTTAATGCTTTAGCCCTCTAAAACAATAAAGGCTTTTTAACTTTTGCATCCTACTGAGTGAAGCCTGGATTCTTTTTTTATGAACATTTTGGCCAAATGTTTACCTTTGAGTGACTGGATCATGCTGGTCATCTCCAAGACATGTTGGATCGCGATTACACCTGTAGCTGCCACTGTTCTCTTGTAATGGGACCACCTGAGAGGACTGTTAATACCAGATGTGAATGCGCTCATCCTTGGATGATATTCTGCGTTTCCATCTGTTCTCTTAATCAGGGAACACTTCGGTATAACCCTGCAGCGCGTATGCTTCAGCAATACCAAAAGCAAGTGTCATGAATGTTTATGCGCTGCTGCTGAACCGCCAAACAGCTGCTTTTGCATCTGTTTCTCCATGCCGTCATCATCACCTTTCCTTCCAACTTGGTAAAATATCGAAAGAAATGAAAATGAGAGACTAGAACGATGGTATACCTTCCTACACCAGCCTATTTTCCAATAGAGAAAATCAGACTTGATTCACTGCAGCTCAGAGATGATTAATACAGGGACTTTCTGTGCTGTGGTCACAATACTTTTGGCATCAATGCAAACAAGATTATTTTTCAGACTCTGTGACATAATTAACTGTGATGGATGCAATAGCGTAATGACAGAATGTATACACACCCTCATGTCATTTCAAACTAAGGGAACACAATGAGAGAAAACAACTTGCATTTTCATTAACTGAAAAATTTATGGAATTACACTTAAGTTTTTACTCTTACTTAAGATTACTTTAGGTTATTAAATTCTAGCTCACCTCTCAGTCTAAAATAATGACTATGACCACTTAAAATTAAAGTAGTTTAATGTTTAATATGACCACATAAGTTTAATAGTAGATTATTTAATGTTGATTTAATATGGTTCTGTTTGTTTAAATTATGAAGTGTTCACAAAATATTTGTCACTCAAAAGCATTGTCATTCTTCACAAAAGGCGTTTAATATGGACGTATTGATAAGACATAGGAAGTCATATCCGCCCAACACACTTGTTTCCTACTGATGATAAACCATTGCCATTTACACTCCATGAGCTCTCTAGTCTCTACTGGTGACTTTTTTTTTTTTTTTAACCGGATATACAGTAACATCCTAACCACACGCAGACAGTCATTTTGATGACAAATGTCAAGGGATGTCATTTTGCAGGAATATTAATAATTGATTTTCATTCAAATTAACGATCAATCAATCTTATAATCTTAAAATCGTCAATACTGCAAAGCGCTGGTGGAGCTCTCCAATTATAGTAGCAACTCCACGCTATAGCAGTGGCTGCAATGGTACATGCATCCTTACCGAACCGAACTTAAAAGCAAAAGTGAAAAGATGCCCAACCCAATGTTGGCAGTAATACCGGTGTTGTCGCAAGTTTATATACCAGTGTGAAAATATCCTCCCTGTGACATCCTTAAAAAAGAAAACTACCAATTGGCAATGGAATAATTTGAGAACAGCAGCATGCATGTTTCCAACATTTTATTCTGCAAATATACCTCTGTTGTAGAGCGTTCACAGATTATACTGATTGGATGGCGTTGCTCTAGAGTGAATACAGAGCCCTTATTATTCACCTGCTGTACAGATGACCTGCTTTTGTGTCTTTATCTGGACATTCCAGGTCATGTCCTCAATTAGTCAAGTCACCTTCATTTATATAGCGCTTTGAACAATATAGATTGTTTCAAAGCAGCTTTACAATGATAATAGGAAATTACAGTAGCATAGATTGTTTTGGCTTTACAGCAGCTCTAGGATAAAGTTATTGTCCAGCTAAAGTTAGTTTTGATTGATTGATTTGTTCCAGTGGAAGTGTTCCCGGTTCTGGCTGACCTAATCTATGCAGCCTAACATTGAATTATAGAGGTCTGTAATGTGTTATGTGTATGCTAGGTCAAAGAGATGTGTTTTTAGTCTAGATTTGAACTGACAGAGTGTGTCTGCTTCCTGGACAAAGTTTTGGTGCTAAATAGGAAAATGATCTACTGCCAGCAGTCGATTTTGATATTCTAGGTATTTAGAGAGAGTGGGGTAAGATGTGTCGGTGGGTAAATGCGTCACCTGGCCTAGGCCACTCTGCACAATGTTTGTCATGTGAATATATATATATATATATATATATATATATATATATATATATATATATATATATATATATATATATATATATATATATATATATATATATATATATAATATTAGTTAAAAGGACAAACTACAAATGTGTGATACTTTTTAATCATTTTTGCAAAGTATTTATACAAGGCAAGTAAAATAAATTGTCAAAACAAATTTATCTAAAAATATACATTCGCTAATTACCATAAAACTATTTAGTAATTATTAATTTTAAAAAATATTATTTTAATTATTTTATTTATTTATTTATTTATTAAATTTATAAATTAATAAAAGAATAATAAAATTAATAATTAAAATTATTTTATTTTTTTAAATATTCTTCTTATTTAATCCTTTTAAGGCTTGAATATGAATGGATATAAGAAAATGTCAGTAATGTGCTGCAAAAATAAGATCGAAATAGAAGAATGCATTAAATAGGGGTTTTTTTGTACACGTAGCTCATTTATGTTAATAATATTACTCCAAATGTCTTCATATTAATGAAATCTAATTCAAGGAGTGTTCAAATTGTATTCAATATATATTTAAACATTCAAATTGTAGCATGCATATCTTGAAATATAATTGTTTTGATCTCGGATCCCTGTGTTTAGAGGATAATGTAAGTAAAAAGTGGCACAGCTTTACCCCACTGACTGCTTGCTCTCTGTTTCCCCAGCTCGATAAAACTATCGATATAGACGAGCGGCGTCTGATCCGGACAGCGATTCGGGAGCTGCGGCGCTGTGAGATTGAAGAAATGGAGGCAGCGCTAACCAGTAAGCGCTTCAGACGTGCCCACCAGCACAGACATGAGGACAAAGAAAACCAGTGCTGGTATGAAGAGATTTTATTAATATAATCTGAAATGCAAAAATATGTTGTATAAAATGCAATGAAAAGTTTTGCGAATTACATTTTGAATCTGAACTTGTTTGCTTGTATTTGCAGTCCTGATTTGACAGCTTCTTTAGACATGCTATCGGGGAAGATTCAGGCTATACATGATATTGAAGAACTTACCCGACTGGTAAGGACATGTGTAAAGAGATAAAATGTTTGTTGATGATTCTCTTGTGTTGTTCCTGTCAACATTCTGGGCGTTTCTGGAGATGGTTGATAAGTGTTTTTGCCCTGGGTGGAATGTTCTTTAAAGTTGAAGTTTAAAACTTTTAAGTTCTTTGTTAGTGTAAAACAAAAGGCTGCAATGAGCCCAATCCAAATGAAGTCCCATTGTTTTAGGTAAATTTTTTATTGTTCTATGTATAAAAGGTATATTGTTCCTGATTAAATAGTCCAGTCATTTTAAGCCAAAATGGGGGTCAACCTTGAACAAATTGCAACAGAAGCAAACTCAACTGATTTTGTATTCTCAATATGTCCTGAGTAAGGAAAAAAAGTCCCGAAGAATCCCATTAGGGGAAAGTTTCGAAAAAGACCCAAATATAGCCTATTCATACGCCTATTCATTCTTTCTCTTACGTGAATAGGGTAAAAATTTTATCCTTTAGATATCACCATGAAAATTACTGAGTTGATTACTTGC
The DNA here is from genome assembly GCA_022828995.1 of Vimba vimba. Classification (NCBI taxonomy): domain Eukaryota; kingdom Metazoa; phylum Chordata; class Actinopteri; order Cypriniformes; family Leuciscidae; genus Vimba; species Vimba vimba. The sequence goes on along the minus strand of CM040820.1, from coordinate 46,613,742 downwards.
ATCAAGACAAACAAAAAATGTATTACAAGTTTTTTGAAATTGTTTGTTAACATGGAGAAACGGTGCATAATCTAATTATGTATGTGCTAATTTGCATAAATACCACAGCAGATCTAAACATTGGGTATAGCCAGGTGAAAATGTCTTGTTGAATCTTGTTGACACATAACAGTAAAATACTTGATGTTAAGGTCTGAATGAAACCCATTTAGGCTACCCATGAGCATTAATACATACAGGCAGGAAGAAGTACTTTAGAAACCAGCCTTTATTAATTTTTAAGAGATTGGGTTTGGGGCTGGGACTGTTTCTGGGGGACGAGTCTGAGGGAAGAACAGGAGACAATGGTAAGGAGAATGCAGAAGATAAAAGGTAAGTAAAATAAAAAGTGAATCCCCAGAAACAGTCCCACAGTCCCAGCCCCAAACCCAATCTCTTAAAAATGAATAAAGGCTGGTTTCTAAAGTACTTCTCCTGCCTGTATGTATTAATGCTCATGGGTAGCCTAAATGGGTTCCTTAACATTAAGTATTTTACTGTTATGTGTCAACAAGACATTTTCAGCTGGCTATACCCAATGTTTAGATCTGTTGTGGTATTCATGCAAATTAGTACATACGTAATTAGATTATGCACCGTTTCTCCATGTTAACAAACAATTTCAAAAAACTTGTAATACAGTTTTTGTTTGTCTTGATGTAAGTAATCAACTCAGTAATTTTCATGGTGATATCTAAAGGATACATTTTTACCCTGTTCACATAAGAAGAATGAATGAATAGGCGTATGAATAGGCTATATTTGGGTCTTTTTCGAAACTTTCCCCTAATGGGATTCTTCGGGACTTTTTTTCCTTACTCAGGACATATTGAGAATACAAAATCAGTTGAGTTTGCTTCTGTTGCAATTTGTTCAACCTTTTTTCATAAATTGACTGGACTTAAAGCAATTAATGGAAATTGCGCTCAATTTCAGCGCTCAAATGCACGCATAAAGTTTGGCACAGCACACCGGCAAACCTAATGATTATGAGTGTGTCGTGAAAAAACAGAAGGAGACTGTCTAAACATTTTAATAATTTGTTGATAATGTTTTCTGTGTTTTTGGCTGCAGAGATTAAGTCACGATGCTGACTCGTCATCTCCGCAGTAGCTAGTGGCCGCGCCTAGCTGCCTATATGCACGTTTCATACAGATTGCATAATCTGAGAATATTTCTTTTCCAATTGAATTGGTTTATTTATAAAAGTAGACATTTCAAGCTTTCTATAGATATATTTGTCATGTCTGTGAGACCAGTGTACACCGAGTTTCGGTTCGTTTTGTGACGTGACTGAGACCAAGACGACAGAAAGCACATCCTGACTGTTTTCATTATTTTACAAAAGCACAATGTTTTGTTGCTATTGTGAGTTTACAGAAATAAAAGTAGACCCTTTACAGGGACCGAAAATGACCGAAAAATGACGGAGTATTTTAAATTGATCAAGTGATCGCACAGGTGCCTGTATGTCATGCAGTAAGTGCCTGCTCTCCACAAAAACACTTGAATATATGCCTAATAATAGCGCACATTTATCTAGGTCAACATTAGATTGAACGGACTTGTAAAGTTGCTACTACTTACATGTTTCAGGTGATAAGCCATAGTTGAGGTCGATGAATGATAGGCGAATGCTTGGATTTTCTTCCGTTAAAGATCTGTCCGTCACGGACTGTGTGACTTCGCCACTTCATGTGGAGATTTTTTTTCTGCGATTAAAGCAACACCAAAGATTATTTTGTACCTTGAAATAATGTTTCCAAAATCATTTCAGTGTTTCATCAAGTCGTAACAGGGTGAACGGCACTTCTGCATTCGCTTTGCGGCCCTATATCTGCTATAACCGCACTATGCAAGTTTGCCAGATCGGGTAGCGGATCTGTAGTTCGAATGAGACATAAGAAACTATAAATTTGACTTGCTTTACGGCAAGCGTTATAATGTCATTATTTTGTTTTTCTTTGTTTCTGATGTCGCAATACATCATACTTTCATAAAATCATGCAACATACTCTACCTTGTCTGTGGACATTGTTATTTCCAAAGCCGGTGCTGGATAAACAGCGTGTGTGCGTGCGACGGTAGGCTGCGGTAGGATAAATTATTTACAACAGCGGTAATGGACAATTCCGCTTCCAACCTGTAGGGGGACCGAAGAGGAAAAGTGCTTTGGTGTCGCTTTAATAAAATGTTGATCGACCAAACCTCTTCTAGTCGACAATTAGGGGGCAGCCCTTATTAAAACTGGCAAACTCAAACCGGACATTCAAATGGGATAATGAGGTATTTTCTTATTACAACAATAATGCCAGTTGCATATGTACATTTTTCTGCCCTGTTCTTTGCGGTAAAAAAAAATGCAGAAATGATTTAAATATGGTAAATGTGTTAAACAGAGCTGAGAGTACTACACTTCATCACTTCATCCAGTCTGTATGAGACCAGTTGCATTGAATTGTTTGAATTCTGTGGAAATATACCAAGATTTTCTTTCTGTGGAATTCTGTGGGTGCACATTCTGTGTGGGTCTAAATATCAGTCACGTCAGCCTAACTACCGTTTTTGTGTCTTGGCCTTTATTTTTCTTTCTTTCTTTCAAGTTGCAAAGCACCAGTGTATATGAAGAGAGAAAACTCATTCGGGCAGCCATTCGCCGGCTGAGAGATGAGGAGATACGAGGTGAGATTGCATCTTAAAGGGCTGGAAAAATATCTCTATACGTCTGTGTGTGTGTGTGTGTCTGTGTCTGTGTGTGTGTGTTTACATTCCCCCGTTCTCATTCTTATAGGAGCATTAGAGAAGGTTCAGACCGCTGGCCAAAGAACAGAGCGACGACAAAATCCTCAAAGCAGCTTTGACCTACAGGTGAGTAAATGTGGCGTGGTGAATATCAGGAGCAGTAAATCTCAGGGATAACTAGGCTGAAGTTTGTGGCTTAATGTGGAATGAGGAGAGATCAATCTGTAGACGCTCAACTGGGGATTGTTTTGGCCGTTTCAAAAGTTCATGAATTCAATTATAGTGGGAAATAGGGTCAGGGTTAGGATTTTTACACACACATATATAGATAGATAGATAGATAGATAGATAGATATAGATATATTATTTTTAAAAAATATATTTTTTATTTATTTATTTGTTATCACAAAAATCCAAGTACATATATTGAAATGTGCATTTCTTTATTGACATCTCAAGCTCAGATAAATGCACCTTTATTATAAGTTTGTTTAAAGAGGACCTGTTGTGCTTTTTTACATGTTTATCTTTCTTTACTGTGTAATGTTGCTGTTTCTGAAATCCCTGAAACGCCTCCATTGTAGTCTTGAGTTTCTTCCGGGAACGAACACGTCACAATATTCCTCATTTAAATAATTAATATGCAGAATAAAGGGGCGGGGCCTGGTGGAGTTAGCTAGAAGTGTGTTGAAACTGGAGGTTATTATAAGGTGCGGGACATTTCCCAAACACACTCGACCAATCACAACACACTGCTCCAGCCGACCAATCAGAGCACAGTGTGATTTTCAGAAGGAGGGGCTTCATGGAGACAGGAACTAAACAGAGTGTTACTGACAGACTGGGAAGTAGGGCTGCTCGATTATGGAAAAAATCATAATCACGATTATTTTGGTCAGTATTGAAATCACGATTATGTAACACGATTATTTCACATGACTTTGGGAACGTGTTGCATTTATTAAAAAGACACCTTTCAGCAATTCTTAAAAAAATAGAAATTTGAACATTTATTGTACTTTTTGAACTATTAAAATAAATAATATAACAGATAATACTTCAATAAGTATTTTAATTTTCCCGCAGCTCTACCACTTATAATGCGAGAAATTCCCCCACAAACATTGATTCACTTTAGCAAGTAGATTGTATGAATAGCCTAAATTAATCTACAAAGATTATAAAATCAAATCTATAATTTTTAAAACTTTCGCAAAGACGCAATTTCACAAACCGCGTGAGTTCAGCGGTGCTGCGTGTTCTGTCTCTGTCTCTCAAAATGGGTTGGACAAAGCAAGCGTTGAAACTACACTCTCGCGTTTAGGAGTCGAGACATGACGGAATTGTCACTTGCACAATCGGGCCAGCATTGCATCGTAACTAAAGTTGATCATTTTCACCTCTTTAAGTCTTATCAGTTTAAACATTCAAGCTGAGAGAGTTTATGGCTTCGGGAGGGGCGGATGTGCGCGCGTCATTCAAAACACAAGACAAAATAAGAGTTTTCTTGCAAAACAGAACATGGCAAAATAATCGTTTTTACTTGATTGTACTCTTTTGGTGATCGTTGGGAGCCGAAATCGAAATTCAATTAATTGCACAGCCCTACTGGGAAGAGGGGAGCTGCAACAATGGAGAATATGGGGAAAATGATAATTACATTATTACATCACACATCTTTTTTTTTTTTTTGAATATGTAAATAGGTGTACTGAATATGTAAACAACCTTCTATCCTGTCTTTCTTTTTTTGCTTTCACTTTCTTTTCATTCCAACTTTCTATGACACACACACGCACACACACACGCACACACGCATACCTTTGTCCTTCAATGACTTTAATGTGTTAACAACACAGATCTCTCCACCGACTGAAATGTGGAGAATGTTAAATATGTGCTGCTTCCTTCACCTTAATCTACCCTTGTCCCTCTCCACTCCTCATATTTATTTCATTTCTCTATCCTCAAGTTACTCCTCTTTCCATGGCTCTTTCTCAGGCATTATCTCAGCGAGACTTTTGAGTAAACATCAGCACGCTTACGTGTGTATCAGTTCATACTTGTCTGTAATATTACCCATATCCAACTGAATGCCTAGTACGCTGACTGAAAATAACAGGTAACCAAATGTGACGCGTTTTAGCAATGGGAAAGAAAGACACATCTGTATTAGGAGATCCAGTGTGATCAGATCTTCACTTCTAGGGTATCATATCTTCATAAGCAGCTTTTCAATGAGGAAAAAAGCCTCCTATGGTAATATGGCACAGGTTATTGTCATGTCACAGGATATGTAACAATGAGTTTGCCATCAACATTTGAAATTTAATGCAAAACTTCCCACCCATCTTCTTTCAGCTGATGCTCAGTTCAATGGCAACACGCGAAGTGTTGCTTAGTGCAAATAATATGCCGTTCGCAAGATTCTTTTTACTCGGATCAAAATTACCCTTTAATCCAATGTTCTTGTTGTACAAGGCCCTGTTATTTTTGCATCTGTTGTTCTCTCAGTTCTTACAGTTTTTAAATGAAAACAGAAGACACTTAAAAATAAAAATTTTAGTGTAGATGCAGATATTGTCAGATGTTTCTCTGCGTGTCACTATAAACTGAAGTTAAACATAAAACGCACATCTGTGCATCACAATCAGTCAAACTAGCTAATTGGGACCGGTTGTCATTACTGTAATCATCACATGAATCACAGCAGTAATCACAGTCTTGATTATTTATTCAATTAATTGTGCAGCCCTGAAACCTGTTTGACTCTCCTTATGTGGAACTCAAACGGCGGTGTGTGTTCACGCTGCTCCTTTTTATTATAATGAAACTGGGGAAATAAAGCAAAAGTACATATCAGAATCATCATAGAAAGCAGTCCATGCACTGTATCCTAGAGGGCCGATCACATGACGTGTATTCATTACGAGGAAGTTTCAGCAAAGATTTAGATCTAGATTTATTTATGGAGAAGAGAATCAAATATCACCCTGTTCAGCCGTTCCTCCATCTACACTGAGCTTTTAATGTTGCGGAAAGGGTGATTCTGATTGGTTGGTTCTTGTCACATGACCTGCTGTGCACTTGCGAAGTTGAGATTTTTTTTTAAACGAGCGCGTCTCAAAGCAAGACCGTCTACCTTTAAAATAACAAACTTGAGAACGCAAAAGATGCGACGTGAATTCTTAAGTCTTCTGTAGATGAACAATAGCTTTAAGTGAGGAAATAGTGTTTTAACATAACATAATAAAACTAGCTTTGATTTAATATTTTTAGTATTTTCATACTTGAAAGAGAATAAAGATAACAGTAAAAAACTGATTTAATTACTTTTATTGGCCTTATCTTTCATATTTAACAGTGGCAATACAGTGCCACAAATGACAGATAAAAACCGTCCTGAATAGAAGAATGGCCTCTTGTTCAGTCTTGACATTTACATCTGCTTTGTATACAGTGTTTTCCTTTTGTCCCCGAGTATGAATGTTTTTCCTGTGTGTTGTCTGAGTGATTCCCGCATGTTTTCCTTCTGTGACATGAGGTCTGTGCGTTTGTGCTTTCATGTTTTGTTTGCTTCGTTTTGTTATATCTCAGTTTGACATCTTTTCCTGTGTACAGAGATTGGCTTTGGGAATCATGGGACTCCAGTGTGGAAGTGTGACGCTGATTTTGACTCTGGAGTTTTCATATAGCATATGAAGTATATGTATATGAACATATATGAGCATATACATACAGTATTATTATTAGTTTTAGAATTATTATTAGATATAGAGACTGTTTATAAAGCTCTGAGTATGAAGTTGTTGTAATAAAAATAGATTCCCTGAATACAAATGATTATTTTGATAGTTTTAGATTTATTTTAATGACACATGAAGGTGCAAAGTTTGAATCTGAGGGTCCATGGCTGCGGTTTATCTGTTGACCTGCAATATAATGAGAGGCAAGAGACGTGAGTTAACCAGGATGGGTGGGATGTGGAGAGGAAGATAGTGGGAGTGGTCAGGAAGAAGGGGGAGTGGCCAGTGTGATTATGTGTGTGTGTGTGTGTGTGTACGGTAGCCGGAGCTCAGTGACTGAGTGCTGCGTTTTATGTGCCGTACACACGTGTGGACTGAGAGCTTCATACAGGAACTCCAGAAGAAGGTAAATGGCTCTTTCATGAAGGGTTTTATCATGTGTTACTATAAATATTGTGCTGTTGCCATAAGTTTCCACTTCATTGTTTTATTAATATGGATTAAATGGCGTACATTTTTACATTGAATTAATTCACAGTATTCATATCATTTTAATTATGAAATACATTTTAAGTATGTATATATGTATATTATATATGTTTATTATTATTATTTTTCTTTTTTTAAATGTGTGTGTGTGTGTGTATATATATATTTGTCATACACACACACATGTGGGGTTGGTAAGATTTCTGCTAATCAAGGGATCATTTATTTGATCAAAAACACAGTAAAATAGTAAAATATTTTTACAATTTAAAATAGCTGTTTTTTATGTGAATATATAGTAAAGTGTAATTTATTCCTGTGATCAAAGCTGTATTTTCAGCATCATTACTCCAGTCTTCAGTGTCACATGATCCTTCAGAAATCAGTCTAATATGATGATTTTATGCTCAAGAAACATTTATGATTATAATCAATGTTGAAAATAGATGTGCGGCTTAATATGTTTGTGGAAACCATGATAATATTTTTTTCAGCATTCTTGGATAAATATGAATAGAAAGTTCTAAAGAACAGCATTAATTTGAAATAGAAATAATTCGCTGTCACTTTTGATCAACTTAATTCATCCTTGCTGAATAAAAAAAAAAAAGATTGACCTCAAACATTCAAACTGTAGTGTCTATTATATGTATAATAATCATAGGAAACTAAAATATTTAAATTAATCTAAATTTCCCTCGGATTGTTTGAGCGAGACAAAGGGAAACGGACCTGTAGATTGCCAGTAAAGCTCCCAGTCTTTGTTGGATATTTAGTGAATGTGGTGTATGATCTCTTCATCTCATCATTTTAGTGTGTGTGTGTGTGTGTTGGAGCCAAAATGACGGGCCCTGCTACTGTATTTCACTCATCATGAGTTAAGGGTGTGTGTGGTTCACCAGACTTATCCAGACGCTCATGGAAAATGCTTCACACACACTAGATCTTATGAGCTTTGTGCACTCAGCTACCTCAAAATTGGGCAATTTAGAAGATGTAAAGCTTTATGTGGCATTTGGGGAGAAATGTTTTTCATGCAAGAAGAGAGAAGCAGAGATCTTGTGAGAGTCTCAAGCCGCGTCTCCATTTCCCTTCAAATTGCACAAATTGAAATTGCGAATTGAAAATACGCCCAATGGAAACACGTCAATTTCGCAAAAACTCCCATTTATCGCAAAAAAGTTTTTACGCTCGCATGAGGGGGTTTTTCAGGTTATTCGAAAAAGAAATATTTCGTAGTATATATCAAATATGACGTAGATGACGCGGTGTGTTTGGACCGAATACGAGACAGAAATTCATAAAAGACAGAAGAATTACAGGAATACTGGATTCTAAACCTCAAAGAAATGCCACAATCAAGAAGCAGGTATGAGTGAGAAACACCCAGAAACACCTCATATGAGCCACTCCCAGTTTAAGGGTCTTTACTTGCCATTAAACCTGTCACGAAGGATCGACCACATACACGTGCATAGAGGCTTGAAATCAGTGTTCACTCAAAAATAAAAATCACTTGTAAGTTTTCTCACCCTTGTGTGACTTACAACATACAACATGACTGACTTTCGTCTGTGGAGGGAGAGCTGCATGAGCAACCTTTATTGTACTTTTTTGTCCTTTAGGAGCTTGAAAGCCCCAGTCCCCATTTACTTTTATCATGGAAAAAGCTTATCACTGGGGCTTTCAAACTCCTACAGGACAAAAAAGTACAATAAAAGTTGCTCATGCAACTCAGGCACTATAACCAAAGTGTGTAAAAGCCATGCGATAGCTTTGTGTAAGGAACAGGCTGAAAGCTGAGACCGCTTCAGTTCACAGAATCTTTATTTTGGGGTGAAATGTCTCTTTAACGGCAACCTTTATCCAAACTTCAGAAAAAGCCATTTCTCATGTGTTTTCATGGCAAGCATCTTGTAATTATAGTGTGGAAAGATGGATGCGACTGCTGGCTAAGCAGTGTCTTATATCTGTTTTCTACCGACAGAAAAATTATGCTTTGCTGTTTGTTTGCAAGTGAAATCTCGCAGCTTTACTCTGGGACAAAATGGTAATTTACATGTTTAAATGGTTCCCTCAAGACTTCAGCTGGTCTAAAACAAAGACACACTCAGACACATGACCTCATGTAAGGCCTGATTATTTCTGTTTGTGTTGGGCTGCTGATTAACTGCGGTTTGCTCTTTATTGTACCATATAACTGTTAATCCTGTTACAATCACCGTTAAGCCAGAAAGACTTAAAGTCCACAGCGTTAAGCTAACAATAAACATCTTAGTCCCTTCATCCTTCTTTACAACTTGCAGACAAACTCAAAGACTTAAAGGTTCAGTCTGGTTCACGTGTTTGAGGGAATTATTTGTATTTATTTATATGCTTATATACAGTGCTATGCATAAGTTTAGACACCCATGCTAAAGTTGACTAAAAAGAGGAATAAAAAATCATCTTTTGGAAACTGAACTTAATGCCTTAATTTAAAAAATTAGGAAAAATCCAACCTTTAAGGACACCAATTTTCTTTGTGAATGAATAATGTATCGTAAATAAATAAATGTTCTTCCTTAAAATACAGGGTGCATAAGTTTGGACACCCCTATGTTAAATTCCCATAGAGGCAGGCAGATTTTTATTTTTAAGTATTTTTTAAAAAATTTTTTAGGATACTATGCATCCTGATAAAATTCCCTTGGCCTTTGGAATTAAAATAGCCCCACATCATCACATAGCCTTCACCATACCTAGAGATTGGCATGGTTTTATTTCAGTTAGCCTAATAGCTAGTTTGATTTGCATTGAGAGATGATCTTATGGAAAGTACCCCATGCCAAACTCTAGGTATGGTGAAGGCTAATGTGATGATGTGGGGCTATTTTAATTCCAAAGGCCAAGGGAACTTTATCAGGATGCATAGTATCCTAAAAAAAAATACTTAAAAATAAAGATCTGCCTGCCTCTATGGGAATTTAACATAGGGGTGTCCAAACTTATGCACCCTGTATTTTAAGGAAGAACATTTATTTATTTACGATACATTATTCATTCACAAAGAAAATTGGTGTCCTTAAAGGTTGGATTTTTCCTAATTTTTTAAATTAAGGCATTAAGTTCAATTTCCAAAAGAAAATTTTTTTTATTCCTCTTTTTAGTCAACTTTAGCATGGGTGTCTAAACTTATGCATAGCACTGTATATATATTGCACTTGAACGAGCATCAGCTGCTTAAAATTTAAATTATCTGCTTTTGGAATCTCACGATTCGGTTAAAAAAATCAATTCTCAATTTTGAATAAAAGTTTCGTTTTGATGTATCCATAGATTTGATTTTAGATTTGATCCTAAATTTTGATTTTAAATTAATTGATTGTTCTCCTCATATATGAGGAAAAACCTGTGCCCTCAATTGATTGATATTAGTAATTAAACTCTAAATAAAGTTTTGTATAATTAATATTTTTTTCAGTGTCATGTTATTGTATTACTTAAATCAATTTATAATAGGCTATCTAAATATTGTATATTGAACTATTGTATTCATAATAAATGACACATCCTGCCATTTCAATTTTTTAGGATATTGGTAATACTAGTTTATATATGTTCCCCAGGTACAGTTTTGCCAAGTCTGTTTATTATATTAAGGCAAGTTGTGCTTTTTTAATGATATCTGTCAGCTTTAATGAACTGAGGGAAGAGTTCAGAAGAGAGTAGCCCCTGTTAGTAGAGTAATTTAATAAGGTAGTTTAAACTGTACACAGCTTGTAACCGCAATATTATTGTACTTAAGCAAAGTTGAGCATGAGACGCCTGAGAGCGAGTCATTGAATCATTCATTCAAGAGATTTGTTCAAAAACGCTGAGTCATCCAGTAATGAATCAAGTGAAGTCTTTATGAGCGAGTCATTGAACACTTTCAGGAAAAAAAGGTACAAAAGCTGTCACTAGTGCAGAACCCTTTCAAAAGCTACACCTTTGTACTCAAAGAGTGCATATCAGTACCTTAAAGGTACATATTGGTACCAAAAGTGTACATATTAGTACCTAAATGGTACATATGAGAACTTTTTTTAAAGGGGATACCATCCCTGTGACAGCTTTTGTACCTTTTTTTCAGAGTGTGAATCATTCATTCAAGAGTTTTTAAAATTAATTACATATATTTTTTAAATATACTGTTTTGTATAGCTGTCTATTTAGAATCGTGACCTATTTTAAACAAAAAAACAAACCAATATATATCTAAATACATATATCCAGAATTGTGCAGCTCTACTGTTTACTAACCAATTACCGGTAGTTGTTCTGTCTTGCTTGGTAGAGCCCAAATCAATCCCAAATCGGTTCTGATGGTTGAATTTCTATTGGACTCCAATTTTGTGTGTTGGCCACATTTATCTTGCTCTCTGAGTCTGTATGATTTGGTCATTGAATAGGGCTTCAGAAGAAAATGAATTTGTTTGTTTATATTTTGCAGGGCGGACAGGATAACGTCAAGGCAGAAGAGCTCATCAGCCAATCAGAGAGAATTGAGAACCACAGAGAAGGCAAGTTAAATCACACAAAACATTCACTTTAATACAATCTGACAAAAGAGTGTAATCTTGCAAATTCTAGAAACGTTCCACACCAAGGTAGACTACGGCTATTCAGCGCCCGTAGAGATATAAAGCTCATTTATGTCTGCCAAACATACCCCACCCCCCACCACCCCCACCAGGTCAACCCTATATTTAGACACTCAGTCTGTTGAAGTAAAACTCCTTTCCTGTGACCCTGACATTTGTGGTGTTAGTGGTCCTTACTCAGCTGCTCAACCCAGTAATTTTGGCCAGGGTGACAGCAGGGCCAAGCAAAGACGGCCTTAATGAGTGCAGGAATTAGACATTTTGGGAAGCCACTGTTTGTTGTTCAGATGGAGACAAAGGAAGTTTGGGGTTTGGACAGGACAGGGAAGAGACTGGGGGAGGAGACAGGCTTTTGTCTTGCAAGTGTTTTGAAGATTTGGGTCAGAGAACACATTTTGAGTTGAAGACATTTAGAGATCAGATAAAGGGAGACTGTCTTTGTTTGAATGTTTTTGCTGCTTTATCCAAAATGAATTTCTTGTCTGGCATTTCCCTTAGAAGATAGTACCGTGTGGTGGTATAGTGATGGTGTCAGATGATAATACTGTGGTATTTCAGGCTTTTAACTAAAAGTAGGTTAAATTGGGATAATCTTCTTAATATTAAATGTTAAAGGAATAAGTCACATATTTCTTTCTGGCAATTATTTATTCCTGGGTTAAGGAGATGTTTGAGATAATCATAATTATAAAAAAAAAAAATTAAAAATCTGAATTAAGACAATTCATAATTATGTAATAAAAAGTCTAAATTATGACGTACGAAGTCATTATAAGAAAAAAGTCAAAATTGTCATAAACTAAATCATAATTATGAAAAGTTGAAAAATGAGATAACATAGTCATAATTATGAGAAAAAAGGTCAAAATGAAGACACTAATCATAATTGAGAAGTTGAAATTAAGTCATAATTATGACAAAGATGAAAAAAAGTCAAAATTGTGACATTTTGCCATAATTATGAGATGAGGCAAAAGTGTAAAGTCAGAGTCAAAATTATGACAATCATGATTGATGTCAAAATTGAGATAAAAAATTAGATACTACTGTAAATCACAATTATGAGAGAAAAAATGTCGACTTAATATTTCACAATTTTGAAAAAAAATAAATAATAATCTTGTGTGGCAGAAATGGGCTTCCATACAAATCCTATTTGGGTTTGAGTATACACAATTTACATGAAAACGTGGATGAAAGACTTAATATACGTAGAGATAATCTAATACTTCTACAAATATAGAGTCGGATGAACTAGTTATTTTGGTGTCATTTTTGGAGTTCGTTTAATTTTTAGGTGAGCTATTCTTTCAACAAAAGATGCAGTGCATATGTAATACCTGTTTTCCATACCAGCTGAAACAAATCTGGTTATCCAAAGAGATGATTGAGGGACTTTGTTGGGTTTGACATGCGCTATTTTATAGCCTAGCATTTGTCTGAGAGTGTGGAGAGCCGTTCTTTGTGCTGAAGCTGAAGAATGCGTCTGGGGTTTGGACCTCTTAACTTCATTGCCTGCCACATCACTTGTGGTAAACAAAGCAGACAAGATGGTGATCAAATCAAGCACTTGACTGGACCAGATTCTAAAGACCTCACAGTTAAACGTCTAAGATGTGTCATTTATATTCACTTACTCTTAATTTAGTGCAGAGGGTCATTTAAGGGAGTTTCTGATTGCTGTTAATGTTTGTTTTTTTTAAATGCTATATATAGTTGAAGTTGCAAGCTATCACTTTTGCACTTCGTATTTCATTTTTTTTTTTAATAGTAAATGTACCATTTAACATTCATGATGGTCATAAATCTTTACAATAAGAAAACATTCTTTGAAAAGGCCTTTAAAGGAGTAAATCTTGACTCTGTAAGGGACGAAAATAACACAAGACGTACTGTAGACTAAGCAGCTTAAAAGCAACAGACGTTGCTCTGCTCCTTCTGAGATCTGAGAATGGTGGAAACAGAACGATACTTCCTGACCAGATGTGAAAAGTATCAGGATGTCGGCAGGACCGCTTTTCTACAAATTACAGGGATCTGCTCAGAAACGCTGTTACCTTAAAAGAGCATTAGCTCTCTCTCATTACAGCTGGAGTGTGTGACCGACGGGTGAATGTGAATCTCTCAAGTACTATCAGTCAGATCGGCATTTTGACATGTCGCTTTTACCACACTATAAAAATCTCTCGTGTCTCCGGTTTAAATTTGGAAACTTTCGATAACAGCTGCACAGGTTTAATGAAAGAAAAAAATCAGGTATTATAATAATGATAATATTATTATTAATACTTCATTCCAGACCCTTAAGTCAATATCACAAAGGAAAAGAAACTGAAAGAAAAGAATAACATACAAACGTAGATTTACGAATTATTTAAGTTTCCAGTGCTTCCAGAACCAGGAGGAATACCATGTATCACTTAATATAGGATAATTTAAGGCCATTATGATTGTATAAAGTAGTTTTAGTTATATCTTCAAATTTGAGCTTCTGCGTGCAAATTTTACAAATATTTAGCTGACACTGGGCTCTCGACTGAAGGTTTGACGCTAATATCACTTCCTGTGCACACCATGTATTCTCTGTGTGGATTTCTGTGTCCTTGTTCCCCCAAACAGCCTTTGCCCTGAGTGTGCATATACTCAGGAAATGTGAAAGGAAATGTCCTATCTCCACCCAGCATGCACAGCTCATTACAATAACCATCTGACATTCCTTTGGCTTCGTTCTGTTCGTTTTGTCTGTGCCTGGCTGCATATATTTGCTTTTATATGTGGAGAATATAGAGGAGTGAACTAGTGTTTCACCATACATGCTAATGTAAACCATGAAAGTTTCCTGAAAGAAATTCAGTGTGCAGTATTCATACATTCAGTGTGCATGTAATGCCCATAAGTCTTCAGTGAAGTTTCAGCCATGCCTTGACTACAATGCAGTCGGATCGTTGCATTCCTGATTCCATTCCTGTATATTTTTAAAAACTAAAACTAAAACTCAAATTTGAAGATATAACTAAAACTACTTTATACAATCATAATGGCCTTAAATGATCCTATATTAAGTGATACATGGTATTCCTCCTGATGCGTTTAAAGCTACAATATGTAAGAATTTTGTAATAAAATATCCAAAAATCACTTGCACAGTGTGATATATTTCCTGCAGTTGTGTACTTACAATATCCCAAAAGTTCCCAAAGATTTTTAATTTCAGAGAAATTCCAATTTTAAATAATGGTTCGTCCCTGTCGCCCTGTCCCACTTGTCGCCTGTCATTGATAATATCCGCGTTATCCCTGGTTTCCGCTCGTACTGCCATAGTAACCATGGCGACAGACGTGGACAACTGCGTTACGTCTAGCGGTACGCTCACGCTGTTGTTGTTTCGTTCAAACATTATGGATCATGGCAAGCAGACTTTGGGACAAAAGGAGAAATAAAACAAGGATCAATATCAGCGTGGCGTTTTCGAGATGCCGAGAGCTAGCGTCCGCGACTAACTTCGACTTGACAGACGCGCAAATGTAGAGGTGAGCAAATGTGCATAAAACTAATCAATGTTATATAGCTCAACATGATGAAATGTTAGAATATGATCAGTATGTTATTCTAATGTTGATCTAGCTCACTGCTAGTCTCATACAGACAAACTAGCACAGAGAATAACATTATAACTTTCAACACACTCAAATGCAGTTTAGTGTGATAGTGTAGAGCAAGTGAAACAGCGCTGCGTTACCTCACAAGTTTCATTCGTCTAATAAACTGACCTGTGAGTAGTAATTCAGCACTTGCGGGTAAGTTAGTTCGGTAGAATGAAATGTCCTCATTCCTTTTATATCCGCAGGACTCGCGTGTGGCGCTGATGTCTCTCTCTCATTAGCACTCGTGCCCTGCTTCACACCACTTCACAAACACGTGCCCTGTTTTCACTCATCCATAAACATTATTAGATCCTTCGGCAGTACGACAAGTCCCATCATTCCGCTTATAACCTACGCCTTTGTTATTGTAAGAGGTTAGCGACCCGTAGCGGCAAAAAAAATTACATATTGTAGCTTTAATGCATTTTGAGACATGTTTTTCTCAATGCACAACTTATATCTTATGTTTGAATACTTGCCTGTAAATGTTAGAAATACACGCAAGTATTTCCTTTTCGCAATAAGAGATTATCCTGACAGCAAGCAAATCAATGAATGAGTGACAGCGTGCGCATTCGCGTCAGATAGGCGGAGCGATTAGAATTAAAGCGCAATAATTCTAAACTTAAGCTAAAATATTTTGCATCCAAAAGTTTAAGCACTTCAAATCTTTTCCTCCACTTAGCACTATAAACTGCAGTGTATGTTGCAGCAATAGAGATACTTTTTCATTTGAAGGATTTGTTCACTCCAGAATACAAATTTCCTGATAGTTTCCTCACCCTCAAGTCATCCAAGATGTTCATGTCTTTCTTTCTTCAGTCGAAAGAAATTAAGGTTTTTGAGGAAAACATTCCAGGATTTTTCTCCATATAGTGACTTCAATGGGGTCCAACGGGTTGAAGGTCCAAATGTCAGTTTCAGTGCAGCTTCAAAGTCTCGACACAATCCAGCCGAGGAATAAGAGTCTCATCTAGACAAACCATCTGTCGTTTTCTATAAAAAAAAGTATATACTTTTTAAAGGAGTGGTTGATTATGATTTCACTTTTCTAACTTTAGTTAGTGTGTAATGTTGCTGTTTGAACATAAACAACATCTGCAAAGTTACAACGCTCAAAGTTCAAAGCAAAGGGAGATATTTTCTTTTAAAGAAATTACTTTTTAAGGACTACAACAAACGGCTGGTAGAGACTACACCACATTCTAAAATTTACATAAACCCCGCCCCCGGGAACTTGATTTATAGTTTATCATGACAGAATATGCTAATCAATGACTAGAAGATAACTACACATAAGCTACATAAATTCATCAACTAACCATTCAGAAATGTCCTGTTGCTTCTACATGTTGTCACTTCTTCTTGAGTCTCTCCATCATTGTCTGACACCGGTTTGAACATAAAAGGCTTAAAGTTTTTTAAATTTTCAGTGCATGTCTGTGTGAGTGCAAGCTCTTGAAGCTCCGCCCCCTGTGCTGGAAGCAGCAGCTCATTTGCATTTAAAGGGACACACACAAAAACGCTTGATTAAAAATATCTGTGGGGTATTTTGACCTTAAACTTCACACACACACTCTGGGGACATCAGAGACTTATTTTACATCTTGTGAAAAGGGCATTATACCACCCCTTTAACCACAAATACTCGTCTTGCACTAGCTCTGCGATGTGCCTCCACGACTTCACGCATTACATAATCACGTTGAAAGGTCACTCGAGACATAGGCGGAAACACCGACCCAGTGTTTACAAAGCATACATGACTTTCTCTTTTTAGTCCACTTAAACTGCTAAGGTTGGTATTTTAAAGAAGACTCAATTGTGAAAACACCCTTATTCTAACCTGAAAGATCCTGTAATAGTGTACTTAAAGTTGTGCATCTGTCTCTTCTGCTGTAGGCTCGAACCCCGACATGGTTTTAGTTCTAGATCCTTTGGTCAGAGAGAAAGTCTCTTGCCCTCTGACCCAACGGATTCAATGTGAACATGGCTCGCCCTCATCAGAAGTCATTCCTTCATACCGGGAGCGCTGCGACTCCGGAGAGTCGAGTGACAGCCACAGCTCTCATCAGAGAATGAGACTGAATTCCAGCGCTTCGGATCGCAGTCATGAATCCCTGTCTCCTGCTGAAGATCATCCGAGGAACCAAAGATCACTTTCAGGACCTGATGGGGAAGAAGGGAGAGCGAGTGCACCTTTGCCTGGCGTGAATTCAGAGGATCCGCAGATGGACCGAGAGCTGAAGAAACTTGACAATGGCGTGGAAACGACTCACTTTCGGAGCAGAACAAGTTCACAAGAATTCACTCTGAACATGAGCAGTAAAAGACCTGAAGACCTCGCTGCACAGAAGGTGAGTAGAAGAGAAAGGTGTCTGATGGGAACGCTTGCCCTGTTAGTTCCACCAGGAGGTACTATTTGTCTCTGTTGGAGATTGTTCTGTTTTATCTTCTGGGTAACACTTTATCTTATTTTAGTGTCCTTGTTATATGTTGTTACTGTAGTAACTATCAATAATTTAAAATAGTAATTATCAATAATTTTATCCCTTAGAACTCATCTTTGATCACCAAAATTACATATTTAAAATTTTTTTCCTTGGAAAAAAACAACAAAATTCTTCATGCCTTTAAATAGCTTGAATGTAACTCGACACCCTTGCCTCATTTAGTATACGCGGTTCTATGAATATGCAAATGAGCCCCGCCTCCACTCACTCACTCAGCTCAGAGATCCACTCGTTGACGATCACACGTTGATCTGATTGGTTACAAGCTAGTTTGTGACGTCAGAAACACCAGCGATTTCAAAGCGTGTTTTTGAGACTGTCTTTGGTTCACTGCAGTTTTAAGGAGAAAATACTCAGCAATGCTGTCGACTTATAAATTTACACATGGTTTGTCTTAAAGCGTATTAAAAACACCACATAGACATATAAACAACATTAAAAGCTTGATTTTCACCACAGGGGGACTTTGAATTATTCATTACACTGTAACGCGACACATTAAAATAAAGTGTAACCGAAAATTGGTTTAACCGCTTTTCCAAAAAGTACAAATAAATGGCAAGTAGCCCACTGGATTAAACATGAAATTTTGAAATAGAAAAACTGAAATAGTGTTTTCCTATAAAACAAACCTCAGTAATCGGTTTAATTTATACCTTAAGTTTGAAGAATAATTTTTTACAGTATAGTCCAGTTAGTGTAATCCATCCACCAATTGCGCAGACCTTCCTCATAACAGTGTCATCACATTCAGATGTGATTGAGAGAGAATCACTAACCATCACTATTACTATTGCTCACTTTTATGGTTACTGGATTTTTAGCCTTCATGTGCAACAGACACAATACCTCATATTCTGTTGCTTTTAGAGAGTGTGTTGTGCTATTACAATTCTGGCCTGGCTGATAATAAAACAAGCAAACAAATCTCTCATACTTACATTGATATGAGCCATATCTAGAGACCAGATTATAGATTCTACAGAGTAATATGCTAATAACCACTTTAGCAACTACAGTATATACTGCAGCAATGTGCTACAACATACTGTTACAAATCTTATAATATAGTATACATGCACTACTGTTCAAAAATTTGGGTCGGTATAATTTTTTTTGAAAGAAGTCTGCATTTTTTTGATTAAAAATACAGCAAAACAGTAATGTTGTGAAAAAATATTACAATTTCAATACACTGTTTTCTTTTTGAACATATAGTAAACTGTAATTTATTCCTGTGATGCAAAGCTGAATTTTCAGCATCATTACTCCAGTCTTCAGCATCACATAATCCTTTTTGAGATTTGCTGCTTGATACATTTCTGATTTTTAATCAATGTTGAAAACAGTTTTTACTGCTTAATAAATATATATATATATATATACAGTGAGGAAAATAAGTATTTGAACACCCTGCTATTTTGCAAGTTCTCCCACTTGGAAATCATGGAGGGGTCTGAAATTGTCATCGTAGGTGCATGTCCACTGTGAGAGACATAATCTAAAAAAAAAAATCCAGAAATCACAATATATGATTTTTTAACTATTTATTTGTATGATACAGCTGCAAATAAGTATTTGAACACCTGTCTATCAGCTAGAATTCTAACCCTCAAAGACCTGTTAGTCTGCCTTTAAAATGTCCACCTCCACTCCATTTATTATCCTAAATTAGATGCACCTGTTTGAGGTCGTTAGCTGCATAAAGACACCTGTCCACCCCATAAAATCAGTAAGAATCCAACTACTAACATGGCCAAGACCAAAGAGCTGTCCAAAGACACTAGAGACAAAATTGTACACCTCCACAAGGCTGGAAAGGGCTACAGGGAAATTGCCAAGCAGCTTGGTGAAAAAAGGTCCACTGTTGGAGCAATCATTAGAAAATGGAAGAAGCTAAACATGACTGTCAATCTCCCTCGGACTGGGGCTCCATGCAAGATCTCACCTCGTGGGGTCTCAATGATCCGAAGAAAGGTGAGAAATCAGACCAGAACTACACGGGAGGAGCTGGTCAATGACCTGAAAAGAGCTGGGACCACCGTTTCCAAGGTTACTGTTGGTAATACACTAAGACGTCATGGTTTGAAATCATGCATGGCACGGAAGGTTCCCCTGCTTAAACCAGCACATGTCAAGGCCCGTCTTAAGTTTGCCAATGACCATTTGGATGATCCAGAGGAGTCATGGGAGAAAGTCATGTGGTCAGATGAGACCAAAATAGAACTTTTTGGTCATAATTCCACTAAACGTGTTTGGAGGAAGAAGAATGATGAGTACCATCCCAAGAACACCATCCCTACTGTGAAGCATGGGGGTGGTAGCATCATGCTTTGGGGGTGTTTTTCTGCACATGGGACAGGGCGACTGCACTGTATTAAGGAGAGGATGACCGGGGCCAATGTATTGCGAGATTTTGGGGAACAACCTCCTTCCCTCAGTTAGAGCATTGAAGATGGGTCGAGGCTGGGTCTTCCAACATGACAATGACCCGAAGCACACAGCCAGGATAACCAAGGAGTGGCTCTGTAAGAAGCATATCAAGGTTCTGGCGTGGCCTAGCCAGTCTCCAGACCTAAACCCAATAGAGAATCTTTGGAGGGAGCTCAAACTCCGTGTTTCTCAGCGACAGCCCAGAAACCTGACTGATCTAGAGAAGATCTGTGTGGAGGAGTGGGCCAAAATCCCTCCTGCAGTGTGTGCAAACCTGGTGAAAAACTACAGGAAACGTTTGACCTCTGTAATTGCAAACAAAGGCTACTGTACCAAATATTAACATTGATTTTCTCAGGTGTTCAAATACTTATTTGCAGTTGTATCATACAAATAAATAGTTAAAAAATCATACATTGTGATTTCTGGATTTTTTTTTTTTAGATTATGTCTCTCACAGTGGACATGCACCTACGATGACAATTTCAGACCCCTCCATGATTTCTAAGTGGGAGAACTTGCAAAATAACAGGGTGTTCAAATACTTATTTTCCTCACTGTATATATATATATATATATATATATATATATATATATATATATATATATATATATATATAATATATATATATATGTATAATGTATATATGTATAATGTATATATGTTGTGCCATGTTTCATGTAACGCTACGAAAAGTTGATTTTGAATGAATTTTCCTCAGGTTACGTCAGGTAGAGACGATCTCTTGACTTCTCTTTCTAACGGCAAGGATACAGGTGAGCAGTTCTGCGTGCCCTCATGGAAATACACTAGCTGAAGGTTACCTAATAATAGATTTAGCCTGTGTCCTAAAATAAGTTCATAATTACACTTTCTCTATTCAAATCCAACTTGCAAATATTGCATACTTGGGAGTATAGTTGCCCAGCAGCAAGTTGATGTCCTTCTGCTTTTGTTAAAATTATTGAGATGTCATCCTCTCACAGTCAGTGGGCCGTATCCCAAGATCTTTACTCTTCCTTATGACCTAATAGGGCCATTACCACATTCACAGTCTTAGGGGCCCGGTCCGGTGTAGTGCTTTAATCAGACTTTCCTGTCTCCTCCCCCCTTCTGAAGAAACCAAAACATCCTGCATGACCCGTAGGGATGAAAAACCCCAAAAGAGATGGAATTAATAACCTTAGAATCACAATTGTTTTTTCTTGGCACAATGAAATTAAATGGGTGGCAAGTGAAGACTTCTGATTAAAGGGATGTTTAACCTAAAATGAAAATTCCGTCAAGGATAGTTAGGCATATCTGAGTGCGTTAATCAGTGTTTATATGACAAAAAGCCTAAATTAAATCTGTTCATCATATTAAGCGATTATGTCTCTTCTGAAGACTTCAATTAAACCGCTCAATATACATTTCTTTATGAACTTTTTGAAACGTCAAGTTTTAATTGCATGGACTTTGAGTGGAGGGACAGAAATCTTGCTGGTTACATTAAAAATATCTTCATTTGTGTTTCGAAGAAATATGAAAGGCTTATGCTTTGCAGTGCTGGACGGTGAGTGATTGATGACAGAATTAAAATTTTTGGGTGAACTATCCCTTTTATTCTCTCACTTCCTTGCTTCCACCAGGGAATAAAACCGTATTGTCACATGTGACTCCTCTAGAGTTTCAAAACAGTTCTCAAGGAGGTCTGATCATGCCAAAGTCTACAATCAAATGTCAAAGATTTAATAATTTAATAATTTCTCTTCAAATTACCTGTTATTCTGTTATCCACTTAAATGTTGTAGCTCTTGCTGTCAAAGCTTCCTGCAGTTTTTTTTTTTAACATATTCTTTTCAGATTTCAGATAAAAACTTAAAAAATCTTTCATTTAGAAATTTGATTGTGCATGACCATATTTCACATCCCTTAATCCTACCCAATACCTAAACTTAACAGCTACCTTACTAACTCACAATAAGCAGTTAATAGTGAGGATTGGACCCTAATCTAAGGAGTGACCAAACAATGAATTCTTAGTTTCAGTGTACTTATGATGTTGATGTTGTATTGCAAAACACTTGCACTGCTAGAGGTGGGATACGGGTACGGTTAGGGACATATATGGTGGTATGGGCTGGTTAAGGTGTAAGGGAACAGTCAACAGAAATTAACTACATGCAGGTATTTTCTAAATACAAAAGTACAATGTAAAAACATGTATGTGCACACAATAAGTGCATTGTATCAGAGTATCATAGTTGTTAAAGGATCTTAATAAAACATGGGACCTAATTATTTCTTTATTTCTTTCCAGATTTTAAAAACAAAGCCTCATACTCGGGTCCCTTCATTCGTGCAAACTCTGTTCGTGACCGGATGCGCAAATTCGCAGAACCTGTTACGAATATACCTAGAAGTGGCCACAGTTCTTCTCATTCTACAAACACAGTGTCTGCAGAGAGATCCCGGGACACGCTGTCCTGCTCTTCCTCCATCCCGGAGAAAGGGAGGAATGCCACTGAGAATATGCTAGCCCAGCCCAAGCTTTCCTCCAACCAATCACACGCCACAGTGGGCGACTCACAGGGTCGCACTGAAAATGTCAGGCGTGCGTGTAGCGGTTCAGAAGAAGTGCAGACTCCTGAGGGAGAAGCGTCTTCAGGGACCCACGATACCTGGGGTGAGTCCGAGTCCAACATGAAGACCTTCCTCAGCATTGAGATCAAAGATGGACGAAACCCAGCTTCACATTCTTCATTGTCATCGTCCTCTTCAGCTGGAAACATGACTCCTCGAATCAGCACATCTGCTGCTCCAAAGAGAACAGGTAAGCAAAACAAACACGGATGAACACAAGTATGAGTTTTGGGTCCAAAACAATAGTGGGTGAATAAACAAACAGAAAATGTGTACATTAGAAAAAAAAAACCTCTTGCCAAATGTGTAAATATGGTTGGGTATCGTTTGAAATTTAGCAATTCAGATTCTGCTTATCGATTCTGATTCTTATCGATTTTCAGATTTTATTCCAATATGGTAAAGTCAAACATTTAGATATCAAACTTGTTTATTCTGTGTCTTTTTGCAAAACATTCTGTTGCAGCTGAATACCATGAACTCAAATCAGCAGCCTAAAGAATAACTAACTTATAAACGAGACTAACTAATATATATTTCAAACATTATTAAAGACAAGCATACAGTCAGTAATACAATAAGAACAAATAAGCAAATTAGCATCGATAGCACAAATAAATACTTTTTCAGAAATGTAAATCAAATGTAAATGAACACGGTATAGTTTTCTTTTTACACACTGAGATGTTTTGGCATCTTTTTTTGTGTGTTTGTCTGTTCAAGTGCAAGAAGACTCGAAAGTAAACTCAGTTCAGTATTTTTGGACCGTATGAGAAGCTGCTTTCTGTGTGCGCTGGATGTGCCCAGAACAGAAAACAATGAGCGAGTTCTGAATTGAGTTCTAGTTCACGTCTTCTTGTGCTTGAATGGTTTAAAAGCACATTAAAATGTGCACACAGGAATCGATAAGCAGAACTGAAATCTTAATTTTATAACAAGTATCCGATTCCAGAATTGGAATACATTTTCGATTCCCAACCCTATGGGTAAATAAATAAATGTACACATAATTTAGAAATATACACTACCGTTTATAAGTTTGGAGTCACTATGATTTTTTTTTTAACCCTTTCACGCATAGTGGTCACTACAGTGGACAGCTATTAAAAAAGCATTTTCTTGAATTTGCATGGGTTTTTATGGCAAAGTTGCACATCAATCTCTTCATTGGACCCTGGTGCATCATCCTATAAATTGCAACCAAGTGGCAAGCCTTTGTGTTTCGATTTTTTTCCCCCTCCAAACCAAGATGGCCAAGGGTCAGTCAGATATGCCAAGTTGCTCCAGAATATCCACCCATTCCTTCTATCCTAGGAGACTCTTGTAGGTAAAAAAAATATTGCAGCATAAAGCAATATCTATTGAGTCATATCACAGTAAAATTTTCCAAGTTTTGATTTTAGATTGAGAGAAAACTCTGATTAATCACATGTCCACTGTAGTGGATGTCATGCATGCAATGGCTATATTTCAGCTACAATTCATAATTATAATGTGAATATTGTTTTTGAAATTTAAAACTTAAAAACGTAATATGCATTGACTTTTTCTACTGTAAATAAATGTATTTGTATTATTAAAATGTAATTTTCATAGACATCGAAAAAAGTCATTGATTACATAATGTATGACACTTGTAATGCATTACTTTACTTGTTAGATCAAAAAGTAATCTGATTTTATAATGCATGTTATTGTAATGCGTTTTTTTACTAATAACATCAAAAAGTAATCTGATTACGTAATGCATGTTACTTGTAATGCGTTTCTTTACTCATAACATCAAAAAGTAATCTGATTACATAATGCATGTTACTTGTAATGCGTTTCCTTTCTCATAACATCAAAAAGTAATCTGATTATGTAATGTGCGTTATTGTAATGCGTTTTTTTACTCATAACATAAAAAATAATCTGATTACGTAATGCATGTTACTTGTAATGCGTTTCTTTACTCGTTACATCAAAAAGTAATCTGATTAGGTAATGCACATTACTTGTAGTTAATTACTTGTTAGATCAAAAAGTAATCTGATTAGGTAATGCATGTTACTTGTAACACATTACTTTACTTGTAACATCAAAAAAGTAATCTGAATGTGTTATGCATGTTACTTGTAATGCGTTACCCTCAACACTGATTATTTCAGATGAGATTGAAAAAACGTATCACTAGGTTTTCTCAGAGGAGGGCTATGATAGAAATGTGCATGTCCATCTTGAACATAATCAGAATTATCAGCTAATAAGGGTAAATCTCCATACTCTGGTGCACTGGAGGGAGCATCTGAGTGGTTTCCACAGTTGTACCTTGACAGGCTGTAGAAAATTCTGATGGAATCACGTCCTCATGTTCTGATATCATAGATAGGCGAAGTGCAACTTGTATGAAGTTGTATGAAGCCATTGCAATATTTTGCATTTATATTTTTTGTATATATTTTATAGTTTTCACATTATTTGATATAATTGCATTGCATAGTTTGTTAAATTCACATACTTTATCTGTTTGATTATTGTCTTATATTTAATACAGTATATCTTCAGTTTAAACCAATCGCATGCTGTCCACTCAAGTGGACATCTGAAGATCTCTTTGAAAAATTTGTAAAAAAATAAAATAAAAATCAATTCTTGTTTTTCATGCCCTAAGAGCAATAAAAACACATAGGAAAAAAATCCTGACTGAGGTTATCATAATTCATGCATGAAAGGGTTAAAGTGATATTTGAAGAATTTACTTTGTATTAATAAGAGAATTAAAAAAAAAAGTAACTCTGTTTCCTCAAAATATGAGGCAGCACAACTGTTTTTAACATTGATGATAATCCGAAATGTTTCTTGAGCATCAAATCAGCATATTAGAATAATTTCTGAAGGATCATGTGACACTGAAGACTGGAGGAATGATGCTGAAAATCCAGCTTTGATCACAGGAATAAATTACATTACTGTAATGTTAGAAAATTAGAAATCTGAAAAGCTTGGAAGAGCCAGGACATTTTTTTATATATCTCCGATTGTATTTGTCTGAAAGAAGAATGTCATATACACTTAGGATGGTTTGAGGGTGAGTAAATCATGGGGGAATTTTCATTTTTGGGTGAACTATCCGTTTAACACTAAGAGACACTTAAGAGACACTGTGTTAAGAGACACTCAACACTCACTCTTGAGTCTCCCGTTATAATCATTAAGACTGTCAGCTCAGCGAATTCTGCACTCTTGCAAAAACTATACCTTTACATCTTCAGATCAGTGTTTTCAAACTGCTGGGCCTACTAAAACAGATTGGTTGATCTCCTTAGTCCAGACATATATTCAAAACAGAGCCAGTTCTAAGAAATTAAGGTCCTATTTTTTCAAAATAGGTGTTTTTGAACCCGATTGGTTAATGTATAATCTATTGTGATGTGTTGATTAGCATATTGCTAATAGAGAGTTTTTCCCCCTTTAAATTCCTATGGGACATTTAGTCCTATTGCTAATCATAATGGTCCTGTTGAGAACTGCTGTATTTGCTGCGAAATATCTAGCTTTTTAAGTTTTGTGTTGGACTTCTGTATGGATATGTATATTATGGGACATTAGGATTGGTTTCAAATGATGATTCTAAAAGACTTCCTTATGAATTCAGGATTTTTGCCTAGATCACAGGCCTAGACAGCTGGAAAATGGAAAGCTAGCAATGGCTAAAAGACGATCCAGGTTATTTGGAAAGCAACAGTGCTATGCATTTCACAGATGTTTTTACGAGGAATGGCGAGTGGGCTGATGGAGCGAACTGGACTGCAAGCTGTGCATATTCTCAGTTTGGCAGCCATGTTGGAAATTTCACCCTAAAATGAAAGAGTGTGATACATTCCTCCTCCATGATTCAAGTGATGTATGAGTAAACCTATTTAGTGGCTTTGCATATAAACTTTAAGAGAATCTATTTTGTGGAAACTTGTGGTTCTTTTAAGTGGGAGTGGATTTCACTTGGATGTCACTTTAGTGTACTTATGAATGTAGTTAAAGGGATAGTTCTCTCATCATCATATACCCAGTATGCACCCTCATATCATCTGAAACCATTGTTTTTCTTTTTCCGAGGAACGTAGCATTTGGTCACACTTTATTGGTTACTATTAATTACTTTATGAATGAAAGTGAATGGTGACTAGCGGCTATAAAGCCATACAGTAACTTTGTCCGATAAGAATACATGAGCATAAACTATGATGGAAACATCAAAAAAGTCATGTGACTTTGCGCTAACCAGCTTGACCGATCTTGGTTCACAGCATCTGAAATGTTGTTTTGGTCGTTCTGAAATGCCTGAGCCAAAGTCTGTCGTCAAAGTTGCAGCTTTGGATGGAAACACAGCTAATTAGCAATACATTTTTACAGCATTGATTAACCTTTGCTTATGTTAGTTAATAAAAATGTATTAATGCTATCAACAGTACACCGTTTGACCGTATGATTGTATTATTAAATGTTGAGATTAACATGAACTAAGATTAATGAATGCTGTCGAAGGTTTATTCAGTGTTCATATGAACTAATGTAGTTTACTAATGCTAACAAATGATACCTTATTGTAAAGTGTTTCCATGAATTGCTCACTTGTCCTTATTTTCACATGGATTGAAGCGGATCTCTTTATGCCCTGAAAGTGGGTCATGTGAGCAATATTAATTTCACTGTTTTGAGTTTTTAACTTGAATTGCATAATGTGAAGGTGTTTTCAGACTTAACAAAATATGATACAAATGATATTTCTAACAAATTATTATTTAGCAAATTTGCATAAAAAATAAAAAGGGGAAATAATCTAAAGAGATTAAGTACATTCATTCATTCATTTGTAAAGCATCTAATTCACTGGGTTATCCAAAAGTAGACATTACCACATGGATTTCCAACCATTTTTAGTTATATCCAGCTATATCTTATGTACTGATATATGTGTGTGTGTGTGTATATATATATATATATATATATATATATATATATATATATATATATATATATATATATATATATATATATATATATATATATATATATATATATATATATATATTCCAAACATAGCTATGCCATGTATACCATCACAACGATATAAAATAACCGTTATATGTTAGTTTACTGGCATGTGTGCCTAAGGACCCCTGTCATATAATCATAATTCACATTGCAGTTCACCCTCTTTCGCCTGCCTGATGCATAAACACGATCACTTTTCTTCTCATTTTATCATATCTCTCTCTGTCTGTCTCTGTCTGTCTCTTCTCAGTATCATCAACAGACCTTATTTGTCATAGTGCCACAGCTCTGTCAGGTCTTCCTTTTTTGGAAGTGCTTTGCTCATCCTTGCCTCTGAAAGGTCTCGCAGGCAGTGAAAATGTACTTGAAAGCCTCAGGATATATAACGCTATAGACCTGCAGTAAAAGAGTGTTTACCATCTCACTGAACCACACAAGGAAACTGACATGCTGTGTAATCTCTCGCTAACTGATGGAAGACACCGTAAACCGAGCAGACAGCTTTATTTAAGAACAGTGTCCACTCTTTGATTTCATCAGCAGTGTGTTATTGGCCAAAGAGGTTTTTATTGGGAATTTATTGAGGAAAACCAGATCTCTTGGGATAAAACATGATGGTTTCAATGAACTGTATCAAGTTCTAAAGAAAAAACAACACTGTTTACTTTATTAGATTGGGGGGAATGAAATCAAGACATTTGGAGACTTTTAAACATGCGTATTGTACAAACACACATTCAAAAGTTTGGGGTTTGATACCATTGTTTAAAAATGTTTTTCTAGTCTCTTGTTCTCACCAAAGCTTTGATGCAAAGCGTCATTATTACAGTCTTCAGTGTCACATGATCCTTCAAAACTCATTCTAATATGCTGATTTTAATTCCATGCAATAGTTTGAGACAATCAAATGAAAATGCTTTTTAAAGCATTTAAAATTGGTCAAAAAGACCGGGAACTCTGGAATTTAGTATGCATGAAATACCCATGTGACCTACTATGTTTGTCAAAATGTGCAGTGTGCAACCAGAGCTCATGGAGTGAGACTGGATCCCACAAAGCAATGCAATTTCATGTGATATCAACCACAATTGTTTTAACATCCCTTTCTTGGCATAATATTTTTTGATCTGACTGACAAGACCATATCACACAAAATTGGATACAAATTCAGACATTTCCTTTCCTAAGATGATGATTGGACATTACCATTATTTTGGTCAATAGTTGAATTTAGCTTTTGTTTTTATATTTTTCATTTGAATTTTTGTTAAAGTCTTTGTAATTTTGAGAGATTATTTTTTCCTTTGAAACTAGCTGAAATAAAATGAGTGTCAGGATTTTTGTTTTATTTCAAGTAACGAAACTGTTAGGTAGTAATGCAGTGTCCTTATATCCCATGCCGAACATAGAGAACGCAGAGGGCGCTGAGTAGTGTTTACATTAGCAGTAATGTGGCAATGCTAATTTACGAGCCCTATGTGGTGCCATTGTGGCGGCTTACATAACAGACTAAAGGCTCCATTCCACTCTGACCGAAGCTCTATTTAACATCCAAACAGTGCTGTGTAAATATTTCTTGGGGTGGCATGATGTTTTTAAAGTGTACACCATCTTTAGACGTTCTTAAGAAGCTCAGTCTCATCTAAATCTTGTAACTGTTCTCATTTTGCTGTTTTCCCTTGTTCTCTCAGAGCTGACTCTTGGTTTAAGAGCGACACCGTTCAAAGTTACCAGCTCAAGTCTCTCATCTGGATCCTCTGTTAAGGTATTTAACATAAAACAAAACTGTATTTGCATGCAGATGAGACATTGAAAACCTCTACTCGCCATTTGCCCTGAGGTCCACTTTTAATATTAGTCAGTATTTTAATATGAATTATCCATCTTCTCTTTTTTTGCTGCTGTGCCCTTATGGCCTTTACGTCGTCTTTGCACATTAAATGAGTAACAGCGCTTTGCTGTGCTCACATAGAAATTATTTTTCAGTGTAGTGTTTCTATCCACCTTATTCTTATGCCCCATGATGCTTTGCGCGAATTATGGGTGTAACTTCCGTTAATCTGTAAACAATCAGTGAAATATGGGATGATTATAGTCTCAATATGATTGACACGTGCAAGCACACTTATCAATGAACTTCATACATGTTGCAGAAATGTTTTATCCATGCCTTTCAATTTGCGTGTGCAAAATTCAAAATTGAATGAATGTGAAGCAATTTGTACAAATAGAGACATTTTTGTGAATACAAATATTTTCCTTTGTATTAGTGTATCATAATTTGCGCATGCAACACAGAAGATGTGCATGTGTGGATCAGGTGACGCGCGTGCATTCATTGACGTCTTTTCTGAGTCGATCTCATTTGATTCATTTGGATTTTGAGACTTTCTTTTCGCGGTTTTTAAGCATTTCACAACCCACACACAAACAACTACAAATGAATAGGCCTGGTGCTAATTATTAATGTGTGCACAACTACCCATCTATTTGACAAATTCACAAATGTGCGTCACTACATTTAAACTATTACAATACAACTTGTGTGTGCAAAATCCAAAATCACATGAATGTGCAGCATTTTGTACAAATAGAGACATAGTTGTTAATACAAAACCTCGATTTTAAATTAATGTAGGCCAGAATTTGTGCGTGCAACAAGTAAGATGTGCATTTGTGGATCAGGTGACACGCGTGCATTCATTGACTCGTTTCTGAGTCAATCCTATTTGATTCATTTGGATTTTGAGACTTTCATTTCGCCGGTTTCGCCTTGCTCGATCCGCACACAGCTGTCTGAGAAAACCTGCTACCACTAGATGGCAGTATTCTGCTGAAACAGACAACGGCAGCGTAATCAAGCGTTCTTCCTCATTTAAGACTTAAGGGTTGAGAGGGTCGAGAGGGTCTGATTATAATTTAACCAACAGTAATTCTGGATTGCGTCCACCAACAAGTAAATAGGAAATAAGCGAATCAGAACACTGCGCGCCAAACCAGCAGTATGTGCGCAAGTGTGAACCACTAGTGTTTCTGTCTCACTCTCTCACTCTGGAAGTCTGGATCTGCCACTACATCACATTTCTCTCTGCGTGGCGTGGAGTGTCCGTTTTTATGTCGGCTCTCATGTTAACTGGTTAGAGCTTGTGTTAGAGCACAATGCCTGCGTGGCACACACACTTCTCCAGCCGCGCCGAAACCGCGTGCTAGAAATAGAACCGCAACCGACGCCTATTTTTCACGCGACACGCAAGAGTGTTGGAAGTTTTCAGACAAAATAGAAGGCGCAAATACATATTAATAAATTACATTTTGATGCTTGAAAGTCTCTCGGTTTTTGACAAATGCATATATAATTGTAATTTAAAAAATAGGCCTAATTATCGATTTTCAAATATTGCCCCTGTCAATAGGCCTACAGAACGAAATATTCTGTAGCCTATTTTGCCGTCAATACTGCCGACGTTGTCTTTGCTGTATCAGGCTACAAATTATGTTTAACATACAAATGTAGATGGTCTGTCGGCGCACAGAGCCACGCAGTCGCAGACAGCACGTGAAGTTCGTGAACACCGAATTCCCTTTTCTTTCTTATCTATTTGTGTTTGAACAGACATGTGCACGAAAAAATAAGCCAGTGTCCGTCTCAACGAGTTTCCCCGTAAACGCAGTCAAAATAAAACGGATGCGTGTCATTACCGGTATTAGATGCGTGCATTCGTCTTAAAGGGACAGCACCCAATATACCTGCAGCTGTTTGTGTCACCAAAGTTAATCAAACAACAAAAGAGAAAGAGAAAAATCACGTTTTGTCAAAAGATAAACTGTATTAATACTTAATACAGTTAATTTACCTGAAAAACATAAAGCACTGCTTTATTTCTCGTGAATTTGTGTTTTATTGTATTTATATTTGTATTTTGTTTATTAGTTTCTATGCAAATGCACTAGGCCTACTCTACACAATTACCCTAATCATCCTAGAATTATTCATTCTTTACAAAAAGAGCTATTCAAATCATCAGGTGAAATTGTTTTCAGGAAGTAGCAGTAAAGCAAGAAGAAGAAGTGCAAGATAGTTTTTCTAAATTTCATTTGACTCTATGTGCCTATAGGGGTGGGTTGGGGATGGTGGCAATGTAGTATCTGGATATTTGCCGCGGGAAGAGGGCTTCGATTACCTCTCTCTTTTTTGACCATACATGTGTTTGCACCCCTGAAAATCCATATAGCCTAATAAATGAAAATGAATATTTCAAAAGTATATTTTACATTACACTATAGGAAAATTACAATACTTTTGTCCTAATGTCTTTACTTGCAAGAAATAAACCCTTTGATCGCATGAGCAAAGTGCACACTTTTCTTTAAATCACGCAGCACAGACATAATGCCTATATATACTTAAAGTCTTGTGCTGTTTTATAAAGCACAAAACCATATCACGGTTTCGATTTTAGTTCGTTGGCAAAATATAACGCATTATAATATATATATGACTTACAAATTGACATCAACTACGATGTTGTTGCATCATGCTGCTTGTAGTTTCTTTTGCGCTTTATTTATAATAAAGTGACAAAGCGCTCTGCCGCATTTGCGCGTGTAATTGAAGAGGACACGCAACGAGACTGGCGGGACAGGAAAGTACGTTTTTTTAGGTGAGAGACTTTTTATTTCGTAACAAGTTACAAATAACGTTAGAATAATGATACAGATCTGTATTATGCTATTGTATTTATAGTGTTGTAGTATACGTTTTATGAATCATTTTCTTAGACAAGTTAATTCACTCAAGGCTACCAGGAAAGCTGTAGCCTAAGTCGGTATTGACATCAGGAACCTTCTGCAAGCTTTGGAATTTGAAAACGACTGTTTTTAAATGTTAAAAGTAATTTTAAATAATATGTATTATAGACTAGGCCTACGTTTACCGCGGTGGAATTGGCAGACGTTCCCTTAAGCATTGTGCGCTGTGGAAACTCGTCAAAGCATTCTGATGTATAATTATGCAGCATTAATGCACAAATGATTTTGAATGAATATTTTCATCATGTCGATATGCAACGGTTACATAATGTTAAAACTAATCTTGCTATTGATATCTTTGTTAGACTACCAATCTGACTCATTTAACTTAGCCTACAATAGAGAGAACAAGGCTGGCACGAATCTCATGCTGGAAACTTTGATTAACAGCTGATATCATCATCATAACCTTAAATGCTAAATTCAATGTGCTTTACCTAGTATTGTTCTAACTTAGTTATGTTATGTAAGGACATAAGATCAGCAGATCTTTTACAGATTCTTAAATTTGTAACTCCACTGGGCCTTCATATTCACATAGGGCCCAACAGTAAGTTCCAGGGAGCCCTCATAGTCCAAGTGCATTGTTTAAGAGGCCTTGTGTAGGCTATGGTACACATATATTACAGAATTAATAAACATTTGTTTTCATTGTTAATGGGTTTTCTGAACCAAACTGGATTGCGTGGCCTTAAACCCCAGGGCCCTCCCCGGGCTTCTGGTAGGCAAGGGCCCCTGGGCACTGGCCCCATAGGCCCGGTCAGTAATCCATCCCTGATAAATATGCAGCTACACACACGTAGGGCCAGTTGATTTTCAATTAACATTTCATGTCGATATACAATGGTTGCATATTGTTAAAACTCATATAGCCTATAACAGTGGCTTATGGGTCAATGGAAAACAAATGTACTGCGAAAATCGTCTTTAACATTTAAAAACAGACATTTTCAAATTCCAAAGCTTGTATACTAGGCTATGTATACAATGTGTAGTCAGATAAAAATTAAGCCTATAATATGAACGCAAATGCGAAATTTCACGTTTTTTTAACAGGAAAAAATGCCAAGCTTATGCCATGTTAAGCTTTTTCTTTTTAACAGGCTCAGGAAGGGAAATGCCATTAACGTGAAACGCCGCGCGTCGCGTTCATAGGCTCTTGTCTGTATATAGTTTTCCTCCCATAGCGCATATTATAAAGAAAAAGCTTAACGTCAATGCAGTAATGACGGTGATATTTAAACTCAGTAGCCAATACACCTTATTGAACATGCAACGCGCTATTACACGTTAAGCGTTTTATAATGTTTTTCTATGAGTGTTGTTCATAATCTGATGCAATCTGTTTGCCTCTATAAATATGCTTTATTAATAAGGTAGGCCAATATTGTGTACTAAATGTGGTGCTTCAATATCACTCACATTAAGCGTCTTATATGAGGAAGAACGCTTGATTACGCTGCCGTTGTCTGTTTCAGCAGAATACTGCCATCTAGTGGTAGCAGGTTTTCTCAGACAGCTGTGTGCGGATCGAGCAAGGCGAAACCGCGGAATGAAAGTCTCAAAATCCAAATGAATCAAATAGGATTGACTCAGAAACGAGTCAATGAATGCACGCGTGTCACCTGATCCACAAATGCACATCTTACTTGTTGCACGCACAAATTCTGGCCTACATTAATTTAAAATCGAGGTTTTGTATTAACAACTATGTCTCTATTTGTACAAAATGCTGCACATTCATGTGATTTTGGATTTTGCACACACAAGTTGTATTGTATTAGTTTAAATGTAGTGACGCACATTTGTGAATTTGTCAAATAGATGGGTAGTTGTGCACACATTAATAATTAGCACCATGCCTATTCATTTGTAGTTGTTTGTGTGTGGGTTGTGAAATGCTTAAAAACCGCGAAAAGAAAGTCTCAAAATCCAAATGAATCAAATGAGATCGACTCAGAAAAGACGTCAATGAATGCACGCGCGTCACCTGATCCACACATGCACATCTTCTGTGTTGCATGCGCAAATTATGATACACTAATACAAAGGAAAAGATTTGTATTCACAAAAATGTCTCTATTTGTACAAATTGCTTCACATTCATTCAATTTTGAATTTTGCACACGCAAATTGAAAGGCATGGATCAAACATTTCTGCAACATGTATGAAGTTCATTGATAAGTGTGCTTGCACGTGTCAATCATATTGAGACTATAATCATCCCATAGTGAAAAGCTCGCTCTATGAACGCAATACGTTAAAAAAGTGTCACAATGAGATGACATTAATCTACTCACCCTTCAACCATCGAACATTAAAAGGAAATTTAAAAGTATAAAAGCATCAACAAGGTGCTTTCAACAGACCAAATAACCCCAAAAGCGCGAGTCTTTCCACAGCAATAACGGACGGTTAAATATCACTTAAAATACTGTATATCTGTATTATGTAACTTATGTTGCCTTAATCAAAAATGTCCATTAACTTCAGCATTACGTGATACTATTTCAAAGTGATTTCCATCATTTTGACAGATTATAAATTGCATTTACCTGTGAAAACAAACCTGGAAAGAGACGTGAGAATTTGAGGAGAATAATGAGAGATTCTTCGTGCATTCCAGTGAATTATTAATGGAATATATCGTAAATTAAATTCGGGAGAACAGACCACAAATGTGCAGCATATGTTTTCCTTTTTCATAATTTACAGCGGATTGCAAAGGGGAAAAAGAAAATAATCACGAGGAAAAGAAAGCTCTTGCCATAGATATTCTTGTTATAACATGTCACGTTAAAATAAGTATAACATTATTCTCATGATGTCTGAAAATAAATCATGAAGGAAAATTGACGATCAGCTTTATTTGTTGGGCAACCTTATGATTTGAAATGATTCGTTTCAGCCTTTTTGAATGGAAGTTCCCCAAACCGGAAGTGCCACCCATAATTCAACACGCAGTAAACTCGTCAGGAATAAGGTGGATAGTAGGGGTGCGCCAAAATATCGATATGCCGATATCTCGCGATATTTACTCCCGTGATCGATTCTCGATGCGCTTTTGCCAAGTATCGATCTTAAAAGCCGTTATAAAACACTCTATTCATTATCCCTTGATGAGACCCTTCTCCAGAAGTAGATAGGGGGCGCGCGTTGCGAGTTTGGCTGTTGTGGGCGTAAGAAGACATACACACTTGAAAATGGCGGAGTCAAGCGAGGAAAGTAGAAGTGAGAGCAAGAAGTTAAAGGACGCTCCAGCAACATTTAAATCCAAAGTGTGGACTCACTTTGGATTTTATAGAAGTGCGGACGGGGCAAAGCTAGAAAAGGACTACGCAATATGCAAGAACTGCTTTGCAAAAGTCCGCTACACGGGAAACACGACCAACATGCACAGCCACCTCACGTGGCATCACCCGGAGCTCTGTGAGAAAGCCGTGGTTGATGCTGGCTCAAAGCCGACACACCCCGGCGTAAACACCTTTTTCCAGGCAAAGCTACCACCTTGTTCTGCGAGGGCAAAGTCAGTCACAAATGGGATCGCTGTTTACATGTGTAAAGGGCTCCGTCCGTACAGCGAGGTCGAATGTTTATTTTTGGATGCACTTTAAGTTGGGTACATTTTAGATGTACTTTATCCCTGATATATTTATTTTATTTTTTATTTGAAAGCAGTAGCCCAAAGGTTTATGTTTCTTGCGCTTAATAGTGTCACTCTTCATGTTTATGAAGGACAATCATATAGTATTGTTTATACTGAATCTGTCCTCAGCCTTACAGCTATTTTGCACCCAAATGGTGTCACCGTTTGTCGAAGACATAGTATTACTACTGATTGCAGCAATGTTACACTAAAATAGTGTCTGTGACTGTTTTGTTGCAACTGATAAGACACAAGTTGTTTTTGTTACTGTGTTTCATCCAAAAAAATAAATGGAGATTCATTTTCCTAATTAAAAAAAAAACTTTTTATTTCTTAAAACATGATATATTGTGAGTTATTACTGATAATATATCGATTATCGCAGTATCGCCATATCGTGATATTATCGGTATCGTGAACAATGTATCGCGTATCGTATCGTATCGTATCGTGAAGTACCCAGTGATTCCCAGCCCTAGTGGATGGGATCTGATAGACACTCACCTCTGAATTACACTGTCTCAGTGTAAATTTGACACTTTAAATCGTCTCATCACTCATTAATGAAACAGTTGACAAGCGTAAACAATTCACAAAAGCTTCAGAAAGGAAGTGCCTCCAGGACCAAAGGTGTTGTTTCCTCTGTTCGTGGGAAAGAAACCCTGCAATGAACTGTGAATGTAACTTTCACATAATTAAGATGGCATAAAATCATAAATTCAAATCTATATATATATATATACACACCAGTACTGACACTGATGTCTCTATTAAATGGATTTTCCCCTCAAATTTAACCATGATAGCCATTCAGCATTATAGTATCATTGAAAGCTATCAATTGTAACATTTTAATAGGCCATTGTAATAAATGTCACATTTAGCTGTGCCTTTAATATAACAGGGTTCAACACAGGTTTTTTTTCTGCTTGCCAAAATCCACAAAAGTTATTGTTTTCATTGTTTTTGACCCATGTAACCTTATAAACAGTGCTTTACACTGCACAGTATTCTCTGCATTAATTATGAATTGAATATAGATTAATCCTTATTAAAGCTACAAAAGTTATTCAGTCAAGAGCAGTGAGTGATTTTCTCTGTCTTTTGTTCTTTGATTAACATTAATGACAGACAGCAGGTTTATTAGGCTGCTGGCACTTTAAGATCAGATGCACACATCCCATTTTCTCACAACTCTGTTCATTTAACACTTTTTTTTTAAACTCATTTAAGTCTTGAATGAATGATAGCATGATCTTATACTGTAGCACAGCCAAAGGATGACAGAAAAAAACCATATGCTCTGTTAATTGCGTTACGTAGTGTTGCCAGATCTCCCTAGAAAAATAAGACCAAAACAAGAGACTTGCCTCACCAGAATAAGACCTTATACGGGACTGTATTCTTTAAAAAAGCATAAAACAACATAACTGCTTATAAGTAAGCGTCTTTATAAAAAACTATGCTTATAAAAAGCAGACACGGCAACACTGAAAGAGAGCACGCTCTGTAAAAACTGCTTGTAAAAAGCTTGAACAAAACACAGCACCTCTGTCAACAGTGGTTTACTTTAAATCGTCTGACATAATACGTCTCAAGTCACTGAGATAACTTTGGTCAAAAAGCACAGACACCAAACAAGCTGAACTGTTAGCATTAGTGTTTGTAGCTCGCAGCTGCAAGATGCCAAAACGTTTGATTTGATTTTTGACATCATAGCAATTTTGGGAGTGACTATGATTCTAACATTTAGAACTCTCAAAAATTTGGTGTGTGTGTGTCAGTTAGTGTGTATGTGTGTGTCAGTTAGTGTGTATGTGTGTGTCAGTAAGAGTGTATGTGTGTGTCAGTAAGAGTGTATGTGTGTGCCAGTAAGTGTGTATGTGTGTGCCAGTAAGTGTGTGTGTGTGTGTGTGTGTGTGTGTGTGTGTGTGTGTGTGTGTGTGTGTGTGTGTGGCCTTTGTGAGTTACAGTCATCCTCAGTCTCCCCTAATAGCTAATACAGAACCGGTTAAGAGGCCAGAGTGTAATAAACACTTAAAGGGCTGACATCTGCACGTTTGTGACTGATTAAGGATAACAGCCCTTGTGTGTTCAGACACTTAATTGCATGTTATCATATTTAAAATTTATATCAAATGCAGTTAGATGAATTTAAGGGAGTTTTTGACAGTTAAGTACATTGTTATATATAATTTCATAATTATTATAGCACTTATTGTCTTATAAAATATGGTTACAGTTTACTACTGAATTTATTGACACGCATTTATGGTAAACTAAAATATTGAATATTGAAACTTTTAATGTAATGCATTTTAAATCTACTTGTTTACACATTTGTATATGATGAAGTTGCAATTTAACACATTGAAAATATATTACCTTTAAATGTAATATTGAATAACACACTAGTGAAAGTAATAATCAATTATACTACAGGGCCGTTTAATGATTCATTCTGATTGGTTGATGAATATTTTAAGGTGTGCAATTATTTTCAGGGAAATTTTCAGTCGCATTAGTATTTACTTTGCCAAATTATTTAAGTTATTTAAAAGATCTACAGCAGTAAAGTAGTTTCACGACTGAAATGCTGCATGACATTTCTCAGTAGCGAGATTTTAAACGTACAGTTTTGCTATTATTCGAGGCGCTGCTGCCGAACACAGTTGAGAATCGCACAGACTCGGGTCATTCACAATCTCTCTAATAACTTGATTAGTCGGCATATCAATGGCTCAAGCCTCCATTACTAGCTCTAAAATGACATTTTGGAATAAGCAATGGAGGCTTGGGATGAGATGCGTAAGAAATTACTCCTACATACAAGCATTTTAAGGACAAAAACCTGACAATTGTCTTTAAATATAACACTGGTTACCACACCTCAACACATCGTTCATATAAACTAATTAATTGACGTATTAAAAAAAAATAATGCAACGGCCCCTCATCAGTTATTCCATACATGATTTACTTTGGTCAACACATGAGAATAAAGTGTTAACAGTTATTAAGCAGACTCCTTACTAATTCTCTAATTAGAGTGCAGTAGTTATTATAAAGTTACTTATAGTTAGTAGAATGTCTAAAGTGGACTATTGAAATAGTGTTACCTGGCCTTTTATTTCATTAGTATTATGTTATGTGCAAGTACAGTTTTTTTTTTTTTTAAATATACTTTTAAGATTTGAAGTACACTACAAGGCCACATTCAATATAATTAAGCACACTTTTTAACAAGGGAGGAAAAGATGTTCCTATGCGCTTAACTGAAGGTAAAATGTAGTACATAAGAACTAGTAAATAATTAGATGGTAATTCTCTTCGCGTCTCTAACGCATTTGGGGCAGTGTGGTAATCTCGTTAAAGGATAAGCACTAACGGTTCATTAGCAGGTTGGCGAGGCTTTTCCACACAAATGAGGGATTAATGTCTCTGTGTGAACGCGACAGGGAAGAAAGAGAAAGCCTTGAGGGAAAACACAGACAGCAGGGATCATGATTTGACGGCAAACTTCTATACGACAATCTAGTACTGAGGTAAATATGAGTTTGATTTGAGGAGTAGAGTGTGATTGTGGTGACAGACAAATGTTTAGCACTGCTGAAGTTAACAACCGATCGTAACGGATGCATTTGGGTGGTCGTAAAATGGATGTTGTTTCCCCTTTGCTTCTCTGTTCCTTTTAAAGTAATTTCCTCGACGGTGATTTGAGGTACAGGTTGTACTAGACGTAAACCTTTTAACACTGATGCAAGGTATGGAGAGACTTGATGTGAAACCAAAAAGGAGCGCTATATGGAAAATCATCTAAAACTGTCCCAACCGACTAAAGTTTTCAGTGTGAAAGCAAAAATGTCACAGCCGATCAATATGTGGAGGAGATTTTGGGCCAATGACGTTGTGTGTGGGGTTATCCAGCTAGACGTGACTGAAGTAGAAATCAAGCGAACACCAAAATTTCTTCTTTTTACATTTTTATTCTTTAAATTGTGTGAGTTTTATTAGGCCTTTCAACATTAATGTAGCTGGACTAGCCGGTCTTTGTTATTCAGCTACTTTTTATAGTTTATGTACTTTATATACTAGTCAAGACACCAGTGATAGGTGTGGACAGTTATTTTTGAGGTATATGCATTTTTATGAGAGTATTTAAATGAGTCATGCAACACGTCGTCCATTGTATTAGTTAACTTTTAGTCAAGAGCAAAATAAAATTCATAAATATATCACCCTAGTATTTCTATTGTCTCATGACAATATTGAGTAATCAACTGAACTCTTAACCCTTTGTTTTTTGATGATTCGTGATAATTTTGCTTCTACCTAGTAACAGAAGGGTTTGTCTATGAAGAACCAATCAAATTGTAGGGAAATTATGTAATGTATCATGTCATTTTCGCCATGCTCCGATTCTATAAAAACTGTTGTATTCGTGTTTGCTGGTGGGATTCTCTCTCTGAAACTTGTCTGAGATTTTCCAGCTGTGATTAAAGCTTCTTCTTGGGGGAGATTCTCTGAGAACTGCTCAAGCACTCTCCCGGCCGTGATTAAAGCATTTAAAGGACATTTGCTGAAGTCTGTCGGTTTATTATTGCTGCGCAGCAAGTTAGTTAGGGGAACAAGTTAGAGTATAGGATTAGAGCACTCAGCCTACGTCGATGTGTAGACGGCGCGCTAGAGTATAAATATTATAGGAAACTAACATCGACTGTAGACGTTTGGGGACGTTGAGGTAGACTTGGGTCAGGTGCAAAATAGGAAAAATCTACCACAATGCCATGTTCAGTGCTAGTGAACATACATATTTAAATCTTTCTGTTTGTGTAATTTGTGCTATTCAGCTTGCTGCCAACCACAGTCCCACTGACTATTTCTGGATGTCCACCACACAATGCCAACCTGTACTTTTCACTGCCCTTTCTTAGAAGGAAGAAGTAACTTTTTAATTTCATACGTTGGTGTCTATAAGGAAAACAAACTTTTTTTAAAAACTTTCCCCAGGAAATACTGCATGGCCATTTCTTCCGGCTGTGCATGCCTACATTCTTCACAAGGTTTGTTTTGTTGGCACTGTTTTACAGCTTGCAGTGGTATATTTAGATGCTCTGTTTTAAACTATGCATGATATTTTTAGTGTCATGGCTGTCAGTAAGTCGCAGCAGAGCGCCGGAGGGTCAGGCATTGTCGCTCGAATGAGACTGAACTGATTGGAATAGCTGTCTGAGCCTCAAATATATGCTGACGCAGTCATGCTATTGAACGATCTCTCATCTGGGTCAACTAGTTCAGAGGTGGTTTTGGCCTCTCAAAGGTTCCCAATGACAGCTAAAGCACGTTTTAGTTATACAACTGCTGCGCTACATCAAAGCAAGGCCAGAAATCTGAAACGTGAAACAGGACAGTAGCGCTTTCAACTAATTGCTTGTATAATGGGTTTTTCTTTAATGTTCAGTTGTGACAAATTTACCACGTCAGCATTAAGTCTGTTCTTTAAATTATCATACAGATGCATTGTTTCTAAATAGTGATTTAGTCTGGCTTACTTCCAATTATTATTGGAAGTAAGTATTATCTCATCATAATAGTCATTTTAGAAAACCCAATGTTATTGTAAGTTTTTGTAGCCTGGTTGGGACAAAGTGTCCAGCAAAAAGAAATTAGTCTGTCTACACTGTACACATAAATGTTGCATAATGTTTCAGTCCTATAATAAAGCAACCTTAAAGATGGCATGAAAAGAAAATGTGCCTTATTTTTTATTTTTTACAATCAACTGGAAACGCTCATTCAGATCTGCCTTCATCCAGTCAACAACCGATGACAGCCTTACTTTTTTTATTTATATATATTGCTCACAGATGTATGTCACACTCACAATACAAAAAAAAGATCTGTTGCTACTTTTGTTTCATTGTAACTTTAAAACCTGTAGCTCAACTGGTAAAGAATAACATTGCCGTCATCTATCAAAGCAAGCGTCCATTCATTGTGTCTGAGTTTAGAAGTCTTTTGAAAACCTATTTGTACTCTTGTGCTTTTAATGTCTTGTGAATGTTTATTTTAATTTTGGGGACGGACCCAGATATTTCTTGTGCAGCACTTTGGTCAACCAAGGTTGCCTTAAACGTGCTTTATAAATAAATTAAACTTGAAACTTAACACTAACAATACCAAGGTCATGGGTTCGATTGCCAAAGAATGTGTGTACTGATAAAAGTAAAGTTTGAAATGATTGTACCGGTACACAACAAGAATAACAGTAAGTAAACCTCCATTGAGTTTCTCAATAGTTTTGGAGAATTTAGGCTATCGCCTGGCGCATTAGAGCTGCACGATTAATCTTTAAAAGATCGCAATCTCAATTCAAACACCCACGCAGTCTTTTCAACCACACAGTATTAATATTTCTATGTTACAAATATTCAATTTATCACAGTAGTACTGGAATAAAAGTTCATAGTTTGGATATAAACACTGATGTCTTCAATAGGGAACAACAGAATAGAGCAAATCACCTTTAGAAAGTAACTTGGTGCTTCAAATAACGATTGTATATCGACTACATCGTTACACCAGTAGGTGGCGACAAGTGACTGTTAAAATTTTTATGTCATTGAATCATTCACTCAAGAGAATTGTTCAAAAACGCAGTTGCATCAAGTCATGTAACAAGTGAAGTCTTTATTAGTGAGTCATTGAATCATTCATTAAAATTATTATTATATATTTTTTAAATTGATTGCAGCAAATAACATTTCGTCAGAACCTTTAGTAAATTACGTGTTATTTTGTTTAGTTGTCTGTTCAGAATCGAGGGAGAATCATGATCTCTATTGTATTTCTCTACAACTATGGATAAAATAAATATTTATGGAAGTCTCTAACTAGGAGTAACAGTTGAAATAAAATGGCAGATTGATTGAATTGCATCAATGAACTCGTTTCACCTGACAGACCCTCAATTCTGTACTTATATATGATAATGTTGATATTTACACGGTCCTTTACGTTTTATCATAGAGAACATTATGTAAATAGTCATAATGTAATTTCTTATGTTTTTTTTGTATCTGTATTTATATATTAATCCATATTAATTTCAAATACAGTTTGAATCTTATTAGCATATTAAAATACTTATTCATCATTAAGTAGTATCGTATTTTAATGGAAATATATGTCTACTGTAGAAGTTAGGATCGAGGATAAACTGAAATTCACAGCATTTCAACAACAACTTCTCACATATTTGAAGGTTGCTTTTGGATCATTGAGGGTAAAAACGTCATTACGCGACTATGCATTACTTTACAGAGAGTTTACCACTTACTAACTACGTTCTGCCTGAAGAACAAATGGTGCAACCGAGTTACTTACAAACTGGCCAGTAGTTAGTAGTAAGCCTCTAGTATGGACTGTACATTTCAATTTAAGTAAGAACTTACAAACGGCTGGTGCAACCCTACCCTGATGATGTAGTACATCTATTACTAAGATTTAAGGTTTTTCAGACATCTTAACAAAAAAGCTAATAAACCGTTTGTGCCTTGGTCTTGCTGCAATGTGCATGCGGTCACATAGTTCACCGTTGCCCTGCACTTTGTTCTCAGCTAGTGAAA
This sequence comes from Vimba vimba, assembly GCA_022828995.1. Taxonomy (NCBI): domain Eukaryota; kingdom Metazoa; phylum Chordata; class Actinopteri; order Cypriniformes; family Leuciscidae; genus Vimba; species Vimba vimba. The sequence continues at coordinate 46,569,767 of CM040820.1, read as the reverse complement.
GGTGTGAAGGACAAGAGCTCTAAATAAAGAGAGCCAGGGGCTTATGGGTGATTGCCTACTGGAATAATGGCCACTGTTGATAAATAGATGACTGTGGCACCTGAGTTAGCAGGGGCTCCGGGGCCTCCAGCTGCCATGGCGACAGAATTCCAAGGCTCGCCATTGGCTGACGTGTTGGACAGCTGATAGGGGTTTGGCGTGAGGTATAAAGGGCTGGGATTTGTCTCAACTGTGGGTCTGAGTGAGGTGTATTTTGTGTAGTCTGCAACTATTGCAAGGCGATTTGGTCTGATTCTTCTTATAGACTCTAATTGTTGTAGTTTTATAGATTATTTGGCACATAGAGAAGCTGCTAACCATACCATGCCTGGCGTCAGCTTGGACCCCACGCCAAATCTAGGCGATGAAGTCAGTCTCCCGCAGGATTGTGCCGAGTCAGGGCTAGAGGCCGTGATCGGAGACCTTTTATTACAGACGGTTGCAGATAAAGATGAAGATGGAAAAGCCAGTGATGAGCGTTTTTATGAGCTTGAACTCAATCTTCAACGAGCCGTGCAAGAGATACACTGCGATTTGAAGGTGTTCGGCAGAAGTATCGAGGCACGTCTGGAGGAAGCAACAACGCCTCAAGTCGAGGCCATTGCCACCTTACAACAGGAGAATGCAAGTTTAAGGATCTGGCAAGAGAGGCTTGCAAGGCAAGTACTGGCGCTTTGTGATGCCCTCGGACTGCCTGAACCGAAACTGACCGAAGAGCAAGACGTCGATCCAGCGAATAGCAATTCATCTGAAGTTGAAGTAAACCAAGAGATACACCCTCCTGCCTTTGCTGCTGTTTGCCACACGTCGCCTGTGTCGTCTCCAACCGCCAGTGTCTCGCGGAGCAATAGCATGGTAGTATAAAGCCCTATTCGGACGGGATTAACTTCTCAAGGGTAGATGGAGTAATGTAATTTTACCACAGGATGTCTGTATTATTAATGGCCAATTCACACGGGATAAGATATCTCAGTAAAACCAGCAGAAGTGGGAGAGGTAACTCGATTTGCGCATCGCCGTCACCCTCATGTCGTCATGTGTGTATTACGCTGCTTCCTGATATCACGTGTGCAAACACATATAACCTATGTTTATACAGTGAGGAAAATAAGTATTTGAACACCCTGCTATTTTGCAAGTTCTCCCACTTAGAAATCATGGAAGGGTCTGAAATTGTCATCGTAGGTGCATGTCCACTGTGAGAGACATAATCTAAAAAAATAAAAATCCAGAAATCACAATGTATGATTTTTTAACTATTTATTTGTATGATACAGCTGCAAATAAGTATTTGAACACCTGAGAAAATCAATGTTAATATTTGGTACAGTAGCCTTTGTTTGCAATTACAGAGGTCAAACGTTTCCTGTAGTTTTTCACCAGGTTTGCACACACTGCAGGAGGGATTTTGGCCCACTCCTCCACACAGATCTTCTCTAGATCAGTCAGGTTTCTGGGCTGTCACTGAGAAACATGGAGTTTGAGCTCCCTCCAAAGATTCTCTATTGGGTTTAGGTCTGGAGACTGGCTAGGCCATGCCAGAACCTTGATATGCTTCTTACAGAGCCACTCCTTGGTTATCCTGGCTGTGTGCTTCGGGTCATTGTCATGTTGGAAGACCCAGCCTCGACCCATCTTCAATGCTCTAACTGAGGGAACGAGGTTGTTCCCCAAAATCACGCAATACATGGCCCCGGTCATCCTCTCCTTAATACAGTGCAGTCGCCCTGTCCCATGTGCAGAAAAACACCCCCAAAGCATGATGCTACCACCCCCATGCTTCACAGTAGGGATGGTGTTCTTGGGATGGTACTCATCGTTCTTCTTCCTCCAAACACGTTTAGTGGAATTATGACCAAAAAGTTATATTTTGGTCTCATCTGACCACATGACTTTCTCCCATGACTCCTCTGGATCATCCAAATGGTCATTGGCAAACTTAAGACGGGCCTTGACATGTGCTGGTTTAAGCAGGGGAACCTTCCGTGCCATGCATGATTTCAAACCATGACGTCTTAGTGTATTACCAACAGTAACCTTGGAAACGGTGGTCCCAGCTCTTTTCAGGTCATTGACCAGCTCCTCCCATGTAGTTCTGGGCTGATTTCTCACCTTTCTTAGGATCATTGAGACCCCACGAGGTGAGATCTTGCATGGAGCCCCAGTCCGAGGGAGATTGACAGTCATGTTTAGCTTCTTCCATTTTCTAATGATTGCTCCAACAGTGGACCTTTTTTCACCAAGCTGCTTGGCAATTTCCCCGTAGCCCTTTCCAGCCTTGTGGAGGTGTACAATTTTGTCTCTAGTGTCTTTGGACAGCTCTTTGGTCATGGCCATGTTAGTAGTTGGATTCTTACTGATTGTATGGGGTGGACAGGTGTCTTTATGCAGCTAACGACCTCAAATAGGTGCATCTAATTTAGGATAATAAATGGAGTGGAGGTGGACATTTTAAAGGCAGACTAACAGGTCTTTGAGGGTCAGAATTCTAGCTGATAGACAGGTGTTCAAATACTTATTTGAAGCTGTATCATACAAATAAATAGTTAAAAAAATCATATATTGTGATTTCTGGATTTTTTTTTTTAGATTATGTCTCTCACAGTGGACATGCACCTACGATGACAATTTCAGACCCTCCATGATTTCCAAGTGGGAGAACTTGCAAAATAGCAGGGTGTTCAAATACTTATTTTCCTCACTGTATATATAAAACAGTTATGTCCGGTCGAATGATGTATTAATTAACTTCAGATTGGATTGTGTTGGTAAAAGGCACTTACCTAACGCTAAAAGATGTTTCGTGCCTCTAACAAGTGCTTTCGATCTTCTTTCTGATCTGAATGGTGTGTGTGTGTGAAACACCTGAGTTTTGCCACAGACTCGTCCCAGCGTCTAGAACGCAACTGAATGCTTTTTCAAGCGTCTCCATACTCCATAAAAAACGCAGGAAACTACTTTTAAACACGAAATGACGAAATATTTACTTACATATTTACACATTTTTACTGAAGGTAAAAGTCTGCGTAATCTTTACTGACATTGTCTGTGATGATCACTGAGATGCACATTCGGATGGGAATAAAATCACTGAGAAGCTCTGGTAATAATTACTTTACCCCTCCTCTCCATGTTAAACTAGTCCCGTCCGAATAGGGCTTAAGTGTGTGTGTGTGTGTGTGTATTTTCCAGACATTGCTGAGGCAAAGAATCACTACTGCTCATATGTTTTGCGATAACGTGAGTGAAAAGCAGACTAAGCCATGTCTAGAGAGCACTTGGGATGGGCTCTTTTGATTTGGGAACTAATAGCAATGCACTGGCAACCACCAAGAGCACTGTTGGTGAACTGTGAGGAAGATGCAAAAGATGCATATTTTAAACTTTTGCACAATTGGATACGGTAGTATTTTGCGTATTTATGCTTATGAACGATGGGAAATCGTTCTTCCTTTATGAGTCTGCTGTCATCATTTGGATGGTTTTCGTTTTGAAAGAATCGTTTTTCCACTGTGTGTTATTAGCCATATGCACTTATGGTGAATAATGTGGACTGGAAAATCTGCCAAGGAAACAATCTAAATGTAGGGGTTCAAGTTAAAACTTTAAGATACTTAAGATTTTCTTTCATTGAAGCCTGTGCCATTCAAAAATAGACGAGGCTTCATTGGAGACGAGTGTAAACTTCCCATCCAAAGTCCCATCTAGTATGAATAATTGATTTTGTGTGCATTAAGTTATGCTTCAAATAGATTTTATGGCTTAGCACAGTTCATTTGAAAACTAATGAATCATGTGGCCCATTGCTGTCTGATTAATTGAAAGTCTTAGTGTTTGAGTTTGCTTCCAGGAAGAGATTTGATTCAGTCAGAGCAGATTTTCCAGGGATCTTTTGATTTAGGGCAAGTTGCGCTTTAGGTATAGTATAATTAGTTCAGTGGGTAGGAAAAAGTCAGTAGTAATTTAATTTTGCATGCATGTGCTAAAGTGAACATTAGATTTGAAAACGGTAAGGTTTGTTTGTGGCTTGGAATATGCTTTAGCTGGTCAAAAGTGGGCTGAAAACATCTGAATTTGCTAGTGTGAGGCAAAGCCTAGCTAATCAGGGATTAGTAAGAGGTAAAAAGATGGTAACTCGTCATGGCACAAGATTTGCAGTGAGTCTCTGAGTCTATTTCTGTGTGTCTGGTGCAGGTCTTTGTATGTGTTTGGTGTGGGATGATGTGCTAACTTCAGCAGCCCTTTAAGAAAAAATCATTGCATCCACTCACCATGATGCACATTACCTTATGAGATTAATTAAATAAGTCTAATGCCATTATATAAATGTAACACCCTTAATGCATTAATCTGATTTGACGTAACTTTATGCAGATCATAAAGTTGTTGTCTCAAGCATCCCATACCTTGGGTATCTAATTTTCCATTCTCTTATTTTTTTTTTGTCATTGCACGTTTTTTAATTTGAAAAAAATCTCTGTTTTTATCATTTTTAGTGAATTTTTTCATGTATTTATTTATTTAAGCAACATACATTTTGTACAAATACAAGTATTAAAAATGATGCATACAATACATACAAAAAAAGCAACTATAAGAAAAAGAAAAGGGTGCCAGGGGATAATAGCATAAATATCAGAATAAAGGTGAATTCAGGTATAAAGATATCAAATAAATATTTTGTAAAGCTCACAGATTTTTTTTAAGTTCTGACCGCTTTCTTATTCAGAGAGTCTCTAATACTGTGTATATACAGCCTTACTTCAGTCATCAAACTCAACAATTGGGTTTCTGATTAGTAAACTTACATTTATGAATATAAGATTTGGTCAAAAGTATAAATAAATTAATTAAATAAAAGCATTTTTTTTATCTTTTTCAGGATAATCCGTGAAACCAAAGAGTACATTTTCCCATAAGAGAGAGAGACTGAATATTTTCATTAATACATTTTTGTACCTTACACCACAGTATAACAAAGTACAATGCCAAGATAAATGCGAGGTGGTTTCGTGATAATTATAACAGAAAGTACAGTTTAAATTTATATAATTTAAAATTTTTTGCAAATAGCTGGATAAAATCAGTGAATAGGTTTAAAAGATGTTTCTTTAACCTCATTTCTAATATGAAATTTCTGGGGTAACAACCACACTTTATCCCAGCAAATCACCTTAATATTTTTCCGTTCTCTGAAAGTGCCAATGCTCTAAACCCTCTCCGTTACGAACCGTCCGGCCCGACACGCGCTTCCAGGGCGTCTGTTGAAGGAGAGATCGGTGAAGAACCGAGTGTGACACGGATGAGAGCGGCAGGCTAAGGCTCTCAGGGACATTCACAGAAATCATCGAGCTCTCATTCCTGTCTAAATGTCAGCGAGCTTCCACGGCTTTTGTGTAAACACAGCTGTAGACACAGATCAGATTCAGAGCATTCCCTCCCTTCCACCAGCCCCTTTTTCCATCTCCTCTTTCTGCTGTAACGGTTTCACTCGCTCTCTGCTCTCTCTTGCCCATCTCTCCATCACTCTGCTCTCTTTGCCAGGTTTATTTTTGGACGGGTATTTTTATTGTCCCTGCTCTTAAATCCTGATGTCAATTGTGTTGCTGTCGATTATATCCTGCTTTAGGGATTAGCTGTTCAGATTTATAAATGTCATCACTGTGCTTTTAGTGTCATAGTATCAGATCTTAATCGGCATCTGTCTGTCTGTCAGCTTTAAGGTCCTTGCACACTGCGTTTTTTCGTATTCGTCATGCGGTGGCTCTGAATTGTCAAAACACCATTCAAAATGCTTGCTATGGATGCAAAAATCGCATTTATGATGGACGAAAGTTTCGGAGGCAGTGATTGACAAAACATGAGGTCGTGTGAAAATTTCGGACGAGAATTTTCGGACCTTTATAAAGTTATTCTTTCCATTCACTTTTCAGTATAATGCATTTTAACACATTACAACATGAATTTTGTGATGATCGTGCATATTTCTGCAATTGCAGTGACAACTTTTGAGTGTTATACATGGTTTTATAATACATTTTTCATTTTTGTGTAAATTTGAAAGTTAAAAGTTGTTTCAAAATAAGTAGGGAAGCCATTTATTTAAAACATAGAATCAGAGAAATTGAGCTAATAGAAAAAAATATCTAAATTTTTATTAAAATGTTAATAGTGTAACTGCTGTTATCACAACATAAAAACAACAAAAGGAACACTTAAGTTCTTTCTTAAGCTAAAGACCATGTGTGGTGAGGCAAAAGTCTGTGAATTTCTACATTATATTTTTACATTCAAGTCCATGGAAAAATATCAGTATTCTCGAGGGTCCTTTTTAAATATTCAATGATGTTATTTGTGCTATATGTATAACCTTGTTACACCATTTATGCTAGCTTGTTCCTCAACATAATGATAAACATATAATATCAGTGATAAATTATCAGTAAATGTAGTTTTCATGGTGTTCAAATGCTGTTTAATGTTGTCACCATAATCCTCATGCATTTCTTATGTTTGCTAACTACAGTACTTTGTCAAAAGTATGGCTTGACTCTGGTTTAACTAGTTTAAATAAGTAGCTTGACTCTCAATGTAAAAAAAAAAGTCTGAAAACTTTAACAGTAAAAAAACAGCAGCTGTGGTTGCAAGTTCATCGGGAATACCTTTCCACAAAATGTTTTTTCACTGTAAATTATACGATTTTTCACTTTAAAAAATTAACAGCCTTTTACAGTAAAAAAATTACATTAAATCTCCCATTAGACCATTTCAGTTTTCACTGTAGAATAGGGGAACTTGCCATTAACCAATTAACAGGTTTTAACCATAGCATTTGTACAGTTTTGTTTTATATTATGGTAATATTTGACAGTGTACCTTTATAATTTATACTGGTGCCATGTTGCCGTCTTTCTATCCCTCCACACACACACACAGATGGAGACGGAGCCCATTTCTCTTGTGGGTGAATCTGTGAGTGAGATGGCTCATGAAGTCCCGGTGCTTCCTAATGGCTCATCCATGACCTCCATCAAAAGAGAGGAACAAAGTGAGAAGCTGACCTCAGAGAAGCTGCAGGACATCGAGGACGAGGAGATCCTGGACAAAATGGTACTTAATTTTTCCCACTGACCTTTTGAACACTTATATACCAGTTATATACAATCTTACATATATACAATCTCTTAATTCTCTAAATCCCTTAATTATTTTCTCCAGACGTGTGCCCAAAAATCAAGATTTTTTCACCCGCGATATCCGTTCTGATCTTCATTAATATATTTTGAGAATCACTTTGCTTTGAATAAAACCGACCAATACTTAAATCTCTTAAGTGACATGACATGTGAAGGCCAAGCATGGCAACCCATACTCAGAATTTGTACCCTTTATTTAACCCATCCAAGTTAGTGCACACTTTCAAGATTTAAGTTCCTGGTGGTGCATGATTCATTAGTTCACATTCATTAATTGGCAAAGACATCTTTCTGAAATGCATATCATGATGGAAGTATTCTTTATAATTATATTTTGTTCATTTGTTTGGGTTGCTTTTTTTTCCCCCGTTTGATTTTATAGCTTGACGATTGCAAAGATTTTGAAGAAAGGAAAATGATCAGAACTGCAATGAGAGAACTGCGAAAGAAAAAGCGAGGTGACTATCTCTACATTTGTTTTATTGCACAGCACTCATCTCTTGTCTTTCTTTTTTCTCTCTATATACTGATGGGTGTATTTCAACATGTAAAGTGCAGAGACACTCTGTCGTCTTTTCTTCCCTATGGTTCAGCCCTGTTTCTCTCTCTTTGCTCTCAGAGGCTAAGCTGGGATGCACACAGGAGGAAATGGGTAGGGTTTCTGGATTGTGTGTGTTTTTGCCCTTGTGACCCCTTGCTAATGCCCAGGGCCTTAGTGAAGGGTCATTTAGAGCTTCATTGGCTATAGATTTGGTTTGTAGTTGCAGATACGGTATGTCGTTTTTATTCACTGAAGTGCCACGTGTGATTTTGTCATTTGTATTAATGTTGTTTGATCCTGCATGAAAGTGAATGTAGTCCGTAATCATATGGTACTGCTTGCTTTTGTGTTTGCTTGATCAAATTTACACACATGGTGCTATGTTCATCTGTGCTGTAGGGGTGTGTGATATTGACAAAAAAATATATCTTCTATATTTTCTGGAATTTTACAATACTTTGCTGAATACTGTGGGTTTTTGTGCTGGTACATTGACTGGTTTAGGCCTGTCTTGGACAGCTGAGTCCTAAAGCTTTTTATATTTTGTGAGGTGATTGGTTTCACAGAAGCTGCATTATGTGTGTACACAGTGTTTAATGCAGTTCGGAGGTAACATTAATGCATTTACACTGCGATTACAACTAAATAAATTATGGTATTTGAGATTAATGTTTAAAAATGGCAGCAAGTTACTGTCTTAACGAGCGTGTGAGGGAGTCATTCTTTCAACCCATTCATTCAAATGGCTTATTCGGAAACAAAGCGAATGGTTCATTGAATTATTCGCTCACCCAATTTGTTCAAACAATGTTTTATTCAGAAACTAAACCCTGCTGTCTAATTCTCTGACATGCACAACCGTTGTGCTTTGGCTTTGTTTGGCACTCTTTGATGAAATGGAGCAAAACAAAACAAAATATTTATATTATTGTTTTTAAAATGTAACTGTGCAACATTAAAGCTGCAGTCCATAACTTTTTTGGGTTAAAATTCTGCTAAATAATTTTTTGAGCAAGTACATAACCAGCCAGTGTTCAAAACTCTCTGCTTGCCGTAGCTCGATTCAGAACGGTAAGCTTGTAATAATGTTTTTAACTCCAGTGGCACTGGTGGATTTCCGTGGAAAATTTGAGCATGTCTTTGCGTCATTACGTCACATCTGTCCACATAAAGAAGAGTCTCGGCTAGTCGGCTATGAGTGTGAGGATGCTGGAGGTGGAGATTTATAGCCTTTTCTCACAGCACTTGATATAATTAAACTTATCAATTTGATGGCGGATCCAGAAAGGTTCAAACGACAATCACCAGTGACAACTGGAGATTCACCCGTTGTAAAACGCCAAAGACTTCGGAGAAAAAAAGCGACTGCAACCGGCCCGTGCGAAAACAAGGATAAATATCGGAAGGGCATTAAATGTCACGCAATGCTGATGTTGTTAACATTAACAATTTGAGAACAAAGTATAATTTGCACGGTTTGACGTGATATGATAAGCGATTGTTAGATTTAATCAGCGTGATTTACTGCAATGCTTTTTTCCCCTTAGTTGGTCAGAACAAAAGTGGATGTTACTTGTTCAGAACATTTTCCGGTGAAAATTCTTATGTTGGTCATACTCCCAAAAAGTATAATCTGTGATTGCGAATGACAGGATCCACACCGGCGGCGACTGACAGCCGCACATTCTCCTCAAAACATTGGATTCGTCCGCGCTGTGCCGTGCCGAGGCACAACCCACGTAAAGTTGATCATTCCGCGAATAACTGCAATTGCAGATTTCGAACAGAGATGGCGACAAAGAGGAAAAACTATGGACTGCAGCTTTTAAATTCGTTTATTAAACTGTTGTATAAAATTAACATCACATTTGGTATCGCATCAATATCACGATTTTCACTTGTGCTGACATTGGGGAAAAACATGTCAGCTCACACAGTGTTAAAACTACAATTACGATATCGTAGACAATTAATATCACACAACCCTACCATGGTGTTAATCTAAGATGTTAGCACTTTCACACGAGTGCTATGAGAGCAATAGTGATAGTTTCTGAAGTGTATGATTTCTGTGTCACCAAAGTTGCAGGTTTCCTGAACACACTCCCTAGTCAGATAGTCCCGTGCATTGATCACAGTGGGAAAGTACTGATGTGGTCCTCACCTTAATTTTTCTTCCCTCCTTTCAAACATCATCCTGACACTGTTGGTTTTGCCCGTGTCCTCAGACCAGAGAGAGAAGGAGAGAGATGTGCGTCTGCAGGAGCTCAGACAGCAGCGGATGGACAGATCTCAGAAAGGTCGGGGGGGTGCAGACACCAGTGAAGTGGTGATGAAGAAGATTGAGCGGTCCACAGACGGCTCCACTACCAGCCAGATCACCAATCGGGTTTCCCACTCAGGTACCCACAGCTGTAATGTATATCATTTTATTTTTCCTCTTCAGTGTACTTGTAAAGTTCAGGGCTCAAGTCTTGGATTCTTGCTCCAGAAGAAGTCATAATTTAAAATTGCATGACCCTAGGAATCAAACAAGGTCCATATAATACGTCTATATAATACCTGGAGAAAGCTATTAGTTAATAAACACTGAGTTGTGAAGTGAAAACCAGCAGACCGATTTCATTTCACTTTCAAAAAATGTTTTGCTGATAATTTTCTCACCCCGATGTCATCCAAGATATCCATGTCTGTCTTTCTTCAGTCGAAATGGCAACCAACTATACCAATGTTCAAAGAAGGTTCAAATGTCCATCTCAATGCAGCTTCAAAGTCTCGACACGATCCCAGTTGAGAAATAAGGGTCTTATCTAGCGAAACGATTTGTCATTTTCTAAAAAAAAAAAAAAAAAAATAATATATATATATATATATATATATATATATATATATATATATATATATATAAATTGTTTAAAATTGTATTTGGGTCAGTTTTGACACGGACTAGGTACAAAAATACACAGGAATGTATGGCACAGGAATACAACTTTGGAAATGGGTTAAGACTATCAAAATACACATATAATTTATTCCCTAAAGTTTTCAGATTATTTATTATAAGATATGACCATTAACTAAAAGAGTACATTGCACATCTATTGTGTTTCAGGTCAATTTACCCAGTTATCAACTCAGGCTTTACATAATGTTATGCCAACTTTTTTATCTATTGGTTAGATTTGTCTCCAAAATAATTTTGTTAAATATATTTAGGCTAGTGTCTTTCTCATATCTCTTCTCTCACACACTTTTAGGGCTGAATTGTCTTTGTAAACATGAATGTGCACTCACAAGCACTGTAAACAGACAAAAGAGGATATAGAAATAACAAATCAACTATATTTGGACCGTTTTGGAAAAAATGTCTTGCATCATGTTTTTATTTTTGGAGTTCATGTAAAATTAGATTTTACTTGTTCTTTATCTAATTTTATTGAGTAACAACACTTGCAGGTTCAGGGTCCAATTTTTTTATGCTGCCCGATCCTTTAATAACAGCCTCTTGTTCTGTATCTAATTTTATTGTCAAGTCACATTTCTTTATATAGTGCTTTATACAGAACATATTGCTTCAAAGCAGCTTCACATTAATAAACAGGAAAATAACACTGTTAATTTAGTAAATTATGAAATAAATAGAATTTCAGCTCTAAAGAAGACAATAGTGTCATTATTCAGCTCAGTTTAGTTCAATGTTGATTCAGTCCGGTTCAATAACGGTTAATGTCATTTTTCAGCTCAATTCAGTTCAGATTGTGTTTTAGTGTCAATGCAGTTAAATTGCTAATATTACTGAATACTAATGATCTTTTGAACCCCTCTGTCATTGGCTGTGTGTGCAGATGATACCGGCAGGACGTCCCGCAGCACTATCATGGAGTCCAGCTATGTTCAGAAGACAGACAGTGAGTTTATTGAACTCTTTTTGTATTCTGTACTTAGTCTTAATTTTTATCAGCACCCGTATCAAACCCTCTTCTCTCTCCTCTCAGAGGGATCAGTGCAAACTAAATCCTACAGTTACTCCAGCACAACGTCCACTAGGAAGGTCGGAAGGTGAGTGTCTTAAAGTCGACACGAATTCAATAATTACCTTATTTACTTTTCTTTTTTGGGCCTGGTTTTATTGTGCATGATTATGTAGTTAGTTCATTTTTAAAATAATTATCGGTTACACTTTATTTTAAGGTGTCACTGTTACAGTGTAATTATATATTTAAGTACTGAGTAATATTAATTAACTACATGTACTTAGGATTTGAATTAGGATTTGGTTGAGGGTTAGTTGCATGTAATTATGCTTAATTTACTGTTGTTACTATGTAACATATGTAACAAGGACACTGTAAAATAAAGTGTTACCTAATTATCAAATAATTATTCAGGTATTAGATAACAGAGTAATGAAGTTAACGTAATTTCATGTAAAATCACATTGCATCCTACGTACACTACCGTTTAAATGTTTGAGGTCAGTAAGAGGAGTTTTTAAAAAAGAAATTGATTAGGGAAATTTTGGCTGATGCCGATAATTCTTTATATTTGAAAGCCGATAAATCTAAATCCAAAATTGTATGTAATTTTTGTGAGCCTGATTACAAAAACAAATGTCTCGCCATTAAAAGCTGTGTCCCAAGCACACAGTTATAATTATAATTTTATGTCGCCCATTTGACAGACTTGTTGCACTTAACTGTTGCTCTTTTCCTTTTTTGAAATAATTCCAATCATATTTCAAGCAATTCAAAACCATCATGGTGAACATCTGAAGTCTCTCTCCCTCTCTCTCGCTCTCCCTCCCTCTCTCTCTCTCTCTCTCTCTCCCTCCCTCTCTCTCGCTCTCCCTCCCTCCCTCCTTCAGTGTTTTTGACCGCGAGGACAACACGTCTCGTAGCTCCAGTAGATCATCAGCTGTTGAGCGCAGACAGACCGAGAGATCAGAGCTGATGAGGGCTCAGACGTTACCCAAGACCTCGGCCGCACAGGCACGAAAGGCCATGATAGAGAAGCTTGAGAACACTGGAGGCTCTGGAGGGTGAGCGCATGGGTTTCAGACACTCTCAGGCTCATTTAGCTCACATATTCAGCAACATTTCTCTTTCTGCCTGTAGCAACTCAGCGATGACTCAAGTGAACAAGGTGCAGCGCTCCACGAGCTTCGGTGTCCCCAACGCAAACTCCATCAAACAGATGCTGCTGGACTGGTGCCGGTCCAAGACCCGTTCCTATGAGGTAACAGGAGAAACAGAAAACCTCAGTCTTCATTTGCTCACCCTCGAGTCTTCCAAAGCACTTTCAATTTGCTTTTTCATTTCACACAATTATTTAGCGTGTGCTTACCATTAAAAAGTGAATGAGGTCGGGGGGTATCAAGTGCCAAAGATGACATAGCAGCACAAACTGCCCTAAAAACATTTGGACTGGGAATACTAGGAATATAGTGCATTAGTGTGATATATAAAGCCTTCTGAAGTAAAACAATAGCTTTGTGTGAGGAACAGACTGTCATTTTTTACTCATTTATGATTTCTCATTCACACTGTTTCTTTTAGATGTGCTGTATTTGTATTAAAAAAAAAAATTCTTTAAAGAAATTAATATATTAATTCATCAAGGATGCATTCAGTTGATCAAAGATGACAGTAAAGACATTTATAAAGTTACAAAAGATTTCTGTTTCAAATAACTGAAATAAATGTTTTTTTTTTACTCTATTCAACAAAGAATCCTGGAAATGATCCATAACAGTTTCTACAAAAATATGATAATTAACAGAAATGTTTTTTGAGTATCAAATCATCATATTAGAATGATTTCTGAAGGATCATGTGACACTGAAGACTGGAGTAATGATGCTGACAATTCAGCTTTGATCACTGGAATAAATTACATTTTACAATATATTCAATAGAAAACAGTTATCCGAAATTCACAGTATTACTGTTTTAACTGTATTTTTGATCAAATAAATGCAGCCTTGTTAAGACCTCCTTAAACATTAAAAAATCTTACCAACCCCAAACTTTTCAATAGTAGAGTACATTCTTACTAACTCTCTGTCTTCATGTTTTCTCTCTCTCCTCCTCATCATGAAGAATGTGGACATCCAGAACTTCTCCTCCAGCTGGAGTGACGGGATGGCGTTCTGTGCTCTGGTGCATAACTTCTTCCCCGAGGCCTTCGACTACTCCAGCCTCAGTCCCAGCAACCGCAGGCAGAACTTCGAGATCGCCTTCAGCACAGCAGAGTGAGTCCACACGCTCATATCACACCATCAAACACATGCAGGATTAAGAACCATGACACTCCAGGCAGGAATACAGTTCAAATTGCGATCTGAATATTTGCACAATGGGGCGAATTCACTAAACAATTGCAGCTTCTGACATTATTCGCAGAGTCCAACTTTAGCAGGTGTGTGTTCTTGCTAAATGTGCTCGTATAGCACTGTTCATAAAATGCATTCTTATATGAATTTAAGTTACATAAAATAGAAGACACTCACTCCCTTCAGTGCAACTAAGGCATTTCAGAAACACTGGCCTGATGCAATTAATGTGTTGCTGTTACCACAGATGGAAAGCTGGTAGTGAGCAGATTATTTTGGGCAAGGAGTGCTTGTGTACATAGTTTGAATGACATTATAACCAGGCCAATATATTCTGCATCTTGAGCTGAAGTGTCTGGATGTCACAGCGGTGGAGTGATGCTGTGCAGTCACAGTAAAGTCTGCCAGATTAAGTTCTTCTGCACCCTCTGAACCATATGAAAAATACTTCTGGAAACCAACGCCGCTGAAAAGCAGGCGGCCACTAATGCTCTCTATTGTGCCATGCAATCAATTTATAGGCGTGTTCGTGGCAATACCTGATTTGCATAATTTCTTTAGTGAATCAGATTTTGAAACTTATGCAGACAGCGTGTGCAATTGATTCTTAGTGAATTGCCCCATGTTTCTATTCTTGTCAAACTCCAAATAACACACTTAGGCGAAACAGACTGGTAAGATTTTTTATTTTTTTGAAAGAAGTCTCAAAAAGGCTGCATTTATTTGATCAAAAATACAGTAAAACAGTATTAATGCACTTTAAAGTTGCTGATTTCTGTTGTAATATATTGTAATTTATTGCTGTGATCAAAGCTGAATTTTCAGCATCATTACTCCAGTCTTCAGTGTCACATGATCCTTCAGAAATCATTCTAATATGCTGACTATAACATTATAAATGTCTTTACTGTCACTTTTGATCAATTTAATGCATCCTTGCTGAATAAAAGTATTTAAAAAATCGTACTGACTTATATAACTTATATAACAATATAACTATATTTTTGTTTTGTTTTGTTTCTGAGCCTGTTTTAATACAACCAAACCTATTAACAAGTTCATCCGATCTGCATCTCCAGTCCTCTGAGATTAATCATCTTTTAATAGCTGTCATTTCCTTTAGTCGGGTCTACTTAAATAACTAAACCCTAATTACTAGCATTTTAAATGATTATTTCCCTTTCTCCTCTGCTCCTTTCCTTTTCCATTTCCCAGTAACATAACATTCATGCATTTAAGCTCCTTTCTAAACGAGAAACGTCCAGATAGTGTCTGCTCACGGAGGAGCGTTACTCAAAGTCAGTGTTGTTTGGTTACCTGAGAGTAGGCCTTAACCTGCTTCCCCTTTCTTGACCTTTGACCTGGCTGGTCTGTGTCCAGGTAATTCCAGTGGACACTTTCTCATGTCATCTCCTTTCACCTGAGTGTGAGCACTGGTTTATCTCACTAGCCCTGGCTGTCGTCATCATTAAGGCACCATCTGTAATTGCTTCAGTTTGCGAGTCATTAGTGCGATTCGGCCTGAAGGGGATTCAGTCGTTGTGCACGACTGCAGCGTTTAGTCTCAAATCACACGAGCCAAATTTAGTTAACATGAACTAACAATGAAAACATTAAATAAAGCATTTATTATTCTTAGTTAATGTTAATTGCAGCATTTGCTAATACATTATTCACATCAATAGTTGTGTCTGTTATAATGAACAGTTGGATGTTTATTAACTAACATTAATAAATACTGTAAAAAATGTATTGCTCTTTGATAGTTAATGCATTAACAAATGTTAAATAACGAGACCTTGTTGTAAATTGTTACCGCTGTCTTCATTCTCATTGGTAGTTGCCTTGTTTACGCAGCTCAACGTGTCGCCTCTCAGACTCTCATTGAAAATGCATGATTGTTAGTATTGTAATTTTACAGTTGTTATTTAAAATATATTAATTATAATATCTTTTATTTTACTTTTTTAATTTCTTATTTTTTATTTAGTAATTTTAAATATAAATAGTTGTAGTAATAGTTGTTGTTGTTGTTGTTGTTATTATTATTATTATTATTATTATTATTATTATTATTATTATTTAATATCCATATTTATGTATAATCACAGCAGCCCTACAAAGAAACAGCAAAAAAATTCTGTCGCATTTTAAACCAGTCGCAATTTTTATCAGGAAAATCTCAATTCGATTTTTTTCCCCAAAATCATGCAGCCGTAGTTTTACTCTCATATGACTTGCATAAGCAATTTTTGTTGCTCTTTAAAGTGTTGCTTTGTGAAATCAAACCGAACCAAAGTGAAAATGTGATTTAGGAATAATTTAAGTCCCTGTTTTAAAACAAAGCAATCAATCTACAGGTCTGAAAACGCCTTAAAGGTGCAGTGAGCAATTTCTAAAAAAGATTTAAATAAACACCCAAACAAACAATCTTCTGAATATTTCCTAGATATCTGTTCTGTCTGTGTGTGTGTGTGTGTGTGTGTGTGTGTGTGTGTGTGTGTGTGTGTGTGTGTGCTGAAAAAAAAAAGTGTTTGTACATAGTACTGGCTATGAAAAAAAGACTGGATTGGATTGGATTTGAAATAACCCCCTTCAGTCTGATCAAGACCCCGACGCGAACCTCGTCACCCTGTCGGGGGTTATTTTGAGAGAACCACTGGCTGGATGTTCATTATCCCTTACTTATTTTTGTGGGCGGAGCAATGAAAGGTGTGTTTGTTTGGGTGTCGAGTTCAATTGACCGTTCGCAAGGACCCGCCCCCTTTAGTTACTGTTGCTATGTCCGACAAGCCACGCCGGTCTAACGCCACACATGTTCTCACGCAGTGAAAAACACTTCGCGGAGCAGAGAAACTGACAACACGCTGACAGACCAGCTTACTTTTGACATGAAACAGTCTCAACTTTCAAATTTGGTCTTTTTTTAAACGAAATTTAAACAATAAATACCGTTTTGTGGCTCTTTAATGTGTGAACCGATCATCTCTTCCTTCTAGTTAATTTATAGCATCAAATAAACATGAATGAACATCAGAAGGAACGTTGTTTTAACCGCGGAAAGACGTCAGTACACTCCGCTTTTCAAGTTCAAATCCTCCATAGTTAATCTACTAACTCTCCTGACTGCTTCGTCGGACAAAAATGGCGGATTTGGCGGATGGCGGATTATGATTGGTCAGATCGCCTGTCAATCAAACTCCCTGTGAAGGGTCAATTATCAACAGTGTTTCTCTGAAATCGCCCACTGCACCTTTAAGTCTGTCTAATATCTGGGATGGTAGTGATTTTTACAAGCGGTTACAGATGTGTGCCTCAGTCTGCACTCCTCCAGCATGAGCCGTCACTGAGCTTCTACACACACTCAACACGCACGTTTTACACGCAGACAAGCCGGGTCACATGTTTAGTAGTCACTCTATGCATTGCTGTTGTTGTCCCCATACTGTATGTTCTTGTTCACAGGCACATTTATTTTGCACAGTGAGATCACCCAAATGGATGCATTGTTGTTGCTGTATTTGATGTCGTTTGTCTCTGCACATGTATTTGTTGTGATTGTAAAGCATGAAAACACTGTCAGAGTTTAATGTGGGCTTTTTGATTTTTGTCTTGTGTGTCTCATCTCTCTCCCCTCACTGGCCCTCGTGTTTCCCACTCCACCTGTTGTTTCTTCCACCTGTCTCGATCCTCTTTTCTTCCTCTGTGGCCTCGTCTCCGTGAGAGTAGGAAGCTGGCCGACTGTCCGCAGCTTTTGGATGTGGAGGATATGGTGCGGATGCGGGAGCCGGACTGGAAGTGCGTGTACACGTACCTCCAGGAGTTCTACAGGGGATTGGTGCAGAAGGGCTTGGTCAAAACCAAAAACTCCTCCTAGGGTCAAAACTCAGAGCAAAACGGTGAGAGCCAGCTCAGATGATGAGGAGAAACGCAGCTCCGACGGGATTTGAGCGAACAAACCTTTAAACACATTCTTTTATCTTTAGTGAAAATGGATGAAACTGTGTTTGCAAGTAAAAGGATTCAAAATAATCAAATATAAAGTTTTTTTCTGAAATATTTAACTTTATTTGGTCTGAGAGCAGGGTTATTATAGGTAACTGAAACTAAAACCACTTTCGTCACTTGAAATCAAATCAAATACTTGCATGCTTATATGCAACATTTCTCATTGTCATTTAGTTTAACTTGATGCACTAAAATAACAAACAAAAACAGAAATAAAAATTAAAACTCTGCAGACATTTTTTTTTCTTCCAAAAACTTACTGAAATGAAAGTGAAAAATATTAAATTAAAACCCTAGTGAAAAATAAATATATCAAATTGTATTTGAAATGCATTTATTTTATGCTAAATACATTTACATATTTCTACTTAATATAAATAAATTCCCTGCTGTTGTACTTTTGGTGTATTACATTTGTATATTTAAAGTATGAAAGTCTGAAAGTCTAAATTGGAACAACTAATTTTGTACTTCATTCACTTTAGTTATCCGGTCCAACTAAAGATATACTTGCTAAAATGCAAGTACACTTTAAATTTCTTACGTTTAAAGACTTTCCTTACTATTAGCAATATTAAAACACATTTTAGGCTTCATTTTAAGAAATGTGCATTGTGCAATAAAGAAGTACTCAAAATAAAGTTTAATTTATATCAGCAAGTCTCAAGCGATATGTCAGTAAATATGCCAATGGATTTGTAGTATACTTAGTATAAATAAATGTATTTTAAATACATTTTGGTATAGTTTTTTTTTCCACTAGGGAAACAGATTCAAAATATTAATTTATTTTTTGAATTGGACTTAATGTGTTAAATCATACACACTCACATGACAGGAAGCTTATTAAAAGGTGTTTTATTTCACATGGAGCAGAATGCATTATGGGAGAAAACATTGAGATTAAAACTGTCACACCAGTCGTCATTGCAGTAATTATTCCTGAGGTCTAGCATCATTTGTTGGCAGGTTTCACTTAGTGTGATATTTTCAAGTGTGCCAAAATATTTCCTAGGGAACTGAAAGTTAACATTCAGTTCTACCACACCTAGACGTTCGGCTTAAAAGGTAAGGCCTCTCGGTCTCACACACGCACCGGGACGAGGTCTTCCTCGGCGTGCTGTTTGTCAGTCTCTGACGATTAGCATAACTAAATATTGTACGTCTGCCAGCTCGGCCGGTTTGTGGGAGGGGAACGACAAACTGCACTGAAGACCAAAAACTGCCCAAACATGGTCGTGCTCATAGACGTGATCAAACACACCGCTGTAAAGAGCACGTCGACACGAAACAGAAGCAGACCGTGCTCTCTGCACATGTTAAATGTTTGCTATCACAAGATTTCTCTTTTACAAGAACCTTGAATTTTAAAAAGTATCACATTTTCCAGAATTCAATACAACTGAACCTCTGATGTCTGCCGGTTACACAGACAATCCTGCTAATTCTGCTAATCTGTTTACTGTAATGTATTTATGATGGAAGTTTATGGAGCGGTGTGCATTCTGAAAGGTTTAAATACAGAAATATGCATTTATACAAAATTGCACATTCACGTACTGTATAAAATATATCCATATTATACATTTAGCCATTGTTTTCATGTAGACCTGTTCATACTAGGGAAGGAAAAACAAGTGTGATATTATTGAGAGAAATTTTTTTCACAAAACTATATGCATATTTGGTTTCTCTCTTTTTTTTGGTCAAAATGTGTAAATACTTTTTATGAATTTTGAAGGGTTTAAAAACTTGAATGTGCATTTATACAAAACAAATATGAAAATATTTATTTTATATTTAGGGAAGGTTCCTAACATAAAAACAGATTTTTATTTTCATGTCCGTTCATACTATACAAGGAAAAATAAGCTTTTTTCTTCTTCTTTTTTCCACAAAACTAAATGCATATTTTGTTTCTATTTTTGAGTGAGAAAAAAAAAACCTTAGATTTTTTTTTTTTTTTTTTTCACAGAATGGTTTTCTGTGGTAATTGAGTGCATGATTGTAATATAGCTAAACTGTTAGAATGAAGTAATTTCTCTGTTGGTCAGGCTGATCGTTTGCAGCGAGGAGTGTGTACGCTGCATATACAGCACATCAGAAATCATTTGGTGTGTGTAATTTCCTCCTGTCGTTGTGTGTGTCTACATTAGGGCCTATGCTAACTGCATGCCCCTGGTGGAGGTCGAGGACATGATGATCATGGGTAAGAAACCCGACTCCAAGTGTGTGTTCACGTACGTGCAGTCGCTGGTGAACCATCTCCGCAGGTATGAGATGATGTTGGCCCGAGCTCAGCAGAACACTGACTTCTGATGCTCAACACTGAAGCTTTACCAGCGCACGCTAACTTTTGTTTTAGTTTTTTAACTTGTCCTGTTACATTTCAACTGTTAAAATGATTTACTTTACTTTCCAGACAGATCCGAACTATTCCCCCGTAACAAGATGTTGGGTATTTTTTTATGAATGAAAGTGTTTTTCTTTGTATAGAGCTTTTAAACGAACTAGAATGATCCAAAAAAAAGTAAAATGTACCAAAATGTTTTATTGATGGTAAAAAAATGAAGTATGGTGTTGATGTCTACTACGCGTTTAAAAACGAAACATTATTTTATGTTGATTGCCCGAATCTGTGGTTTTAAAAGCTTCTAAACCTGGTCCACGGTACTGTTGCTGTTAATGGAGCTCAGACCTGCATGCTTTTTCACAAGTTTACTTGAAGATTTAGTTTGGGTTTTTAAAAAAAAAAAAAGGTTATATTTTCATCTGTACACGATATTGTGTTTATTTAAAAACGTTGCAAGAACATTAATCTCACTGCTTGTTATGGCTTCAGCCATTTTAGTGCGAGACGCAGCTCATGAAACGTGTTTTTCACTCAACTAATTATTGATATTCTTCTAATTTAACGTTTGGTTTTACACTGAACATTATAAGACCCGGTTATAAAATGTGTGTGTGATATAAAACACAAACAGCTGCATGCATGTATAGACGCACTTGTGGATGGTGTGTATTTATGGATGAGTATATTTTGTTCATATTCCCGAACTTCATTTGAAAGCAGAGATGCGTGTCTCTGAAACATAAAGCCGTCTCGCTGATTAAGGGTCTGTTGTTGTAAATCTTTACGGCTTTCAGCCAATAAAGAAGTGTAATTTAAACGGTGTATGTATGAGTAGCCCTAGGAGACACGAGTCAATTTGAGAAGAAGAATAATGTATTAGTAGTAAATTTATCTGAAAAGGTCAATGATGTTTATATATTTGGTTCTAAAGATGGATTTAGTTGAAATAGTTTTAATGACTGCACATAATTTAATGTCCGAGACAGAACTACTGCAGCATCCGCACCAGAAGAGTGACTGCGCTCGGTACTTGAAGGCTGCACGAGTAGATCAAATTAGCATTAATTCACAATCAGTGGTGAACAGAATTGTTTGTACACTTGTTAAAAAGCTACTGTTCACTCAGTATTTCCTGACACTATGGTTTCTTATAGTAATCATTAAAAGCATTAATGATACCCAAAAATGTGTTTGTCATTTATTGCACTTGTGGAAATAGGAAATCTAAAAGATTCATAATCATGAGCACAACGTGATTTTTATATTGACAAAAGAGTAATGTTTACTAATATATATATACTAATATACTTGAATGTTCAGCATCATTACTCCAGTCTTCAGTGTCACATGATCCTTCAGAAATCATTTTTATAATATGCTGTTTTATTATGTTGTGCTGCTTAATATATATATTTTTTTGAACCTGTGAGACTTTTTTCAGGATTCTTTGATGAATAAAAAGTTTAAAGGACAGCATTCAAAATAGAAATCTTTTCTAGCAATATAAATCTTTACTATCACTTTTTTAAAAATCAATTTAACAATTTCTTGCTGAATATAACTATTCATTTCTTTCAAAAAAAGGAAAGAAAAAATGACTGAACTTTTGAACGGTAGTGGATTATTGTTACAAAAGATTTCTATTTTAAATAAATGCGGATTAGCTTTTTATTCAAAGAATCTTGAAAAAATGATCACTGGTTAATAATAATATTAAGCAGCACAACTGTTTGCAACATTGATAATAAATCCTCATATTAGACTGATTTCTGAAGGATCATGTGACACTGAAGACTGGAGTAATGATGCTGAAAATTCAGCTTTGATCACAGGAATAAATCATCTTTTAAAGTATATTAAAATAGAAAACCGTTATTTTAAATTGTAATAATATTTTACAATATTACGTTTTTTTTTCTGTATTTTTGATTAAATAAATGCAGCCTTTTTGAACATGAGACTTCTTTCAAAAACATTAAAAATAGTAATGTTTCCAAACTTTTAAACAGTACTGTGTATATGCATAGAAATAAATAAATATATATACATATGTATAAATGTGTATATGTGTATATATATATATATATACGTGTGTGTGTATATAATATATATGTGTGTGTATATATATATATATATATATATATATATATATTTATTATGTGTGTGTGTGTGTGTATATATATATATATATATATATATATAAATATATATATATACATATATATATACGTGTGTGTGTGTGTGTGTATGTATTTCTATTGTATAATAATCAAAAACCACTCATTCTCTATGGTATTTAAACCCTTTATTTTCTCAGTGGTGTGTTTCTGCTCCCACAGTCTGTGTGAAGGCCTGGTCTCTGCCCATGAGAACTCAGATCATCAGTCCTCAGCCAGTCTCAGGCTTTTACAGCTGTGGACATCATTATCGTCCCTCTGGGCAGAGATCAGCTCATGTACAGTACAGTGAGAGCGCTCACTGCCACAAACATCAACTACTACTCGCACACAAGCTCGCACTTACTCTGAACTTCTAAATTTAATCACTAAATCAGTGTCTGAACTGAATAATGCCACTTAAATCGAGTTGCTGAATGTGTGGTGAACTATTTTTAAGCAATAATGTGGCCACATTTAACAAGGAGAGAGACTTTGGCTCAGTTTTAGTTCTCATGGTAATTGTAAATCTGCCAGGTCTCACAATGTTGACATCCCACACCATGGCTCTTATGTAAGGGGTTACAGATCTGTGTGCTGGGAATCCACATCTGCCTGGTGTGTGTCAGTCTCAGTGGGCGGACTGGTGGACTGCTGGCCCTCAAACGGACTGTCTTTGGCTGGAGAGAAGCGAAACTCCTCGGGCACTTGATCTTCGGGATTCTCTTTTTTATAAAAGCCCAGTTCTGCCAAGAGTTTGTGTATCTCAGTGCGAGTCATTTCAGATAATGGGATTCTCTGGAAGAGAAATGCACAGCATCATTTATCAGTGAAATGCATGGGTTATGAAGACAGGTGCTTCATAACAATAAATGTTAAAAGACATCAAATTTGTAAAGAATGAATCTATGCATCTTTTGCCCCCTCTAGAGGTTAAAAAATTAAACTGCATGAGTCTTGAGGGTTTTATGTGCATCTCCTCGGCGTGGATACATGTGGTTAGACACTGCTGGACTGGACATCTTAAATAAATAACGTTATTTTTGTTTCACAACTGGTGATTGCGGTTGGTTTGTCGAATTTAATGATTTATGATACGTTTTTCTCGTTCGATGTGACAAGCACGGGTGAATGACGTACAGCAGATTCCCGCGAAATCCGTCCCGACAGCTCTATTAAATATAAATGATTATAGGTTTATCAAAGTGTATTTGGGTAAAGCCATAGTTTGAAAGATGCAATTCTTGCACTACGCGTTATTTTTTAATTTAGAAAAGTTACATCATCCACCTTATTTTGCAACGCAGAAGTTCCGATTCGCTATGGCAATAATTAGAATAATAATAATAAAGCGCAGTAAAACTGTTTGCAATACAAACCAGCAATTATAATTACATAGAAATAATAATGTACGAAATACCCTTTTGAAATATCAAGGAGCATAACGAGCTGTTTTATAGCCTACAGCTATAACTGGAAGCAGGACCTGAAGCCTCGACTGGCTCGACACAGTAAATATTACATTTTTCAATAGATGCTACTTATATTCTTAAATAAATGCTATTTATTTACGTGCAAGTGGCAACAGATTCTATTTAGCCTACACTATGTAAAAATAGCACAAAAAAAATATATATAAAATTCCGATTAAAAAAATCGGATTTTCTGCGTTTTTCGCATCCGTAACAAGCATTTTGAATGGTGTTCATGACAATTCAGGGCCACCGAATGACGAATACGAAAAAAACTCAGTGTGGACTACAGTGAACCTACACTAATACCACTTGTCCAGCGTCTTCCGTTATTTTGGGCCAGATGTGAGTGGGCGGAGTTAGTGTAAATAGCCTCTGCCAACAAGGTGGGCTATTTGTACTTAGTGTAAGTAGACACTCCGGTTTAGAAAGGGCTGTGCAAACTCTTACGTCAGCTCCATCGATTACAACTTTTAAGTCTTATTTAAAAACGTATTCATTTTCTTTAGCTTTTGAATAAAGTACGTTTGTTTTGTTGTATGACTTTTATGTTATTATTTTGTAAAGCACTTTGGGGCAACGTCTGTTGTTTAAAAAAATGTGCTATATAAATAAAGTTGCTTGCTTGCTTGCTTACGTGAAAAATAAGGTGGATTGTGTATCTAGACAAGTCGAAATATGTAATTGTGCTTTCTAATGCTAGTAAAACTAATAGGTGATGACTACTCCTCCTCATACTAAAGGTGTAAGAAACCTCTAACTGTGCAGCATATCATACAAGTGGCAGTTCCCAGAACAGGCTTCCGGCACGTTTTTGTGGGTTTCACTCAAACTCCGGAGAACAAAGCAAGTGCATGTGGTTTCTCTACACTGGAATAGAACTGGTAGTTTGAAATCGCTAATCCTTGTTTTAAAATGATCATTTCAAATTGATACGCAGAGACAAGTTTACTTACATCTAGTTCTTCATAGTAGTGGTTGAGAAGGACGAGTTCAGGGTCGGCCCCAGGAATGTGCTTCATTACCAGGTTGTGGCTGAACGGGTGAACATTAAGGATGTACTAAACACTTAAAGCTGTCTACTACCTCACAGATATCAGAAATAAGTGCTGAGAATTACACCTGTCTCTGTCACAACATTAGATTCTGCAAACAGAAGAAAAACAAAACATGTATTTGCATTCCAGATGAAGAAGGAAAAGATCGAAAGGTGAGGGATTTGGATACGCCACTGGGTATCAGGTGACAATGACCTGAACAACTGAAAGTTAATGGTTTTAAATCTGTAACTCTGTAAAAGATTTGCAGAACAGAGGGTAAGCTGATCCTCTGTGGCCTGGAGAGATGCATGTTGTAGCTTGAGAACTGAGGTAAGAGCTGCCGGAAACACAGGGAACTGAAAGATGAGGAGGGAGTGGAAACGGTGCCAGACAAAAGACTGGAAAAAGATACATTTCAGTATGAAAGATGTTGTTTTCTAGGTTATATTCTAGGTAAAACATAAGTTACATGTACAACATTGTGGAGACTTAATATTATGAATACTGTATATGAATGTATAAATAAAACATGAATAAATGGATTAAAGATAAAATAAATTAAATTAAAAATTGTTTATTAAGGAGGCACTTTTATTATTTTTGTGATACAGTAAATTTCTAGAAACGACAATTCAAAATATGAAAAAATGAATCGTACATTTTTTTTTGGGGGGGGGGGGGGGGAATCACTTAATAAATTGACAAATAAATAGATTAAATTATGTAATGTTTTAATATGTAGTTAAATGTATCATAAAACAGATCATAAATCATTTTAAAAGCAACTTTTATTGCAATAAAAAACATTTATTAATTGCTTTGCCAATTCTGTTTAAAATATGTGGAAGCAACAATGTCCCCGAATTAGAAGAAACGTTCACTAAAAATATAATTATTTTATTGTTATATATAAAACAACATTTTTAAATATGTTCATTTAAATGGTCAAATTGTAATGTGATTTAGGGACTGTTTACACGACACCATTTTCAACTAAAAAACATTTTGGCCGTTCATTTCCTACACGACAGCGGTGTTTTGGGGGCCTGAAAATGCTCATTTTTGAAAACAATATCGTTATTGTATCAATGTAAAACTACAAAAACACGAATTAGTGAAAACAGTGACATCATGTGTTTTTTTTTTACTTTTTCTTCAATGTGACATCGCCAACTACTGGCCTGGCAGCAGAATGCAGCATTTTTAGTTGTTTTCTTGGATCCGTGTGAATGGTGATCGTTTTGACAACGCTGTCGTATATACGTGAAAAACTTTTCTGTTTTTAGCAAACCTTTGTCATGTAAACCTACCCTTATTTTAATTTTTATTAGGAATCTTGTGCTCCATAACTGATTGACTGGTCATATGGTGAGATTTAAAGGATACTAAAGAGGAATGTCCTGGGTCACAAAGGCCTTGACCTGTAATGAATTGAGAGGAGAGAGAAGAATATAATTCCGCATAACCAGGTGAGTTGATGTTAAGTTTTTAGTAATACTTCTTCATTATTATTATTTTGTCTACAGAAAATATTTAAGTCAATATCACAGTACCTACCTCCCTCAGCCTATTCAGCTGTCATCCACCACACGTCTGAAGAGGAAAGTAAAAAAAAAAAAAAAAAAAAAAGATATGAAGAAATGATTTTAGCAAATTTTAACATGATTTCCACTCACACACATGCAAACTTGATGCTTTGGCTAATTGGCTTACAAAGAAATAAAAAAATTACCAACAGCACAATTAAGTGTAATTTTGCTGTTGTACAAAACTTTAATAAACAAGAAGTTAATATCGAGTAACTTACATTTTAGACACAATATTATCAAGAAAGTCAAAGCCGAATTAGGCGTCATGCATTTCTGAGTGTTTCATTCCCGAATGATTTCCGAGATTTTGAACAAATAGTTGAGTGAATAATTCACTGACTCAAATAGAAAATCATTTGTCGCCACCTACTGGTGTAATGTGTAATCTGCAGTAAGAGTCAATGAAAACCACTACCACTAATACAGACTGAAAAACTGTCTGCAACACAAAATCGAAACAGTGAAAAGTCTCAATGATGTAGTAGTGTAAATCAGCACTCAGCCAATCAAATTCAAAGACCAGGATTTTTGCATATTGTTTTTCTAAGCATTTGTGGTATTTTTTTATAAGGGGATTCGATTAAGTCTTCCTCAGGTGAAAACCTGACTTTTATTTTGACACGTGAATATACAGACCTATATTTTGACATTCAATTTGAACTAATGAATGCAGCAGCAAAACACTGTAGATTTAATTTTAGTATTGTTCAGTAAAACAGTGTGCACTGACCCAGAAACGAACACGTCAGCTTATACATAATTATTAAAGACTAAAAAACTGAGATAAAATGAGTCATTATGAACCTCTTATTATTCACAAGTAGGACATGACATTTGCAAATTATATGTCCTGAATGTCTCCCTTACTCCAGGGATTACACGTTCGTGAAAAACATTGCGTTGAAACGTCGGTGCTTTGCTAATTAAAACAAATGACTAGATACACAAGCAGGCTAAAAAGTGTCTTCAGGTGAATTCTCATTTGTTGTTCTGTTTACAAGCCGAATGTCTTGATTCTGAACGCATTCATCTCCCGTCCAGAGATTAAAGCTGAATGAAATGCTTTGCTCACCTCCACTCTGGCCTTCGCAAGACCATTGAGTTTTTTGGTGTCCACTTCATATGATAAGATGAAGGATGGAAGCAGGGCAGTGAAGATTAGCGTCCACATGCTGAAGATGAAGATGATGCTCGAGCTGAAGCTTCTGTCTGTCTCTCAGAGACTCTACACACTCACTCTGCCACGTCACGGAGCTCATATTTCTCTTTCTCTTTTTTCCTGCTGTTTTTGAAGGGAACATCTATCGCTATCTAGAGGCAGAGAGAGAAATTCCCCATAAGGGTGAAATGAGACTACGGATTTGGTGGTAAAACGATACAAATTCAGTGTTTGGCTTTGGTTTGTGTGACTGTATTTGTTCTGGTTTGCAGAGGCGAACCAACATTAAGTGGAACAGGCAAAATGAATCCCCTCTTATTAATATCTTTGTTACCTAGAGATGTAATTAGACAAAGTAGTCAAAACACAACAGAACATAAATTGTGTATTGTTTACAACATTTAAGTGCTTATGTTTTAATTTAAAGTCAATCTTCATCAAGATACAATATAATTCTCAAGATACAGTATACATCTTCATATTTATAATGGATTGTCACCTTAAAAACGCTGCTTACGAGCCTTATCTACAGCCAATGCTGTTACTATGTCCTCCATATCCAAAGACCTTCGTATGTTCTGTTGGAAATTAATGGAAATTAATGGAAATTAGTGGCAGTGCTGAGAGCCTCTCTTGGTTCATTGTTGGTTGTCATCTTGGTTTGTATTGGTTTTCTTTAAAAGCATCATACAGAAAAGTTACAGAAGTAATACTCATACATGCATACACCATGTATTTAGAAAATATATAATACACTAAATATACATTATATACAAATGTTATAAAATATTAAAATGTGTTGGAGTATTTTACACGTGAAATCAAATTGATTTATTTTTTATTTATTTTTGTTGTGTGCTCTTCTTTCTTACATTTTTAGTCTTTATTCAAAATATCTTCCTCTCCCTCCTGTAGAGGCATCTCTGATGACGTACTTGGATATACATCACAAACAGGGAAGAAAATACTTTCGCAATTTCAGTTTCATGCCGACTTTAAGTCATATGGTCTGGTTTACAAACGTTACAGCGAGGTTTAATCTGGCTGAGGTTTCAGTAGCATTTCTGTGAGTTGGTGATTTCAGATGGAATCTACCCTAAAATGTTTGAGAAATAATTGTGTTGATGAATAAGCAAAAACTGAAATCCCCCTGGTGCCTGATCTGAATTTCTAGTTGATTATACAAATCATAATCATAAACCCATCATCATCATAAAATCATAAAAAGATGTAAAGTCATATAATGTGAAACAAAAACTTTCCACAGTAACCGTGCAACGCTGTAGGAGAAGTCTTGTTTTTGACTAGATGCTTCTTTAGACTAACATCTGTAGTGGTGTTTTAAATAGCAGTTCAGTGTCAGGCGAACAGACCCCATGCCTGTGTCATTAAAGGAGTATTCTGGGTTCACGATGCCTGAACATCTCTCAAATACAAGCATGCTTCGAAACAGCCTTCCCTTTCCTTGCATTATATAGAGCCTCTTATCCTATTGACTGTAATTACATTCAACAGCTGTAGTTGCTAATGTCTTGTGTTCATTTATTTCATTTAATCCATTTAAATCATTGTACAAAGAATGGCTCAACATTACACATTGTCCAGGTGATCATAAAGTCTGCATGAAATGCAGTTGTGACTGACTTTACTATCACATTGTGACTGTGAGTAAAATTCTCTGAGTGAAATCCATCACTTGTTCATTGGATTGGTAAAAGTGAGTGCTACATCCTTTTCTATACATAGTTAAATGTTAAAATAAAGAACCTTATTTTGAAATGTTGAGAAACTTACTGGGTTTAATACATTAATATTCTGTAGTGAACAGCAGTGTCTCTGTTAGTGTAAAAGCTGGCTTAAGTCTACGGTGCACCAGAGTGTGAAATGCTGCCTGTAGAAGACACTGTATCTAACCAGTGGCGGTTTCAGCTTACATAACCGCTCTTACAAATGCACAAACATCTCACATTAGCATTAAAATTGCTCACTTTCCACAGCTATATAGTACCAAGTACACTACAGTAATATGTCATAAACCGTTGTAATCAAAAACTATTCAACCCCCCTTTGCAAATCAGGCTTATCGGCAAAATTTACAGACTTTCAGCTGTTTGCAATGAACAAATCAAACAAAAGTAATTGAAATAGCTCAACACAAGTGGACGGGCGTAAGGAACAGTCAAAAATACGAGATAAGGCATCGGGTTTGATGTTCTTAGAACCCCGACTATAAGAAAGGGAAAACTCAAAACGACCGAAAAAAAGTGCCCAACGAGCCTGCCTGGAGTTGAGTCGTGTAGCTGATCTGATATATTCGAGATTCTCATGGTCAGTCCAGATGATAAAAGGTACCCCCGAACCCTCTGACCAATGACGCCATTCCTCCAATACTAACTTGACTGCCAGCAGCTCTCTGTTACCAATATCATAATTATGTTTGGCAGACAATAAACGATGAGAGAAAAAAGCGCAAGGATGAATCTTGTCATCCGTAGATGAGCACTGGGAGAGAATCGCTCCTACCCCCACCTCCGACGCGTCGACCTCCACCACAAACTGACGTGAAGGATCAGGGGCTATCAGAATGGGAGCTGAAACAAAGCATCTCTTGAGGTTGGAAAATGCAACTTCGGCTGAATCGGACCACCTGAACGTCGTTTTGGTGGAGGTCAAGGCGGTCAGAGGAGCGCCAGACGCCGGTAAAAATTGGCGAACCCCAGAAACCTCTGCAGGGCCTTACGGGAATCTGGGGTTGGCCAATCCACCACAGCCCTTGTCGGGATCCATGCGCACTCCCTCGGAGGAGATGATATACCCCAAGAATGGAACTGACTGTGCATGGAACGCACACTTCTCCACCTTGACCAAAAGCTCATTCTCGAGCAGCCTCTGGAGCACTCGTCTGACGTGCTGAACATGTTCCTGGAGAGAAGAGGAAAATATCTATATGTAATCCAGGTAGACATACGAACTGATGGACCATATCTCTCAGCACGTCATTAACGAGTGCCTGGAAAACCGCAGGGGAGTTTGACAGACCGAAAGGCATGACAAGATATTCAAAGTGCCCCCTGGGGGTATTAAAAGCGGTTTTTTTAAAAGCCTCCTCCCTTATGTGAACCAAATGATATGCATTGTGCAAGTTCAGTTTTATAAAGATGGATGCTCCCTGCAACCGAAGGCCGAAGACATCAACGGCAAAGGATAGGTATTCTTTACCGTGATGTTGTTCAACCCTCGGTAATCAATACACGGTCGCAGAGAACCATGCTTTGTCCCCACAAAAAAGAACCCCGCCCCCTCTGGAGAAGAGGAAGGGCGAATGAACACGGATGCCAGAGAATCAGAAATGTATTTCTTCATGGCCTCCCTCTCTGGAGCAGAAAGTGAGTATAACTTGCCTTTAGGCGGAGATGTACCTGGCAGTAGATCTATAGCAAAGAGTCATAGGGATGATGCAGAGGGAGAGAAGCAGCCCGGGACTTACTGAACACTTCCTTCAGGTTGAGGTAACCCTCAGGCACGTTAGACAGATTCACTGGCTCATCCTGTAACAAAGCACAAGACACAGACGAACAGGCAGACACAAGACAAGAGGCATAACACTGATCGCTCCAGGCCGAGATGGAGCTGTCGCCCCAGTCAATCCTGGGGTTGTGCTGAATCAGCCAAGGGTGGTCCAGAACTATGGAGGCTGATGGAGATTCAGTGAGCAGGAATGACAACTGATTCCCAGACGTGACGAGGGTGATCAGACCGGTGGTGAAAGTAATGGCAGGAGGTTCT
This sequence comes from Vimba vimba, assembly GCA_022828995.1. Classification (NCBI taxonomy): domain Eukaryota; kingdom Metazoa; phylum Chordata; class Actinopteri; order Cypriniformes; family Leuciscidae; genus Vimba; species Vimba vimba. The sequence continues at coordinate 46,538,097 of CM040820.1, read as the reverse complement.
TGTCTGTTAAGTGCACTGACAGAGATCGGGTGGGTGAGTGGAATTATAGGAATCCGGAGGTGTTGTGCCAGGGAGTAGTCCATAAAATTGCCTTCTGCTCCTGAATCCAGAAGAGCCTGACAATGATGAACTACGTTTGCCCATTGCAGTCTTACCGGGAGGAGAGTAATCGATGAGGATTCTTCCACGGCTAGTCCGCCTGACAGTAACATCAGTCCTACTGCCGGGCTTGGTCTTTTACTGGGCAGTTCCCCAGAAAGTGTCCAGTTCCGCCACAGTAAAGGCAAAGTCCTTTCGCCCTCGCCGTTCTCTCTCCTCCCGGGAAAGCCGAGCTCTACCCACCTGCATGGGTTCGTGATTGAACGTGGGGCTGACCGCATTGCTGACACTGGCAGTACAATACTCGAAGGGTTGGGGACATTGAGTCTGACGTACACATTGGTCCCGACGTTGTAGACGCGCGTCCACGCACTAAGCCAACTCGATCAGTCCGTCGAGACTCGTTGGATGTTCCAATGTGAATATCTCCTTCTGAATGCGGTCAGCCAACCCATGCAGGAACATGTCCCACTGCGCCTCCTCGTTCCATTTGCACTCGGCCGCCAATGTCCAGAACTTGATGGAATAGTCGGAGACGGGTCTGTTGTCCTGACGAAGGTCAGCGACAATGCGGCCGCCACCGCGCGATCAAAGACCCGCCTCATCTCCTCAGAGAGTGCTTGGAACGAGGAACAGCACGGATGTTGGTTCTCCCACACCGCCGTTCCCCATTGAGCCGCGCGCCCCGACAGTAACGTCATGACCAAAGCCACCTTAGACTGTTCAGTGGAAAACACCAGTGGCTGGAGAGAAAAGAATAAAGAACATTTAGTTAAAAATCCTCTGCAATAGTTGGGCTCACCCGTGCCCACCGGTAGGCGTGGCTCATGCTGACGGCCGGTGTTCGTAGGAGCAGGGGGAACTCACGGTGGGGCTGGCACTGTGGGAGCTCTCAGTTGTCGGAGTTGGTTGGTGAGCTTGAACACCTGCGCTACCAAGGCCTGTACCTTGTGACCCGTAGACACCATCTGCTCCTCCTGTCGATCCATGCGTGAATTACCTTCGCTGAATCCATGACAGTGGTCAGATCATTCTGTCAGGAAGTAGAAGCGGATTCAGTAGCGAGTGAAAAGACTGTTTATTGAACAATAACAACAGTGGTGAATGAATGGGTAAGAATCCGAGGAAATGGCAGGTAACAGAGAAGGCAGCGCAGTGACGCAATGGGCAAAACTGATCCTCCGTGGGTCACCGCAGGAATGACCAGGCATCCAGGGACAGAATTCCAAACAGGAAACGAAGACAAGAAACCAGAGAACAGGACCAGGACACAACCACAAGAGAACCAAACGATCTGACAACACAGGACAGAATACACAGACATTAAATAGCTAAGCTGACGAGCCGCAGCTGGAGCTAATGATCAGCACAATCAGCAGACACACCCACACACAGGACACACACACACACACAGGGAGAGAGAATGAGTCAATGAATCCATGAATCGTGACAGGTTCAGAAAAACACCCAAATGACTGCAAAAGACCTGCAGGAAGACTTGGCAACAGCCACTGAGGTTTCAGCTTGCACAGTACGGCGCGTACTTTCAATGCCAGAACTCCAAGACATTCACCACAACTGACTCAAAAGCACAAGAAATATCGCCTCCAATTTGCTCAAAATCATATAAGTTAGCCAAGGTTTCGGGATTCTGTTCTATGGAGTGATAGAAAAAACCTGGAACTTTTCTGCCCTATGGATCAGCGGTATGTTTCGAGGAAGAAGAATGAAGCATATGCTGAAAAAAACACTCTGCCTACAGAATATAGCGTGGTGGTGCGGAGGTTTTTTGTCCAATAATTAAAACCTGGACAAAACCTCTGGTTTTCTTTTCAGAATGAAGTAGTAGGAAATTACTTGTAGTCATCCAATTTTTTTATATGAACTATGCATTCTGTTAATTTTGTGAATTGGTATGTTTCCTCAGGGCGCGAAGAATATAGAGCTGAGTATCATCAGTGTAAAAGTGAAAACTAACACCATGCTTCTTAATAATATCTCCCAACTGGGGTAGCATGTACAGGGTGAAAAGCAATGGTCCTAGTACTGACTGAGCCTTGCAGTACTCCTTACTGAACCGATATGACACCTCTTCATTTACTGCTACAAATTAATAAGGGTCAGATAAGATTTGAACCATGCCAATGCAACATTATAACATTACATTAATAATGAAACATTAAAGTCTGTACATATTCATTTGCCATTTAAAACTTACAATTACCATACCGAATTGCTAATGGTTTTCATTTTTGCATTAATTTGCATTGTTAATTGATTAAAAAAAAAAAAAAAAAAAAAACATGCGCGTTGATTGTCATGACAACAGCAAAGCATTCTCATGCGGTATTTCATTATTTACACCGAAACAAAGCCTATTCCCAAACTAAACCTACACCTTTAACACTTTTATTGCCTTGCAAGAGGAAATGCAAATATAATCTTTATCTATAGCGGAGCTTCATAGGAATACCATGTGACAAGAGCGCCTCGTCCGTGGTGATGATGATTAAATCTCTGACGAAAGCAACGCCAGAAGCTCTGGTGCAATAAGTGCATGAAGCACGAGCAGCAGCTCTGAAGGACAACACTGAACATTCACGTCTTGTCATTGACAGAACGGGTTTCTTTGAACGCGAAACGAGCTCACGTCGAAAAACACCGCGACATCTGCAGATGAAATGCACTCGCCTTTAGCGACCCATTTTCTCCTTCCAGTAAACCTCAAGGTCTTTCGCTGTTAGTGTATCAGGAAGAACGGGCACTGATGTGACACATTGGATCTGAACGTGCTTTCACTTCCATCAGCTCAGCCGATATTGTCGCATGATGATGAGCTATTTTGATGTCCGCGAAGCTATTTGAATATATTTATCAGTAAGTCTGGTTCCCAGCGGTGCACATCAGATCTCCTGTCAACATACCATCAGTTCTCTTCAGCCTGCCTTGATCGAGGAAATTGGGTAAGAAAGTCTATTGCCAACACTATAATTGCGTAAAACTGTAATATGTGATAGAACACATGTGCAAACATGCATAGTGATTACATAAATATGATATATAAATAACTTGTACATAATATAACGTAATAAGCTATAACATATGTTATTACCATTACATCTATATACGTTTAGAATAAACCCTATGCTGTTTCTTTCTCATTACTTCAGTTGTGTTTAACTAATACTGGGTTGTTTGCATGTTGTTTTTGTCAGGGTTTTATTTTGTGTTTACTATAATTAAACTATTTTTAAATAAATGCATAAATGTGGGATATTAATCAGTGTGTGTGTGTGTGTGTGTGTGTGTGTGTGTGTGTGTGTGTGTGTGTGTGTGTGTGTGTGTTTGAAAGAGAGAAATGCATGTGCATCTGTGGCATTTTTCAGAGGTTGAAAGATCACAAAGTGCCTTGCAATGTAATTAGTGCTATCAGATACTGAATGGTTCAAAAGCTTCTCCGTACATCCTCTAAGGAAAAACACACAAGTAGGTCATAATGCACATTAAGGTGACCTTCAGCATTTTCTCAGTTTCTGACCTTATGTGTATAACCATGGCTCAAAAGTAATATTTGGAACCTTACATTATATATTAGACTATCTATAAAATCACAGATATAAAAACAGTGCACCTTATGTCGTTAGCGAACTAATTTGGAATGATTTTAATTAGATTTTATAATGGTTCACTCAATTTTAATGAAGTATTGAATCTCATCCACCCCCATGAACATCTAATTTTTCAAGCTTTTCTAATTATGCAGTTCTCCACACTCAGCAAACCTATCTATCTATCTATCTATCTATCTATCTATCTATCTATCTATCTATCTATCTATCTATCTATCTATCTATCTATCTATCTATCTACATACACACACATATTCAAATGCATACACAATGATTCACTGCAAGAATTTCACGTGGGTGTATGTGTGTATATGCATAATCAAATACATACACAATGACTCACTGCATTTGGGGTCATCATTGCTAGGTGGAGTCTATATTTTTGTCTCTTCCTTTTCTGCTGGTCACATGCTTTGCGTTATTCCACACCGATAGGCAAATACGTCTAGCTTGACTGTAACAATCTTGTCAATACAAGGAAAGCCTGTCAGGCAGGCGAACACAGAGCACAGCGAGGTGAAGACCATGGCTACTGTGCAAATACAAAGACACAGGACTGTGCCTAAATATTTAAAATCCGGTTGTTGGATATTTGTATCAATATTTTTGCATTGATTCTGGCTTTAAGGGTTAGTTAATTTATTTATAGTTAGCTCATTAATTACTCACCTCATCATGTCGTTGGGGTTAACACTCATTCATCTTCAGAAAACAAATGAAGATCTTTTTGATGAAATCTGAGAGATTTCTGTCCCTCCATTGACAGCTACGCAACTACCACTTTGACGCTTCAAAGAGTTCATAAAGAGATCGTAAAACTAATCCTTATGAATTGAGCGGTTTAGTCAAAATTTTCTGAAGAGACTCGATCGCTTTATATGATGAACAGATTAAATTTAGACTTTTAAAAAACATATTAAAATAGGTTTTCAAATGTGTTTTAGGTTTTGTATAATATTAGGCTTTTATGGCTCATATATATATGATTTAATGAGAATATGGAGCTCATACTCGAGGAGGAAAAACAGTTCAGTTTTATGCAGAGGACCAAACTGATATGCAATTTGGTGCTGTTGCTGATATTTCTATGGCCAAAAAGTAAGATGAAATTCTGATAGCTTGTAATGTAAATCTAGCCGGGAAATTCAGACCTAAATCTGAAAGATTAATGGTCTGGCGTCGACTAATGAAAATCGGCCAGTTTGAGGGGCGGCACCAAGCATGCATTTGAAAATCTCACTGCACGCAATTGGATAACACTACGACCAATCACAACAAGCCCCATACGCTTAGCTTCCAGCGGAGATAACTGGTAGATCAGACTCTTGCCGTATCCGGTCGGCAAAACAGCAAAAACGCCCTTCTTGCAAAGGAACGATTCGAGCGCCGTCTTCTGTTCCTCTTTTAGATAAAAAGGCAAGTCTAACTCGTTCATTGTAGCGGCCAAAGCCGTTTCAAACAACTGGTGTTCATCCAGAGCCATCTTGCAATGTTTACTAATGACTTCGACGTCACAGCGCTGTCGTCATCTCGCCTCTGGCCCGCCTATATCAGATAACCCGATGTGATTGGTGCAGCTCAGATCGAGGGGCATATTTAATGAGCATCATTACTCGACGCCAGAGTAACTCGCTGAGCAAATTCAACCTGTGCTCTCGCGAGAACTCTGGATTTCCAGGGTAATGTAAATCAGTAATATCTTTATAACAGTTTAGTAGCCTTCTTACATAAAATACATATAACTATCATCTCCCAATAATTTGTCCTAGTAAGGTAATATCTAAATGCTTAGTTGGTTTTATTATCAAACATCTGTTGGAGGGAAAAACATATAATGCAATACAATAACACTCAAAAGCCTGGTGTATCACTTTTTAACATTTTTCGGTACAAGTTTTTATCATGTTGCTATTTTATAAATTGAAAAAAATAAAGCTGAGTATCATCAGCAAACAGTGAAATCTAACGCCATGCTTCTTAATGATATCTCCCAAGGGTAGCATGGACTGGGTGAAAAACAACGGTCCTAGTACTGAGCCTTGTGGTACTCCATACTGAAATTGTAATCGACAGTGTAATCGACTTTAAAGACTGGTATTTTTCACTTCTAGTACACAGCAGTCTCATTCCTTATTAATAACTAGAGTCTACTGTAGGAAACAGCAATTCATCATTTTTGGTATTTGCAACAAAGCAAGGAGAGTTTTTGAAATAAATGACCCAACTCTAAGCAGTGTTTTCCTGTGGGCAGGGGACGTTCACAGCTGTGTCTGTTGTCTAGTCTAGTTTTTTGTCCAGTCCGTCAGCTGTCATTTTAGAGAGCTCACACTAGAATAGAATCCCTCCGAGCTAGAGATGAAACCCATCACCTTGGAAGAGCTTCTGTAGTTTGTTTTACCCTTAAGCTATCATGTCAACCAATTAAATATTACCCGTAACTGTTTTCAGTGTAATATACTGAATATTGTACTGGAAAAGTAATGCTGGAAAAAATAGCATTCTGCAATTGTGCTTACAAGTTTGGGGTGTTGGGGTCAATCATTTTGTTTTGTTGAAGGAAATTAAACTTTTATTTTGGAGGGATGCATAAATTGATCAAAAGATGCAAATGTTGCAAAAGAGTGATTTCTGAATGATCATGTGACACTGAAGACTGGAATAATGATGCTGAAAATTCAGCTTTGATCACAGGAATAAATGACATTTTAAAGTATATTTGAATAGACACAGATACAGTAAATCGCTGGTGAGATTAAGAGACTTTTAAAAACATGTAAAAAATCTTGCCAGCCCCAAACTTCTGAATGCTTGAGTTTCTGTTAAAGACGCTTTTAAAAATCTTTTGAGATGTAAGATTATGCAACCCAGTGTTATTACAACCCAACCATGCTCATGTGATTTTGATGAGTTTCTGTTTTTAACTGAAAAACATTAACCAAAAGGATTACAGGGATTAAGCCCATTAAAATACAGCTAGACAATGCAAGTCGCTATGCTAGGTATCCAGTAACTTTCCTGGCCAAACGAAAGGGATCAGTGGCCTTATCCTTGACCTTTGACCCTTAATGGCTTAGTCATCCCAGGATGTGTGCATCTCATTTGCACATTTGTGTTGCCCAGGCAATCCTTTGTGAAAAAGAAGTGCCCTTAAATGTGCACTTGTAGTGCACATCAAATCTTAAAAGTACAGTATATTCATACAAAACCTGTATTTACAGACATAATAATATTAATGAAATAAAAGACACGTAAATGCACTTAAAGAGAGTACACTTTTGTTTGTTAACACACTTAAGTACACTTTTAAAAAGTGCACTTGACAATAATGTAATAGTTTTACTTTTTAAGTACATTTTAAATTATGTTTTAATAATATTTTTGTCATGCTTTAAGGAAGTACATTTATTTTGATGTGTCGACTAACATACTAAAGCACATGTAAAGAACTTGATTATAATTTTAACTGTAGTGTGTTACCGTTATTCGATGTTACATTTAAAGTTAATATATTTTTAAGTGTACAGTACTTAATTGCAACTTCATCATGTGTATTTATAAATACATTTAAATACAACACATCTTTCAACAGAAATGACATTAAAGTACATTTTAATTGATCATAAATGCTTGTCAGTACATTTTAACCATATTTCAAAGACAACAGAAGAACATTTTATATTCACTGTAAAGATTAAGTGCGTCAAAAATACTAAGTTCAGCAAATTAATACATTTTCATTTAATTGCAATTAAGTGTCTATAAACATTACATTCAGTTTGCAATTAAATGTATTCTTTTAAAGCATAGTATAAAGTACTCTTTTTAAATGTATGTACTCTTCCTTATTTTTTTATTTAAACCATTCAGACACATTTTGCATTTGGAAATGAATGGGAATAGTGTAATATGTCCAAACTGAAAGCAAATACACTCATATAATATGAGTAGTCTATATTTTGACATGCCACTTTTGTTTTTAATGCTTTTTTAGGCCTTGTTTCACAAACAGGGCTTAGATTAATCCAGGATTAGGCCTTAGTTCATTTAGGGCATTTAAGTCACTTTTATGAACGTACCATAGAAAAAAAAAACATTACTGGTGTGAATCTTGAGACAAAACAATGGCACTGACATATTTTAAAATATATATTAGTGCAAGTTGCTTTCAGTTGAAACAGCTCAAACATGCATTTCAGTCCGGGACTAGGCAAAATGTGGTTAAAAAATAAAGGTAGTTGTTGAAATAATGCACATGCTGATTGATGATTCACCGTTGTGCTTTTCTTTGCTAGATAACAATGGAACCAGAGCAGCAAATTCAAAGCAAACCTAATGATCTGGCATCATCTGCACAAGCAAAAGGACCGGAAGAAACGTCCTCCACATCTTCTCCTGCCACTTCTACACCAGCAGCGGCTCCAGCAGCGGCTCCAGCCCGGCCCAGACGGCCCCAGAGGACCCCGCGAGTGGAGGGATCGATCGACGTATCAGAGCACAAACCTCCACAATCTCCTAAACCGCTGCAGACGACCAGTCACGCTGAACCCACTGGCCCCGACAACTCCGGTAACCCGTCAGAAGCTCAATCTCAACTCAGCGCTGCTAATGTCAGTCATGGTCCTCCGAGTCTGGCTGGACAGAAGATTTCAGGACACGCTGCGACGGCTCGGAGCCACATTGCAATGAGGGCCGCCTCTCTTCCTCAGACCCCATCATTCAAACCTCCAGCCACAGGTCCCGTCTATCACACTCAGAGGGCCCTCTCTGTCGCGGGCACCGCAGACACCCAGTCGCAGGTCGTGGAGGATTTCAGGTACCACTTCAACCAGGGTTTGAAATTAACACCCGCCAAACGCGGGGAAAAATCAACCGTGGCGGGTAACGCTGTCAAATCACGAGCCAATTTGGCGTGTTACTTATTATGTTTACTCACTTTGCTGGGGAAGTTCGTGTAGACCAAATCTGAGCAGATTTAGCGCAAATACTCAACTCGTGAGTCATCATGATATATTAAATACAGCGTGTTTGCGCATATCTGGCTTACTTGAACACACACACGTCACTACGCAACAAATAACAGCGTGCTTGTTCATTTGCATTGAAGCAATAGCGAAGATTAGAAAGCATTTGGTTAACAGAATATATATATATAAAACCTGTGACATAGTTAATCTGGTTTATTTTTTATTAATTTTTTTTGGGCTAAGAAGTTCTGAATGGCCGGTAACTTAAAAATGTAGTAGCCATTGGTGACTGTGTGAAAAAGTTAATTTCAAACCTTGATTTCAACAATATATCTCACCCTGATAGATTTTTTTGTTTTGTTTTTTTGTGATGCACCAAAATATATATATTTTTTTACCAAAACAGAAAATAAATTTTATTTAATAATCAATTAATTGAATAATCAACACTTAAATAAAACTGAGTTGTATATAAACAATTAAATTGCACATAAGGCAGTTTTTATATCAACTTTTTAATTAAATAATTGTTTCTAGTCCAATTCATTGTTGAAATAAACATTTAAAATGTGTTGTAATCATGGCGTGACATTAACACCGCTAAATGCGGGAGGATTTTAGCTGTGGCGAGTAACTGTCTCGATAGGTTGCAAACACAAGCAGTTTTTTTAGTTTATTTTAACAAAGAACGTTTTAACAACCTCTTAAAGGCAACAATTACAGACAGCTAAACAGAGCCAAACACAGGGCTTAAAGACACTAAGCAAACAAATGAGCTGATTAACTAGACTCACCTGGGTCAAGTTGCATAAACATTATGTTAAGACAATGTCTTAAGATCTAGTATGACCCACTAGCAGTTTGTCAAGGGATGGTTAGTATTACTTTTCTGTATCAAATTTGGCCGATGTTTGTTTTCATGTAACTGAAGTTGTGTACAGTCTTAAAGAAAAAAAATTTGATGACTAACTTGTAAGACTAGTTTAAGCGGTTGATGGAGCCGGCCCCTGCACAGAATACGAAATCAATCAGTAAGTATAGTGACAAACAGGCAGGGAACGGAGGATGACGGAACTAATTAACAACCTAGAAAACAAATCTTGAAACTCAGGCTGCGTTTACACGACAACGATATGCTTAAAACTGAGATGTTTTCCCTTTGAGTTTTCCACATACAGACGACACCATGGTCAAAGCGATCCACAGTCACACGGATCAGCGAAAACGACTAAAAACGCTGTATTCTGCTGCCAGGCCAGTAGATGGCGATGAAACACTATAGACTGAACACGTAATACGCATGTGCGTGACGTCGTCGTCTTCAGAGATTCACGTTTTTTGTGGTTTACATGGAGACCGTTATCAAAAACTTGCACTTTGAAACCCGTTTTCAAAAGTTTGTGTTTTCAGGGACCCAAACGCCATAGTCGTGTAAACGAACGGCCAAAACGCATAAAAGTTTTTAGTTTTTAGTTGAAAACGATGTTGTGTAAACAACCCCCAAGACATAGACAGAAAAACAAATCAAATCAAATCAAAATCAAAACGTGACAGGAACACAGTCACTCCTACTAGCCAATTTGGCGGGTTGAATTTTATAATTTAATTAAATTGTAATATATACAGTTTTCAATTGTAGTCTTTTAAAAAGGCATCTGAAATAATAAAATAATACAATTTTTTATTTATTTCAGCAGCCATTATATCATGATCCATGAGAACTCATTCTAATATGCTGATTTGCTGCTCAAAAAACATTTCTGATTATTATTAATGTTGAAAATGGTTATATATTAGAAACCATGATACATTCCTATCAGGATTCTTTGATAAACAGAAAGTTCAAAATAACAGCATTCATTTTTTTTTTACATTTTTTTTTAGTAATACAAAATTCTCAACTGTTACGTTTGCTATGTCCTTGCAGAATAAAAGTGTTAATTTCCTAAAAAATACATAAATAAAATATTTCTGACGCAAACATTTTAACAGTGCATTTCCCCACTAGCCTGAATTACAGAAGGGACTTATAAACATGATTTGCTCGTGTACTGTGTGTGTGTGTGTGTGTGTGTGTGTGTGTGTGTGTTTGTGTGTGTGTGTGTGTGTGTGTGTGTGTGTGTGTGTGTGCCTGAGTGTGAGTGTGTGTTGGTGCTCTTAAGGCCCGAGCACACCAAGAAAGATAACTAAAGACAACTATACAATGATAGCTATATTAGCGTTCACACCAGTGGACGATATCGTTTATTCTGAGCTCATAATGCAGTTTTGTAGCTGCCGCTTTAAATGCTCAAGCTCTTTAAAACAGAATGGATTCTGATTGGCTGTCAATGTTTTTATTGTTCATCAGCTGGGTAAAATCGTTCTGAAAGTCATTTACATACAATAAAATAACTCTCAATGAAAAATGATGCTAAATAGTGCTTAATATGTATATGATATGTGAGTTTGTTCTGATCTTATTACGGTTCATGAATGTGTGGTTTAAAGCACGTCACTCCTCATAGCCTCCTTCACCCTTCTGTGATTGGAGCTGCTGGCCGATCTGTGTTGAAATAACCTTGTGTTTATCAGCTCCTGCTTTATCAGATCTGCTTGGGTTGAATTATTATTCTGTACACAGTGATGTTCTCTTCTCCCGTCTTCTGGAAAACAAGGAGACTGCAGCACATGGAAAACATACATGACTGGAACTAGCGAGTCGGATTATCTGAAGTATGTTGCGAGCTCAGCGCCAGTAGTTATAATGAGCTCATTCAGTAACAGTGCACATCATTTTCTCTGAGCTTAGTGAGGTCAAAGATCAGAGAAGGATTTTAAGAACATATACTCACTCACACACACACACACACACGCATGCGCACGCAAGCGCACATACACACGTGCACACACTCTCACATACACACACAAACACCCCACACACGCACATAAGCACACACACACACACACACACACACACACACACACACACACACACACACACACACACACACACACACACACACACACACACACACACACACACACACACACACACTTATAAACCTTTTGAGATATTCAAGCATATAAATAGATTAAAGGACGTTATGGACATAAATCCTCAACGTGATATTAAACTTAGATAAGAAAATAAGAGGATTCTCTTATAAAGCTGGAAGGGATGCTGGTGGAATTATTGAGAAAAATATATATTAAATATTTATATATTCATTGTTTGGATCTTAAATGAGATGATTTATTAGCATGTTTAACTGCAATGGAGTGATGTGATGTGACACGACAAAACTAGGTTGCTCCCGTCATAATCAACAAAGCTACATCGTCTACATCGCAAGCATGTGTAATTATCATGATGATGCTCTTACTCCCTTTTCATTTCTTTCACTTGTTTATTTATTAAAATGACACAAACATGTCTTCAAGGTCTGTTTTGGTGAATTATAAGCCAAACCCGAAACCGTCAAACCATCACGGCTTCATTATGTCAATGTCCCAACTAAAGATATGGAAACACTCACTCTTATACAGTCAGACAGTGCAGACGTTTACATGCACACTGATAATACGATTATAATGAGATTTAGGCAATATCGCAATTAAACTGTCCCTCATGTAAACACAATACTTTGATCAAATTGATGTGATTAAGCTCAGAATTGTTGTAACCAGGATGACTTTAACACCAGCTAACTTGCCAAATGCGGGTGTGTTTCAGCAGTGGCGCATATTTTTAATGTTTTCTCATAATTTGGCAGTAGGAATATTAGGCTGCTGTCACTTTAAGATCCATTATACTGTTACACATGCGTTTTCTTTCTCAACTGTTTATGTTCACTTAAAACATACTCTCCAAGACCGACATTTTGACATTATTTTGTGTGTATTAGGTCTTGTCCACACGGACACGGGTATTTTTATAACCGTGACTTTTTTTACGTGGTTCGGCCGTTCGTCCACACGGAAACGCAGTATCAGGTCACTGAAACCGAACATTTCTGAAAACCCCTGCCAGGGTGAGGATTTCCAGAAACGCCGGTTGCAGTGTTGTCGTGTAGACAGTAAAACCACGGTTTTTGCTTTTGATTCAGGCTTCTGATTGGCCAACGTGGCTTTACGATCGCCGCCTGCTGGTGTGGCATGCTCTTGACAGCACGTTTTTTGTGTTTTCATGTAGGCGGAGATTTCTTTTAAACTGAGCATGTGTGGACGGGATTTTTTTTTAAAAACGCAGGAGGAAAAACTATAAAAATATATAAAAATACCCGTGTCCATGTGGACTCGGCCTTAGACTGTGTACACTGTAAAACCCACTCAATTCAAACCGATTGAGGAAACTGATTGCGGCAAACCATTTAAGTTTAAAAATAAATACATATGAGTATTGTGAACTTAAATATATTGAGTCATATATATAATCTCAATATATATAAGTTCACAATACTCATATGTATTTATTTTTAAACTTAAATGGTTTGCCGCAATCAGTTTCCTCAATCGGTTTGAATTGAGTTAACTTGTTGGGTTTTACAGTGTAAGCGCAGTAAGCTGAGAAAAATAACTCAATTTAGTGCTGAGAGGCGGCTTTATGTGTGTGAGTTAGAGCACAAAATCTGCGGGAATGAGTACAATTATGAGCAATATGTGCAACCCCACACCTACATTTTTGACACCACTACATTTCAATTAGTTTATTATTTCAGATGCCTTTTTAAAAGACTACAATTGAAAAATTTAGTAAAACATATGGTGTATGCCGATTTTAATCACAATAAACAGGCATGTAAACACTCTAATCGCATCTGTTCCACTCCGAACAAAGTGCACACTGATGACATTGTCATGCACAGATTCATAAACACAGCGGTTAATAAGGCATCTTATCTCAACGTTATTGAGGTGGCAAAGAAACTGTTCATGTTGACAACATGAATATAATGCGGTATATTGATGGTTGAAAACATTGAAATGGGGAGATTTTAGACACGTCCCTGAAAAAACGACTGAGGCCAGATGCCAAAGAGCCAACAAATCCATGTGCGCTGGAAGAGCTTGACCAGTAACACACCTACTATATAGAGTTCAGCATCTGTGATGTGCATTGGGGTATTTGAAGAATGGCGGTAAAAATATCCACAATTCTTAGCGAATAATCAGAATGATGTAAACTGCATGTAAACGGGAGTGAAGAGGTGCACATGTATACAGAGTCAAGTCACCTTCATTTATACAGCGCTTTTAACAATATGGATTGTTTCTAAGCAGCTTTACAGTGATAATAGGAAATTACCGTAACAGATTGTTTAGGCTTTGCAACAGCTCTAGAATAAAGTTATTGTCCAGCTAAAGTTAGTTTTAATTGATTGATTCACTTCCGTTGCAGAGATCATTAGTTATTAACGTAGGGGGCGCTAACACAACACCGTTCTAACAGGAAAACCCTTAACACGCTCCGGCCGTCCATCCGCACAAAACAGTGCCTGGTGTCTCGAGAACGCACTCCCTGAAATAGGTTCGAAGGTGCAAACCATTATCCGTTATCTCTGCGCAAACCCGCGAAAACGCAGACATCGCGCACATACGCATTACGTGTTCAGTCCTAAAGGTATGCGCGTTTGAATATGTGCGCAGGCGTGTAGTCCTTCTTTACAAATCAACCCTCAATAAACTACTTGCCTGGCCTTAAAAATTTAAAATATAGAAAGTTTTTGTTGCGTCTGCGTATCCACGCGAACCCGGAATTATCCCGACAACATTTTATCTGTACTGAGGTAAAGGGAAGGGAGGGAGGCCTTCACAGGCACTGGTGACACTTCAGGACTGCGTTGTCGTCATGTCCAGGCGCAGGTCCTTCATCAGATCTGGATACGGCCTGGATCCGGCGGACTGCAGTAATCCTCGGATAAACAGAGAGACTAATATTAGCGTAGACGCCATTCTTCATATGATGTAACGAGTACATCAGGATTTATGGGAAGTGTTCCCGGTTCCAGCTGACCTAATCTATGCAGCCTAATATGGAATTATAGAAGTCTATAATGTGTTATGTGTATGCTAGGTCAAAGAGATGTGTTTTTAGTCTAGCTTTGAACTGACAGAGTGTGTCTGCTTCCCGGACAATGTTAGGAAGACTGTTCCAGAGTTTTAGTGCTAAATAGGAAAAGGATCTTCCACCAGCAGTCGATTTTGATATTCTAGGTATTATCAACTGGCCGGAATTTTGAGATCGCAATAGACGTGAAGGACTATTCAGTGACGCTCACATGATTCAACTCGTAATGCAGTCGCACGCTGATACTCTGCCTATAACAGAGGGACTGTCGACTGTGAACACGCCGTTCTCCTGCCGGTCTCTAATGTGTCTTTCTGCCATCAGGGTGCACATTATCACCTGGAACGTGGGCTCAGCCATGCCTCCTGAGGACATCACCGCTCTGCTGGGCTTGCATGTTGGCGATGGGAACACAGACATGTACATTATAGGGTGAGATTTACACTGCTTTTCTATATGAAAGCTGCTCGATATGAAAAGTAATCACAGTAAATCTGTTCCTACTCACACATGTTCAGAAAATGGCCAGATTTTTTATTCTATTTTATTTTATTTACAACAGTTACTGTTGAACTTTCAAGAAATTATATTTTCCTATGACTGCCCTACATATTAGTAGTCAGCAAATTACCAAAATTGTAAATGATAGACTAGACATTATAATTTCAATAAATAAATAACCCATAACATTTCTTCTTCAACTCGTGTCCTTTTGTAACCATTCAACCCTGTTACAAAATATTTTGGCTGAATATTACAGGGTTGTTCAAATGGCTAATGATGGCCTTAATTAACAATTTCACATTTTAATATTTTATGTAAAACAACAGTCACTGATTGAAAGAAGTCTTGCCAAGACTCTGTTTATTTGATCAAAAATACAGTAAAAACAAATAGTGCAAATAGTTATATTATTACATTATTATATTACTTATTATTATTGTTATGTATATTATTTATATTATGTATTATAAATTATTATTACATTTTATTATTGTTAAATATAACAATTTATGATTTTTTTTATATAATTTTCATTATAAATGTCTTTAATGTCACTTTTGATCAATTCAATGCATCCTTGCTGAATAAAAGTATTAATTTCATTAAAAAAAAATGTTTTCGAAAGAAACTCGTACAGGTTTGGAACAACTTTTTCATTTTTGTGTGTATTATCCCTTTAATCAGATCAGTAGGATCTCTGATCCGTACACTGGAGCATAGGTGAAGATATGAAAATAATTAAACAAGTGTTCATCAGAATTGATCAAATAATTATGATATAATGTTATAACATGACTATCATAATCTTGTACATGACAGTACAGATATAATCTTCCGCCTGCCATAAGGTCTCTTCTTCTACCTCTCCCTTCTGGTATTTTTCAGTCTTTGATTTAAAGGGATATTTCACCGCTGGAAAGATGAATGTGTATTTAAATTGGGTCATTTATGTAGTAGAAATGTGAAAGTATTTTAGAAGTTGGTGCCTTCTAGACTGAGAAAAGCCAGAAAATGTATTTTTGGCTCATGTGGATGAAAGACAACAACTCCCAGAATGCACTTGCTTCGCTGCCCTACGAGGACACTCCCAAGCCACGCCCACCGGTTACAGAGGGCCGTATCGGAAGAAATGACACAATTAGGCTACTAGTCGACTCGAAACTGTAAAGACGGCGTTTTATCGTGAGATCCCCCTATGGGCGGGTTGAACACATGCGGGACGAGCTCCTCCTACTGGCTGGAGTCTCTCGCCTCTGGACAGAAAAGCCTCTGATGACGATAAATGGCGATTTTTGCGTCATCTGAGTTTTTTTTCCAGGCACACAATACAGAAATCTCTCGTCTCAGGGGGACATGAGGGAGGGAAGCACGGTCACTCGAAAATACTACCGGGTTTCTACTGATACAAAGCTTAATGCTAATCTGTGAAGTATCCCTTTAAGCTTTACTGACCGCCATTTACTTCTCTCCTGTGTTTTTTCCACGCTTCTTCTCTCAGCTTACAGGAAGTGAACTCAATGATCAACAAACGACTGAAAGATGTTCTTTTCACTGACCAGTGGAGCGAGGTCTGCATGGACGCTCTCAGCCCCTTTGGATATGTACTGGTCAGTAATGTTCCTTCTTAACAGCACACACACACACACACAGTTGTCATTAGAGCCTCAGGGGTCACATTACGTAACACTGAGTGAGTGGCTGAGGTTGAAAATCTCTTTGCTGGTCTTTGTCTCTGTCATGTGGCTCATGTTTCTATTTTCAATCAGTTAGACTCCGCCCTCATTTTATGTGCCATTATTTTCAACTAGTGCAAAATGCCTGTGTAAAATTAGTTTTTGTGTGTGTTTTTAGTAATTGTTGGTTCAGTGTATTTGAGTGCTCATTGTTACAATTACACAGCAGAAGTTCAGTGACATTTTTATTTGTGCATGGTAGAAAGCAAATACTGATACTGACATAATGACATACAATAAATGTGGAAAATTGAACTACACGATTGAGGGAGCAGGATACACAGTGAACTCTGAGAAAACGCTACTTAAGCTCTGCTGCTTTCTTTTTTTTTGCTTTTCTGGTCCTGCGCTGTGTCAGTGTGAGTGTGGCCATCGGCTATAGCGGCAAAAGCCAGTGTGTGCTTCTTTTACTGATATGTATTTACCGATATCTTTTGCATTTCTCATCCAAACAACGTCAAACTTGGCACTGCACTTACTCGTGCCCGTAGCGAGACACCTGTCAAGTTTGAAATCCATCGGACTAACGGTTCGAGAGATATGCAAATAACACGCACACACAGACATAAAGACGTTCCCATAATGTATAGATAGATATAATATACAGAATTAAACAGCGTAGGTGACTTACAAATTCAGTTAACATCCACAAATGAATAAGCGTGACGATTCAGGGAGCAGGATACACAGTGAACTCCGAAAAAATGCTACGCTTGTGCAAACAGTTTGTGAATAGGCTTCTACAAATGATGGCCGTGAATAAAATATAATATTCAGAAGTAAACAGTGTAGCTGACAGAGTGTTTATGTCAGAATGTTTATTTTTAAACCACAGCCTTCTAAGTGCTTCTTTTACCGAAATATTTAACGATATCTTTAGCATTTCTAATCCAAACAACGCCAAACTTGGCACTGCACTTACTCGTGCCCGTAGCGAGACACCTGTCAAGTCTGAAATCCATCGGACTAACGGTTCGAGAGATATGCGAATAACAGACACACACACACAGATAGACACACAGATAGACAGACGTTTCTGTAATTTATAGATAGATGTGGAAAAATAATCTCACATAAAAACAATGTGGCATACTAAACATCTTTATTGTTGAATACAGTGGATAGTGTAATTGAGATATGCAGTACTGCAGGGTAAGCAGAAGGCTAGTATTATATTCTGAATATCTCTGAGCGATGTTAAAAATGCCACTTCTGCTTAATTAATCACACTGTTAACGGACGGGCCAGTGGAGCTCACTGCATTGGAGGCATTTTAGTATCATTTAGTGTAGTATAGTCAATAGTTTAGTTAATATTTTGAATGATATTTTATTAAAAAAAAATTAATTTAATTTAAAGTTTTAGTAATTTTGATGTGTGTTTTTGTAATTTTTAGCTTTTAAATATTTCTATATCATATTTCTGAATTTGTTTTAGTTTGAGTTTATTTCGTCTTAGTTATTTTAGAACTTCAAGTTAAACTAAACAAAAATGTTCCTTCCTTGGCAATTAGCGGGAATAAAATAAATGTAAGGTTTTTTTATATTTATTTTATTTCAGGTAACATTTATAGTAACTAAATGTTTTTATGGTTTTAGTTATTAACCCTGATACAGTAGGATACAGTATGGCATATTTATTAACCCCTTAAGTGTCACCGGCCCACCGGTGGGCCCAAAATCATTACATATTTAAAACAGTAATATCCTATACTAAACATAAACTAATCTTGACAAACTATATATCATTTGAAAGCTTACAAACTCTAGTTTTCATATTTGGTTAATGATTTTCAAAATAAATTACAGAGGAGCCGTAATTTATCAATTTGCAAAAAGGATATTTTCATATTCCTAAGGCGTGTTCAGACCTTTATTTTGAAATAGCAATGAACATGAAAAATCATGAAAGAATGGTTGAAACCTCAGTTTGTTTTCATGCCAAGTGTTCAAAAGATATCATCCATTCAATTATTTTAGAAAAAAAGATATGAAAATGTTTTAAATATAAAGAAAAAAATAATAGATTCACCATTTGTGATGTGGCAGCGAGCTATAGCGCACATACGTGTTCTTTTTATGTTTCTTAGAGGTTGGATTCATTTCAAAATCTGCCAAACTTCCCATACTACTTCTGAATAGAATGTCTACTTCATAATTTGTATGAAAATTGTGGAAATAATGGTTCAGATCACTCAAACCACTTATGGAAATGGAGGCGCCCTTATATGGGCAGTAATGGAGTCTGGTTGTCACCTAGTGAAAATGTTTGGTACTGCGCCCAAACAAAATCTCACTGAAAGCTCATTTTTTGAGATATCAACCTAAAATTTGAAACACAACTTACTCAGATTTTTGGCTTTGAATTTTTAGCAGTTTTAGAGTTGCCCAGGTTTGAAAAATATATATTTGATATAAAATATTAATAATATTTTTTTTTTACATTGTACATTTTCATACACTCAAACTTCTATAACTTTTTTTCTGTTTCACTTTCTTAATTTATTTCACTTCAACAAAAATCTGCCAAATGTCTTCTTTAAAACAAGACCAATTTTACGTCTATACTCCAAAGCATTCTTTAATTACAACCATTTAAGTTCGAAATGTGCATTTTCATGTCTATTCAAAAAAAGGGGGGTGACACTTAAAGGGTTAATATATTTGAATTAATATTATTAATATTACTTTTTATATTTTTACAGTCTTCATTTCCATTTTAGTTTTAGTAATTGTGTTATGTGCTTTTGTATAGAAGCTTGTTTATGCCATGGAATAACACAATTTAATAGGTAGTTGCGACTTTTTATCTCACGATTCTGACTTGTTGTGAAATTGTGAAATAAACTCGCAATTGCAAGGAAAAAAGTCAGAATTATCTCGGTTATAGTTTTAGCCATTTTAAAACTTATTCAGTTAGTTGCCTAGGCAACATTTTTAATTTTCATTTAAGTTTTTTAAGTTAAAGATTTTCATCTAGTATATTTAATTTCAGTTTTATTTCAACATTCTGAAAAAATGCTGAGTTGTTTCAACCCATGTTTGGGTCAAATATGGACAAGCCCAGCCGTTGGTTTTTGTAATGTAATTAAAACATTTAAATCAACGGTTGAGTTAGTCCATATTTGTGACCCTGGAAATCGGGTATATTTGTGGCAATAGCCAACAATACATTGTATAGGTCAAAATGATTGATTTTTATTTTATGCCGAAAATCATGAGGATATTAAGTAAAGATCATGTTCCATGAAGATATTTTGTAAATTTCCTACCGTAAATATATAAAACATTTATTTTTGTGAGTGAATGCTGCACAATCGTGAACATAAATGAACAACTTTAAAGGAGATTTCCTCAATGTTTTGATTTTTTTGATGTTCAATAGTTGTACCTCGACCAAATATTGTCATATCCTAACAAACCACACATCAATGGAAAGCTCATTTATTCAGCTTTCATGTGATGTATACATCTCAATTGCAGAAAATTGACCCATGTGACTGGTTTTGTGGTCCAGGGTCACATTTGACCCAAACATGGGTTGAAACAACCCTGCATTTTTCTGAATGAATTAATGAAAACAAATCCTACTAGTTTGATTTACCAATAACACTGAAAACATCAGTATGGTTATTTCCCATTCCATACGCATCCTGTCAAAAATTAGAGAGCAAGCGATTATGTATTACTCAGGTTGTGTGTTTTCTCTGTTTAAAGCCAATGCTGCAGGAACTGTGTTGAATGTGTGTGTGTGTGTGTGTGTGTAGGTCACGTCTCAGAGGATGCAGGGAATGCTTCTGCTGGTCTTTTCCAAGTACTTTCACCTTCCTTTCCTGAGAGGCATCCAGACCCAGACCACTCGCACCGGGCTCGGGGGAATCTGGGTACGTCATCTGCAATCTCACGCTCTCCCGTTCTAGAGTCACGGTTCTGCAGAATATCTCTCCAGTGAGGAGTGGAACAGTTTATTAATCCTCATTTGCAGATATGAAAGGTTACGGGAGACTGTTAACAGGGTTCTGTCAAATATCACATGCAGTGTGCTGCTGAAATATTAATAATGTGCTGAACACCTAATGAATAGAAAATGATGCCATCATAATGATAAACTCACCTCTCACAGCAAGAATAACAGAGTCGAGCCGGAGAACAAAGTGCATGAAGCCAGTTTTTCCCCATGGGTATTAATAAGTCATAAAGTGAATTCACATTCAAAGTCACATTCATCTGAATTCATTGAGCATAAACTTCTATAAGCAGATTTATTTGATAGTCTTTAATTGGAAATGAATATTTTCCTTTTAAATCATTGATGAATCATTTTAATAAGAGTTTAATTAGTGCTCTGTATTAATAAGGAAACTGGGAGTGTGTTTGTGGCTTATTTCCTAGCGACTATAAGGCAACTGACTTAAATCAGTTGATAATATGATGTATATAATATATATAATGATAAATATATATTATGAGATATGTTACAGATGATATACTGTCGACTGCCTCAGATTTGAGTGGAACGGGTTTATATATTTAGCACTGAAACTGCGCTCGTCAAAATCACAAATGATTTACTTTTAGCTTCTGACCAAGGCTGCATCTCAATACTAGTTTTACTCGATCTTAGTGCTGCGTTCGATACTATAGATCATACAATACTCTTAGATTGACTACAAAATTATACTGGTGTTCAAGGACAAGCATTAAGCTGGTTTAGATCATACTTATCTGACCGCTACCATTTTGTCTATTTAAATGGAGAAAAATCGATCATAACTCCAGTAAACTATGGAGTGCCGCAGGGATCTGTGTTGGGCCCTCTGTTATTCTCAATATATATGATGCCACTTGGAAATATTATAAGGAAACATGGAATTAGTTTCCATTGTTATGCTGATGACACTCAAATATATATTTCATCACGGCCGGATGAAAACGCTAAATTATCCAAATTGACAGAGTGTGTTAAAGATATAAAAGATTGGATGACGCGTAATTTTCTTTTATTAAATCCAGACAAGACAGAGGTAATACTTATCGGTTCAAAAAAACCGCCCACAGAACCTCTCACAATACAACTTTGACATTGTAGGATGTCCTGTTACTTTATCCTCTACAGTAAAAGACCTGGGTGTTATACTCGATTGTAACCTGTCTTTTGAAAATCATATTTCGTATGTTACAAAAACAGCCTTTTTCCACCTTAGAAACATTGCTAAGCTACGTAATATGCTATCAGTTTCTGATGCAGAAAAGTTAGTTCATGCATTCATGACCTCGAGACTAGATTACTGTAATGCTTTATTAGCCGGTTGTCCTGCATCCTCAATAAACAAGCTACAGTTAGTCCAAAATGCCGCTGCTAGAGTTCTTACTAGATCAAGAAAATATGATCATATAACACCGATTTTATCATCACTACATTGGCTACCTATAAAGTTCCGTATTAATTATAAGGTATTGCTACTGACTTATAAAGCCCTAAACGGCTTAGCTCCAGTCTATTTAACGGATCTTCTATCGCCCTATAATCCATCACGCTCTTTAAGATCAATAAATTCGAGGATAAATCCTAGAATACCTAGGATATCCAGATCCACCAAAGGAGGGAGAGCATTTTCACATTTGGCTCCGAAACTCTGGAATAGTCTTCCTGATACTGTTCGTTGCTCGGACTCGCTCTCCCAGTTTAAAACTAGATTAAAGACGCATCTTTTTGGCCAGGCATTCATATAATATTGTTAATCTCACAGTTCAAACTACAATCCGGCCTCTAGTTCATAAATGCCAGAGGAGAACTGGCCCCCGACTGAGCCTGGGTTCTCCCAAGGTTTTTTTTTTTTCTCCATTAGGTCACCTGATGGAGTTTTAGGACACCATTAGGTCACTTGATGGAGTTTTTCGGTTCCTTGCCACTGTTGCCTTTGGCTTGCTCAGTTGGGGATATTTTGGGGATATTTAATTTTATTCTATCAATCAATAAATTCCACTAGAAACAAACTTTGTTGTATTATTTTATTTTAATTTAATACTGTGAAGCTGCTTTGATACAATCTGTATTGTGAAAAGCGCTATACAAATATACTTGGATTTGATTTGATTTGATTTGATATTTGCACATTATATAATTGTGCACATTGTAATGGATTTTTTTCTAAATCTGACTATCTAGCGTCTACAATCGACACTTAA
The DNA here is from genome assembly GCA_022828995.1 of Vimba vimba. Classification (NCBI taxonomy): domain Eukaryota; kingdom Metazoa; phylum Chordata; class Actinopteri; order Cypriniformes; family Leuciscidae; genus Vimba; species Vimba vimba. The sequence goes on along the minus strand of CM040820.1, from coordinate 46,514,931 downwards.
TAAATAAAACTGTTGCGTCTACAATCGACACTTAATAACTCTTATACTCTAGCTTCTGCGTCTTCCGTCGACAACTGGCCGAGTCTCTTACCCTAACTTCTTTGCTGCGCAGCATAAATAACAAACGAGACAGACTTCAGTAAATGTCCCTCAGATGGTTTATTCAAACGGCCGGGAGTTCTCGAGCAATACTCAGAGAACCTCGACCCAACAGAAGAATACAACAGGCTTTATAGGATAAAGCCAGACACATCAAAACAGAATCATCATGACTAACATGTCAAGCTCTATCAATATGATTGGTTAAATTGTTTAAAGCAAGCCCCCCCTTTCATTACCCTTTGTTAGCTACATCAGCAAAATATAAAAAACATTGTAAGGGGTTAATATTCCAGTCAATCATTTCACAATACAGTCAAAATAAACAGGACGTTGAGTCCTTTTTCAAAGTTCCATTCGACCAAGGTTACATTGAGTCCAAAGTTTGTTGAAGGTTAGATCATATCGAAAGTTCGTCTGGTGGCTACATCCTAAATAAAAGGAAGTAAGAATTTTTTTGTTTTATTGTTAGATCTGGAATGGAAAGTTTTTCACCATCAGACATGAAAATGGGAAGTGTGATAAAAGTTTATCACAAGTTTAAAATCTAAAGTCAGATTTCCATAGTTAGTAACATAATTAATCTTATCTATAAAAGATCCACCGCAAGATCCACCAGTGCTTGTGTTTACTCTAGAGTTTGGCTGATTTGACCTTCAGTTATCAAAAAGTGTGTAGAACATGCAATAGTTAACATAAGTTACTATATTTTATTGTACCGTACCAAATCAAATCAGTGTAGAAAATGCGAAAGGTGCTCTTAAAGATTCTTCAGTGGACTTTGCAGCATCTTGGGTTCAGCAACAAAAAACCTCTTATGACGAAACGCTTTAGAACTGTTAAGAGTTTCTAAGGTGATCAGAAAAGACTAAAACTGCACGTATGGGTCACTGTCTCACTCTCAGGGGAATAAAGGCGGCGTCAGCGCTCGTATGACTGTGTTTGGTCACTCGATCTGTTTCCTGAACTGTCACCTGCCCGCACACATGGAGAACACAGACCAGCGCATGGAGGACTTCGAGAGCATCCTGCAGCAGCAACAGTTCGAGGGACAAGCAGCCATGGGCGTCCTGGATCATGAGTAAGACTCTCTCTCTTTCTCTCTCACACACACACACACTCACGCATGCACGCACGCACGCACGCACACGCACACACGCACACACACACACACACACACACACACACACACACACACACACACACACACACACACACACACACACACTCACTCACTCACACACTAATTAACAAAGTATAAACACATATTGATGTTATTATTGTGAGTGCAACCATTTTTCATTCCCATCAGGGCCATACAAAGTGTAAGTGAACTGAGACATTATGCAATGCACAAGTAATATAATTTATAATCATGTATCTCACCAACAGATGGTGCTGTTGTACTTTAGTTTGTTTTTCAGTCTTCAAGTCTCAGATTTGATATTGGACATAAAGTTGTGACCCAACACAGTATACAATTTTTTTTATCTTACAAAAACAATACAAATTAAAAAAAAATATTTGACTAATTCTGCTCATGCTTTTCATGTCATGCAACCTGTCCATGATGGCATATGCATAATTTGTCTAGTTTCTACCAAGTGAAAGATGAATTTACTACTAAATACCATAGAGTTTGAATTCAACATTAATGACAAAAGTTTGGGATCTCATGACAATTTATAACTGTTGCCAATTCATATGAATTTGTACCTTCTAATTTGTATAATATTGTACGGTCTGCTCACGCTCTACTGAGGGTTCGAATTAAAAAAAATTTCTACAAATTGTTCATTTTATACAAATCAGATTGTACGAATTTATATGAAATAGACAATTTATATTATGTGTTATGTTTTTGGTTACACTTTATTGTATAGTCCACTTTAAGACATTCCACTAACAATAAGTATCTTTGCTACTACATGTCAACTACAATGTAATTCTTTTTGTTTCAACTCAAAAAAGTGTTTGTGCCGCCTTCAAATTTTAAGTTTAGTCAACTCAAATATCCAAGTTGTCACTTAGTCACTTAGTTTTTACAGTGTAACGCTCATTAATTTGCAACTACATGTCAACTAACTCTCATTAGAGTATTAGTAGACTATTATGGTTCGGGTTAGTAGAAGTTCACATGTAGTTGCAAAGTTACTTATAGTCTAAAGTGTTCTTAAAAATAAAGTGTTCTCTCATGAGATCGGGTTAAAAGTGTTTGTTATGATTATATAACCCGCAACATTAAGTGGCACCATCAATGATGAAATTGAATTTGTTCTTGATTTATGACGACAGTATGACCTTGACATTGATATTGAAAACTGTATGATGCAACTCCTGGACAATGTTTGCAGTTTGGTTTTCTGGTTTGGAGACCTGAACTTCCGAATCGAGGACCTTGAGATGCAAGTTGTAAAGGCAGCTATTGACAATAACAAACTGTCCATACTGTGGGAAAAAGACCAGGTGAGACGTGCATGCCGTGAAGAACCTCCCTCTAAAAGTCAAAAATCACATTTTTACTCATGACTTGATATAAATATTATGAAAATATTAAATGCCATTGAAGAAGGAGCAACTGTTTTGTACAAAGCATTGAAAAAACACAATGCAATATTCATAATTTTGTGTAATCTATGCTTCTATGCTGCGTTCTTCCCTGTGCTAGTGTTATTGTTACTGACTCTGTGTATCTGTGTCGTCTTGCAGCTGAACATGGCTAAAGGCAGCGAGTCCGTGCTCGAGGGCTTCCACGAGGGGCCAATCAAATTCCCTCCGACGTACAAGTTTGATGTGGGAACAGACACGTATGATACCAGGTAAAATGGAGAAGATTTAATACATACAGGTCCATAAATACTTCTTTTGCTTCTAAACAGACTAAAAAGACTTAAATGGTCATATAAAGGGTTTCCTTCACACATACAGTATACTTACATAAAGCGATGTATGTACGTAGGAAATCTGTATCGCCGCAAAATGTAACTATGTTATCATCCAGCTCTTTATGTAAGGATAAGTATATATAAGACACACACACACACACACACACACATAAGTAATACATACTCATACACTCAGTAGTATACTCATGTAAAACGTTATATATTCTACAGCAAATCTCAACTGCCTGATTTCTAGTATCATTGTAAAATGTAACTATATTATTTCCCAGCTCTAATCTGCTAAATGTGACTATAATCCATGAATATATTAAGATATTATAAACATTAATATCATATCTTTTTGTAAAGCTGCTTTTAAACAATGTGTATTGTGAATAAATTTTACTTAACAAATTGAACTTAACAAAGGGACTAAGGATGAAAATTAGCATGTTGCATTTTACATATTATGTATTATTAATATTTTTGTTATGTACTATTATATAGTATTATTAATGTGTATTGTCCCTGATTAAATAAATAAATTAATAGAAATAAATAGAAAAGTAAATATATATTTTTATTTTGGTCTGATTCAAGGTTTCTTGCACCACAACAATCTCATGTAATTAAATTTTTTCACTGCCATTTTTGAGTGACAGTACTGAGGCACAAGATGCAGGTTTGCCGTCAGAACAAGACGTTTTTGCAGCAGCAAGTTTTTTTTTTTGTTGGACTGAGTCCAAGTCTAAAACTGTGTCTGATAGTATATCAAACTGTTTTCCTCCAAAATGATTCAATTTCCCATTCCTGTCAATCTGTAGTATTCAGTTCCAGCAATGATAGTATTATTGCACAGTTGTTTAAGTGAATCTTGATCTTTCTCAGTGGGAAGAAGCGTAAGCCTGCATGGACTGACCGTATTTTGTGGCGTTTGAGGCCGATGGCTCCGGTCAGCAACAGCGTGTCGAAGCGCAGCTCCATGACGGGACTGACCAGCGGGACACGTGTGTCACAGCATTTCTACCGCAGTCACATGGAGTACACCGTCAGCGACCACAAGCCTGTCTCCTCCATTTTCACTCTGCAGGTCAGCGCACGAACACTTCCTGATGTTACACTTCTTTAGCTCAAATCAGGCTTAAAAGGGTGGTATAATGCCCTTTTCACAAGATGTAAAATAAGTCTCTGATGTCCCCAGGGTGTGTATGTGAAGTTTTAGATCAAAACACCCCACAGATATTTTTATATAGCATGTTAAAATTGTCACTTTTTGAGGGTGAGCAAAAACGCACCGTTTTTGTGTGTGTCCCTTTAAATGCAAATGAGCTGCTGCTCCCGGCACAGAGGGCGGAGCTACAACAGCTTGTGTCCTTTTACCTCACACACACATGCACTGAAAATTTCAAAAACATTTAGCCTACTTTAGACTCAAGAAGAAGTGACAACATGTAGAAGCAACAGGACATTTCTGAATGGTTAGTTGATGAGTTTATGTAGCTTATGTGTAGTTATCTTCTAGTCATTGATTAGAATATTCTGTCTTGATAATCTATAAATCGCGTTCCGATAGGGTTGCTGATGTCACTAACCCGGGAGGAATGTTGTGTAGTCTCTACCAGCCGTTTTTTGTAGTCCTTAAAAAACTATTTCTTAAAAAGCAAATATCTCCCATTGCTTTGAACTTTGAGCGTTGTAACTTTGCAGATGTTGTTTATGCTCAAACAGCAACACTAACTAAAGTTAGAAAAGTGAAATCATAATCAATCACCCCTTTAAAACGTATTCTTTCATGTTAGTTCAGCTAATGTGCATGTTCGAGAGCAAAAAAGACCAAGCAGTGCTTTTTGTCAATGGACCCTTTTCACATTTCCTGGTTTCTCAGAAGCTGAAATCATCATAGATGGGTGAATTTCTATATTGGTTAATGGGAAACAACTGCAATCATTTTTTTCAATCACCCAAAAAAATCACATTTCAATGACTTTCCAAAAAATAAGATTTTGTGATTTTGGTGATCGGAAAAGAGAGAAAGATCAAATTTGCCATCACTCCCTCAGCTGTTGTATTAATAACACCCATACAGCAGCATTAATGAGCTTTAATGCAAAGCTACGTGTTCATCTTTCTTTAATGTTGATGTTGCTGTTTGATCATGAAAAAGCTCTGCAAAGTCACAAAGTCCCTCCAGCAGCAGATAATCTCTATATCAGTGTCAGTGTTTCTGAACTCCCTGAAACGCCTCCATTGTAGTCTTGAGTTTCTTACGGGAACGAACACGTCACAATATTTCTCATTTAAATAATTAATATGCAGAATAAAGGGGTGGGGCCTGGTTGAGTTAATTAGTAGTGTGTTGAAACTAATGGTTATGGAAAGGGGCGGGACATTTCCCAAACACACTCGAAGCCCTTGACCAATCAAAACAAACCACTCCAGCCGACCAATCAGAGCACAGTGTGCTTTTCAGAAGGAGGGGCTTCATAGAGACAGGAACTAAACAGAGCGTTACTGACAGACTGGGAAGAGGGGGGCTGCAACAATATCAAAAATGTAAAGAAAAGAATGTGTTTTTGAACATTGAAACAAACATTCAAACATTTGAACATGCCCCCCCCAAAAAAAAGATTTCATAAAACAGTCTGTGAAAAGGGTCCGTCCGTATGATGATTGACTCTTTTAATTGAAAGGTGGAAATCCCTAAGACAAGACATCAGACTATCAAACCTTTTTGGAAGTAAATCCTTTCATTTTCAAGGATGTCACAGAATGTCTACATCAATGCAACTTCCATTGTTTGTTTGTGCAATGTGTTTAACATGTGATGTCCTTTCAGTTCCCATATAAGGTGGACATGCCTCTAGTAGAACTCATTGTAGAGGATGAATGGAGAGAGATATCAGATGCAGTGGCCACATTCAAGGTGGTGCCCAACTTTCCTCGAAGCTCCTGGGACTGGATTGGGCTTTACAAGGTTATTTCAATCATTTCGTCAGTTCTGAGCATCTATTGATGTAGGAGTACGATGGTTAAAATCATATATTGTTTGTCACTTGAGTTAAGTTCATATGCAGCTATAAAATTTATTGAACATACTTCACAAATATGTAATTTCACAGGTTGGGTTTAAGCACCATAAAGACTATGTGGCTTACACTTGGGCCAAGCAGGAGGAGTCTGACTTCCTGAGACAGGAGCACCAGGTAAGGACAAATCACACATGCATTTATTTGCATGAAAAAGCATTCACTTGTGTTCATAAAGCTACACACTGAAGCTTGTGAATTTTAATTAGGAGGTTTTGATTTGCAATCTCCAGGTGATTTTTACCGAGGAAGAATTGCCAAAGGATTCTGGCGACTTCATACTGGGTTACTACAGCAACAATATGAGCTCCATTGTGGGCGTCACCGAGCCATTCCAGGTAGATAACCTCTTACTTTAATTCCAGCATGTACTTCCTATGCGCCATGAAACAGTTCTTGGATACTTGAATCAGTATCTGCGTTCACATGGACCCTAATAAACCGATATCCAGAGTAAAAAAAGTCACATGTAACAGTGTCAATCAGAATGAATCCGATTAAAATTTAATTAGTAATGTAAGGGGTGGTTTATTCCTTTTCTAATCTGATCAGTAGGACATGTAAACACTTTATTGGATTGAAAAACAAAACCAAAAGGACTGCGCATGTTCAATGATGTAGAAATGGCGTAATGATGTATGTCGTGTGGAACAAGCTGTTTTAGTTATGAATGAATTGTCATAAATGACTGTCGTGTCATTCTAAAATTCTCCTTCCACTCGTCATCTGTGAAGTGGAGCAGGACAACGTCCCACCGGCTCTTGTTTTGGACTCTCGTCCAAGTTAACGGCGCGGGGAGGGCCGTTTTTACAGCTTGATAAATATCACCAGCACGGCACAAAGCTTCATGTGTTCGTCGTTTCCTAAATTCGGATCTGAAATAGATAAATATTAAGTCTACTCTTTAAGGGGCGTGTTCACACTTGTAGTTCGGTTCGCTTGGTTTGTTTGGTCTGGACCAAAAAAAAAACATTTAGTCCTGGTCCACTTAGCATTCACATTTTTAACAACAAACCTAAAGATACCGAACCTAAAGGCATAGGGATATGTTCACAACCTGATTGGTCGGCTTTTATTACGAATATTTCGTGTCGGAACTTACCGAACAACAGCAAACAATGCTGTGTGCTGGGCTAAATGCGCTCGTTGTGTGTGCGTAGCTACATATAATGGTATTTAGACCAGTTGAGAACTCGTGAAGATCTTATAAAATGTGTAAAGAAGTCAAAACTGCGGCAGGTGATCCCTCCATCACACACAAACACACAGATCTGCTGTGAGGAGACACGGTTCTGATGCCTGAACTGAACTGTGATGGGAAACATTGTGACTATGATGAGAAAAAACAGTTATGCTTGAGCGCTCTGTCCTTTTTAGTGACATCATGTCCTGTTTTTGGTTCGTTTACATGTCTTTAGTCCGTGTTGTGTTCATATTTCAGTTGAACCACACCAGAGTTCGTTTGGAAGTGGAGCAAGACTCCTCTTTTCAGCGTCTCGGCCCTCTTGTTTGGTGCACCAGGGTCCAGATGGCAGCGTTCACACTTATTCAAATGAAGTGCACTAACAGAGCATTCGCACCAGGGTTTGTTTTAATCCAACCAAACATGCCAAGTGTGAACACAGCCTAAAACAAAGAAAAGAAGCAATTTAGGAGAATGGTTAGTATGTGCAAACAGCGGGAAACTATATTCGTGCTGTGCGCGCGAGACAAAAAATGACGTCAGAAACGCCAGCAATTTCATCGATTTTTTGGTTCGCTGCAGTTTTAAGGAGAAAATACTCTGCAATGGTGTCGACTTATGAATTTGCACATGGTTTGTCTTAAAGCGTATTAAAAACACCACATAGGCATATAAAGAACAATTGGATTTTCACCACAGGGGGTCTTTAAGAAGTTAAGACTGCTTTCCAGTCAGTATGTTTCTCCTCCTTTAATAGATTCAACTGCCAGCCTCCGCCTCCGCTGGTCTAAGCCCGTCTGACAGCTCCGACTTCACGTCTGATGACGAGGTAAAGAAGGGCGACTCCTGTGACTCCGGTCCCGAGACTGAAGAGCAACAGCACAGCAGCAGGAGCTCCAGACTCCCCGAAGAGCAGACGGTGAACCCGAAGCAAACGCAGTCCAAAGACACCAGCTCGAGCGGGCAGGCCGGTGGTCCAGTCGAGTCCTCGGGTGACCCTGTCGCTGCGGATGATAGCGCTAACTCAGGAAAAGATGCAGCCAAGCCAGAGGAACCTTAGCTAAGCACACCACCTTCTCTGGAGGATTATATCAGCTCAAGGCTGGGGTTGCAGGTTTCTGCTGTAATGTCGTTGTAGATTTACTTGTTTGGAGATGTTGTGTAATATGTTGCAGGGCAGCAGTGAGCGTTTAGTGTGTGGCTCCCTCCAGCAAATACAAGAGGGCAGACTAAACTGTTTTGTCGTCTTCTGTTCTGTGCAGTCATACTATTAATATTCTTCTCCTCCTCTTTCTGTCTCTCCAACTGCACAAGACAAAACCTGAAACTCTAAGAAATAATCAAACACTCTTGCAAATAAAGGTTCCTAAATGGGGTTTCCGCAGCAATGCCGGGTTTTGGGTTCCCAAGAAAAACTTTCTGTGAACAGTTCTTAAAATAACTTTTTTTTATTCCACTTTAAAGAACCTTTGGTGACTTGAAAGGATCCATCATGGATGTTAAAGGTTCTTCATGGAACCCTCAATGCCACTAAAGAACCTTTATTTTTCAGAGTGTAGATATACTTGCACAATATTAATGCTTTTAATTGATCCATATGGAGGATTTTTCCAGAATTAACCAGGGTTTAATGCACAACGGGAAAAAATTCTGGTTCTTCTTGGATTTATTAGAGCAGATCCTCTGTATGATTTCCAGTGCTCTGTTTCAAACTCTAGTGAGCTGCCTATCTAGGCATCATAGACACCCTTTAGACTCCCAGATGTTATGCTTTCTTGAAATAACTTGGCTGTGTTTAACTCCACTTTTAGACAAACACTCGCAAACTTCCGTAAGGGCCGCCATTTTAAAGTGCTTTCAACTTCGTCAAGTGTTCGAGGGAAGTTTATTTGGACAGCACCTCGACCCCTTGATTTTGACTGAGTCTACTCACATTAACACTTCAGGCAGATCCATAGACCATAATGCAACACGACTGTGACGTCACAATAACAACTCGCATGGCGGGCTCCATAGCAGATTCCAAGGGCTTAGGGTGTTTCCTTTAAACCCATTACAAGGGTTTCGCCAGTAGTGGGCACTGTGCACCACAAGCAATCACGTACACCCGAGGGAACGAGATGAAGAGAAGTTGGCGAGGGAAGGACATAAAAAGTGGACTTAAATGCAGCCCTTGTTTTGGCAAAGGATAGGGTATTCCCAGAATGCACTGTGAGAAAAACTAATAAACTAAAATATTTTATTACATTCTGAAATCAGCGGAGATAAATAGCTCAATCTCATTGACTATTTAAGACAGCATTTGTGTGTGCTACTTCGACACATTTTCAATTCAGAATAACTTGGAATAACTCTTGGAATCAGTTGCAGGCTAAGCATTAAGGCCCGTTCACATCAAGGACGATAACGATAAAGATAACGATAAAGATAAAGTTCTAAAAATCATTCTCAGTATTAATGAATAGCAGAGTTCACACCACAGCTATACGATAACGATATAGAGAAACGATATCATTTGGATCAACTTTTTTTTCCAGCTGTTGAACGATAAAACACCAATCAGCCAATCAGAATCCATTCTAATTGAAGGGCTCGCGCATTTAAAATGGCAGACGACATTGCAGAGAAGTCCAGAAAAACTTCACTGTTTGACAAGTCAAGGCCCTTTTAAAAAAAAGGATATGGAAAACAATCGTTCATACCCTCTGAATAAATGGTGAGAAGTATTACCTCAGGTATCCAGCGCTCGTTTCGACAACATTGTCTTGCTTCCGTTGAAATTGCGGTGAAAAAGACGAGGTGTTGTTTTTATTCCACTATTTTGACTAGCTAAATTCACTGTTAGATAGATCGATCACACTAGCTTCACTCGAAACATAGCATGTTGAGGACATCTGCTGGTTAAAGCCGCGTAAATGCAACAAGAACAGCAAAAACATGTTCAATGACATTGTAACTTACACACTTTGAAACCGCAGCGCGCGAGCGAATAAACAGACCGTTATCGTTCGTTGATGTGGACGCAAATATAATTATCGTTATTGGTATGAACGGCCCTTTAGTCAAGTTTCTCATAGCAAATAGTGCATTAACAGAGTTACTAATAAAGCTGCATTTCGGATAGGATGCTGCCTTGTAAGGTTGCTGCCTATGTAGATAGTAGAGAGCGAGGCAGCTCAATAGGTTTTGGTGCAGAAATCGTGACTTTGACTTTCTGCCATAGAGGACATTGGGAATGACCTGCTAAAGGTGAAATGCTGTTGTCATCACCTTATTTTAACAGGGATAGGTAAATTGTGTTTAATAACAATACACATGCTCTGCAATCGCATGTATTTACCACACTCTCCTCAGGTCCTTGAAAGGCAGATGCATATAAAGGGTTGACAGCACTTGGTAAAGTACAGTATATTATCCATGTTGATTACCGGTTTAACCAACTGTTAGCATTTTACGATATTATAGGACAATGATGAAATCTATTGCAGTTGTGACTGCTGTGCCGTCATGTTCCTGTGGTTAATGTTCTCGAAAATAATTTAAAAGTGATGTCCAGCTCTTTGACCTGCCAGTTTAAAGTCAACATGAAATGCCGTTCACAAACCAAATTTGCATAATGGTTTTCAACAGGATAGTCAATGAAAGAAACGCAGGGCAGGACCTGATTTAATCAGTCAGGAAGTGATTGGATTGTGTGGGTGTTTTCGAACCAAGTGGAAGTGGCAAAAAGAAAGAGTAATTTATTTAAGATTAAATTATGATGCTTACCACTATAAGGGCTGTGTTTTTGCATAAGATGCAGGGCAGAGGAATGAAAAAAAAAAAAAAAAAAACCTGCATGAACTGTGCATAATTACATGCAACTAACCCTAAACCAAACCCTAACCCTGAAGTAAGTACATGTAGCTAATTATTATTACTCGGTACTTAAAAGGTATAATTACACTGTTACACGGACACCTTAAAATAAAGTGTAACCCTTTGCTAGTGCATGTTCATAGAAAAACAATGGAAAAGAAACCAGTGGAATGCAAAAATGCATTCTGTGTGAACGACCCCTTATATTCTCCCCTATGCATATCCCAGTAAAATGGCTTCTCAAAAAAAAAAAAAAAAAGGAGGGCGGGGCTTGATTTTGTCCGTGGATAATTGATTGGATGGTTGTGGTTGCAGAGATGCAAGAGGGATTAAAGATTCTTGAGGGTACATGAATTTGCAAAAAATATGCACGGAAAAAATATTTTTTTAATAAATACTGCAGCATTCCAATAATTTTGATTTCATGGTGACTTTATGGTGCGTTCATGCCAACTTTGATTAAATTGCTGTGCTATTAGATGATAGATTGTCAGTGTGAACGCCTGTACAGACCAGAAGCGCGCATTAAGAAAGCATCAGTTTTTGATTTCATGTTGACTTTAAACGATAATTGCGTGGTTTTTATCTGATCTTTAGTCTGATTCGTGTCAAGTATTGTATCATGACTGTACTTGTGGTAGGAATCCTAGCATATTTGTCGTCTAGGGCTTTCTAGGATTTATCCGACATGGTGAAATCTCTCATCTCCTTGCCTTTCTCTGTATTTCCCTTTCCTCATCATCTCGTCTTCTTGTCTCCATCGAGACCTCCAGGTTTTGACGTCGTCTACAGGGCTCTACTACGTGCTCCGATATCGTAATCTATTAGTAGATCGTGAAATTTTGTACCATGACTACTTAGCCTTAGGACACGTGGCGTGCTGTCTCACTGTTTACATGGTTAGCTGAGTGAGAGTATAAGCGTGTCAGTGTACGTGTTTCTGCATGGATATTCACAGTGTCGTGCGGTCCACCACCTTTTAATATCGCAGAGGAAGAGCCACTTCTAGATGGAATAGAAAATGGGTTGACGATGAAAATGGCCGTTCTTTTACATTATACACCTTTTTCAATAAATCTTTGTAGTTTGGGATATCTTTGGAAATCGAAAAACAATCAGGCACTTTTTACTAGAAATATTATAAGTTAATAGTTTCTAACAAGACCTGGCATTTTGTCAAAACTGCAAACAACTGGTGTTTGTAATGTGTTTAAATCTGTTTATCTGTAGGACACACACGTCTTATGATGATCCTGTGTGTGTGTTTCATCATGGTGGGTCATGAAGTCATGTAAAGCACAGAGCGTGTTTCATGTCATGTTTATTGGTGGTGCTTGCTAAGGCAATGATGACTATTATTAATCGCTCATATTTAGGGTTAAGGTTTTGAACAAGTCCTTTAACTTAATTGTTAGACTTTTGTGCAGAACTCGTCCAAATGATTCCTCCAATCACGGTAGAGCATTATCAGACTTACTGAATTTCACATTGCAAGCCCTATCGAGGGTAACAGATCTTAATCACATTTTCTTCAAAAAAGTAACAGGATCGGGTTTGTCAATACTCATATTTTTATACTCCATTAGCCCTACAATATTTGAAAGCTAGATGCAGTATTTGGAAAAAATAATTTTCCTTTCAAAGCCAAATAAATGTTTTGCAAGTGCCAGTGTTTGATACTTAGATGCAGTGTTTTAATTTCTAGTTCCTTATGAGAATTTCCTTTTTTTTGAGCTTGCAAGATGTCATATAAGCATGTGTTGGAAATGTTATTGGATGAAATGAGCTCAATGATTATGATTATTAGATGAGATGTGGGTATATATACAGTATGTAGAACAGATGACAATCAGTGCCAAAACAGAGAAGAAACTTTATTTAAGATTATATTTATTTTCTTATCCATGGCAGATTCTGCTGGTCAGCTTGTTTAAATCATTATAAAGACGGTGATTTATGATTATATTGAGAATATGCATTTAGAACTTTGTTTTACAGTTCTGCATCTTTATTGTTCATTGAAGCAAATGCCACTCACTCATTGCTGTTTGCTTTATATTCACACTGATTATAAATAAACACTTTTTTTGGACTTGTATTGAGCAGAATGTATCGACTTATAGGCTTGTGAACCGTTGTTCTTGGTTGTTGTTGTGTAATGGTGTCTTGCCTTAGACCACTGTCAAACATTGCTGTCAAAATGAAAATAAATCCTTTTGAAAGTGGAATATTTTATTACTTACTATTTCATTTAGGAAATCTGTAACCAACACTAACCTTCAAAAGTTACGCCTCTCTCCTAGACGTGAAATTTATAAATGATTGCAAATGATCTTGAAATTATGCTCAGCTGAATGGTTTCAGAAACGCCTCCTAATTAGTGTCATTAACACATAAGAGAGCACCAGCCATGTCCAAATGCTTTAGGCTACTTGTGAGTGTCAAGAATTGCTTAGATTTCCAAATGCCTGCTGTACTTTGACTCTCTGCCACAAGGAAAAGTGTGTATGTCTGCTTAGACTCTGCTTTTACAGCAAAGACTGTTTTTATAAATATGAACGTTGGCGTGGATTCAAATCAGTTCAAAGCTGTGCATATGCATGTTTTATAAATGAGGCCCTGGTCTTTAATAACCTCCTCAAAATGTTAGCACAAATATAATATTCATACATTGTTCACGGAACGTTTTTCTGACATGTTCCAGTTGGACGTTTGTTTAACATTTCTTAAATGTTACTAAATACCTGTTTCAGAACGTTCAGAGAACATTCAAATTTAGCAAAATGATAAAATGGAGCATTCCCTTAATGTTTGCATGACCAAAAAATAAATTTTTAAAACTGATGTTTTTTAAAATGCATTTTGAATTGTTATTCCAACTCCTACGTGTTGCATCAGCCTTGAAGTGGTGAAATTCACCCAAAAGGTTGATAATTATTAAATGTTAAAAGTTGAAGTATTTACCCAACCTCATGTTGTTCCAAACCTCCTAAGTGTTATCTATAATGGGAGAAGTTTTCAATGAACTAATATGTTTAGCAATTACTAGATCAGAGATATACCACTGTATTCTGATTTGATTGACTTGAAATTCTAGTCGTTCCACATTCAAGTAGAAAGAAGCTTGCATAACTATATAGAGGTGTTACCAAAGATCTGGTTTTCTTCTCAGAAAGGCCAACAGTGAGTCACTTCTGGAGTCACTGAATTCAGGAACGTAGCAGAAGCTTTTACCCAAAACTACTCAGAGTTCAGTAAGTACAGTCTCCCTGCTTCAGCCTGAGGATAAGAGGCTTTCTTCAGGAATTCAAACCTGTGACCTTTCAGTCACGCACCTCTGCAACACATGTGACAAAACCATTTAATCCTCAGATTGAGCTGTCTGGCTGAAATCAGGGGACAGTTGCATAAACTTGTTAGACACCATGTTAAGAACTACATTCGTCTTAAAAAAAGGTAGATCGGTATAATCTGAATTGGAAAAAAGAGACTGATTGCCCCTTTGGTAACTTCTAGTTTGTCAAACTAGTTCTTATGTAACTTAAAAGTTATGACCAGTCTTGAAGAAAATATTTAGACGACTAACTTTTAAGACTAGTCTGGGCAGTTTATGCAACTGGCCACAGAAGAAATCATATAGGCCTTCATGATATATAAATAAGATGATTTTTTTTTTAAAAGAGTGGAGTAAGATGTATCACGTCATGGTCGAATATCTGAATGATTAACATTTAAATACCGTATTACTGTAAATTAGGTGTTTGCACAATGTTTTTTGTTGTTGTTGTTGTTTTTTACATGTATATATACAGTAGTGGCCAAAAGTGATGTCCGGCTCAGGAAATTTTACATCTTCACCTTTTATTGAAATAGTATAAAAATATTTTGTTAAAGATTTTGATGGTTTATTCAAACTTGTAGGGTGAATAATAACAAATATCCCCACCGGACATCACTTTTCGCCACTACTGTGAATATGTGAATGTTATTGCCAAATGACAAACAATCATGGATAGTTTTATACATTTCCCACTCTTTAACCCTCTGGTACTGTTAGCGTGTTGGTCAAAAAAACTAATTTGCACTATATTTTAGTTTGATAATATTTTTTATTCAATATTTTGTATTTTTAGGGTATTTTATGGTATTAAATTATATTTATGCAGTAGTAATAATTAATTTATTCACTTTTTGAGCATGGACCTGACAATGAAATTACCACCTTAAACGGTCTCAAATCTTGAATTTTTTGGAGCACAGACTGAAGTTTGGTCTCTTATTAAAGACGAAACCTGGGTTATTATTTCTGAAGTGAAAAAAGTTTTAAAACGTGAACTTAAAAAAAGTTCTAAGATTTTAAATTTTTTGTTATGAAAAATGAAAAAGTTTTAAATGAAAAATATATATATATATATATATTTTTTTTTTTAAAAACACGTTTTACTCTAAAACTGTGAGAAAATCAAAGCCATAAATCTAAACAAGTTGTGTTTCAAATTTGAGGTTGATATTTCAATAAATTAGCTTTCAGTGAGAATTTGTTTGGGCGCAGTACCAAACGTTTCCACTAGATAAAATGCGTCTCCCATTAATTTCCAATGCGCTCATTTTTTATACGTCCTCTACAAGTGTGACTATTCTTTTCAGGACCATTTAACCTTTTCAAATCATGTCCATGATTTGTGTGTGTGTGTGTGTGTTCACACAGCAAGTGCCAAAACCTTTACCAAGTTTCGTACCATTCAGATAAAGTTATAAATAGATAAATACTATTTGTAAAAATTTTCGATCAAAAATGAACAGCACCAGAGGGATAGCATGCATATCACACAGATTACTGCTGCAATAATACGTTTTAATGTGCCCTGAATTACACGTTATGCAATATGTTTTTTTTTTCATAGGACTGCAACTGTCAGATGCACAACAATAGTACAAACACGTTGTGAATGAAACCGCATTATCAAAGACACAAGGCAGGACTTGTCTTTGAGTGAATTCAAACTGTCAATCATCAGTGCTGAACAACAGGGTTTACCTCATATAACATAACTAAAGAAAACTTCCCCCGGTGTTATGTAATGATATTTCACAGGGAGATTGATAAGAAAAACAACCTGATCATGTGAACGGTAATCACGGAAGTGTTTGTATATACAGTACAGTGTTTGCATGCCAGCATTGCCCATTTCTGATGCAATACTTGTCGGGATTGAGAGGAGTGGTGTTTAGCTGTGCCATTGTGCTGGAGATTTGTGCCTAAAAACTGCTGTCTCATCCTGACCGCGTCAAGGACACACACGTCGCCTGGCTTGGAAATCTTTCTTTTTATGCGTCACAATAAAACACCTGAGTCACTGTCAATTTATTAAGATTGCATCTGAATCAGAATTGCTGCTCTAATATGACACAACAGATTTCAAGATGAAATATCCGTTTCGTGTCTTTACATGCAGAAACGGAATAACATGATAAGAATTGGTGGATTGCGGAGGGAGAATGTATGAATATAGATGATACAGAGAGAATTGTCATTGCTGTCCTAGTAAAAAGGCAATATATGACAATCAGTCTAGAATGAGGACATCTATTCACAAATCACAGACCTGGGGGAATTACAAGAGCTTTCAAAATCAAAAAATTATGTTTCACTTAAAGATTAAAGCCTACTGGAATGCTCTTTCTCATTTCCGCAATGATAAATACTACTACTGTAATAATAATAATACATTTAAAGTGCAAAGTTATGTAGTGAAGTTCATCATTGTAGTTGATGAACAGGCTTTAATTGCTTCCATGTTTAATCCCTAAGGTGATTATATCAGGCTAATAACTTGTATTTTGACCCACTAAACAGTAATATATTGTTTGGATTATATAACAATTAATGACATTGCCCTTTGGAACGCACCCGGGGTGTCATGACCTTCCTTTAAGAGCTGTGGCCAAACTTACTGTTAGTTCAACCGTTCAACATTTAGATTTTTTTTAATGTTTTTTAAACGAAGACTTTAGTCATTCTACTAACTATGAGTAACTTTGCAACAACATGTCAACTAACTCTCATTAGAGTATTAGTAGACTGTTAGGTGTTAGGGTTACATTATTTGCAACTACATGTCAACTCACTCTGAGTATTATTAGACTGTTAGTTAGTAGCTGTTTGGGTTAGTAGAATAAGTTGAAATGTAATTGTAATTAAAATACTAAAGTCAGTAGAATGTCTGTTGGGGAGCATCAAAATAAAGAGTTATATTACATACTGTACATGCAGATATTAAGCAGAAGTCTACTTAGGGGCCGTTTACATGACACCATTTTCTGGAAAATGGAAACTTTTTAGCGTTTTGGCCGTTCATTTACACGACAACAGCGTTTTGGGGGCTGAAAACGCAAACACGATACCATTATCGTCTCCGTTTAAACTACAAAAACGTGAATTAGTGAAATGAGCATGCGTTACATGTTTAGTCTATAGGAGTCTAGTGTTTCTTTACAAAGTGTCATCGCCATCTACTGGCCTGGCAGCAGAACGCAGCATTTTTAATCGTTTTCGTGGACAACATTGTCGCCTGTACGCGAAAAACGCAAAATATTTTTTTTTCCACATTTTTTTTACATTTAGTATAAAATTTTGCAAAGTTACTTATAGTTAGTAGAATGTCTAAAGTGGGCCATCAAAATAAAGTGTTACTGACGACTCTTGTGCTCACCAAGGCTGCATTTACAGTAAAATACAGTTTACAGTAAAAACAGTAATATTGTGAAATATTATTACAATTTAAAATGACTGTTTTCTGTGAATATATTGTAAAATGTAATTTATTCCTGTGATCAAAGCTGAATTTTCAGCATCATTACTCCAGTCTTCAGTGATCCTTCAGAAATCACTCTAATGATGATTTGCTGCTCAAGAAACATTTCTGATCATTATCAATGTTGAAAAACCATGAAACAGGATTTTCAGGTTTTTTTTGATGAATAGAAAGTTCAAAAGAACAGCATTTATTTGAAATAGAAATTTAAGAAATAGGAAATTTGTCATTTTTTTGAGTTTTTAGATGAACAATTCCTTCAAGGTACAAAAGTACAGAACTGATGACGCCACATGGTGGTTATGAAGCTCATTTATATGAGGGGATGTTCAGTTCAGATCAATATCAAGGAACTTTGCTTCAGTTACGTGTCCTTTCTCAGACATAATTGGTAGAAATCGACAACACAGTTTTTCCCCATGGCAATATTGACAAAAGAGGCAATGCTCAAGTGAGAAGCAGACATACAATTCACCTTTCTTCAAATCACATCAGAACAGCCGATAAAGCATGACAAATCTCCAGGGCATCCATTTTATCTCTTGTAATTGTATTTTGGTTTCCTCTGAAGCCAACATTATGGTTCATCATGTTTTTAAGTGTTCACTGTTTTCACAGTAAGTTGCGCAAGACTGTGTTCACATGGAGTTCATATTGATATAATGACATTTACATGATACTCCAAGAAACATCAAATAAGAATGAGATAAATTATATATGCATTATTGTATGAATGTTTTTCATGGTCATTCTGGTTCTTTTGTGTTATTGCAGTGGCCAATTAGTCCATTATAATATAATATAGCCTATATATTTTAATGATGCTTGTCCACAGGTTGCACAAGATCGTGAGGTTACCTGGATTTCATAATCATATACCACGTTGTTTATATGATACTCCTAAAGTACGTCATAATCATGGTAATTTGCACATTTTGTTAAAGTAGTAGTCTAAGTTTATTACTATGTGTGTAAAACCTTAACAAGTAGGCCTAATGGTTAATGTTGTTTTTAAGTCTTTGTTATCACTAAGAGTTGTGTAAGATTGTACCTGTTGTTTAGGCTAAATGATACTCCAGTGTCCTTCAAAAAAGTAAGATTTCCATGGTGCGTGTCCAAAACATGGTAGCCTATAATTTGTTAATGTGTAGAAGCATATCACTGTATTACAGTAAATGTGTATAAAACCATAACAAGTATCCTAATGGTTAATTATATTTTAAGTCTTCATTGCTAAAAATAAAAGTTGTGCAAGTGTGAGTTCTTACCAGGTTCTTATTACACTAAAAAAATGCATCAACCCATGTTTGGGTCAAATATGGACAAACCCAACCGTTGGTTTTTGTCCATATTTGACCCAAACATGGCTTGAAACAACCCAGCATTTTTAGAGTGGCAAGTTTTAATATTCATGATATGATATTTACTTACTTCATAGATTACACTGATCACACTTCATGTACGTCTTCGTGTACTTAAATGTATGATAGGCTACATATCAAGAAAATAAGTGGTTTTATCACGGTAAGTTTTTGTTAGTGTAGTATTATTTGGTGTATGTTTCTGTGTAAATACGTACCTTAATGTTTTCAAATGTTTGTTATGAGAGCACGTTGCGCAAGAGTGTATTTGTGGACTTCGCTGCGGGTGCAATCTCATGCAAGTTTACATCATTCTTGACATATAGCCATACTGCCCCACAGATTTTTGAGCCACACCCCCTCCGCGCAACATGGTTTCGTCCAGTCACCCGAGAGGACGACAGAGCGCGGGCCCCTGATGACGCGACACGGGCCGTTCCATAAATACTCCCGCGTTCCTCAGAGGGGTGACAGATTTCCTGAGCTTTCCAAACGGTTGAGTAAAGTAGCCTACAACAAAAGAGAAACTAAAAACGATGAACGGCAACGGAGATATTAACGGGTTCCATAACTCTCTCATTGAGGAGGACTGCTTTTTGTTTACATCGGAGTCCGTTGGAGAAGGGCATCCAGGTAAAATATCCAAACTAAACTTTGAGTGATGTTACAGTATTCAACTTCGCTATTACATAACATATCAGCACCTGTTCTGCATGTTCACTGTAATAACGTGCGGTTCTATTTTCCGTATTATTTCATTCGATTTTGTTTCTAACCATATAACTGTATGTGCTTTTGTTTGCATTGCAAACATGTAACGTTACGTTACATATAATTCATCAATGCTCAAAATAATTTAATGTCGGTCTGATGTGCTGTAGACTTGGAAACGCGATTGTACTTTTGTTTCCATGGCTGTGTCTCAAAAACTAGTGAGCTGCCATCCTAGACAGCATGCTCTCGTCACACACACACACACACACACACACACACACACACACACACACACACACACACACACTCTCTCTCTCTCTCTCTCTCTCTCTCTCTCTCTCTCTCTCTCTCTCTCTCTCTCTCTCTCTCTCTCTCTCTCTCTCTCTCTCTCTCTCTCTCTCTAACAATGAAGTAGGCAGCTCTCCAGGTATTTGTATTGAGACACAGCCTCGCGACACGTGGGATCAGACATGCGTTATCCGCGCAGACTCCGCCCACTCTGCGTTATTATCCATATCTGATCCATATGGTTTTATCAACTCGGTTCTTTCATCTGCAATGAAAGTGAACGAAGACTGGTATCTCCAAAATAACAAAAAAGTACCATAAAGGTTATTTTCAGATACTACTTTACATTTCAGTTTAGTTTGTTTCAGAAATGGGTTTGTTCGTTATAATATTGGGTAATAATTTATTTTACAGTTGTCCTTGTTACATGTACTTACCATAGTAATAACAGTAAATGATGCATAATTACATGCAACTAACTCTCAACCAAACCCTAATCCTACCCTAACTCTAGCAAGTACATGTAGTTCAGTACTTAAATATATAATTACACTGTATCAACGACACCTTAAAATAAAGTGTAACCCACTATTTTACAGTCCTGTTCCCCATGTACATACTATGCACTTATTATAATAACTGGGTAATAACTACTAACCCTGAACCTACCCCTAAACTTAACCCTAACCCATGTAGTTGCCTTATATTACCCAGTACTTTCTTAGGTAAGTGCACATAAGTGCACGTACTGTAAAATAAAGTTTTACTTAATGGACACATTTTTATTTCTTATAGTTTCAGATGTGATAGTTGAACATTCAGTAGAAAATGCCATTGAACGCGGAAGATCTTGGATTATGTAAAATATTATTGGATCTAAAACTAATTAGAGAGATTTGCTAAAATAATAATAAAACAATAAAAATAAGTAAAAATTGTAAAGTTGTATTACACACTGAAAAGCCCTCATTTATTCTTCAAATAGCCAAGTAGCTCTTCAGATGTGAACCATAACGACAACAGATGCATTACTTCTTTTTCAATCACTTTTATAACTTGAAAACTACAGATAGTTTGCTTTTATTGTGCTTGTCATAAGAGATAGGGGAGAGCCGGGACAGTTGAAACACTTTTCAGATAAATGTCGTTTTCTAAGATAAGGCTACAGATAGATTGTTTATTTTTTTTGTGATCAACAGCTCACATATGTGTTCTCTTAGTATCATGTGTTATTCGGTACAAATATAGAATGATTAAACGGCAACTATTCATCTAATGCTTGTTTTTGTGAACAATACCTGACAAGTAACTTATGTACATTGTTACAAACATATTTTGTAATTTACTTTAATTTAAAGGTTCATATGAACCATTTTTGTTCTGTCGCCCAATAAACAATAGGCGATAAGCCTATGTGCATTTGGTAATCTTTCTAATAGGCTATTTTTACGAAGACAGACAAATCCGTTTACAATTCATTTTCTTACATTTCTTCCTTGAGTCATATTGAGTGTTTGCTAGTTGAATAGCTTGTTATTATTAAGAAAACGAGGTCAACCAGAAGACGATAAATGACATTTATTGAAGATTAAAGATTGGACAATTGATGATCATTAAAGAGATAACATGTGTTGCATAATTGGAAATGAATTTGCATTAAAAGAAACACAAGTCTTGGAACAGTATATGAATCTATGAACAGAATATGACCAGGTTAAACTGGCCTCCTGCGTGGTCGGGACAAGTACATTTAAACCTGTTTTGCCCTTAAACTAAAAAACTCTGCTAATGCACACTTAAGGGTGTGTTGCAGTACTAATACACCTGCCATATTATCATTACAATGGCAAATGAAACAATAAATACAACTTGTCCCTGGTTTTCGAGGAAATCTCAGTGTTTCATCCGTCCCGCGTTTCAATCGTCCCGGCTCTCCCCTACAAAATATTATTGTTAACTACTGTCACTAACAGACAATAGAGGGGTTAAACAGCGACTATAAAACACTAAATCACTTTCCTAAACACCTGCAGTACATCAGCATAATTTTAAATTAAAATTCCAAAACTGTTCGAAATTAACCAGGAAAGAAGTTGCAGATGTTTTTTTTTTTTTTACAGTGTTTAGTAAAAACAGTAAATTATGCATAATTACATGTAACCAGCCCATACCAATCCCTATTCCTAACCCTATAGTAAGTACATGTAGTTAATTATTACACAATATAATTACACAGTAACACGAACACCTTAAAATAAAGTGTACTCGTTTTTCTTACAGTATGTGTTTAAAGAAATGTAAAACACTTACTGTATGCTGCATCTATCATGTGTCACACAGAGGTGCTTTTACAGAAACAAATACAATTTCAAATGCATGTACACAAGAATAACTTCTTTAGGAAAATGTATAAGCTTAGTGTGGATTTTGACAAACACATAGAACACTAATCATTGTTATTATTGCATTGTACAGATAAGATATGTGACCAGATAAGTGATGCGGTTTTGGACGCTCACCTGAAGCAAGACCCAGATGCAAAAGTGGCTTGTGGTACGTTGACTTTCTCGAGTTTTGCATGTGTTTTTCAGTCTTCCCCAAAGGTCTGAATAATAATGTTTCATGGCCCCTTTTCATTGTTTTTCTTCTAGAAACTGTAGCCAAGACTGGGATGATTTTGCTGGCAGGAGAGGTGACGTCTCGTGCTGTTGTAGACTATCAGAAGGTGGTCCGTGACACCATAAAACACATCGGCTACGACGACTCAGCCAAGGGTTTGTTTGATGATCCTACATTTTATTATAGATACCGCAGCGTTTACACTGGCCTTCAAAAGTGTGGGGTCGGCAAGATTTTTAAAATGTTTTGTAGGCTGCATTTATTTGATCAAAAATACAGTAATACAGTGAAATATTATTAGAATTTACAATAACTGGTTTCGATGTGAATATATTTTAAAATGTAATGTATTCCTGTGATCAACGCTGAATTTTCAGCATCATTACTCCAGTCTTCAGTGTCACATGATCCTTCAGAAATCATTCACTCAAAAATATATATGTTTGGCTGAACATGATTCAGTCATGGACAGTGATTGAAACAAGTAAAACCCAAAAGAACCAACCATGTACAACTAACTAGAATCCATGGTGTCCATTTAACTTGAAATAATGGTTTTACTTTTACTTAAAGAGATGGTTCGGATTAAAATCAACCTAGGGTCCTTTGCACCATGACCTCGAGCCAAACACCCCCCAGAAGCCTTTTTCCCCTTGGTTGAACATTATTAAAGTTAGAGCTTATTTAGAGAGATCAGCCGGATGGCTTAGTGCAGGCGCTAATGGATCCAATGATGTATCTGGTAAATTACCCCACTAATAATGCCCAGAATGGCACCAAACTTCTACAGTCGTACAAATAGGTTCTGTACTCATAAAACAAGGCATTGGAAAGTTTGTAAGTACATCAGGAGTTTATTTAAATAACACTCGCCTGACGGCTAATGCTACCGCTAACCCGGACGTCGACGTCACTTCAGTGATTTGGGAAAAGCATGTAAAAGTCCTGGCAGAAAGCTATGCATAAGGATGTAGTGTAATGACGCCCAGTTCCAGGAATGCACTAATATTTTGTTGGTAGTACCAGTTTGCAACAATTATTAGTGAACACTAAGTTGTAATAGTCACTAATTCGTCGTTACACTACATCCTTGGTTGATTATCCCGAACTATCCCTTTAAAAAAATGGTTTTCATTTAAATTTAATTGGTCAAATAATCCTACCGACCTCAAACCTTTGAATGGTAGTGTACTTCTGAAAGGTAACAAACAAACTAAAAAAAATGTAATCAGAGCAACTGAAACAGATCCATATTCTCTGTCCTGAACCCGTAGGCTTTGATTACAAGACCTGTAATGTTCTGGTGGCCCTGGAGCAGCAGTCTCCAGACATCGCCCAGGGAGTTCACTTAGACCGCGACGAAGAGGACGTTGGAGCCGGCGACCAGGTGAGTCCAAAAACTGTCAATTAAACTCTTTTAATTCAATTTATTTCAATATTAATATTTCCTGTTATTCTTTCAGGGTCTAATGTTCGGTTATGCCACTGATGAGACTGAGGAATGTATGCCACTCACTATTGTGCTCGCCCACAAACTTAATGCCAAGATGGCAGAACTGAGGCGCAACGGCACCCTGCCCTGGCTCCGGCCCGACTCCAAGACTCAGGTCTGCTGGGTTTTAAGTCTTTGTTAAAACGTTATACGCCATTAGTCAAACTAACCAGCAATGAGGTGAAACGTAACATTCTACATTTTTGATTTGAAGCAAAAAAAGAATTTAAATATCAGACAAAAAGACACTTAACGGCTTCAGTGAGGGAAAGGACTAAAATCCCTTTCACGCATCGTGAACTGCATAATCAAATTAAAAATGTTGGAGAAATATAAAACAATTCTTTTAAAGTTGTTGATTATATCTATAGAAACTATATGTTTTTAGTTTATATTTATATAAAAAATCGCTTATAACATAAAAGTTTGTGTATATGATATATATGTATATACATATTTATATATGTAAATATATACACTATATATATATACACATATATACACAATGTATATATACACAAATATATATAGTGCATATATATATATATACATATACTGTGTAAATATATACTGTGTATATATATAAATATAATGATATACACACATATAAACATTAACTTTTATGTTAGTTGTGATTAATCGCGATTAATCGATTTGACAGCACTAATATATATGTATACACATACACAGCATCATGGGTAATGTCATTTTTCATCACAAATTCAGATATTAACATTATTTTAAAAATAATTTGAAATATCGCAAACAGACAACTAAAGCATATACAATCAGTTAACAACCTCATAGCACACATTAGGTCTGTCTGTAATGTGTATAATCATCATAACGCTTTATAATAATCATTATAATCATTAAAAATAAATTTCCCAATAAAAAAAATAAAAAAGATGAGTTTTTGCTCCCAGAATCCGACTCTTGCATTCTAACCTGCTGAAAAATCCAGCATGATTTCCATGTTAGTCCAGGCTGGTTTATGATGGCTAGAGCTGGTATAGTGCTGGTCTCGCTGTTCTCAAGCAGATCTGAGCTGGCGTAGCTGGTTCACTAACACTCACGCTTCCCGTTCTGCTCCCAGCATGCAAAACACACCTTATCCTGGTGACCAGCAATGCTGGGTATTGCATTTCAGAACACAAAATGTGTTTTTTGAACACAAAAAGTTTTTTCTTTTCTTCTTTTTTCGAACAACATAGCTAGAAGTGCATGCAAGTACTTGTGTAGAGTGTGTGTCCTGACAGTGCATCATGACTCTGAACAGGTTACTGTGCAGTACAGACAGGATCGTGGTGCCATGCTGCCGGTGCGGGTCCACACTATTGTAGTCTCAGTGCAGCACGATGAAGACATCTGTCTAGATGAGATGCGTGATGCGCTCAAAGATAAAGTCATCAAAGTCGTGGTCCCCTCCGTGTATCTGGATGATGACACCATCTACCACTTGCAGCCCAGTGGCCGCTTCGTCATTGGAGGCCCTCAGGTAGTGACCAGTTAAATCTACAATAAAGTTGTAATACTTACATGAATGAGTAGCAAGGAGTTATTTATTTTTTCTTCACACTAATATAAACGCTACTCCACTGATGTAGGGTGACGCCGGCCTGACTGGTCGTAAGATCATCGTGGATACCTATGGAGGTTGGGGAGCCCATGGTGGAGGAGCGTTCTCTGGAAAGGATTACACTAAAGTGGACCGTTCTGCTGCGTACGCTGCCCGCTGGGTGGCCAAATCTCTAGTGAAGGCCAAACTGTGCAGGCGTGTTCTTGTGCAGGTCAGTCGCACAGATATGTTGTGTTCTGCTGAGCAAGTATAATTCTTTGAAGTTGATCAAGTTTAACACCATGTCCTAACTAAACGCAACGCAACGCGTGATAAAAGGTTATTTTCCATGTTAATCAGAGTTTTTGTCCTAACCGGCCGCGACGGCGACACGCGACGATTCTCTTTTAGAAACGGTTTCTATTTTTCTGCGACGTCGCGCTGGAACAACAAACACAAAGTGTGGCAGTGATAATCTCAGGTACTGTTTATGTGCTTTATTTAATGTTAAAAGCGTGCAATGTGACTTTGAATATCATTTAGTGCTCCAGCTTTGTAGCTGTAAAAGCAACAATGGATAATTCACCTCAGATCTTGAAATTAAACAAATGGAAACAAGAACGTTCAAACCGTGAACAAACAAGTGTATTCTTTGACAAAGATTGTATTAGTAACTCAGTAACCTGTGTATTTATAATAATATTTAAATGGTGTAATATTTGTGAATTTGATTATGTAGCTACTTAGCTATTTTCTTGCGAGTGCCGTCAAGATTACTCTCTGGTGCCGAGAGACTCCGCCCACACGCTGTTCTGATTGGCTGTGGGTTTTGATTGATTTGGACTTATCTCGCAGTCGCGTCGCGTATAGTGTGGACAGACAAATTATTTGTCGTTGGAATCTTATCGCATCGCGTCTGGTTAGGACACGGTGTAAGTTTAAGTTAGGTTTATTTATATAGCATCATTACAACAGCAGAAGCTGACCAATGTGCTTTACAACATCGGATAAAATAAATACAAGCAAAAGCAGTAGAAAACTAATATCACAACAATAAAATCAGAGACAATTTTCAAACTAAACAGCAAAAGAAAATCAAAATACTAACAGAAGTCAAATACAAAAATAATCATCAAGGAACATTAAAAGCAATAGAAAAATACTGAGTTTTAAGCAAAGATTTAAATAATCAAGTTCATCAATATATGTGTGAAATCTCCTTCACTATGATACAGGTTGCTTATGCCATTGGAGTGGCCCATCCTCTTTCCATTTCCATCTTCCACTATGGCACATCCCAAAAGAGTGAGCAGGAGCTGCTGAAAATAGTCAAGAAAAACTTTGATCTTCGTCCAGGAGTCATTGTGAGGTAACAGCTGCTGTCTTTACACACTCCTCTCACTCGCTTTTATATTTCTTCATCTTTCAGCTTAACAGGTTTGGGTGTAAATCTTTCCTTTTTCTTTTGCTTCTGTCTGTGCTTCACCTTTTTTGGGTCTTTGCATCCCTCGATTCCATCAGACAGATTATAATAACTCTTAGCAAACTCGTTCAAATATTTTCAACGCAGTTATTCGAGATTCAGTACAAAAAAGAGTCAATAATAGAATGAAAAGCAAGACATTGGTCTTACTGACCCCAAACAGTGCATGATGTTTGTATCTAACAAATACAGCATCAAGTATTAAAGTAGACATTCAGAAATTGAAAAGTAATAATGTAAAATAAAAATGAAATTACTGGAATTGTTACAACATGATTGTTACACACACAAACACACACACACACACACACACACTACTGCAAAGCAGTGCTCTTTTAAAGCAGTCAGTACATACTATGTAGAAAGATGAGTATTGTTTTTTTATTTTAGTCACAGATAAGACAATAACTTAATGAACTTAATCTAATTACATAATTCACATTTTTTTTACCCAAAATTAGCGTGTACTTTGTGAATATTGAGTTGTTAGCTTAGCAACATGCTAAAGTCAAACTTGTTTGGGATAAAGTGCATTAGTGCCTGTCCACTTTTTCAGTGGCGTTGGTTCCGGACGTATTTTTTCCATTCATTTTTCCCATAGAGATTTTTAAAAAGTCTTTGTTAAAGCATTATAAGTCATCAACCAAGCCAACCAGCAATGAGGTGAATTCTTTAAAGTTAAATGCAAGTTATATATACAAATATTTAAGTGTTTTGCGAGAATAGCGAAGCCAACTTGATTACGTAATTTGAGGAGCTTCATGGAACTGGGTGTTCCCTGCTAAAGCCCTTTTGGTGTAATTTTCCGTACAGCATCATGGGTAATGTAGTTTTTCAACACAAATTCCACTGTTAAACAATTATTTAAAAAAATAACTTGAAATAATGCAAACAGATGGCTTCATCGAAAGCATATTACTAACTTCGGAGCTCACAGTAGGTCTGTCTGTATTCTGTAATGGTTTATAAGTCATCATTAAAAATCAATTCCTCTTTGGAGAAAATTAGGATGCACGATATATCGGCCACCGCATCGGTATCGCTGATATATGTTCATTTTTACAATAAATGTAAATTTTATTTTGTATATACGACCCAATAAAACAATTTAGCCGATATATTAAAGCCGATAAATAATGGATTATTTCCTTCAGCTGAGACACTTTGGTTTTGAATTGCTTGAAATATGATTGGAATCACTTCAAAACAGGAAAATACAGTTCAGTGCAACACAAGTCTGTCTCATATAGGCTATATAAAATTATAATGAGAACATTATAATTGTGTGCTTGGGTCATGGCTTTTAATGGTGAGACTTTTGTTTTTGTAAAATTACAATTACTCTCAAAAATTAAATTTGACTTGGATTTAGATTTATCGGCCAATATAACGGTTATATTTAAAGAATATAAAGAATTATCGGTGATTGGTATTGGCCAAATTTTTCATATCGGTGCATTTCTAGAGAAAATGAAAGAGTTTTTACTTCCGGGATCTGACCATTGCACTCAATTGACTGTGAGCATTCGAGTCTCTCATGCACTTTATATCTCTACTTGTGTGACACACATTAGTGAGCATGAAGAGCGTTTCAAATCAGCCACTTGTGGTTAGAAAACTTCCCGTGTAAAGCTCTCTGGTGTGGAACAGAGCCATCATGTCTCCTCTCTGGATTCATGGTTCACTAAAGTGGAAAGGTTCGAGTGGTTAGCTAGTGTTTGCTATTAGACTTGCTCTCTATTTCATGCTGCGGTTTCCTTCTTCAGGGTTTCTAGTGCGTGTAACGGTAAGTGACCGCTTCATCTCCTCTCTGGCTGGCTGGGTGTACAAACGCACACTTGAAATATTTGCTACATGATCATCTTTTTATCTGCACACAGTTTCATTTTGATGAGTCAATAATCCATGGCCAATGTGTTTTAGGGAGCTGGAGCTGAAGAAGCCAATATATCAGAAGACTGCTGCTTACGGCCACTTTGGCCGTGACTCTTTCTCTTGGGAAGTGCCCAAAAAGCTGCACTACTAAACCTTTTGTTAAGGTTTTTCCTCTCTAGGCCTGCTGGTGTATTCTACAGAGAAGCCCGCATGGCTTATGGGGAGAAGTCTTATTCTGGTACAAGTCCTGCTGGTCCATCTTTTTCTTTCATTTTCCCATCATATTGCATCATCATCAACCATTGCACTTGTTCATCAGCATTAGGATAAAGGAAGTGTACTACACAGATTAATGTGTTCATTTTAAATGTAAGAATTGTAAACTGGTTGGCCAGTATTAACTATGGCTTTTGATTTTATGCGCCACTTTCACCACTGTATTATAAGCATTCCCAACCATTTTTAGTACTTTTAAACAATAGCCGCGTTTCCACTGTCGGGCCAGTGCGAGCCAGGGCTTCAAACGGGCCGAGCTAATAGCCTCGGGCCTGGAGCAACGAGGCTATTATATAGGCTATAGACCGCTTTATATAGAGGCTATAGACCGCTGCGTTACTTTCCACTGTCGGGCCAGAAGCTCCACAGCGCTTCACTAAAACACGTCCGTAACACGCCTCTCTGGACCAACGGCACACTAACACATCATTTCACCAACACATGGAAGTTTTATCAGAAAACCAATCAGAAAGAAATCACTGGAAACGGCGTGATCGCAAAACAAACATGATAAAAGCAAGCGTTTGCTGGCATTTTTGTTGTTTACTTGAATATTTAAAAACCAAGAATCAATGTTTTACCACAGGTTTACAATAAAAAGTGATGCATTGATCATAATGAATTCATTTGAGTCAAAATTGCACATTAGTCACACAGAAATAAAGTGGTTTACTGTCTTGTTTATTTCACAAAAGAAAGAGGACACACTTATTCAGTCACGTCTGTTTCTGTTTATTTGGTAGTTACAGGACATATTTACATCACATTTAGAAAGAATGATAATTTCTACAAATATGCCACCATAAATACGACCTGAGGAGCTTTAGCACTCTCTCCCAGTAGGCTAAAGTTATTTTCAGTCAGAGAAACAGAGGAAAAAAGGTTGCTTTATTTTACGATAGTCCGGTATAAAGAGACGAGACGTAGGCTAACGACAGATAAAATACAAGCATGATTGTGATAGCCTTTATGATTTGTCTGATTTCTTCAAGCGTTCATATTTACTATGGTAATGGTTAGCGTGCAGTCTTTTGCATCGCATATACATATTTCTACCTATACGGTGATCAGAATCCACATCGGATCACAAACAGAAGGCATTCAAACATGAAAGTGATTGAACGAGGCGGATCAAGCCCTGGAAGTGACAGTGGAGACGTGACTGGCCCCGCACGCACTAGCACGACAGTGGAAACACGGCTAATGTGTATTATTTATTTGTGCTGTCATATTGTACTCTGGAGGTCAACTGTTATGCTGTATGTTGCTGTTCTTGGTCTCTTCTCTAGTGCTCTGTGGTTCCCAAGTGTCTTACAGAAAAACTTTGGGGACCAGCCAGAAGGAAAGTGTTTGCTGCAGTGCCACTTCTTTTGGCCAATACTCTAATGCACTGTAAGATGCTAACTGTATTTCTTCTTTCACACTCTCGTCTTTTCTTGAACAGAGGGATAGCAATTTTGGCTGGTGTTGTACAGAGAAACTAGCCATGTTTACATGCATACTCTCTCTCTCTCTCTCTCTTTCTTTCTCTCTCTCTCTCTCTCTCTCTCTCTCTCTCTCTCTCTCTCTCTCTCTCTATATATATATATATATATACACACAGTATATATATATATATTTATCTACCTACCTTCCAGTTTTAATTTATTTTTAACAATAAAATGTTTTCTATTATTATGTTGTCATGTCTTTTTCTTTCTGTTTATAGAAATATGAAAAATAGAAAATTAGAAATTAGGTTTGAATTATATTCATATAATACAAAAGTAGGTACTTTATTGAAACATTTAAGATGGCCATAAGTTAATGATTGTACTGCGTTATATCAGCATTCAAAATGTGTAGTTCATCAAGAGACAGTGAACTGACGTGATTTAAACTGGCAGGTGGAAACAAATTATGGTTCCAAGTTTTACTCTGGTAAAATATTTCCTGAGGTGATGCTGGAAGATTGTGTTATCTGAATGGTTCATGTTTGATAAGACGATGTTAATAGAGTGCTGCAAGGATGATGTGTTTTTGTAGGCCAAACCACTGTCAGAAATAGGGGTACAGTAGGAGTCCATTTCTGTCCCCCAAGGTACAATCTACACTAACGTACCCCATAGGGCTTATTATTGGACCTCAAGGTACATATATGTACCTTTTTGAGGGTCAAAAAGCATTAAAGGTACATATCGTCACCTTCCTGAAATAATTGCCTAAGTCATTTTTTGGCAAAAATGATTTTTTTGCATAAGTCATCTTCTCATGATGCTGGCCACCTCTGGTAAAATCGCCCACATCCTCAGTTGAACAGATCATGCATTTCTACCCCTATAGTATAATGGCCTATGTCAAGAGTGTGACTTAGGCTGTTTTATTTTGCCTAAGTCAAAAGACAATGAGACTTAGGCAATTTTACAAGCTTTTCAAGATGGCAGTTGCATCCAGAAGAATGAAAATCTACTTGGCCTCTGAAGTTAGGTTCAGTTTTTTGTGTTTTCTGAGAAACCTGAAAAAATGCTTGGGCAATTATTTTAGGAAGGTGACGATATATGTACCGTTTCTTTTAAAGGTTAAGGTACAATATTGTACCCTTGAAGGTACAGCCCCAGTGACAAGCCATTGTACCCCTAAAGGTACAATTATGTAGTTTATTTTCTGAGAGTGCAGAAACGAGTTCCGCTTCCATCGTCCTGAAGTGGGTTTTTGGATGAATATCTGAAATAAGGTATGTGGTTTAAACAAGAACAGGGTATTTTATTATATGACATAAAATACATCAGTAATACCCTCTTGTGATTTCTTCTCTCTTTTACTTGTCATGAAAAACGAGGATGCTAACAAGCGCCTAAATGGGACTCCAGAGGTGGTCGGGATATTAAACATCACACCGAACAGAGAAACTCCTCTACTCACTAGTTGCTTTCACACCCTTATTGTGTTTATAATTGTGCTCCCGCAAACTATTCTAACTCAAGGAATTTTCAGAAGTGTTTTTAAATAAAGAAAAGCTTACGGGTGTTGTCGTTCGTTCATAGCCTTACGTTTAATATTTCATTTCTGGGGAAGTTTTGTGACATTCGTGGCGATTACCGTCCAAAAGCCAATGGAAAAATCCCATTCGCCTTTTGTCAAGTGAACTAGGCTGATGCTACTGTCGGCCTACAAGAATATGTCATCGCCACAGCGCTCTGTTTAACGACACCGTTTTCAACTTAAAAACTGAAACCTTTTTGTTTCTTTCCCGTTCGTTTACACGACAGAGTTTTGGGGGCCTAAAAATGGGTTTCAAAGTTTTTGAAAACGAAACCGTCATCGTCTCTGTGTAAACTACAACAACGTGAATTAGTGAAAACGGTGACGTCATGCGCATGTGTTCAGTCTATAAACGTGGAGTTTCTTCACAAAGTGACACTGCCGACTACTGGCCTGGCAGCAGAATGCAGCGTTTTTAACGTTTTTCCTGTTGTTGCCTGTACGTTAAAAATGCAAAGGAAAAACTTTTCTGCTTTCAGTACATCGTTGACGTGTGAACGTACCCAAAGACTTTTGGAGACCCTGAGTACACCCGCCTATATGTAATGTCAGATAATGTCAATTGAACCACTAAAACAATTCAGCAACATATACGGTTTCACCCCCCAAATCCCCTTGTAATTCACAACTGGCTACCGATCTCTCTGTGGTTTCCCTGAGTGGTCATAACTTAATAGGGTTCATCTTTATGAGTAGAAGCAGTCAGCTGATCTGTGCTGTCTTAGCACATTGAGTATTATCTATCACTGGTCCTGCTGTATGATATAGATTATTACTGTAGATAAATACAGTATTTCTCTATCAATGAAAAATACACCTTTTTAGTTTACAGCTATGAATAACGTGTTTTTATACATATATTTTTTAGAACTGTTATTACGTTTTGGAAAAGGTTGTTTCAAATGAAGTATAATTATAAAGTAATTTTTATTTTTATTATTTAAAAAAAAAAAAAATTTCTTAATGCCTTGAAATATCTTGAATGTAACTCGACACCCTTGCATCATTTAGTATACGCAGTTCTATGAATATGCAAATGAGCCCCGCCTCCACTCACTCACTCACTCAGCTCAGAGATCCACTCGTTGACGATGACATGTTGATCTGATTGGTTACAAGGTAGTTTGTGACGTCAGAAACACCAGCGATTTCAAAGCGTGTTTTTGAGACTGTCTTTGGTTCACTGCAGTTTTAAGCAGAAAATACTCAGCAATGCTGTCGACTTATGAATTTACACATGCTTTGTCTTAAAGCATATTAAAAACACTACATAGACACATAAACAACATTAAAAGCTTGATTTTCACCACAGGGGGACTTTAATAGCATTGTTTAGTGTTTGCTTTAAGTGCTCAATGGTTAATCAACAGTTGCATTAGTGCTTTTGACAGTTACATGCTACCAGAGAATCATATTCATATTCTGCTCTTCAGTAAGACAGTTCTACAGTTACACTGTACCAAGCACCAATCGCATGTGTGATCAAGTTACGTCTAACATGCCTACTATCCAAATTCAAATATCAATCACTGGACATGTTTCGTTTCGTTTGCCAAGGGTCAGGGAACACCATCAGTGCGTTTCACTTGCTTATATTTTTATCTTGCATAATATGAATGGCATGTACAGTACTGATATGAGCTGACTGGTGTGAAACAGTATCTTACATCATTCTACTAAAAATAAGTGTCAGCTCAATTAAAGGTTAAATCATAAACTCACGCAGCGTGTTAGGCCTTACTTACCACGTGCCCAGT
This sequence comes from Vimba vimba, assembly GCA_022828995.1. Taxonomy (NCBI): domain Eukaryota; kingdom Metazoa; phylum Chordata; class Actinopteri; order Cypriniformes; family Leuciscidae; genus Vimba; species Vimba vimba. The sequence goes on along the minus strand of CM040820.1, from coordinate 46,480,561 downwards.
TATGAAATGATGCAATAAAACAACACAGCCAAACATGGGAAACCAGTTACTTTGTGCATCATTTCACATTATGTTTCAGTAACAACTTCGAACTTTTGGAATGGAAATACCTTCTGACCTTCACAATCATCAGCTCCATTTGGAGGTTGCACACACTGCCCATTATTGCATCATCCACACACAGTTATCAGAGAGCCTAACGCCACGGGACAAAAGAGGAGCCAGGACTGTTTGCATGTGTCTTTTCAATTTAATAAAGACAAACTTGACTCTTCTTTAATAAACTTGTGGACCACTACACACATTTCACATGTGATTACTCTCGTGTTTCCCTTTTCCGTCCCCACTCCAACAACATATAACAATAGTTCCTATTGTTACAAGAACAGTGGTTTACCTGCAGGCAAATAATCCATATAGTAATCAGATTGAAGGCTCAATCAGACAGAAAAGTCTTCATGTAAACACTTATGCTCGATCCAAATGAGCTCAATTTGCATTAAAAGGGGTAGTGTAGACCTGAAATAATCAAAATAGGAAAAAAATAAGAATGTAAATACTTCAATCCGATCTTTTTAAAGGGATAGTTCACCCAAAAATGAATTTTCTCACCCTCAAGCCTTCCTAGGTGTATATGACTTTCTTTTTAAGATGAATACAATTGGAGTTATTTAAAAAAAATGTTCTGGCTCTTCCAAGCTTTATAATGGCAGTGAATAGAGGAATAGATTTTGAAGCCCAAAAAAGTGCATCCATCCATGATAAAAGTAATCCACACGGCTCCGGGGCGTTTGTAAAGGCCTTCTGAAGCACAGCGATGCGTTTACAAGAGTTTACCAGAGCCCTTTTATAATAAGATCTCTAACATAATCAAGGCAGCTTTTTCGTTCTAGTTTTGTTTGGAATAGAGTGGAATAGACCTGTAAACTAATTAACATTTTAGCACTTCCGCTTCCATTGTTAATGGGTTTTTTTTTTTATGGGTTTTTGGTTAAATGCTTGAAATAAGGTCTGTGGTGAACACAAGCTCAAGAAATTTTCACGTTTTATTCTATGATATAAAATTGAGTTTGCTAACAAGTGGCTAAATGGGTCAAAGGAGTATGTCCGGGGACATTAAACATCATCGCACCGAACAGATAAACTCACACACCAGTCGCTTTCACAGCCTCATTGTGTTTTTAATCACGCTCTTACAAACTATTCTAACCCAAACTTTAAGGAAAATGTTATAAAATAAAGACTGGAAGAGTTGTTGGAAGCTTAATGATGACGTTGAAGTGATGGTGTAGTTCGTTAATAGCCTACATTTATCTTTTGACTAATGTGAGTTATCCTGTGAGAAGAACATGAGACGCAGGTCAGGATGTCATCAGAGCCAAGAAGTAAATACTTAAATACGCGCTACTGGATTATGTCCAGAAGAGAGAGAAATAGAAATGCAAGGACATGTGGAAAGGCCAAGGCATTTTAAATTTCACGTGTACTATGAGGCCACCAGACTCTAGATTGATGTTTTAGTCTTATTCTCTATGAAACCACATAAAGATAACATCAAATGACAGCATCACATTAACACGGAGATGTCTTACACCGTGTCTACACCAAGTTTTGTTTATAAAATAAAAACAAAAATTACTTATGTAATAATTGAATTGCAAAAAATATAGTACTTATGGTTTAAAATATGGTAAAGGAATGGGAAGCATCACTTTTACAATTAAAATACTGTAAAATTGCAACATGGAGACATGCACGTGCAGGGGTGTGCATGTGCTAGACTCCCCAAATGTCTTTGGTCCCTGAGCATCCAATCAGGATGCGGTGTGACGGGTGAGGTCGTGATGTGGGCGGAGCATGGATGCATGGGAATGTGAACATTTGTCTTCTCTCACACGAGGGGCAAGTGCACTCACTCACTATATGGAGGGGGGTTTGATCCAGTGTCATACACTCACTGCCTCGAAGGGCCTCTAAAGCCTGTGGAAATGGCCCCTCCCTTGGAGTACTCTTATGTAATATGTGCATTGTGCACAAATTCTGATTAGGTACTTGTGTTTTTTAACATTTAAAGTAGCATTACTGTCAAATTCAAAGTACTGTTCAAAGTACAGCTTTCTAACCATATCAAAGTATGTCTTTGAATAAGTGCATTTGCTACTTGGTATTTATATCTAAAATAGATAATTCCAGCTCTAAAATCCGATGAGTCTCATTGAAGGTATTTGTCAAATTGCCAAAATGTACATACCTGAGATAACACTGCAACTGAAATCCAAGTTAGTACAGGCTTGCTATAAGCAGCCCACAGGCTAACCAGGGCTGCCACTCCCTGAGATTACTGACACCTTTTAAAGGGATAGTTCACCCAAAAATGATATTTAAGCCATGATTTACTCACCCTCAAGCCGTTCGAGATGCATATGTCAATCTTTTTTCAGACGAACACATTTTCAGTTATTTTAGAAAATGTCTTAGATCTTTCAGTGGTTATAATGTGAAGCAATGGGGTCCACAACGTTGAAGTCCCAAAATGGGCATGCATCCTTCTCAAAAATAATCCATCCGGCTCCAGGGGGATAAACGAAGGCCTTCTGAGGGTAATCCGTGCGGTTTTGTCGTAAAAATATACCTATTTAAAACTTTATAAACTAAAATAACTGGCTTCCGGTGGCGGTCGGTGTGCGTTCACAGAGATGGATGCTGGCATATGACGTATGACGTAGCGTAGGAAGCGTCGTGACGTAGAACGAACGTTGAGTTTTGTTTTGCTCTGCTCTCTGGCTCCGCTGTCACGTTCGTTCTACGTCACGACGCTTCCTACGCTACGTCCTACGTCATACGCCAGCATCCATCTCTGTGAACGCACACCGACCGCCACCGGAAGCCAGTTATTTTAGTTTATAAAGTTTTAAATATGTATATTTTTACAACAAAACCGCACGGATTACCCTCAGAAGGCCTTCGTTTATCCCCCTGGAGCCGGATGGATTATTTTTGTGAAGGATGCATGTATATTTTCGAACATGAATCAGCTGGACCCCATTGCCTCACATTATAACCACTGAAAGATCTAAGACATTTTCTAAAATAACTGAAAATGTGTTCGTCTGAAAAAAGATTGACGTATACATCTCGAACGGCTTTAGGGTGAGTAAATCATGGCTTAAATATCATTTTTGGGCGAACTATATCCCTTTAAAGGGTTAGTTCACCCAAAAATTAAAACATTAATTACTCGCCCTCATGTCGTTCCAAACCCGTAAGACTTTCGTTCATCTTCAGAACACAAATGAAGATCTTTTTGATAAAAATCTGAGAGATTTCTGTCCCGCCATTGACAGCTACACAACTACCACTTTAACACTTCAAAAAGTTCATAAAGAGATTGTAAAACTAATCCAATTTTCTGAAGAGACTTGATCGCTTTAAATGATGAACAAAATTGAATTTAGGCTATTGTTCACAATTAAATATTGATCAGCGAGCATAAACAGAAGTGATCCGTAACATGAGAATGAACCCCATTGGTTCTCGCACGTCAAGCGAACGCATTTGAGCTTCCGTTGACCACAACTGGTTTGTGAGTTGATGAATGTTTATATGTGAATAGAAGCCCAAATTCAATCTGTTCATCATATAAAGCGATCGAGTCTCTTCAGAAAATTTTGACTAAACCGCTCAATTCATATGGATTAGTTTTACGGTCTCTTTATGAAAGTTTTGAAGCGTCAAAGTGGTAGTTGCGTAGCTGTCAATGGAGGGACAGAAATCAGTCAGATTTCATTAAAAAGATCTTCATTTGTGTTCTGAAGATGAACGAAAGTCTTACGGGTTGTGAACGACACAAGGGTGAGAAAATAATGACAGACTTTTCATTTTTGGGTGAACTATCCCTTTAAGATTACACAACATAGCTTTTTTGATAAAAAAATATATATAATGCTATTAAAAAGAAGGTGAAACACCCTGCCAGGATGATTTTTTGGGGGGAAATTGCACATATACGCTGCATTCCCACTAAGGCATAATTATGAGACGAAAACCTGTGATCTATATAGAGTCAGAAATGTCCTTTCATTTCATTTGAAGAGCTTTCCTGTGGTGAGTTACCATTCATAAAGTCTTTGCTGACAAGCTGAATGAATGAAGCTACAGAAGCAGCCAAAGAAACATGTATTTCTGCACATGATGTAAACATAGTGCACACTGCCATCATCTGTCCATATGACAGAATGAACAATTCATTCTGCAATCTAAAACAATAACACATCTGTACACTGTTGGAATACAATTACAAAAATAAAAATCTACCTGTACAATGAATGAAGTGATGAAAAAAAAGAGAGACAGAAAGAAAAAAAGAAACATATAGGTCCTTTCTGTTTGCAGAACATCATGAGCACCAACAGAGAAAAACATTATATTTATATCAATATTTCAATATAAATACATATGGGCATGAAAGGAAAAGGCAGATATCCAAATGTATGGATATAAATATCAGAGGAATGAGGACCTCAATATCATTCTTTAAACTTTGTCAGCTATTTCCAGTACCATCTACATGAACTACATCACAGCAGAAGTAAGGCTTCATTTTCGACCTGATTTCCGTGTTGATTTAGCCTAAATCATATCTTAAACATTCTTATCTGAAAGCCTATAAGATAAAATACAGACTAATTGGACATAGTGAGGCAATGTAGACCTTGTGGTTATAAAATCGATCACAAAACGAGTGCAAGAAAGTCACCTCAGGTGTAAAAAGAGCCACGGTCAACACTTCAAGATCCAGAGCGCTTAACATTTGTCCAACGTCTGGTCCAAGTGTGAAGTGAGGAGTGACGCAAGGATTCCCATTTCCAGTTGAAAGAACAATTCAGCTCCTATTTTCTGTGTATTACTGAAACACATATTATTTAAGATCAAACAAGAGTTCATGCTTAACAGTGTCTTTTCTCTTTACGGTTAGAGTCCACTCATATTCACATATTAGGATACATGGCATCTCCATGATATTTATGAATGCTGCATGCTTGGTGCGGTCATACAGAAATGCAGTTCAGTCTTAATTCTGCTCAACAGTGTCTCAGCGTCATCTTCGCTCATATTTAAATATGCTTTTCTCTTCCTCTCAGCATTTGTCACACCGCTTGCCCATTTCCAGTCCCACACGAGCCAACAGCGCCGCCCTCATGGCCGAGTCCAGAACGTTCTTCTCCGCCACTCTTTCCACAATAACTTCTGGCTTGTCCTCCTGGTTGGAAAAAAATATTAAATCTTTGTTTTTTTGCTTTAACACATACATTAAAGGGGTGGTATAATGCCCTTTTCACAAGATGTAAAATAAGTCTCTGATGTCTCCAGAGTGTGTATGTGAAGTTTTAGCTCAAAATACCCAACAGATATTTTTATATACCGTATTTTTCGGACTATAAGTCGCACTTTTTTCATAGTTTGACTGGTCCTGCGACTTATATTGAGGTGCGACTTATATATCAAAATTAATTCAGACTGAGATGAAAACATTACCGTCTACAGCCGCGAGAGGGCGCTCTATGGCGGAGTTGTTCAGAAGCCACACCCAAGGATGAAGAAAATTCAATGGATTCAGTGATGTGGAATGAGATCGCGGGAGCTTGGTGAACTTGTTTACTGGTAACTTGCTTGTTGGACTCGCTGGCTTATGTTAATTTAGCTTATTCAGCCTCCCAGGTATATGTTCTTTATGCTATTGTGTAGCTGAATAACTGTTAATGTGTTGCGTTAACATACCGGACACCTACTCAGCCTGTTGTTCTGTGTGCTACTGTGTAGTTGAATAACTTGCCTTTCCATATTAAATGTCTGTTCTTGGTCTTGGATTTTGTGAAATAAATTTCTAAATAAATGCGACTTATAGTCCAGTGCGACTTATATATGTTTTTTTCCTCTTCATGACGCATTTTTTGACTGATGCGACTTATACTACGGAGCGACTTATAGTCCGAAAAATACGATAGCATGTTAAAATTGTCACTTTTTGAGGGTGAGTAAAAACGCATAGTTTTTGTGTCTGTCCCTTTAAATGCAAATGAGCTGCTGCTCCCGGCACAGGGGGCGGAGCTTCAACAGCTTGTGTCATTTTACCTCACACATACATGCACTGGAAATTTCAAAACTTTTAGCCTTTTATGTTCAAACCGGATTCAGACAATGATGGAGAGACTCAAGAAGAAAAGACAACATGTAGAAGCAACAGGACATTTCTGAATGGTTAGTTGATGAATTTATGTAGCTTATGTGTAGTTATCTTCTAGTCATTGATTAGCATATTCTGTCATGATAATCTATAAATCGTGTTCTGGGGGCGGGGTTTATGTAAATTCTAGGGTTGGTGATGTCACTAACCCGGGAGGAATGTGGTGTAGTCTCTACCAGCCGTTTGTTGTAGTCCTTAAAAACTATTTCTTTAAAAGCAAATATCTCCCTTTGCTTTGAACTTTGAGCGTTGTAACTTTGCAGATGTTGTTTATGCTCAAACAGCAACATTACACACTAACTAAAGTTAGAAAAGTGAAATCAGAATCAACCACCCCTTTAACAACTAACAATAACAAAAGACTTTAAGACCAGTCAAATATATATAGCACTTTTCACAATATTCACTATTTCAAAGCAGCTTTACAGAAAATCATGTTAATGTTTATAAAATCTTTAAAAGGGTCATATTCTTTCCTTTTATGAAGTCTTGATTTTGTTTTTGGGGTGTACTAGAGTATGTTTTCATGCTTGATTGTTCAAAACACATTATTTTTCAGGTATTTTACATTATTACAGCACCTCTCTCCTCAGTCTGTCCCAAATGCATCGATTTGAGTTCATGTTTCGATGAAGCCCCTCCTTCCTAAATACGAAATGTGCTGTGATTGGTTAGCTGGCCCAGTGTGTTGTGATTGGCACTGCATGTTTGGGAAATGTCACGCCCCTTACCATAACCTTAAGTTTCTTCTGCTCACATGTAAATATTAAGGATGGCATCAATTTCAAACCAATTTAAGCCTGATTCAGACTTAAGAACTGATTTCATGGTCAGACATTACAAGCATTGATTTCACAGGACTTTGCACCTTGGAAGCTGTTGTAAAGCCAAAACAATCTGTTACTTTAATTTCCTATTATCACTGTAAAGCTGCTTTGAAACAATCTATATTGTTAAAAGCGCTGTATAAATGAAGGTGACTTGACTTGATGTTTCAGAGTGGTATGTTTTTTGTTGTAATTTTGCTTTGCCCTTTGTTTACATCATAGCAAATACATAAAACTTATAATTGGAACTGTTAATAGAAAACGCAATTAGAAATAATAAGACATAATTATAAGTTGTGATCCATAAACAACAGATAATATTTTGGCTCATGGGTGTATATCGCTGTGAGTATGCTGTATGTGTGCAAATAAAGTTAGGTAACAAGGTGTCATTGTTACATATGTTACATGTAGTTACTATAGTAATAACTATAAATTATGCATAATTACATGCAACTAACCCTGAACCAAACCCTAATCCTAATACTAACCCTATAGTAAGTGCATTTAGTTCATTAATATTACTCAGTACTTAAATGTCTAATTACACTGTAATAACAACACCTTAAAATAAAGTGTAACCTAAAGTTAGATATAATATACTGTATATCCAACTTTATATATATATATATATATATAGCTGTGCAATAATACAGTATACAGAGAATAATCCCCAACTGTATTTTATAAAATAAACACAGATCGTTTATGGATAAGCTAATCCAGTAGCTTGAAAACTCTTTGTAGCCTGTGTGATGCATTCGAATCTCAATGCAAACCTTGTGAACGATGAGCGATGTTATTTGCCCGTTGTCAGCTTGATAATCGAGCCAGAATAACTCTGTGCCAGTGTTCTCCTGCTCTGTGCCCGAGCTGCTCTCATTCCAGTCCTCTGCCTCGGCATTCACACCAGGTTCAGATCCATCTGAAATAAACCAGGTGTCCAAAAACACGAGTCCAGCAGCACAAAAAAATATTTTGTCAATTTTAATTATTTAAAAGCCATTTTGCCAACCTGGCCCATTATATTCACAATTATAAATGCTTATTAAGCTGGTTATTATTTAGATTACTCTTGGTGCATTAGTTAAAGGGTTAGTTCACCATCATGTCGTTCCAAACCTGTAAGACTTTCGTTCATCTTCACAACACAAATGAAGACCTTTTTGATGAAATCTGAGAGCTTTCTGTCCCTCCATTGACAGCTACGCAACTACCACTTTCAAGCCCCAGAAAGGTAGTAAAGACATCATTAAAGTAATCCATGTGACTCCAGTGGATTAACCTCAATTTTATGAAGTGATACGAGTCTTTGTTTGCGCAAAAACACATAATTTACCCCTTCATTTACGAAATATTAATCTCCAATGCTCGTTCACTGTTCGAAACTTTTGCACAAACAAAGTGCTTGATTCGCTTCATAAAAGATTAGACCACCATGAGTCACATGGATTACTTTAATGATGTCTTTACTACCTTTATGTGGCTTGAAAGTGGTAGTTGTGTTTTTTCATTTTTGATAGTGATAGTGGTAGTTGTATATTTTCATTTTTGGGTGAGCTAACCTTTTCAATTTATTAATGTTTTTTTATATCAAGTTTTTTTTTTTTTTTTTCGTTTTAAGTTAATAAGCAAAAATGCAAAGAAAGCACTTCTGCAGTTTTGATTTTCCAAAATTGTCAATTTTCCTTTTGTATGAGAAGCAATTTTGGCACTGTGTTGATCCCCACTGGATCCTCCAACAAAACCACACTTTACATTGTTAAATAATAATGACAGAAACTCTTTCTGCCTTTGTAGCGTACTCTGATGGCGTGGATGGTAGACCTGGCGGTCGGGTCTTCGTGGACGGCGAGGGGTGGTGGTGTGTCTACGCCTCTGTTTCTCCTGGGCCTGTTTTACCTCTCTGTCATAATCATCCCTGTAGAAAGATAAAAAAATATATATATCACATATTTCAATTTTAATGAAGGGTATGAAGGCACTGCCCAGAAGATCAGCAGCCTTAAAGCTCATTCGAATGGAAAATTTCGTACAGAATTCTAACAGAAGAAAACTAGAAATTTCATCTACTTTCCAATATGACTATTATTATTATTCCTTTAAGTAAAATGCCCTGTATTGGCAATTGCGAGTTTATATCTCACAATTCTGACATTATTTCTCACAATTCTGAGTATTTAACTTGCAATTCTGACCTTTTTTTCGGAATTGTGAGATATAAACTCGCAGTTATGGGTAATTGCGACTTTTTACCTCACAATTCTGACTTTTTTTTTGCAACTGCAAAGTTCCTTGCAATTCTGACTTCTGAGTTTATACTTTATTTCTCATAATAATGAGGTATAAACTTGGAATTGCAAGAAAAAGTTAGAATTGTAAGATAAAATAAAAGATGCAATTATCTTATTTTTATTGTTTACCCAGTGACAGAAACAAGCTGCCATACTGTAGGACTGCAAAAGGAATTTAATGGAAATCTTTCAGGATTTTTAAAACTCATACAACTCCCCCTTTAATTTCCAGTAGCAAGACAAGATCTCAATCTAATACACGTGGAGTTATGCTAAAGAATATATAGTATAATCTCCTATGTATTTATTATATTATAAAATCCAGTGGGGCTATAATATATTATACTGTACATAGGTCAGGTTTTTCTCAATTTAATTCCAAGAAGATTCTTATTGAATCCCATTAGGACTGGATTCATATTATGAAAGAACGTCCAACAGAAATAATTTAGATATTCCTTGTCATTTTAAGCTTTCGAACTACATGTTTATAGTTTTCAGATAAGTCAGGCTACTATAACGTACAATGAAAACACAACAACTAGCTACTACAACTGACTGTAATTGTGTGTAAGAGAGAGAGACCTGGCGATCTGATTCCTCCTGATGTGCTTCAGGAACCCGTGGCTCATGTCCAGTCGACCACCGGGCTTGTATTTAACACTCTCCCCCTCTGCATCACACATAACCTCCATGGTTCTGCACTGTTTATTAAATTACTCTCAAAATAAATTCATTTTAGCTTATTAAACATTGCATCTCCGATCACCGGGGGCCGAGAACTGCAGATATAAAAAGAAAACGTTGGCCAATAATAACTACACTCCTAGCTGTCGAGTTTGTTTTTTCCACAGTTTCGCTTGTATATTGCTCTTTTTTAAAATCTAGCAGCGCTTATTTTTGTTTCATTTAGTAAAATCCATCATGCAATAGAAAGTGGCTAGTCGAGAAAGTACAGTACAGGATGTGTCCAGTGTTTGTTATTCGCATCGACCCCGAGTTAATGTGCTCTTGGCCACCCCGTTTTAGAGCGGAAGTGGAAGCGGGATATTTGTAACGCTCGCTGAATGCGTGTGACGAGTGTTCATTCAACAGTGTGTTGACTTGAATTTATGTGTTATTAAACGTAAAATGATCGCAGGCGTGAAACGGGAGAGGGAAGTTGATGAAGACGAAGAAGAAGGTATGTCTGAAGCGTTTATTTGCTTGATGTCGGTTTAAATGTGGAGGCCTCTGTCTGTTTTTAACGTAACGTAACGTTAGCTGCTAAAATACCTTTACTGTTATTCGTTTAATAATAGGCATGCAAAAACATACTAATCAAACGATTTATCTCCAGGAGATCGTATGTTTATGTTCTCACATGTGCAGAGGTGTAATGCACAGGAACACCGATGATAATATCTGTTTAATATCTGCTTTGATGTCATGTATTGTATTTCTGTCTGTCTGAGAGATTTCCATCATAGAGACCTGCATGTTTGGATTTCATCAACCTGGAACTGTAAACAACATGATTTTAATGTTTAATGTTTAATGTTTGTTTACTTTCAGAAGTGCGTGTGAAAGTCGGTCGTGGTCATGTTGAAGATCGCAGAAGCCGCCATTGTCCATATCTGGACACAATCAATAGGTTCATTAATATGACTAACGTTATATATTGTTTATTATTGTAACCCAATGTTGCTCTTCTGCTATACACTCGCTCTTTTGTTTTGTTTTTTAGGAGTGTTTTGGATTTCGACTTCGAGAAGCTTTGCTCAATCTCTCTTTCACACATTAACGTCTATGCCTGTCTGATCTGTGGGAAATATTTCCAAGGTAAGTTCGACAGATAACCTTATTTTTTTTTATTTTTTTTACAATATATGATTTTTCATGTCTGTTGACCAATGGAAGATGATGGAATCTTTTTTCCGCCATGGCAAAGAAAAATACTTAATTGTGACTTTTTAGCTCACAAGTTTGTATTTTTTTCCCCCTTGCAATTGTCTGTTTATAGCCAGCAATTCTGAATATGTTTATTATAATTGCAGGATATAAACTCATTTAGATATTAACTTGTGCAATTGCGAGGAAAAAAAAAAGTCAGAATTGTGAGAAAGTCGCAATTACCTTTAGCTTTAGGCCTAGTTTCACAGACAGGGCTTGGATTAAGCCAGGAATCAGGATTAGGCCTTAGTTCAATTAGTGCATTTAAGTAGCTTTTAAAAAAGTGCCTAAAAAAACATTACTGGTGTTTGTTTAAAGGAACACGCCGACTTTTTGGGACTTTAGCTTATTCACCGTCTCCCCCAGAGTTAGATAAGTCCACACATACCCTTCTCATCTCCGTGCGTGCGTAACTCTGTCTGACGCACCCACCGCTAGCCTAGCTTAGCACAAAGACTGGAGGTAAATGGCTCCAGCTAGCATACTGCTCCCAATAAGCGACAAAATAACGCCAACATTTTCCTATTTACATGTTGTGATTTGTATAGTCACAGCGTGTGCAAATAACAAGGTCACATGAGACACAGCCATCTTTAACCGTATACCGTACATACTGGGAACTATATTCTCAGAAGGCGAAGCACTGCTACTTCTGCGAACTCTCTGCTCCTCACCACGGGGCTTCTCAGGCGCTGCGAGCAAATCACTCCGCCCAAGTAGCAGTGCTTCGCCGAATATAGTTCCCAGTATGTATACGGTTAGAAGATGGCTGTGTCTTATGTGAGAAGGGTATGTATGGACTTATCTAACTTTGGGGGAGACGTGAATAAGCTAAAGTCCCAAAAAGTCGCCATGTTCCTTTAAGACAAAACAATGGCACTGACATTTTAAGATACGTCAGTGCAAGTTGCTTTCAGTTAAAACAGCTCAAACATGCAGTTTAGTCTGGGACTAGCTTAAGCCTTGTTTGTGAAACTGGGGCATTATAGTTTTATTCTGTGGCCGAAACAAGCTTCCATCCATCTATGGTCAACGGATAAAAAAAGAAATAATTAAGTGCGAAAACAAGCTTTCATACAATGAGGACATCTGTTTCTCTAAATGGAAGTACTTGCATGAGCTAAATAATCAAAGTGACTATGTGATCTGTGTAAATTTGAAGAACACTGTTCAGGCTAATGTTTTGGCTTATTTTGTTCCCGTCAGGTCGAGGTCAGAAGTCCCATGCATACATCCACAGCGTTCAGTTCACACACCACGTTTTCCTGAATCTCCACACGTTAAAGTTCTACTGCCTGCCAGACAATTATGAGATCATTGACTCCTCATTAGAGGACATTACAGTGAGATACGGGTTTCCTTTAATCTGTTTATGGACAATATAATATTGAGATTTTATTCTACCAATTTTTTGAAAAGTGTAATTACAGTAAAATAAAAGGTTTGTCTCAAATCATTCTCAAGTTAGTCTTGCACTGATTGTTCTAAATCTCTGATTCATTTCTTTATTTCAGTATGTGCTGAAACCCACATTCACCAAGCCGCACATCTCTGGTTTGGATAAGCAGGGAAAGCTGTACAGAGCCTACGATGGCACCACATATTTGCCAGGAATTGTGGGTCTCAATAATATCAAGGCCAATGATTATGCTAATGTGGTTTTGCAGGTAAAATATGCATCATATTGAGTTTATAAGTTTGTCAAAACTGTCTGTAATCCAAATGGATGGACATTTTATATGCAATTCAAATACATAAATCTTAAAGGAACACTCCACCGTTTTTTGAAATGGGGCTTATTCACCTTCTTTCCTACATTTAGATAGGTGGGCAAATGCATTTTTGTCTCAGTGCATGCATTGTTTTAGTTTGACTGGGTCAGATTAACACTAGGCGATTTCCTAGGCAGATATTTACTTGGGACTATATTAGGGGGAAGCACAGGCGAAGCACTGCTACTTGGGCGCAGAGATATCATGCCCATGTAGCAGTGCTTCGCCTGTGCTTCCCCCTAATATAGTCCTTAATATATAAGTCAATATCTGCCTAGGAAATCGCCTAGTGTTAATCTGCATCACTATTTGTACTTGTTGTGAATACGCAGGCCACAAGAAGTAATTAGGTGTTTTTTTTGTTTTTTTTATATCACTTTTACTCAGGACATGCTAGCTGGCAACAAAGGATTCCATTCATTAACCTAAGCTAAGCTAGCACCGACCCTGTCAAACTAAAACAATGCATGCACTGAGACAAAAATGCATTTGCCCTCCTATCTAAATGTAGGAAAGAAGGTGAATAAGCCCTAATTCAATGGTGGAGTGTTCCTTTAAAGTCTTTGCACACCGAGTCCGAAATTTTTGTCTGTCAACGAATACGAAAAAACGCATACGAAAATTTCAGACTTCAGTGTGTAAGGACCTTTAGGCTTAAATATTTTTTAATGTCACCACTTGTTTTCTCCTAAGGCGCTGTCAAACGTGCCCCCTTTGCGAAACTACTTCCTCGAGGAGGAAAACTATCGTGGAATTCGCCGGCCGCCGGGCGACATCATGTTTCTGTTGGTGCAGCGTTTTGGGGAGCTCATGCGCAAGCTGTGGAACCCGCGCAACTTCAAAGCCCATGTTTCGCCGCATGAAATGTTGCAGGCTGTGGTGTTATGCAGTAAAAAGAACTTTCAGATCACTAAGCAAGGTATATCACGACACACACTTGTGAATACTAATGCACTGCATCAGGGCTGGACTTTAACTTTTTTGCTCACCAGCCACTGTGGCGAGTGGTTTTCTAAAGTTACAAGCCACTTAGCATTTTCACTGGCCACAATTTTGACATTGATACCATGGGGAAAAACTGCCATATAGATATTTTTAATATTATGTCATAATTTGGTAGCCGGTATATTAGGCTGCTGTCACTTTAAGACCTGACGCATGGATCCATTATCACAAAATCTGCCGGAATGAGTAAAATTATGCGCAATATGCACAATCCCACGGCGAAATTCAAACCCTATGACACCAACAATATTCATCCAGAGCAAATGAAACAAGTGAGTGAGGAGAGGCGGGTTTGTGTGTCACTCGCTGTCGGAGAGATGAGAGAGCGAGAATGCACAGCTATAACTGTGTATTATGCAGAAGAGTTTCAGATATTTCAGTATCGTTATGTATCGAAAAAACAATATTTTTGACAACACTACATTAATTGCACTTAGTTTATTATTTCAGATGCCTTTTTAAAAGACTTGAAAATTTAAAAATGTAAAGTAAATAAAATTCAGCCTGAAATTCACCCACATTTGGTGGGTTGGCGGGTTAATAACAAGCCCTGTACTGCATACTGTGCTGTATATACAGTGCACTGGGTTAATGTTTTTCTTAAACTGCAATCTTAGGTTCTAGGTTGCATGTTTAATTCAGAAAGTAGTGTAGCATTGGGAAGAAGTCTTCCGTGGAGCTCGCAAGAGTGCAGGCTTGGCAAAAGTGCGCATCAAGGGTGTATCGACCGCAAATAGTGCTCGCAAGCACCCTTCTGACACCTAAAATGGCAAATGGGACACCCTACGTTCTCGTGGACTTAACGGACACGTGCACGCAGCAGCCGTTGTAAGTCCACAAGACCGAAAGTGCATTTGAAGTGTGCCATTTGGGACAGGACCTAAGTCCCTTAAAGTCTGTTCACTCGGCGGACATATTTGCAACACCTCCGGCATCCAGGTAATTCAGGCATCCAAGACCAAGTCCCACATGAATGGGGGAATCCTGAACTCTCAAAAACTCCTTGCCACACTCAGAATAAAATAACATATTTTAAATCAGCAACCAAATCTGACATGAACTATCCCGTAAATGTTGTTTCTTATGCTCATATAGCTTTAGAAATGCTTATTTTTGAGGCTAGATGCGCATGTGCAGTCCTAAGTCTCAAAACAATGACTGTTTCTATAGCAGCCAGAGCTTCTAATGGCAGAGCTGCAGTGATGCGATGACTTTATCAATCAGCGATTGGATCTTTTATTTAGAAGGCGGGATTTATTACACCAGATTGCGCTTTGCACTTTCTCCCATTTATATACAAGTAATATGAGTGTGCCGTCTTTGTATGTGTAAAGTTAGTGTGGTAGAATGCTCAAACAGTAGTCTGTCATCACTTTTTAAACCGGTGTTGTGCTCTTTATCCTCCAGGGGACGCTGTTGACTTTCTCTCCTGGTTCCTGAATGCATTGCATGGTGCTCTTGGTGGGACAAAGAAGAAATCATGTGAGTTTTGTTTTGTGTGTTTCTGATTGACTTTATAAGAATGTGTTTGTGCTAGTTTTTCTTCTCAGTTGTAATCTTCATAAGTACAGGTGAAATAGTTTTTCTCTTCTGTCTACAGCCATACTCGCCAAGGTGTTTCAGGGGTCCATGCGAATCTTCTCAAAGAAGCTTCCCCATCCAGACTTGGTAGGTTTCTGCTGGACAGTTTCTGATTTGTGCTTGCTAAAACCATTTAAAGGGGTGGTTGATTATGGTTTCAACTTACTTTAGTTAGTGTGTAATGTTGCTGTTTGAGCATAAACAACATCTGCAAAGTTACAACGCTCAAAGTTCAAAGCAAAGGGAGATATTTGCTTTTAAAGAAATCATTTTTTAAGGACTACAACAAACGGCTGGTAGAGACTACACCACATTCCTCCCGGGTTAGTGACATCACCAACCCTAGAATTTACATAAACCCCGCCCCCGGAACACGATTTATAGATTAAGACAAAATATGCTAATAAATGACTAGAAAATATCTACACATAAGCTACATAAATTCATCAACTAACCATTCAGAAATGTCCTGTTGCTTCTACATGTTGTCACTTCTAGAGTCTCTCCATCATTGTCTGAATCCGGTTTGAACATAAAAGGCTAAAAGTTTTTGAAATAATCAGTGCATGTGTGTGTGAGGTAAAAGGACACAAGCTGTTGAAGCTCCGCCCCCTGTGCCGGGAGCAGCAGCTCATTTGCATTTAAAGGAACAGACACAAAACTGCGCGTTTTTGCGTTTATATAGCATTTTAACATGCTATATAAAAATATCTGAGGGGTATTTTGAGCTAAAACTTCACATACACACTCTGGGGACATCAGAGACTTATTTTACATCTTGTGAAAAGGGCATTATACCACCCCTTTAAACAGTTTAGAAGGCATTTCTATATTATTTATTTATACATGAGATGGGATTGTTGTGAACATTGAACAATAACGCTTGTGCTGGTGTCCCATCCGTCTTTAGAAAGAGGACAGAAAAATGCTGTATTTGCAATGTCAGATTAGATAAATGATTTATTGTCGTCCTTGTTTTCTTAGCCTCCTGAAGAGAAAGAAGCCCTTCTTCTTAAGGAGGAGTACCAGGAGAAGATGTCGGAGTCCACCTTCCTCTACCTGACCCTTGACCTGCCCACCGCACCGCTCTACAAAGATGAGAAGGAGCAGCTCATCATTCCTCAGGTTCCTCTCTTCAACATCCTGGGCAAGTTCAATGGAAACACAGAGAAGGTTTGGATTTACTTTCAGATTTTGTATTATTTATTGTTTATAATAATTATGTCATAAAGCCTTTATATATAATGCATATGTATTTTTAATGCATTAATTATGCATTATAATGTATTGTATGGTCTCATGAATTATTGTCCACAGTTATGATAGATTACAAAACATTATAAAATATATCTGTTCATTTTTACACTTTTAGAAAGTATAATGCATTGAAACACGACGAACAACCAATTTCAGATGTAACAAGTAATCTGCAAATATCGCTTTGGTTATAATTATTTATAAAAAAATATATAATACGTTGTTCATCTTTATAATGCATTGTATATAAAGGCTTTAAGTAAAGTGTTACCAAAATCATTTTCCTTAAAGCTGAAATGAATAAAAAATAGAAATGTTGCCTTTTTCCCCCCATTTTTCGATTAAGTTGAAGTGCTAGAATTACAAAAACTGAAAAATAAATAAAAAACTAAATAGAAATATTAAAAAAAACTAATACAAATGATAAAAAGCACATAAATTACTAAAAATCAAACTAAAAATCAAAACATTAATAAATACTATAATAATTAATGCTAAAATAACACTAGAAGAGCCTTTTGGCTATTTTTCAAAATGTTTTTAATGATATTTTCATGGGAAAACAACCAATAGACATAAATCACCTAATGCATTTTTTTAATGATAAAATATACATAGCTTTATTTTTTTATTTGGTATTCAGCTTTATTATTATTTTTTGGTTACACTTTAACTAATGTTAACAAATGAGACCTTATTGCAATGCATTATCTAGCATGAACTAACCATGAGTAATTTTGTTACAGTATTTATTAATCCTTTTTAACGTTCAGCTGTTTAATGTTTGTTTATTTTAGTTCAGTGCATTAACTAATGTTAACAAATACAACTTTTGATTTTAATAATGTATTAGTAAATGTTAAAATAAACATGATGAACTAAGATGAATTAATGCTGTAGAATTATTGTTAATTCTTAGTTCATATTAACTGGGGCTGCACAATATATTGAAATTATCGAAATATTGCAAATGTATAAATCGCAATATGAATATCGCAAAGGCTTGCAATAACTGGGGTCGTGAACAAAAGACGAAGAGAAAATCACTCACTGCTCTTGGCTGAATAACTTTTGTAGCTTTAATAAGAATCAGGATATATTTCATTCATACAGTGAAAACTAAGCAGTGTTTATTTTTACATTTGATTATTCAGTTTCTGTTGTTTAATAACTGTAATGTAGGATAACCTGAACCCCTGAACCCTGAGGTTTACACTGATGTTAAAATAACACTTCTTATAGTTATACTACAGTAAAACACTGATGTTCACTGTCAGAAGTTTAGGGACGTTTTCTCGTTACAAAAAGAATGTGAAACACAAGTAGGTTATATCATTTGAAATATATTTTAAAGATAATTTAAGTTTATTTTACACACTTTAAGCATTATCGTATCGAATATCGCAGTATTTAATGAGTTATCGCATTTTTCTTCAATATTGTTACGTTCCCAATTAATTTTCTAGGGGCAAAAGGGAAAGTAACTTTAAAGCAAAAATTAACAGCGACAAAGAGAAGTTAACCTATCTGAGTCCCAGCACACAATACACAAAGTAAGATTTCCAATACATTTATTTACAATAAGTGATAAATACAGTGCAAAAAGAATCCTAAACAAACAGCTCCAAAAGAAAAAGAAATGAAGCGTGTTCTTCAGGTGCGGGTAAAGCCAAAACAACAAACAAAAGATCACTACCTGGTAGAAGGAAAATCTAATTAACCTACAACAATAAACACAAATAAACAACAGAACTCTTACCTTACTTCCTAGCTTTCAAATAAACAGGAGAAAATGGGAATAAAAGAAAATGGCACCCGTCTCCCTACTGCTCCAATACTCAATAGCAGACAAACAACTCAAAGCTGTACACTACAGCCACAACACATTTAAGTTTGAGCTTGTTTTTAAGCTTAACACACCAACAAGAGCAACACTCTGGGACTGGCAACATCAACAGTCTCAAGCTCTTGGGAGAAGAAATCTCTCCATCTCTCTCTCTCCAGCTCTGCTTAAATACTGGATCCTCTTGCCACTGATGAGGAGCAGCTGGTAGGTCCCATCACCTAAATAAGGACAGGGAGGAGCACAGGAAATTGGAAAGAACATACAATAAAAACTACAACTCCCAGCAGGCCATTGGGTCCACTGGCAGCACACACATAGGACATCAATAAATGACACTTACACATTATTGTAAAACACAAATACATACGTCCTGGGACGTAACAATATCGTGCAGCCCTAATGTTAACTAAAGTAGTTAACTAATGAAACCTTATTGTAAAATGTATTTTTTTTATTATTATGCTTTTTTATAATTTATATCTTTATCCACAAATGTTCAAGCACTAGTCCTGCAATATGTTTATGGGACTGTTAATATGATGTTTTTTGTGAAGAAAATGCCTGATATTGGATATGCTACTTAGTTTACGGCCAATTATATACAATGAACTTTTGACGTTTTTGTCACAGGAGTACAAGACCTACAAAGAGAACTTTCTGAAGAAGTTCCAGCTCACCAAACTTCCCCCATACCTCATCTTCTGCATCAAACGATTCACAAAGAACAACTTCTTCATTGAAAAGAACCCAACCATCGTCAACTTCCCCATCACGTATGTGGCAGCCGCCAGCTCCGGATATATTTAGATTACACTCTTTTAGACTTGTCTATATTCTCTGTAAATGTATTTTGAAATGTTCTTGTGAAAACACTCATGCACAACAGGAACGTTGATCTGCGCGAGTACCTCACAGAAGAGGCGCAGGCTACTGAGAAGTTCACGACCTATGACCTGGTGGCCAATGTTGTTCATGATGGAAAACCCACTGAGGGTTCCTATAGAATTCATGTTCTGCATCATGTGAGTGTGTCACCAACACTTTACTCCATTCGAAACAATAGCAGCTTTGTTATTGGGATGTTTTGTGTAATATGTCTGCTTTGTAATGTTTGACAGGGCACAGGGAAGTGGTACGAGCTTCAGGACCTGCAGGTGATTGACATCCTTCCACAGATGATCACACTCTCTGAGGCGTACATACAGGTTTGCTACTTATTACTTTCTTTTGTCATTCGCAAGTTGATGGAGATAAAAACATGGCTGAGCGTGAGGTTTTATCAAGTGGATATTACATGAAAACTGGGTTACACTTCATTTAAATAGTCTTTTTCACTTTAAGGCCCCGATATACTTCAAGCGAAATTGAAAAAAACGAACTAGTGAACAGGGTAGGGTTGCACCAGCCGTTCGTAAGTTCTCTCTTAAATTGGAACGTAAAGTCCACACTAGAGGCTTAGTAACTACTAGCTAGTTTGTAACTAACTCTGTACTTTATTCGGTTGCACCATTTGTTTGTAAGGCAGAACGCAGCTAGTAGGTCGTAAACTCTCCAGAAAGTAATGTGTTGTCGCATAATATGACGTTTACCCTCAATGATCCAATAGCAGCCTTCAAATACGTGAGGAGAAGGTGTTTAAATGCTGGGAATTTCAGTTGATCCTTCATTCTAACTTTTGCCTCACTTAATTCCATTAAACTCCATTAAATAGGACCCTTAATCATGAATAACATAAGTGATTTTATATGTAAATAACATTCAGAAACTGTTAAGAATTGTTATGAAATAATAAGGATAAATAAGTAATGATACAAAAAAAAAAAAAACATAAGAAATAACATTTATTGATTATGAATGATTTTATTTGACATGCACAACATGGACCAATGGGACAGATGCACACACTGCAGGATATGGTGACCAGATGAGATTGGCTGAAATTTGGGGTGGGGTGGGGGTGGTTTTGGGGTAGGCCTACTATGATATTAGACTACATAGCCTATAATAAAAGATAATG
The DNA here is from genome assembly GCA_022828995.1 of Vimba vimba. Classification (NCBI taxonomy): domain Eukaryota; kingdom Metazoa; phylum Chordata; class Actinopteri; order Cypriniformes; family Leuciscidae; genus Vimba; species Vimba vimba. Next base: position 46,459,786 of record CM040820.1, on the reverse strand, counting down.
AATTTCAAACCTGAACCAAACACATTTTTATTCAAAGATCAACAGTCTGTCATTAGTCTTTAGCCTGCCACAAAAAACAACAACATTAAAATCATGAACTCAAATGTCATTGTGGAAAATCAGACCTTTCAGGCTATAGCCTAACGCAAATAAGCCTTATGCCAAAATTATTATTACGACTAAATTGTCGGTCATTAAATAAGAAAACGAAATAATTGTGTAGATGATTTGCTTTGTGTAACTCGACATCAGACATTAGGCTGAAGTTTTTTTGCACACAGTGCCGCGACCAATCAATCACTCTTTATTAGGGAAGTATGGTTTGGATTAGGAGAATAAGTTGACATGTACTTGCAAAGTTACTTATAGTCATTATAATGTCTGTTGGGGAACATCACAATAAATAAAGAGTTAGCAGATATTAAGCAGACAGTCTACTAATACTCTAATGAGAGTTAGCTGATATGTAGTTGGAAAGTTACTTATAGTTAGTAAAATGTCTAAAGTGGACTATCGAATTGAAGTGCTACACAAAAAAGTTGTTTTGTTGACAGATTTTTTTGGTTTGCTTTTGATTTTCAGTGTTCAATAAGACCCATGATTCACAGTTCACATTCACTTTCCTGTTATAGCAACAAAATAGATGAAAAATGGACTCTTGGTTATTGTCAGCAGAAGTGACTCTGACATTGTGTTGACTCTGACATCCTTGTCAAAAGGGGCTTTCGAACCTTCACATGGTTCCTAGAACAATGGCGGATGTACCTGTATTTTGCCGTGTTCACACCGCAGGAACTGGGGACGATTTAAGTTCTAGGAACGTTCTTCCCCTTTGGGGAAACTAAATTATTTTCAGAGTAGGGTCTAACCCAGCACAATAGGAACTACCAGTGACGTTAGTGTGCGCTGATTGGCCGAACGCATGCAAAACAACAGCACCTGACATTTTTAAAAACAGTGTACACACAGATTATATAGCCTATACATTCAGTCAGGCTCTGGCGTTCTCTGCGCCATCAAAATAAGTCACATTATTAGTTCTCGGGGATAAAGGTTGAAGACCCAACTTTATGCATGTTTTGTAAGATTCCCCTCTCTGTTAAACATATTTTTATTAGATTGTCCTGGACTTAATACACGTCGATTGCTCTTTTATGAAGTTCCCTCACTTAAAGGAGAAGTTCACTTTTAAAATGAAAATTCTGTCATCATATACTCACCCTCATGTTGTTTCAAACCTGTATGAATTTCTTTCTTCTGCTGAACAGAAGATATTTAGAAGAATGTCAGTAACCAGACAGTTTTTGGGTCCCATTTACTTCCATAGTAGGAAAACAATATACTATGGAAGTCAATGGGACCCAAAAACTGTCTGGTTACTGACATTCTTCTAAATATCTTCTGTTCAGCAGAAGAAAGAAATTCATACAGGTTTGAAACAACATGAGGGTGATTATATGATGACAGAATTTTCATTTTAAAAGTGAACTTCTCCTTTAAGGACTTATTTAGTAAGATTATGCCTGAAAAGGTTTTGGATTTTTTAAAATCATATGTTAATTTAAAAAATCTTGTATAATATGACTTTCTGTTGTTGTTTTTTTGGTTTTTATTGTATTTATATGATATTTGCATTTTTGTAATATAATTTTTGCTATGAAAATAGCTTTGAATCATGGCAATATAACTAAATAAAACAATCTGAATCTGAAAGTTCTCGGGGAACCACCTTGACGACTAGTTCCTAAAACTGAGTTCCTAGAACTGTGAAAGCCCCTAATGAAGAACGCACAGTTTCTCTTTTCAAATATGTTTGAGGAAGTGCTCAAGTACTTTTGTGGATTTGGATTATTATTATTATTATTAAATCATATATATTAGCATTAAATAAGATAATTGATACTGTGGTCGTTGCAATCAAAAATGTTAAATATATATGTGTCTTGCAGATCTCTATTCTGAATCATTGTAAATGTTTTTGAGACTTCACCACACAACCTTATTTCACATATTTCTTCTTTTGCAGATTTGGAAGAGACAAGATAAAGAGGATGGAGCAGACAGCCATAAAGGGGCGTAGGATGCCCAAAAAATGCAGCATACGCGAGTTGTAAATGAAGTGTTCCTGAATGCAGCACTGGAACCCTGGCTTCAAGAATGACGAGTGACAGTGACAATGAGAGACATTCACCTTAAAGGGATAGTTCACTCAAAAATCCAAATTCTCTCATTTACTCACATTCATGCCATTCGACGTGTAAACACACATATTTAGGAAAATAATCCATCACTGTCAGTCATATAATGCCATTGAATGGCTGAAGCTTGATCATGACAGTGACCCTTACGACCCCAGTGGATGAATCGATGTCTTCTGAAGCCAGACGATGGGTGTATGAGTAAAACACTAATAGATTTTACTTTAATTATAAATCAATGCTTCCAGTCTACTGTCGTACAAGCGTTCTTGAGGGGGACAAAACAGCATTGATTTATAATTAAAAAAGTTAAATCTATTAGTATTTTTCTTACACACACCTACCGTTTGGCTTCAGAAGACATAGATTCATCCACTGGATTTGTATGGATGACTGTCACGAACGCTGTGTGGTTTTTCAAGCGTCAAACAAGCTTCAGCCAATCAATGGGCTTATATAGACTAACAGAGATGGACTTTTCCCCCCTAAAAGTCTTCCATTTGTGTGTATCTGAAGAAAGTCATATACATTGAGGATGGGAAGAGGATGAGTGAATGAGTATTTTCATTTTTGAACGAATTATCCCTTTAAATCCTGAGGTTTCATTTCATATAATGATGCTAAGAAATCTGTAAGGTGAACGTAACGCATTTCTGTTCCTATGGTTATTTTTTTATTTTTTTAATGATTTCAGTTTTATTGTGACTGTTCCTTTGCCTATACAGTTTGGCAGTTTGTAGTATGAGACCTTTTATTAAAGTTTTCAAGACTATAGACTGCATCTCATTCGGCTCTTTAGAAAACAAGTATTGTGAATAAGCAGCTAAACCAAAACCCTCACAATTGAGATTTCTTTTGTTTTAAGAGTTCAATCAATGCTTATGTGTTTGTTGATGAAATTAATAATAGGATACGTAGTGAAATTAATAATAGGATACGTAGTGTTCTTATACAGCATTACCACAAACAACAAGACAAATCCAAAGGCAGTTTGTTTTTTGACAGATTTTTTGTGAAGATAATTGTAAAAGGCCTTATTTTGAATTGTCACTGTTAAAAGTTCATTATTTCAAATTGCCTAAAGTTTTTTTTAAAGCAATTTTCCCTGAATGAACTGCTTACAATGCCTTGAAATACAAATGAGTTTATTTCTTGCATCTTCTCAACACAAAAATGAGGATGCAAAGGCTTCATATAATGTTACACACAATGCATGCTATAAGATTTCCTGTAGGCTAAGTTCACTAGTTTGTTATTACATATCTACTCAGTGTGGTTTGGATTATGGAACTACAGACACAACACATAAATGATTGGCAGTAATTAAGAAAGGTTATATTAAAAACTGTTCAGTAAATAAAGGTAATTTCTCAAATTTCCCTTGATTTTGTGTCTAAAGGAAGTGAATACAAAAAGCTTGGTCAAGTGAACAGTCTTATTCGATTGATCACTTTCACTTGTGTCCTCTGCAAAGGTAATCTTCCTGTTGACAAAACACACAAAAAAGAGTTACTTAATGTCAGAATCTCCAATCCGTTCAACATCCCCAAAGATATTGGAAAAGTTGAGCAGTTCTTACCTGACACTTGCTGATGAATGGTTGTTTCCCATCGCTCTTCAGGAGCCTGTGGCCATGAAGCTTCACAAACCCTTCACACTAGAACAAGGAGAAACGATACAGTCAGTCTACTGCTTTTTCTGAAACACGTGTCGTCACTGTACATCACCGTCAGACAGTCTTTGAGTGTGTACGTCACTATTTTACACAGATTTTGTCCAAGGATTGTTATGATGTATTGTGCGTGATCATTACTTGAGGAATAGCATTAGGGTGGAGGTGGCAGATCTTCTGGAGCAGGTCAGAGGTCTGGATCTCGGTTGCGTTGTGACCCAGATGAAACCGGGAGAGGGCCGCCAGTATCTTACAGGAATCGCAGTCTGTGGACACTGGAGAGGATGTGCATAATTCATATAAAGCATGATCACAGTCATTCACAAACATAAATGATTCTTCAATCAGTTCTGGTCTGAGAAACTGAAGTCAGTGGTTCTCAAACCTTCCATGGCAAGAACCATGTCAGAATATCTGAACATTAAGTACCACCTAGTCACAAAAAAAACTGATTAATCAGCTTAGGTCACGCTACTATTCGATGTGATGAGTGATCAACCCGTTCTTGAGAAACAACTATTTTATGAGGTGTTGGTTTTGATTTGTATGATGTGATTCATATTCAGATTGTTATGAAAAAGTACAAATGGGATCTAATTTAATGAGCCACTGCAACAACGTATTTGCGAGTGATTTGCCTCAAAAACAAAGGTCCACTAGCTAGTGTATATATATACAGTATTTATTAGACCTCCACCCAGCGTAAGGTTTGAGCCACAGCTGCCCTAAACTAACAGTATTGGTTATAACCAAAATCTTTTTTTATGTTTCTGTAATGGTTAATCCATCAGTATGTGTGAGCTTGTTCGTCACAGTTGGCCAAGTCAAAGTCCGGACTTGAATCCCATTGAACAAATTTGGGATTTGGTGGATTCAAAGATAGATCACACCAAAGTTTAATCAAAAGCAAATCTTTGGGAACAACCAGAAACTATTTGGAAATCAATAACAACATAGACTGTGGAAAAGTACAGTACATAAAAACAAAGCCAGCAAGAATGCAAGCTGTTATCAAGGCCAAACGCCATACAAAATATTAAGGGTAACACTTTATTTTACAGTGTCCTTGTTACATATGTTACATGTACTTACCATAGTAATAACAGTAAATTATGCATAATTACATGCAAATAGCCCTCAACCAAATCCTAATCCTACCCTAACCCTATGTATATACATGTAGTTGCTTAATATTACTCCGTACTTAAATATATAATTACACTGTAACAATGACACCTTAAAATAAAGTGTAACTATATTAAGTTATTTGGTTATTATATGTCAGTAAAGACTATTAAGTTGTTTCAGTTTGTTATATGCCTAATAAATGACAATCAAATGTTTAGTTTTAAACAAGTTTTTGACAGATTGCTAAAATATTTGTGAACACATTGCCACAGTTTGAAAGCTACGAGTCTAAGTGATAAGACTGATGAACCCGATCTCATGAGATTATTTTACGAAGTGGTGATTCCTATTAATTTGCACAATGTGATTTGTATTTGGTTCATAGGCAGATTAAATGAAATCAGAAATTCATGTGAAATCGTCACCACAAGAGCGCATGTGCTCAAAAACAAAGGTCCACTAGGTAGTGAACAAAATTTTAAAAGGGGAATATATATGTAAAATTAAGATTGGGTTATATTTTTTAAACTTTCAGTCTCTTACTGATTTCCACAGAAACTATTCTATGTGAAAAGACTGTGGTCACTGATCAACCCAATCTCATGACACCAATTCTCCAAAACGTAAAGCAGTTTCCCATGAGTTTGTGGCTCTGATGGCACTCACTACTCACATGTCATGGGAGTCTCCGGGAAGAGACACAGACCCAGAGCTGCGCAGATGGTGTGTGGAGGGAGAGAGGACAACAGGAGATCGATCAGCTTCTTTCCATACGTTTCTATGAAGTTGTCACACTTTTCCTTATAATGCTCAGGCAAATGATCACAGATCTTCTCCAGAAGGTTCTCTATAATCTCCTAAAACAAGACGGAACAAATGGAAAAATAACCCAGGAGCGTTTAATACTCAGGTGCTAATTCAAATATGAACATATTTACTAGTAAAAAAAAATTCTTACTGCAGTTCTCTTTTCTGGCAACATGCTCTCAAGTGTCTTTATGAAGAACAGACAGAAGGTGCAGAGGGGATTGTCATGAACCTAAGAAACAAAGCAGAACGTGAGCTTTATTTAATATGTGTTTATGGTTAGAACTACTCAGACTAGTTGCATGGTCTCAAACCTTTTCTTTTCAAATTTAAAGATACTTGAATGTATCACGGATTTTGTCTCCCAATAAAACCAAAACAGTGCATAGCACTTTTCAGCTTTGCAGAAATTCATAATGTTAAAGTTTATAATACCTTAATGCCTTATAGTCCACATTGAGCAGATTAGAGCTGGGCGATAGGATAGTTTACAGTTAGTGATGATATAAATGATTAACCAGATGAGATTTGCTATATAGTAAATATCAGTGTTGGGAAAGTTACTTTTAAAAGTAATGTGTAACAATATTGTGTTACAAGTAAAAGTAACAGTTACTTTTTGTGAAAATTAATGCATTTTTATGCTTTTTACATTACTTTTCCTCACCTGGTTGAGGCTGGCTCTCCTTCAGGCCTTACAGGTGTTTTTTTTGTGTGTGCATGTTTTTAATGCAGTAATGCATTCAGCAACATACTAAAATACATCTTTATTGTCTTTTAAAAACACGTTTAGAATATTATTACTGTATATCCTAAGCACTTATTCACAAAAATGTCTCAGAATGGCCCTCAGAATATTTTTGCTGTATGAATATCTGAATATCTCTCTCTCTATATATATGTATATATATATATATATATATATAGAGAGAGAGAGAGAGTATATATGAAAGAACAGAGCCTCTGCTTAAAACAAAACGTGCTTTTTTCTTCTAGTTTAATGCATTTATTTTTTATCAAGACTTAAATGTGGGTAAGTTTAATAAAGAAGCAACATTTTGAACAAAAAGCTGAGAAAATCAGTTTTAGACTACTAGTGTAATAGCGGCCACTACCATATAACAGTGAAAACATGGATTTCATGAAATATCTGTCAATGGCGGGGAAAGAGTTAAGAAAAATGTTTAAGCAAATTAATTAAACTGAAAAGTAATGTGCATTACTTTGTAAAAACAGTAACTCAAATATTAATGTGTACATTTCTAAAGTAATGCGTTTTTTACTTGTTTTTTTAAGAACTTTACTAGTTACATCAAAAAAGATACATCTGAATATGTAATGCATGTGACTCCCAAATATTGCTTTATGTGGGTGTACTAAATGTATGTGGGTAAAGTTGGATATTTAAGTTAGTCGTTTGTTTTGTGGTGATATTGAGGATTGTAAAATTTTGCTGCAGTGACAAATTTCAGCTAAAATTATGATAAGATGATATTCACTGTTATATTTATAATATCATAGACTAAGATTTTAGTCATCTCGTCCACTCCTGAGAAGTTTCATCAAAGTTAAATGAAAGTCATGCCATAATAATTGTTATTTTTAGTCCCCAAGTGTGCAAGGATTAAAAACTCCCATTTGATGAGAGATAGAGAGAAGAAAAAACCTTTGGAGAGTTTGTGTTCCCCGCTTAAATCAATCTAGACTAAAGCCAGACTCTTTTTTACAGTCTTCATTGGAAAGCAATGATTCAGATGGTCTGAGTGATGAGTTTTTCAAGTCTAAAACTGTGTAAACTTTGACCCGTCTGACACGTACCTCTTGACTAGTTCCTCTTGAGGGTTTTGCATAGAGTAAACCATGTTCATTCAGGCCAACCATGATCTCTGACGGCGCTTGTCTCTCAGACTGGACGCCACACAGTCCCAACATTGAGCATATGTCACCATTTTGATTCTGCGACAAGGGTTAAAAACATCTGGTTTTCAGTGCTAGGGTATTATTGATGTAATGAAGATATTGCTCATGTTTATATATTTTAAGTATTTAGATTTTAGAAAGAATTAAGTCAGATAAAGTCAAATTGGGATGAACTCACTGCAAATGCACTGAAATATTTGATGACCAAATGCACATATGTCCTCGCTCCATCCATACACAACGGGATGACGGGGTGTTCAGAACAAAACTTGTCCAAAGCGTTTTCAATAAGATGCTGTGAAGAGGGAACAATTTAAGATCAATATATAACCAACTCCAAATCATTCATAACAATGAGTTAAAAAAAAAAAACATGTAATTTAGTTGAAGCTTCTATTCAAAAGCAACTTATTACAGAAACAGAAACTACATCACTCGGCTGGCATAAGAAAGACTGAAAATAATGCAGCTGGAAATTTCACTTCTCTACAAGTACGACGGCTGTGGCGTAAGCAGATTGTGTGTAAACATGAAGGAGATCATATCAACTGGTGTGAATTATTGCCATGAGATTGTGTTGAACAGAAGGACATTACCAGGTCTGGCATAAAGAAAACAAGCATTCAAACAATGGATTAAAATGACCGTTTTAAACATTGATTTACAGAAAATGTTCTGTTAAATGTTTCAGTATTAGTGTAAACATCACACACACAATATCACCTGAGTGTCTTGATTGGAGAGCATTTCCGTCAACAACTGTACGATCTTGTTGCAATCGCTGCACATGTTGTTCATCTACAGGAGGATGACAGTGGAATAAGGTTATATTCTGTGAACTGATTTGATGTAATATGCATAAAACCTTTAAACACATTTCAATTTGGTGCATTTCAGTGCTTTGTTTATTAGTCTGCATGGTAAAATACGAGAAAGATTAGTGCATACCATGTGTTACAGTTTCTAACACAAAACCACAAACTCTCACAACCTCTTTTCTAGCGTTGTACGGGTCAAAGAACGAATCTATCTTTAATGGAAAGAAGGAAGTGTAAAAATTACCATATTCTCAAATCTTGTTTTAAGGATCACAGTCAGATTTTATATATTGATACGATCTTTTATTAATTTCCTGTAACCTTATACAGATTAGTATAAGACAGTGACAAATGAGAATCAGTCTACTAATGGTCCAAATGGAGCAGAACCTGACCAAGAATTACAGAATACCTGACATTTGCCTTCTTAAAAACAAACAAACAAACAAACAAACAAACAAACAAGCCCAGCCCTGGTGAGAAAAGTTACGCAATATTGTAACATTACTTTCAATAAAAAGTACCTAAGTAACACAATATTGTAACATTACTTTCAATAAAAAGTGACTAATGCAATATTATTGAAAGCCTTTATTGTTATTGTATTTGCATACAATGAAATTAGGATAACTATTCATAATTGTTCAACTATAACATTACTTTCAATAAAAATGAACTAAGTAACACAATATTGTAACATTACTTTCAATAAAAAACACAATATTGTAACATTATTCTCAGTAAAAAGTAACTAACACAATATTGTAACACATTACTTGTCATAAAACTAAGTAATGCAATATTGTAACATTACTTTCAATAAAAAGTAACTAATGCAATATTATTGAAAGCCTTTATTGTTATTGTATTTGCATACAATGAAATTAGGATAACTATTCATAATTGTTCAACTATAACATTACTTTCAATAAAAAGTAACTGACAGTTTTATGACAAGTAATGTGTTACAATATTGTGTTAGTTACTTTTTATTGAAAGTAATGTTACAATATTGTGTTTTTTATTGAAAGTAATGTTACAATATTAAGTAACGCAATATTGTAACACATTACTTTCAATTAAAAGGAACTAACGCAATATTATTGAAAGCCTTTATTGTCATTGTATTTACACATATACACAGTGGTTAAATTGGAGAATTAAATTAGACCTTTGATAAATCTAGAAAGAAGTTTGTCAATTCAGTTGATCGTGTATACGCCCTAGTCTAGTTCCTGTGCCCTAGTTTCATTTCCAGCCAAATGGAAGAAACTATAAACGAGTAATCTCTACACGTGTAGCTCTGCTGAAGCAGTGTTTGACACGAGAGGAAAATAAATGGTCTTCAGAAGTTAATGCCTGCTATAGTGTGTCTTGAGGCAATACTGAGAATTCAATGAGTTCTTGAATTGTTAAAGGCATAGTTCATCATTTACATTAAATGATAGGCCCCATTGACTTTTCACATTTTTGGGTGAACTATCCCTATAAAAGCATCTGTGATTCCCTTCTGAAGTAGCCTTTAATACAGCCAGTGTAAAGGTTAACTAGGTGTATGCTGGCATGCCAGTAGTTTATGAAGTAAATGAAAATGTAGGCTATAAAGGGATAGATTTCATCTGCATTGCTGCTACTGTAAATGCAAGTGGTCATATTCAAGCACACGTGACTCACCGTGGAAAGGCTGGATGTTCGTGGTTCTGTGGGCTGAAGGTCTACATTTCTTGCCCATCCTACAGAGAAACCAGAGCATGTAAAGCATTCCTTGCTAATATGGAATCATATAAACTACTTGACTAAGAGATAGCCTACCAGGAAATCGACTGCCAGCTTTGGAAAATAAAAGAGCTCATTTTAATTCAACTGTCTATCTTGTTTTAACTTTTAACATAGTAAAATTAAGTAGTTTAATTATTAAATGTAATGGTTATGTTGGAGCAAAATATCACACAGCCATCTTTAGGTAATATTTCAACTCTCTTACCTGAGGACAGGGTAGAAGTAAAGAGAAAGAAAGAGACGAAGGCGAACTGCATGATGTTTTAATCGGAAGCGCTGTTCCATAAACCCGATGCTGTCTGTGTTCATCTGGTTAACCCAAACGTTTTATTGTATTTTGATGAGGAAGTAAAACCACCAGATCGTGACTGTCTGCCTGATTCGCTAAAAGGAGCCTATGAACTGCAATGTAGTGAGAGGCTTTTAATGTAACATGCATTAATGTGTCATGAAATTAAATTGAATTTAAAGCCATTTAAAGACTTTTTTTCCAAAGCTTCAAACGACTCTAAATACTACATTTGGTTACATTTTGTGTGAATGTTTTAGGCTATATGTTGTAAAAAAATAAATAAAAAAAAAGATTATTTATGTCATATCCTTTCAAACACTTACCAAACACACACAAATGGGCTGATGGATAAATAAAATCTAAAACACCCTATTATTATCAAATCCTCCTGAGACACTGAATTATTGATTTATTTATTTAGTATTTTTTCATGTCATTACATTGTTTAGACTAGAGCATAAGAAACAAATGAAAAACAATTGAAAAAATATATTTTATTCATGTTATGTAGTGGAAACCAGGACTCAATAATTGTTTTTAAAAATTGAACATTTTGAAATTACATTTATTTCATTCACCAATATTTTTAGGTTTCAGGATTTTTTTAAACCAAACTTTGTATAAAGATGATTCTCAACAATGTTATGAAAGCTATAATGAAATGAATTGATATACCATTTTACTTTATTGAATATGTGGGTAAAATGGCCATAAATGCGTAGTCCCATTCTATACAATGGATCTATACACTGTATCTAATTTGCATATTAATGTGTTCTTGGGGCAATATGTAATGAAAAAAGAACTGTAATAATGGGAGTAATAATTAGCAACATATTAATAATATTATTTAATATTGCATAGGAATATTGATATATACAGTCATCTTTCCCTATTTATAAACATGATTGAAGTCCTGGTGTCTCTATGAAATGAATGTCTTGTTTTGTAACAGAAAGTCATATTTTGATTAGCAAACCCATAACATTTTCCTGAGATGTTGATTTATGACAAACAATTAGAAAATTTGTCAGATTTAAATGATAATTGTAAAATATCATATTTCCACAAGAGTGCTAAATTTGATCACTAAATTAATTTCAGTCATTTTTAAAGACCAAAGAGAAGTTGTTGTCAGTGTTAAAACTTTGACATATGTGATGTCAGAGAAATTCACTAAAATATAAAGTCTGTAACAGAATACAGAATACAGAATACCTGACGAACCATATTTTAAATATAAATAAATACCAAATTTACTGTAAAATCATATTGCAATGGCCTTAAAATAAGCATTCGTAATTGAATGTTGCCTGTTGCATCCATATAAAAAACAAATGTTGAATAAACGCGGCGCTTCACCTTTGGGTGGGCCGGAATCAAAGGATGTCGCGTGCACATTCGAGCGCGAGACTCTCACGCCTCGCGCATTTAAAGCCTGCACAGTTTCCAGAAGCAGTGAACTTGACAGCTCTGCTCTCCTCTGATGTGCCTCATGGATCACAGGGATTCCTGGACACTACAGGATGACAGGGGTCATCAGGGGCCAGCTGTGCGCTTTAAAAGCGCTGTCCGAAGCCTGGACACCCCGATCACTCGGACCACAGGCGCGCAGAGAAAGAGTCGCAGCTGAAAACTTCATTGATTCGCAATGCCGATCTTATTGTTCGCCACTTTGGTGGTTTCTCTGATACACGTTGACTGCGTCCAGATCGATAGTCAGAGAGGACATCACAGAGCTTTCGCAGGGTCATACTCTGACTACAGTCTCCAGATGTACCCGAGGTACCCGCTGTACATGATGCAGTTATACAGAGACTTCAGCGGGAGCACGAGCCCTTCTCCAGCCAGTGTCCACAACACCACTGTCCAGCAGGCTGACTTCATCCTCAGCTTGATCGCTCAAGGTAAAACATGCACTTGCTTTAACCTTCTTTACTTATTTTGAATGCAAAATTAAATCAAATCAGTTGCACTTTTTTCTTCTTCTTTTGGTAACACTATTTTACAGTGTCCTTGTTACATATATGTTACATGCTTACCATTGTAACAACAGTAAATTATGCATAATTACATGCAACTAACCCTCAACCAAACCCTAATCTACCCTAACTCTATAGTAAGTACATATAGTTGCTTAATATTACTCAGTACTTAAATATATAATTATACTGTAACAATGACACCTTAAAATAAAGTGTAACTGGAGTGGGGTTTGGTTTAAGGTTAGTTGCATGTACTTATGCATAATTTATAGTTATTACTACAGTAATTACATGTGTAACAAGGACACCAAAATAAAGTGTTACCACCAACCAAAATGGTACCACAATCCATGTGGCATGTGTAATGGTTGGACCATATACTCTTGGAAATAGGCTATACCTTAAAGTGCCATGCTAATGGTACATGACATGACTAATCATTCTCCATCAGGACCATAGTTTATATCAAAGTAGGTTGCACTTTATTTTATAGTATGTGCATTTGTAAGTGTAGGCCTATGCGCCTTAACTAGGAAAGCGCTGGGTATAATAAAAGGTCATGAGTTAAGGTTAAGTTTAGGGGTAGGTTCTGCATTAATACAGAGTATCAATAGGCTACATTATATTAATACATATTTATTACTGTTATTTACTGTCATTGTGAAGCGTCCTTGAGCTTGGGAAAGGCGCTATATAAATCAAACTTATTATTATTATTAGCCTATACCCTGTTATTGTATTAACTATAATAAGTAGGCTAAGCTACATAGATGCAGCACATAACTATACAATATAAAATGCCTTTTTAATTAAATGTTTTTTTTTAAACAATTTGACTACTGCATAACATTTTAGCAAGACATTTTTTTCGTGTTAACAACACGTTGATAAAGTCTTGATGGATGTATATTCAACGCGTTTGAAAGAAGAGTAGCCTAAAGTCCCGCATCTGGGGAACCTGTGGGCTCATTATCTGCTATCTGACCCTCAGATTTTACAACTCAGTAGTGTCACAATGCTTATTCGACTTTAAAGAGCTGGCTGTTTTATGTACACGGGTGTGTGTATTAGCTCTTCAGACGTCTGTTAGCGCGAGGTTCAATACACATCTCCTGTCAAGCAGCTCCTCCATCCTGACAGCGCTGACATTTGGCTCTGACAGAACCTGAGGGGATCTCACGAAACCTGTTGAAAACAGTCTACCCACTTCATTATACCCAATTTAAAGTTTTTTTTTTTTTTTTAAATAGTCCTAATTACCGAAAATAATGTTAAGCGTAAAAGAATTATGAATAACACAGTTTAGAAATGGTAGTAATATGTGCGTGGTTATTTAGACATTCTACATTTAGGCTTCGTTTGCTTATAATGGATAATTTATACATAATATCATATAATTTATTGTATTTTTATTTCATTTTAAACTTTACTTCACCCTGACTTTAGGGCGCGTTCACGCATGACGCGTTCTTGTAGTTGCGTCGCGTTGCGATCTAGTGTAACAACTTATTAGAAACTGAGTCGCTGCAAGCATCTTTAATGCTGCTTATGAACACCAAAATGAAACCCTATTACATTTTAAAGAGAAACTTTTAACAATATAATGGCCATACAACACAACCTCAAATATTATGGATCTTCAATTTGTTATTGGGAAAAGGGAAGATAATTTGGCAACACTTTATTTCGATGGTCCACTTTAGACATTCTATTAACTACAAGTAACTTTGCAACTACATGTCAACTAACTCTCAGCAGAGTATTACTAGACTGTTGGCTTAATATCTGTTAACTATTTATTTTGATGCTCCTCAACAGACATTATACTGACTAGTAGCTAACTTTGCAAGTTGTTAACTCTAACTCTACAACAGTAGCCTATACTAATACTCTAATGAGAGTTAGTTGACATGTAGTTGCAAAGGTAGCAATTATTTGTAAAGTGGACCATCGAAATAAAGTGTAACCGATTCTTTTATCGTTTAATGTTAATATTGTATTTTTGACTTAATATTTACATACAATAGCTTATTAATCGTGTGTCTTAGTAATCGTGTCTGCATTATTTTCTTTTCTATCTATTCACTAGTAATTGCAAGAGGTGACACGAACATTTTCTTTATTTTCCAGACTGTCACCAAACTGGTGAGCGATGGAGCGTCACTTTTGACATGTCTTCCCTCTCAGCGAGTGACGACATTCATCTTTCGGAGCTCCGCATCCGCCTCCCAGCGTTTTCTGCATCCAGACGCGTCGTGGTGGACATCTTCCACTCGCGTAAACGGGACTGCGAGTCAGACTCGGTGTTTTGTCGCACTAAGAGACTTTTTCTGGGCAGCATCAAGTCGGTACCCGGCTCTCCAGCATCAACCTGGAGGGTTTTCAACGTCACAGAGCTGCTCCAACACTGGCTGAGTCAGGGAACGGAGACTCCCGAGAACATCCCGACACCAGACGATGGAGAGGACACTGGAAGCGGCGAAGACTTAACAGAGCCGGTTACAAAGAGTGAGGACACTGGAAGCGGCGAAGGCTTAATTGAACCGGTTACGAAGAGTTGGCGACGAAAAATTCAGCATCCCACAGCAGAACGAGTTATGATTGTAGTTTTCTACAAAAACAAGTTTTCCCACAGTGGCCAACGGGCCTCCAGCTTGATGAACACAGTCGCTCACTCCAAACATGTCATCCTGAGCCAGGCTCCAGACGCAGCTCAAGGCCGTCGACACAAGAGGAACCGGGTCGAGAGGATGCGCATCCAGACGGACGACAGAAACGCGACGGGAATAGAGCAACATCAAGGAGAACTGTGCCGGCGAGTCGATATGTGGGTGGATTTCGATCAAATTGGATGGGATGAGTGGATCGTGCACCCGAAGCGTTATAACGCATACCGATGCGAAGGCCAATGTCCAAGTCCACTGGATGAGTCTTTCAACCCAACGAACCACGCATATATGCAGGTGAGATACTGAACAGTGGTCAGGTCAACGTCAGTGTCAGTGTCATTTAACGACAAAATCAGATTCAGAAGGAAAAAAATAGCCAACAAGTTTTCTGAAATGCAAAAAAAGAAAGAAAATGATCTAAATAGTAAAGTAAATAATTCATCATAGTAGTATTTGTTGTAATGCCTGTAATTTTATGCTGATTTTAATAAAAACATGCTTACAGGATGATGTTTTGTAAACTATCAAGTAAAGAATCAATTCTGAGATGAAAGACATAACATATCTTAATGGAATTTTTGTGGGGTGAAATATGACCCGGTCCAACAACACGTCAAACGCTCTGGAATGAAAAGCTTTATAAGGGACAGTTATTGGGTTATAACTCACGTGCTGCGTTCTCTCTCTCCAGAGCTTGCTGAAGCTTTTCCAGCCGGAGCGCGTGAGCTGCCCGTCCTGCGTGCCCACGCGCCTCAGCTCGCTCTCCATGCTGTACTATGAAGGAGACGGTGTGGTCATGCGGCATCACGAGGACATGATCGTGGAGGAGTGTGGCTGTCACTGAAGACTGAACACTGAAGATGCACTTTCAGAGGGCTGATCATGTCAAATATTCATAATATGTGACCCTGGACCACAAAAGCAGTCACATGGGTCAATTTTTTTAAATTGAGATTTATACATCATATGAAAGCTGAATAAATAAGCTTTCCATTGATGTTAGGATAGGACAATATTTGGCCGAGATACAACTATTTTAAAATCTGGAATCTGAGGGTGCAAAAAAATCGAAACGTTGAGAAAATCATCTTTAAAGTTGTCCATTTATGTTGGCGATTGTGCTGCATTCACTCACAGAAATAAATGTTTTATATATTTACATGAGGATATTTACTTAATATCCTCATGATTTTTGGCATAAAAGAAAAATCAATAATTTTGACCCATACAATGTATTGTTGGCTATTGCCACAAATATACCCGTGCGACTTATGACTGGTTTTGTGATCCAGGGTCACAAATATACACTCTTACAAAAAAGGTTCTATAGGACCTAAAAGGGGTTCACATCATCAGATCATTACATGGATTTATTTTCAATGAATTCATTTTGTTTTAATACATTTAACAAAATGTATTAAGTAAATAGCTCGTAAACATACTTTATGACTAAAAAAAGCAAATAACCGGTTAAACATGAAAGTACGCAAAAGGTCGACGTTTCTCCTTATATAGAACATTTTTGTCTGTCCGGAACCCTAGAGTTCTATATAGAACCCCAATGAATCTTTTTTCCAAAGAGTGAACAAAAACATTCCATAATTCTGTTCTTGAACTAAAGCACATGTTTTTGGAGAATTTCAAATGAGAACCGCTGAAATGCTGTCAAAAGTACGGAAATATTTAATATTTAAAAGAAACACTTGTAAATATTTTGAATTTTTTAAGCGAGTGTATATTTTTACTTTGTGTACATACGGGTGTTTTACGTTTAAGAAAAGTGTGATGTGAAATGTGTTTTTTACCATCTTATCAGCAGGCTTGATAAAGTTTTATAGAAATTATACACAAACATTGTCTGGGTCCTTTTGTCTAATGGAAGCACCCCAAACCCTCGCAGGATGGGGGCTGGGAGAATAAGTGCACTAAAAGGTGTTGAGAAGGAAAAGTATGTGAAGGACGGGTGGTGTGTAGAGGTGTCTGGATCGTCACGGTGTGTGTAGATGTCATCATGAGAGTTGGGTGGTCTGAAAACTTGCTGAACAATAAAGCTGACGTTAGGCGTGAGTCTGTTAACGTGCTTACTAGGACTGTCAAAGGGCTTCCCTTAAAAGGGCTTCAGGATTATATATTTAATCACAACCAAGGGAAGTCAAGCATTTGGCATTACATTATACTATTTTAATATGCGTTGAGGTTTCATTGTTTTTTATCCTCTAATCAATAGGTTTCAATATACAAGAACGATATAAAGTAAAACAAACACAATGGTACATAACTGATTTCAGTTCACATATTAAACATAATAACTACAGATACCTAGAAATTATAAAAAAATATATATACAAAAAATGATAAAAAGAGTCTAAAAAAAAAACATTTTTTAAGACAAGATTCAGTTTTTTTGTTTTTTTTTGCCAAAATTTGGTCAGAAAAATCTCAGTAAGCTTTTAGCCAAGGTTAATACTCTAGTTTTCTTCATTTAATGCAATAATTATTGTACAAGAGGACAGTAAGTAAAAAAAAAAAAAAAAAAAAGGATGATCACACAGCGCCAGTTTTTATTTCTTTATTAATTCTGTAAATGTATCTTCAGCTGGTGTACAGGGTTGAATATTTCTATATATTTATATAGACATTTAAAACCTTGTCTGATTCAAAGACCTATAGTAGCAATAAAAATAAATACATAAATAAAATGAACGAAGCACAATGCTTCTATATTCCCACAGGCAACCCCCTGAAGTCTTGTTTGCTAAGATGCTATAAGTACATCCATGACATTAAAGTATTCCCATATTCCCAAATAGCAGGTCATAAATTCCCATTTGCAAGTGCAAAGCATTCTAATTAAATATAATTATATATATATATATGTATTAAAAGATGTATTAAAAACATCTTTTCTGTGCAAGTGTGCATTTTGCATTCCTTTTCATAAGTAATATGCTATTGCGTTTATATTGATTTCAAATCATTCTGTAGTAAATAGGAGTATAAATATTCTCTCGTTTTGGAGCAGTTCACATTTTTTGCAAGAGGTTGTTTCAAACCATTGCTTGGACATCAAACTGCATTTCTAATCTGGCGAATCCTTGCTGCCATACTGGAACGGACCGGCCCGTCTGATCTGTGCGCTTTGGGTTCGTTCATGAGGGACTCGAGGGAGGGAGGAGGATCCACTAAAGGCCAGCACACTGACTGGATTTGTTTTATTACCTAGAAACTCTGGTCAAGTTGGCTGAAAAACCCAAAGCATATAAATGGGAATTTATGGGGAAACACAAGCACATAGAATATGAACAAAGATCTCGTTGACATCTAGACTTTTACTGCATGGTTGGGAAGTTATTTTACCATGCAGCGAGTCTGTGCATTTTATGTCCAAGCAACATAAAAATAAAATAAAAAATAAATCCTTTAATAATCCATCTGTAAAATGGACGATTAATAAAAAAATATTACTTTTTTTGATGGAAGACATGCATTTATAGTTTCTTTTATGAGTGCATCCTTATATTAAATGATTCCTTTAATAATTCGAGACTGTAAAAATTAGAAGTGACACTTTAAAATTTCAATCTAGTGTTATTCATGTGACTTGAACAAGGGATAACAAAGATGGAATAACAATGCTAAGGCATTACACACAATGCTACAATAAATGGCCTGTATTTGGTATTGTGCTTTTATGATATTAACAGAATCTTATTTTTATTTGCACACATCTGAAACGCCTGAAAATTTAGCTTCCGTTGTTTTTCATCACAGGATAATTTCAGGATCAAGTATCTGCTGTACTCAGATGAACATAAAATGAAATGAGATAGTTTGCATGGAGGCCATGCAGTCACGAGTCTTTGCTAATTCAATATAAAGTCAGTATAAATGAAAGCCTTGAAGGGGTTTGCTGCATTAACACTAACATATAAGGACTATAGTTGATTTGTCAGATGTTGGATCTGATGATCAGGACAGTCGAGATGATGGCCAACCAATCGCTGTTTGCATAATAAGATATAGTGACGAGATGAGCATCAATATACAGTCTACAACTGGACTGACTGGCAGTTGCTGCAAAAAACCTCCTGAAGAAAGAGACGAGTGGTTGAATTGCTGGAGAAGAGTAACTTAAGTGCAAATCCAGATAATCCACATTATAGTTCAGTGTGTGTGTGTGTGTGTGTATGAAGTCAGATCTGTTCTGCTGTAGGACAGTCTGATCACAGTGTTCAGTGGCTGCGTGTCTTCATCAAGCTTAAGAGTTGCATGTGCCTATAAAATTATTAGGCATCTAATCTTATTAATGACAAAAATACAGACTGTGTGGTTTTCCCTAAAAACTATATATAGTGCACGCCATGATTATTGGCATCACCTGTAATGGTGAACAAAAAGGCAATGACAAATATACTAATAATCAATGTTGTTTGTTATGCTAAAAAGATGAAGAAAAATCGAACCTTTCAGTAAAGTTGTTTAAAAGAAAATTGCATATTATTATTATTGAATATTTTACCAATAATTGGCACCCAAAGGTTGTGAACGCCATCTAATTGCCATTAATTTTCACGTAGATACGAAAAAAAAAGAAAAAAAAATTCTATTTACTTTTCTTACCAAATGGACTTATGGTAAAAATATAATGCAATAATAATGAGGAAAAAGCTATATATATATATATATATATATATATATATATATACACACACTATATTGCCAAAAGTTTTGGGAGGTCTGCTTCTACATGCACATGAACTTTAATGACATCCCATTCTTAATCCGTAGGGTTTAATGTGGAGTTGGCCCACTCTTTGCAGCTATAACAGCTTCATCTCTTCTGAAGGCTTTCCACAAGGTTTAGGAGTGCGTTTATTAGTGTTATTAGAAGTGCATTTGCCCTGGCTCGCAGTCTCCGCTCTAATTCATCCCAGAGGTGTTCTATCGGGTTGAGGTCAGGAAAGTCAAGTCCTCCACACCAAACTCGCTCATCCATGTCTTTATGGACCTGCTTTGTGCACTGAACATCCCCAAACTGTTTCCTCAAAGTTGGGAGCATGAAATTGTCCAAAATGTCTTGGTATTGAAGCATTACGAGTTCCTTTCACTGGAACTGGCCGAGCCCAACTCCTGAAAAACAACCCCACGCCACAATCCCCCCTCCACTAAAGTTTACACTTGGCACAATGCAGTCAGGCAAGTACCGTTCTCCTGGCAACCACCAAACCCAGACTCTTCATGGATGGACTATCACGGTGGCAACCTATCACTAGACCAAACTCAATCTTTTAAGATTGAACATTAGTCTGGGAAGTCTGCTCTGTATTTTCGACTGGCGTGATCAACGGGCATAGTTCAAATGACTCTGTACGCAATTGGATAGTTCTTCAACCAATCAGACCAATGATCCGGGTGACGTACTTTGCAGTGAAAACTCCAGCCAGGAAACGTGTCCACAAACGTGTTGGTTTGGAGCATTGATCAGCGGTTTGCAGAAGCAGCGATGGCATCCAGCGATTTTTGCAGGTTGTGCACAAACAAAACATGAAAGTGAGTGGTGTTCACACCCACCCGAGCGATTCGTTTGCTAAACTAAAGAAGCCACTGAGCATCGTCAAGAGGTTAAAAGGAATTGGACTAGATTAAACCCGCCAATAGCGCGCCAGGTGGATAAGCCAGTTTGTGATTGCATTGCAAGTGCTTGATTTTGTACAACTGTGGCCATGGAAGTGACAGGAACACCTGAATTCAATGATTTGGAGGGGTGTCCCAATAGTTTTGGCAGTATAGTATATATATATAAAAATATTATTTATACATTTTTCTGGAACATTTTAGCTGAATGTTAAGATGGTTCAGAGAACACTCATAAGTAATTTCCCATAAAACATCCGGTTACACTTTATTTTAAGGTGACGTAGTTACAATGTACTTATACTCCAGTAAGTACTGAGTAATAATAATTAACTACATGTACTTACTATAGAGTTACAGTTAGGGTTTGGTTTAGGGTTAGTTACTTGTAATTATGCATAATTTGCTGTTAGTAAATACATGTAGTAATGTGTAACTATGTCACCAAATTAAAGTGTTACCAAACATTCCCTTAATGTTTTCTCTAACGTTCACATAACCAAGACATTTCTTTTTAAAGATTTAAAAAAACTGGATGTTATGAACGTTCTGAGAAAATTCCGAAACAACGTTTTCACAACTTAATGGAAATGTTCGCGAAACATTCTAAGAATGTATTTTTGTTAGATGGGTACACATCAATATAAGCCAAACAGCCTTTTTCAGCATAGGGAGCAAAATTAAAAACAATGAAAAGGTTTTTTAGAGGTGACAAAATGTGTGTGGCTCATGGAAACATGACAAACCTTTAGAGTAAAGCCAGATTATACTTTAGTGTGTCAGTACTTCAGTTGTGTGTGTGTGTACAGTACACACATACTGCACTACGCGGATGACACTATTTATGAAGTAATAGATGGATATGGGATAATTACAAGGATTGAGGAAATACTGAATGGAAACACTGGATGTGTTGCAGGGATGCCAATAACTGTGACATGTCTAGGGGAAAATGATATTGATTTTTGGGCTGCCAAAGTTATTGTTTAATGTCATTCAATATATTAAAATGGTTTCAATCTGTTCTAGTTTTCTTCCTTAAGATTTTTCGACATGTAGGACTTTCTAATAGTGAGAAGGCATCAATTACACATCTGGTAACACTTTACAAAAAGCTTCTATTAATAATTTTAACAGTATTAATCTGTTAACGTTAACAAAATACAGCTGTTCATTGTTATCTCATGACCCATTAAATAATATTGAGTTTTGATGATAATAATGTATTAGTAATAGTTGAAATGAACGTTAACTAAGATTAATAAATGCTTTAGAAGTAGTTTTCATTGATAACCAATGTAGTGAACTATAAACTTATTGTAAAGTGTTACCAAACATTTTTTGTTTTCTTTCCTAAACAAGGAATGCTAATTTTACTTCACTGAAAGGTTAGACATTATAACTATTCGGATTAAACTAATAAACAAGAAAAAAATTATTTTATTGCTTTTTGTTTGCTCACAAAGATACACAAGAAAATCTTACTAGTGATTATTTGAAATAAAGCAAATGTTTATGGCGGATAATGTGAATGTTAATATAATGCTTTTATGCTCCTCTGTGCATATCAAGTTATTAAATGGAAGCTCAGGGTTCATATGACACAGAGGAATGCATGAAAATAATCTGCAAACGTGCACATATAGATCCCCACAGTGATTTCAAAGTATGTCCAATGTACTGTATCCCACTGAAACACATTTAAACTGCACAAATTGTAACCCTTGAGCCTAGCATATCTCAGGCAACACAGGAGTTCACAGCTCATTTGCTACACAATTATACCTTTACAATACACAAGACACGTACTATTGGACTGAACAAGACTTCAGGAGCAAGTATTGAGACAGCAGCATAATCATCGCATAGATTGTTCACTTTTTTTTTGGCTGTGAAGAAGAACACACGCACACAGAGAGAGAGAGAGAGTACATTCACATCATATTTGAGTGCATATTATGAATATAATACCAGTACAAGAGGGTCAGACTCCTCCTGGTGGGAAATCATCTCAGTACTAGTGTGTTCTGGAAGACTAAATTTCAGGAAACTCTTGCTGGATTGGACTAAAACTAGCTTTTGTGTCCCACGTGCCCCCAAAACCCCCCGATCTCAAGCGTACGCTTCCAGTTGGCCAAAGTCCTTCCCCTCACCATTTTACAGCCCTTGCGGTATGACAATATTTTCTCACCTCATAATTGCTTGCAGTCAGTGCTGTATGTAAAGGCAGGCCATGCGACAGCACTTTCACATGCTGATATTGAGATTACAGGAAGCACTTCTCAAATGCTTGCTTTTTTTCATTGTTTGGTTTCATTTTATAAGAAATCATGCCTCTAGCCTCTAGTGTTGGTTTTGCTTGTTAAAAAAAATCCTAAAATCTCTTTTTCGTAGTTGATATCCATCGCCTATCGCCAGCGCTCTACTTCGGTTTTCTTCTTTATTTGACGCCCATCATGTGTCAGTGAAGGATGGTTTGGGTCTAGGTGTCAAGTCCTATTGGAAAAATAGAAAGGAAGGTTACGATGCTGCAATCTGAAAGAATCATGACATTTGCATTGAGATTAAAGACATGGTCAGTGTATGTTTTGGAGAGTGGTAGCTGGTGCAACACTGCAAAAAAACAAAACAAATTTCATACTCATATTTTCATATTTAATCCAGTACAAATATCTAAACCTTCTTAAATCAAGATGCTTTTACTTGAGGTGCTCAATAACACAAGATATTAAGGGCCAAGATTTATTTAAAGTATTACTGTACTATTATTTTTGCATTTGTAGGAGTTTCCCTTTCAGACTCAAAATTTATGGGAGGAGAGTATTTAAATGAATCATGCAAGGTGATTTTCTAAGGTTTGCGCTTGTCAATGTACTGGTGTTTGCGCCATTATTTATCTCTTAAACCAGTCGCTAATTTGCGCTGCTCTTGGTAGATTGTGTTGGTCATTATGGAAATGATCCAGCTGAGTCGGTGTTCTTTCATTTGTGTGTCGTCATTAGATCACACGCAGAACTTTACACTCACATCTGCGCTTTTTTTGGTTATATGGTTATTTTTTGGTTATATATGCTCTCATGCTAATTTGCCCTCTTTAGTAAATCTGGCCCTAAGTTTTGTTTGCTGAAAAAATTGTCTAAATTAAGAAAAAAATATATCCCAGTGGGGTAAAAATAAATAAACATGTTTTAAATAAACATTTTTCATTTAGCAACTCAAGTAAACATGTCTTGATTTAAGAAGGTTTAGATATTTGTATTGTAAGACAAGACAAAAATGCTGAGGAAGCAAATCTTTTTTTGCAGTGAATGTGCTTTACCAGCTCTTACCAGGCCAAAACCAAATCTACAAACCGGTGGATCATCTGATCAAACCGTCTAGATCAGATAATGGCCATAAATGATCTTAAGTTGAATTCAGTTGGGTTTTCCAACTGGACAACTATAAGATTATTTAAACTATCCTTAATATAACAAAAATACAGCATGCTTTTCTGACAGGTCTGATTGACACCAATCATCAGTAGTTTACAACACTTAAAGGAATGTGTACAGGATCTTTCAGAGTCTATAATAGGATAAAAGATGTTCCCAATATGAAAAAATGTCAATTAAAGGTACACTATGTAACTTTGTTTTGTTCAAAATTAACTCAATTTAAATAATGAGTCAATACACCATCAATCCTTCTTCCAAAAGGTGTTTTGTCTTACCCTGATTCACTATGGTAAGCCTATTATAAGTGTTTATATTTTGCATCTCTCTAACAGAGTTCTTGTAAAGCATCATCTATTGTGAAGGGTCATTTCATTATGGTTGTTGTAGCGCTGACATGGAATTTATTCTCAAGGAAGTAGCGTGTCTATTAATGGGTAAAGCCTTCAGCTAGTCAGCTTGAGATCCTTTCCATCTAAACTGGTTAAATCTCTTAGGCCGTGTGTCCACCAAAGCGTTTTTAGCCAGCTGAAAACGCTAGGTGCTCTGCTGAAAACGCCTAGCTATGGGCGCTTGAGAGCGCTTTGGCAGCGCTGCGTTTTTTTCAGTTGAGACACTTTGCTTGTTATGATACGGAATATCCGCGAAAGTGTTACTAGTATTTCATTTCACACATATTTTGTTTCTCTGTTGATTCTATATTAAAATGTCGATACAATGCAATGTATTTTCTCTGGCTCTTGTTTTAAATGATTTTTCCCCCGTCATTATGCTTATTGTTGTCGTCTGTTGACGTTGTACAAGCAGAATGTGGCGGTTGGTCGGTGTGGTATTAGTCCCGCCCCTCCTCCACTGTGATTGGACGGTTGGGTAAAAAGTGACAGTGATGAGCGCTGCGTTTTACCCAAAGTTGAACATTCTTCAATTCTCGGCGACCTGTAAAAAACGCAGAACGCTCAGCGCTTCAGCGTGAAAAAGACGCTCAGCGCCTAGTTACGCTCATGCCGTTTTAAAAACACGGCGCTCCCATTGAAAACAATTGAAAAAATACGCCAGCCGTGTGAAAAAGCGCTTTGTTGGACACACGGCCTTAAGCCTATAGTGAATGTTCAACGCATTCTCATCCTTGGACGTCACATACTGACCCTTGTGACATTTCGTCTACATCGAACGCACATGGCACCTTTTAGCGTCAATATGACACGCACAGGATATGGGTAGGTTTAGGTCTGGGGTAGGTTTAGGGTTAGACCGCTAGGAGGCGCCTTCTGGCTCATATCTATCTGCGTCTCATATTGACGATAAAGGGTGCCATGTGCGTTTGATGCAGACGAAATGTCAACAGCGTCAGTATTATGACGCCTTGGGATGAGAACGGGCTGGAATGTTTTATGAGTAGCATCATAACCATATTCATCCGCACAGCCACGCAGAGCCGAAGCACAACCACAACAATGTTCTTCCACAAAATGCATGCAGTAACTGCAAGAGAGCCAAAAGTTACTTAGTGTACCTTTAAGTAATTTAAGGAGTAATTTAAGCTCCCGCTGTAAAGTGCTTTAGGTGTACCAGCACATTATTCCAACACCAATAGAATTTCGATAAATATTCCACAACATCCAACAACAATAAAAAATACTGTCATTTCAACACGGTTTGATCTCATTAGGATTCCAAATTATGATAGGATAGGAATAGATAGAATCCTGCAAAGATTCCGACAGGATTAAAAAAACAAACATAATCAAGAGTTATTCTGAAGTTAAAAGGGAGGAAGGGCACACAACTTCTGACTGGACACTTATAAATATATTAGTTGGAAATGGACAAGATGTCAGAGGAATTCTGGAGTTAATGCAGTGAGGTGAAATGTGTCCAAGTAGAACATCAAATGGCATAACAGAAGGCACACCTTATACAAAATCAATAGGCCTATATGTATTTCCCTGCCTGAATACTAATGCTTCATCTTTATTTTAAAATCTAGCTCATATAATAGCCTATACCTACATGCTCACTCAGCTGAGATTCACTTTCAGAGACATTGATCCTTTCAAACACACTTACAGTACTACAGTATCTGCAACTAAGCAGGTTATTGGTATAATCTCCTTATATATTGACATTCCTATGGCCTCTATACTGCTTGTTAATGATATACTACTGTATGTTTAAGTTTTCGATAGTTTGATTTATCTGAATATGTTTAAATATTCAGACAACCTAAAACTAGAATACCTGGATCATTCTCAGGAACGGTGCGTTATATCCTCATGACTTGTATATAGATATTTCTATAGAAAAAGATACAGAATGTAGTCACATTATTTATATTATTGTTTTATATCAGAATAAAATTTGTCAAATTAATGACCAAAATCAAAACCCTGCATTCTACCCAAATTCAGTTTTTATTGAAATGATATCTTGTTTTTGATACCTATGCAAGGTTTTTTCCCCAAAATACATTGTATTTCTGGAAAAATGCAACATTTTTCATTGTCCCAGCACTTCTGTTCAACCCCATTATGCGGTGGCATCTTCCACTCCGCTTAAAATAATGTTTAAATGATAAATATGTGATTTATTACAAAACACATTGAATCTACTTGATTGATAGATTGAGAATTGTCCAACTGAGAAACCCATATTTTTTTTATCAGTAGTCTGAATACTGTTGGGGAAGCAATCGTGGTCCCTAATACCAAGATTTTCCGTCATAAATGGCACCGTGTCCTGGTAATGACCTATGGCACCACAGTCTTATGGCTCCAATCCCATTGGTTAGCAGGATTACATTAGCACAAAGTGCAGCAATGTCCTGTACCTGCAGGGAGGCGCGAGTCAGACTCACTGCTTTACTCTCCGTAGACTCGCACATTTCACTATCTGAGCACCTCCCCTCTTCACATCCACAACATCCGGCTACGGTGGAGAGCAGACGGGACCATCCAGGGGAGGACAACGGGAGAGTGAACGAGTAGAAACAAGAAGGGTAACGGGACAGACGGAGAGGGCAGAGTGAAACAATTAGGTGAGGTGTTAATGAAAAAAGAGATATAGGCAGAACGTGCAAGAGCACACAAAACAAAGAACGGGTGAGAACGGAAGAGAGACAGGGGGAAATAAATGGGATAAGATAAAGAGAAAAAAAGCAAATAGCATCAGAACACAGAAGGACGGGCACATTCACAGTCTGGGCAAAGAGAAGTTTAATTAAAGTCGAGCGTATACAGGGAAACTTGACATAAATCATATGTAAACAAATGATAATGAACATCAAATGAAGTGAGGGTTAACTGGGATGCTCATAAAGAGGAATCACATATGTGACCCTGGACCACAAAACCAGTCACATGTCGCACGGGTATACTTGTGGCAATAGCCAACAATACATTGTATGGGTCAAAATTATAGATTTTTCTTTTATGCCCAAAATCATTAGGATATTAAGTAAAGATCATGATCCATGAAGATATTTTGTAAATGTCCTATCGTAAATATATCAAAAATGTATTTTTGTGAGTGAATGCAGCACAAGATTCCAGATCTTCAAATAGTTGTATCTCGGCCAAATATTCTCCTATCCTAACAAACCATACATCAATGGAAAGCTTATTTATTCAGCTTGCATATAATGTATAAATCTAAATTTTAAAAAAAATACCCATAAGACTGGTTTTATGGTCCAGGGTCACATATGAACCAACCTGGTGATGTACTTTCCTCAAAATCTAAAAGGGTCTACAAGGCAGAATATGTTCAGAATGGAATACTAATGTTTTGCTGACCACATACTCCACAGTATACACTACACAGTGCATATTAATTTAAGCTTAGTGTGTGAAACAATATGTAAAAGTTAAGCAGTAATCAAAACTAATCAATCCAAACTAACTTTAGCTGGACAATAACTTTATTCTAGAGCTGCTGTAAAGCCAAAACAATATCTGTTATTTTAATTTCCTATTATCACTGTAAAGCTGCTTTGAAACAGTTTATATTGTTAAAAGCGCAATATAAATGAAGGTGACTTGAACCAACCAAATCCGCCTTATTCCCAACCCATTCTTCTTCCTTTTCCCATCGCATATCAGCTCAGAGAGGAGTTCATTTTAAATAAAATCAAAGAAAATATTTGAAGAGTGAAAATAAAGTGCCTAAAGGGCATTTAATAGTGGGAATAAAGTGTTTATCGGGTAGGGGGTTAGGGGTAGGTATAGGGGAGGGCAATAATGTCCCAATAAGGAGGCATCCAATTATGATTTTAATAAATATAATGTGTTAACGTGTTGTTATTATTGCAAACTGTTATATAAATTACTACAATACACTGAGGTGCAAACAATATCTGCCAAGTACAACTAGCATCTAAATACTATTTACACTTAGTGCAAAGAAAATACTGCTATTTACACTTTGTGTGAATAGCATTTATTGCAATTTGTGCAAATAGCCTCTGCCTATATTAAATTAAATTTAAATAATAATCTTATTTTGTGAAAAAAGTCTCACCATTTGTCAGTCGGATTAAATAAGAGGTCAAGAAAAAGTAGCTCCTAATTTATTTAACACTGGAAAGAGAAGCTCATTTTTCCCAGTGTGCTCTTCTGCATACGCTATATTTTGGCGGTTGTAATAGTTCTGTATTCCATGTATGCAGATTGTTTGCATAATATGCACAGTACATACTGAATACTGCAGATATAGTAGTCTGAGTAGAGTAGAATGGCAGAATATAACCAGATATATTCAGTCTAATAAATAACACCGGTAACACTTTAGTTTGGGGACCAATTCTCACTATTAACTAGTTGCTTTTAGCTTGCATATTGGCTGTTTATTAGTACTTATAAAGCACAAAATAATGCCTTATTCTGCATGACCATATTCAACATCCCTTAATCCTACACAATACCTAAACTTAACTTAACAACAACCTTACTAACTATTAATAAGCAGTAAACTAGGAGTTTATTGAGGCAGAAGTCATAGTGTATTCCCCAAACTAAAGTGTGACCATGACACCACATTAGGTCTCTAAAATGCAATGTTCAGTGTTATTTGTTGTTCACCACCAAATCCCGGTTCTGACTGATTCCTCTTTTTGAACGGAAACAAAATCAGGAAATGACAAAAGTGCCCAAGAGAAAGTATAATGATAAATTGTGGAGAAACTAAACACTAAACTCCAATGATATGATTATCAATTCAATTCTGACCAGTGTTACCTAACATGATACTAAGCCATCAATAATATGAAGCACAGTTATAATAAAGCTGAACATTGTTTAATATTAAGGACAATTTTAATAAAGTTTCAAAGGTGCATCTACAGGCTTACAAGCTTCTCACATTATCCAGAGCATATATTGTCCTCTGACACTTGCCACAATATTTTCACTCTATTTCTTCCATACAAAAGCAATTTCCGCAACTTTAAATGATTCATGGCACATTCTTGCAGATACATTATAATCTTCTTATGTGGATCACATGTATATGCTGCATCTTCTATAAGATCTATAATGCAAAGAAAAAGTATGCATTTATGTATTTGGTGTTCTCCTGGTCTACTGAGCTTTGATTTTATTCAACCATCTCACACGTTACATATTCCTCTTCAAAACAAATCCTATCAGTCCTGGTGCAACAAGCCCAGCGCTCACACTTTATATTAGGTGTCTTTAACAGCTATGTCTTTCATCCAAAAATTAATTGTTAGGTGTAACGCATTTATTGTGTTGACTGACACTTGAGGTAGGATATGGGTATGGTTTGGCACAGGTTTGGTGGTATGGGTTAGTTTAAGAGTGGGTTAAGATGTAACAGAGTGGTTATAGATGTAATTACAGAAATTGATTACAGCTGTAATTAAATGCAGGTATTTTTAAATATAAGTACTATGTAAAAACTAGAGATGTGCGCAACGACTAATTTAAATTTTGCAACCAACTAGTTGACTAGTCTAACTCCACTCCAACATGTATGTACACAATGGGCTCTATTTTGAGGATCTAAGCGCATGGCCTTTAGCACACGGCACTAGTGCACTTAGTCTGAATCCACTTTTGCTAGTATAACGAACGACGGGAAAAATGGTCGGCGAGCCCGGTGCATGGTCTAAAATAGTCTCATCTCCCATTCCCTTTAAAAGCCAGTTGTGCTCACGCCATGGTGGATTCGCTATTTACATTTTACGAATTTGCAAGCGTAAAAACTGAACGCTTCTCTAGCGAGTAGAAGGATCTGCTCGTGCACAAAGTTAAAGTGCAAGCAGACCATCTACGGGACAAAGTGTACGCACGTTGTGGACCCGCCTATAGGCTCATATTACTAAATAACTTTTTAAATAACAAAACAAATACTGCGCCATTGACTTTAGACCAGGGGCCAGTTGCATAAATATAGCTTTTATGTTAAGACTATCTTAAGAGTTCGAATGACCAATGTTAGTTAGGGGTAATCAGTCTTACTTTTTGGTATTAAATTATACAAATAGTGTTTTTATGTAACTGACTTCAAAAGTTATGAACAGTCTTTAAATTATTTTTTTTTTTTAAATGGACGACTAACTTGTAAGACTAGTCTTAGCCGTTTATACAACCAGCCCCAGGTTTCAGTTGGTCAATGGCTCAGTCTATTTCAGTTGCCTCAAACTAGAACAAATACACCTCGTTTTCAGACCAGCAGCCCATGGACGCAAATGGGTGCAGGGCGTGAAAATGATAACTGCGTAGGGCTGAGACTAGCAAAATACACTTTGTGCGCAACTGCATTGCGCCAGGTGTATGATAGGGCCCAATAAGTGCATTGTATCAAATGATTAATTTAAATGTAAATGCATAGTAGTTAAAGACACTTAATATAAAGTGTGACCAGCTCTGCTAACTCAAAAGCCCACCTTGCTGTCACGGCCCAGGACTGCATAGCTCATGTACTGCTCTCCATCAACGTCTGGCTCACTGATCTCCTGCGGCAGCCCTTCTATGATGAGCTCCTGAACCCCTTCCTCCCCTTTTCCTCTCCGGACCACCTTCCTCACAATCTACGGATGGATGAGATCATTGAGAATCGGTGGACATGAAGAGGGAGCAGGAGAAGAAATGAAAAAAGGTGAGAGATGAGAAACAGTGCAAGAAACATGCAAAAGTTATGACTTTCAAAGGAAACGTATACTTTGATGTTGCTTTTAAAATCAAGGTGAGTTATTGCAAACCATCTATTTTTGGATGGTCAAGTTCACCCTCAAGAACATCTCGAAATGATGGTACGTTTCTTTGTTAATCGCCATTGAATCATGTTGACTTTAAGAACTGTTCCAAAATTTAGTGAGCTGCCTTGTTGTCCACTGCCTACACAGACACTATCTTTACTGAAATGAAGTCCCACATGTGGATGATTTTAAACACTTTACGTAGACAGTAACTCTCACATATAGTGCATAATTGGTACAAAAGAGTCAATTAACCTTACAATTAAGGTCAACTCCGAAAGAATTTGAAGGGCATGTTGCTAAGTTAACGACACAATAAATGTAAAAAATATTTAGGCCTAGATTTAAGATTCATGTATTTGAATTGCTAATAAAATTCAGTCATACATAAATGAAACATTTAGGAATTCTGTAATAGTACTAATAAACTGAATGTGTTTTAAATACACATTCACCATATATATATATATATATAAACCCAATTTGTTTAAATTTTATTTCAACTATTTGAATATTGTTTGTCATACAGCTGCCGGATTTTAACCATATTTATAGTTTTTAAAGGAACACTCCACCGTTTTTTGAAATAGGGCTTATTCACCTTCTTTCCTACATTTAGATAGGTGGGCAAATGCATTTTTGTCTCAGTGCATGCATTGTTTTAGTTTGACAGGGTCGGGGCGAGTTTAGCTTAGCATAATAAATGGAATCCTTTGTTGCCAGCTAGCATGTCCTGAGTAAAAGTGATCAAAAAAAAAAACCCCACCTAATTACTTCTTGTGGCCTGCGTATTCACAACGAGTACAAATAGCGATGCAGATTAAGACTAGGCGATTTCCTAGGCAGATATTGACTTGGGACTATATTGGGGGGGAAGCACAGACGAAGCACTGCTACTTGGGCGCAGAGATATCACACAACACCTGAAATCCCCCAACTTCCGTCAACATACCAGAGTGAATAGTAACTGGCTATTTTTCCTACAGTAGACATAGTGAATGGCGATGAACAGGGCAGATTTTGTGAGAGACGAGGAGGGTGACTTCTCAGACAGTCAAGATCCAGAACCATACCTCCATGAACCAGAGTTTTCAGAAGAGGAGCTGCGTGCTTTGGAAATAGAACGACAGGAGGAGGAGGTTGCGATCGCTCAACAGCCTGAGGACGTGAGGATGAGAGTCAACATGAACTGGTGGTGTGAATGTGGGGGAATATGCCAATCTATGCCGACTGAAATAGAGTGTCTGTGCTGTGGCAAGTGGGACAAGTTTCTGCCATCGATGACCAGGCTCAACGCGTCAGATGAAGATGAGCGTGCCCGCAGTTGTGTCACAGCTACCGAGGATTTCACGGCGTTCCATCCTTTAGTACTCAATTTTTTTTCCCGGTGTGATAAAGTGAACTGGAAAAAACGCACCACGCTGAAAAGACCAAATGGACAGCTGTCCACAGAGTAAATGATTATTTTAAACATGACGCATATATAGATCGACCCATATTATACCTGTATTCACAAGTTGGGGGATTTCAGGTGTTGCGTGATATCTCTGCACCCAAGTAGCAGTGCTTCGCCTGTGCTTCCCCCCAATATAGTCCCAAGTCAATATCTGCCTAGGAAATCGCCTAGTGTTAATCTGCATCGCTATTTGTACTCGTTGTGAATACGCAGGCCACAAGAAGTAATTAGGTGGGGGGTTTTTTATCACTTTTACTCAGGACATGCTAGCTGGCAACAAAGGATTCCATTCATTATGCTAAGCTAAGCTAGCGCCGACCCTGTCAAACTAAAACAATCCATGCACTGAGACAAAAATGCACCTATCTAAATGTAGGAAAGAAAATGAATAAGCCCTATTTCAAAAAACAGTGGAGTGTTCCTTTAACAGAGTACATTCAATTGTTTTAATCATAAACAAATTATGCTGAATGTAAGCAATTTGAATAAATGCATTTTGAAAATATTATTATATAAATAAAATCAAATAGATGCAAATATAGTTGATGGTTAATATATAGCTCTGCCATTCTATTTTTGAGTCCAGAAATTTGACCTGTTTATTGTTTTATTTACATATGACTGATAAATATGCATCAAATTGAATTTATTAGTTTGTTTAATATAAAACTGTGTAATTCAAATGCATAAATCTTAAATTTAAGCCTAAATATTTTTTGAGTGTACAGTAATAACAAATACATTCTACATGCAATTATTGGGTAAATGAAATCTTTGAACTATTATTTATTTATTTATAAAGTTCAGTATTTGATGAAATATAAGCATATGAACCCTTTTCACATTTCCGGGGTTCTCAGAAGTGGAAGTCATCCGAGTTGGGTAAACTTCTATCGTGGTGAACGTAAACTACAAAATATAATATAAAAAATCATTTTTGGGCTACACTTTATTTTAAGGTGTTGTTGTTACACTGTAATTATACATTTAAGTACGGAGTATTATTAAGTAACTACATGTACTTACCATAGGGTTAGGACTAGGATTAGGGTTTGGTTTAGGGTTAGTTGCATGTAATTATGCATAATTTATAGTTATTACTAGTAATACTGCATGTAACATGTAACAATCACACTGTAAAATAAAGTGTTGCTCTAATAGCAAAAGAAAAAAGTTCAAAATAGAGTTTCTATAACTTTCCAAAAAAGAGGAAAAAAAAAATATCGAGATTGGCTGATCAGAAGAGAGAAAGATGTAACATTTATTTAAAAAAATGTTGTATTAGAAACACTAGTTTAATAAATTGAATGGCAAACACAAAGTATTGTTGTAAATGCACATTATATATATATATATATATATATATATATATATATATATATATATATATATATATATGTATATATATTTTTTTCATTCTAGGGTCCATCAGTTATTTCACTCTAAACCATCTTGATGGATTTCTTTCACAATTTTACATTTGTCAGAATGTATTCTGGGATTGTCTTCTCCGAGAAGGATACGTGAGATGCTGCCTTAGAATTTGGTTTTAAATGAGGTGGGCAACATTTTAACACAACAGCCCCATCAGGACGCATTAAAATGCCGTCTACGCGGTCAGCTCTTTAGGCTTTGGAACAGAGCAACAAACCCAACCCAGCATAACCGAACACTGAATCATTTCAATTCGCAAAGCTAATTGAAATGATCACTGAGACGGATTTGAGATGGATATTACATGGCAATGAGTGGTAAATGACAGGAATAAAGCAGGATGAGACCGCTGACCTTTTTGGTGACGATGTTGCCATGCTCATCTGTAAATTGCTCCTCGCTCACTTGCTCTCCGTGAAGATCCTCTGCCTCATCACCCTGGGTGAGATATGACAAAAGCAACTTAAAAGGGCGACATGCTCCATTGGGTGCTTCACTCACTCTTTGACTGGACTTGCTCGCAATAGTCCTGTGTATAGTTTTTCAAGAAATGGTCAAAATGATTCATAGTATATTGGCCATCACAATAAGCAGTGCATCACTCTTCCTTCTCTCTGATTGCATGATTATCTGAACCTTCTCAGGTTTCAGATTTCACACCTTCACCGCTTAAAGCTGCAGTCCGTAGCTTTTTTGGGTTAAAAATGATCCAAAATAAATGTTTGAGCGAGTACATAACCAGCCAGTGTTCAAAACTCTCTGCTTGCCTTCGCTCGATTCAAAACGGTAAGCTTGTAATAATGTTTTTAACTCCAGTGGCACTGGTGGATTTCTGCGGGAAATTCGAGCATGTCTTTGCGTCATTACGTCACATCTGTGCACATAAAGAAGAGTCTCGGCTAGTCGGCTATGAGTGTGAGGATGCTGGAGGTGGAGATTTATAGCCTTTTCTCACAACACTTGATATAATTAAACTTATCAATTTGATGGCGGATCCAGAAAGGTTCAAACGACCATCACCAGTGACGACTGGAGAGTCACCCGTTGTAAAACGCGAAAGACTTCGGAGAAAAAAAGCGACTGCAACCGGCCCATGCGAAAACAAGGACAAATATCGGAAGGGCATTAAATGTCACGCAATGCTGATGTTGTTAACATTAACAATTTGAGAACAAAGTATAATTTGCACGGTTTGACGTGATAAGCGATTGTTAGATTTAATCAGCGTGATTTACTGCAATGCTTTTTTCCCCTTAGTTGGTCAGAACAAAAGTGGATGTTACTTGTTCAGAACATTTTCTGGTGAAAATTCTTATGTTGGTCATACTCCCAAAAAGTATAATCTGTGATTGCGAATGACAGGATCCACACCGGCGGCGACTGACAGCCGCACATTCTCCTCAAAACATTGGATTCGTCCGCGCTGTGCCGTGCCGAGGCACAACCCACGTAAAGTTGATAATTCCGCGAATAACTGCAATTGCAGATTTCGAACAGAGATGGCGACAGAGAGGAAAAACTGCGGACTGCAGCTTTAATATTAAAGGTGCTGTTAAGGGGATTATTCATCTCTCTGTATTAAATACATTCAACATATTTGATTGTAATCCGGGAGATCTTGAGCACCTCTCGAAGCACAAATTAATATGATATAAGAGGCTCAGGAACCATATCATTACAATTTGTTGGAATTCTGAGTAAAAATGGCTGCAATTTACAGCTAAACAAAAGATACATTAATCTAATGGGACATTTACATGACAACGATGTACTACAAACGTAAAAGTTTTTTCCTTTGTGTTTTTCACTGGAAAAAGATGTAAGCACAAAGGTAAAAGACCTCTGACCTCTGTCTAGCCCGTTTACATTGAAAATGGAAAAGTAGCGCAATGGAATGAAAAAAAAAAAAAAAACGCAAGAAGAAAAAAAGTTATTTTAACTTGAACGGCATGTTTTTAGAATAACAGGTCATGTACGAGATGCTGCAAAAGACTTGAGACATGAGCACAGTGGTAAAACACATATGTCTAGCGCATGTTTACGTTGAAAAACAATGGACAAGCAGCGTAGTGGAATGGAAAAATGTGTTCTGTGTAAACCAGCCCCAAGTGAACTTCAAAAAAAGCATGCCATGACACCTTTAAAAGCCCTAAAAGTCTCACTCAGGAGTTCAACAGAAAGGAAAAGTTGTCAATCTGTGATATACTGCATAAAACTAACCCACAGCAATGTGACAAGAGGCAAAGATGTCTATGAGGAATGTAGGAATTCAGCATGTGTCAATGACCAGACTAACTTTAAATACAAAGCTCTTTTAATATTCACTCTAAAGTATCTCATACACCGGATCAATTGTTTGTGGTTCTTGCAGACCACTGGTGTTTGCAGGAGTGCACTCAAATGAGGTCAAATGAAACTGAAACCAAGCACCCACGTATCATTGTAATCCCTTAGATTTACAAGCTTGCACATATACACCAGCTGAAGCCACTTTTTTAGGGTAGCGTCTTCAAGGAATATTCTGTATTAAACAGCAATCGCCAGTACCTTCAGTATAACCCTGCGGCGCACGACTCGAGTGGTGACGTTTTCCTCTTCGTCAGACACACCTTCATTCTCACCCAGCTCACGGTCCAGTTGAGTGTGGATGTAGGCCAGGACCGATCGGACCGAACTGCTGGCGATATGAAGGACGTTCTGGCAGCTGATGACCATGAAGGCCAACAACACGAAGCTGAAGAGCAGCTCAGTCACCAGAGCCCACATAGTGAAGCGCTCGCTCTCTCACGGGCTCACAGAAACACACTCCACCAGCCAGCCGAGGTCCGGAGAGACAGGGAACGATGTTATCTTCCCCTAGTTTCAGTCCTCCACTCTCTCCACAGCTTTCATTTGAAGAAAGCAGGCAGTTCTTAATGCGAGACCATTCCTTCTCCGGTTATTTCCTCATTCGGTCAGCTGTGTTGGGAATGTGGTTGGCTTTAGCTTTCTTTTTTTGACTGCACTCTCTCTCTCTCTCTATCTCAACCTTCCTAAAACATCTCCCTTCTGTCCAGTGTCCGATTGCACATGTGATCTGTTATGCTTTAAATACCCACAATGTGAGGACAACTTTCTTGTTGTAGACTATGTGAGTGAACAAACAGCTGCTAACATTTCAACAACCGCATTTTCACACCAGGTTCCTTTAGTTTACATGTAATATTAAACTAAGCAAAAGC
This sequence comes from Vimba vimba, assembly GCA_022828995.1. NCBI lineage: Eukaryota > Metazoa > Chordata > Actinopteri > Cypriniformes > Leuciscidae > Vimba > Vimba vimba. The sequence continues at coordinate 46,422,123 of CM040820.1, read as the reverse complement.
TTGCAGACACAATCCAAACTTTTGTCTGATTTTTTCCCCCCAAATTTAATTTTAATTAAATTAAATAAAAATGGTTGTCCCTCAGACTTACTGTTTGGGATCAGTAAGATTTTTAAAATGTTTTTGAAAGTGTCTTTTCTGCTCACCAAGGCTAAAAACAGAGTAAAAACTGTCAAATTGAGAAATATTACTACACTTTAAAATAACTTTTCTAATGTAATATATATTAAAATATAGCGATCATTTCCCAGGACATTTTCAATTTTACTATGGTGGGAATAAAAGACAAGGATCATGGCCTAAAGTAATATTTTGCTCTCTCCATTAATCTTACATTAATTGTACAGTTTATGGCCATGACTTAACTATAAAATCAGTTTTTAATACGAGCTCTTAATTATAGAGAAGTATTTTCTCCTCACCAAGGATGCATTTATTTAAAAAGAAAATACAGTAAAAACAGTAATATTGTGAAATATTATTACACTTTAAAACTGTTATATATTGTAATATACTGTAAAATGTAATTTATTCCTGTATACATATTCTAATATGCTGATTTGATGCTCAGGAAATATTGCTTTTTATTATTATCAATGTTGAAAACAGTTTTGCTGCTTCATATTTTTGTGGAAATGTTTGTTTTCGGGATTATTCTTTGATGAATAGAAAGTTCAAAAGAACAGCATTTAAAATAGAAATCGTTGGTAACATTATAAATATCTTAACTGGCACTTTTGATCAACAACTTTGATCACTCTTGAAAGAATTCATAGTCCACTTTAGATCTTCTACTTAATGTCATTACCAGTCATTAGAGTACGAGTTAGCTGGCACGTAGTTACTTATAATTAGTAGAATGTCTAATATGGACTATTGAAATATCAAAAAATATCAAACTTTTGAAGAGTAGTGTACTGTACATTGTAAGTGCATTTCTGACCATGCATTTTTTATTGTGTGTGGAAATCAGCAGCATCATAAACCTTTATAATATAAACCTTTTTCATGCAAATGATACCAAAGTCAGTTATTTTCCTGTTACATTTTCTTAAACACCATTTTCAGAGCTGGTAACAGCATTACATGTCTTTGAGAGACCATTGACCTTACTGTCCATGCCTTTCAAATCCATATATAATATTCCTCCCCTACTCGCCACTGCAGCAGGATTGGCCCTTTAGATGACAGAAGCAGACAAGATCTATATTTAGAAACCAATGAGTTGTGTGTCCATCTAGGGCTGGCTGTATACTGTGTGTGTGTGTGTGTGTGTGTGTGTGTGTGTGTGTTTCACCACAAGCAAGTGTAAACAATTGTGCACACAGCCTTGGGGAAATAAATGCTTTTGTAAGCAATGACTTTACTGAATATACCCAATTATCCATGTATGCTACTATAAGTGACTTTGGGCTTGTTTTTTAATAGTCACTAGTAATATGGTCTGTCACAGAGGGCATTTATAGCACAATACAGTCGGACTGACACTAATCACAGCTGTCCAATATTCCCACCAACTGCTTGAGTTTCACTCCACATAACATCATGTCTTCCACATGTTATTTCCCCCAGTTCCTCCTCTAGTCCAATGATGCATAAATGCACACCGTTTTTCCAATCTCGTCACATAATATTAAAACAACTGATATGTATGGAAGCTTGTTTCCACCACAGAATAAAAAAAAAAGATAATTTTTAAATCTTTTTTTATCTAAAACTTTTCATCTGAATTTTCAGAAATGTGTAATATAAAGTCGCAATTGTGTTATAAAGTCAGAATTACGTGATATAAAGTCACAATTGTGTGTTATAAAGTCAGATTTGAGAGAAATAAACTCGCAATTTTGACTTTATAAAACGCAATTGGGAGATATAAAGTCAGAATTGCATGAAATAAAGTCGCAATTGCATGTTATAAAGTCAGAATTGTGAGATATAATCTCAATTCTGAGGAAAAAAGTCAGAATTGTGAGACGTTAACTTGCAATTGTGAGATAAAAAGTCGCAATTATCTTTTCAAATGTTTTATTCTGTGGTGGAAACAAGCTTCCATGGATACAGGCTTATCCTTAAAAAAGAGGGAGCACAGAGTTGGAATCTAAATCCAGAGTACAACAACTAAACAATGAAAGCAATTCCTCTACACATACGTTCTCTGCCTGATGCAATATTTTGTTCAATTAAACCAAATCACACAAACCAAGCCTTATGTCAAAAACTACAAGTGTGAAACAATATGATTGTTTCTTGATTCAATGCTTTTTCAAGAAGAATTTTGCGGTAAAAGCAGAGATGTTTTTTTACGTGGAGATACCAACATTTGCATCTCGACCATTGGAGAAAGCACGACCGATCACGTGAGCTTTGATAACCAATCACATTACAGCCTTGACGTCATTGAAATGCAGTCAGAGTTGTACAAGAGCTGTCTTTTTTGTGGATACCACAGAAATGAATGAGAACTGCTTTAACACAAATCCTAGCAGTGACAAAATTGTCTGTAACTTCTCTTATAAAACACCTTTTTTTCAGTGTAAAATCCAAAGATAGATCAATCCAAAATGCATTTAATGGCAAACATGCTGCATGCCTTTTTTTTTTTTGTTCTCTTAAATCCTTTTAAGAGAATGATTGGTTTGGTCCTCCCAATGTTTACAGCCTTGCAATGAAGTCAACCTCATCCATCACACCATTGCAGGTCAAAGCAAAAACAGTCAGCAGGTGCTTGATATATTAAATACAAATTTGAAATCAAAGTTCTCTTACCTGTCCTCTTAGACGCATGTCCTCCCAAGCCCGAATGTTAGCTGTTCTGTGTGGGAACCCTAGTCCTTTCTCAAAAGGTTGAGTCCCCTGATAGTGCCCGTGGATGATCTCCGAATGCCCCATGTCCCGCACCGGCTCGATCAGGGCTTCTTGAGCCAGCTTAGAGTCACAGTCCACTGCGGTGCGCACTGAGGACATCATGGACTCGATCGCCTGTCTGGGAAGGGAGCATTGTAGAGACCCCACTCGGTTCTGGGTCGGATCTGGGGGTGAGTGCCAACCGGGAGACCCCTGATCCTGCAGGTAAGACAGGAACGACCCACCACATAACCTGAAAAACGAGACAGAAAATTAGAAGAGGTAATGACAATGCAGTCAGCAGTAATCACTACACTCTAAAAAAATGCAGGGTTGTTTCAACCCAAATTTGGGTCAAATATGGGTGAACCCAACCGTTGGGTTACATTGGGTCAAATATGGACAAACCCAGCCGTTGGGTTAAATTTCTAAATTAAATTTTTTAACCAAACAGTTGGGTTTGTCCATATTTGACCCAAATTTGGGTTAAAACCACCCTGCATTTTTTAGAGTGTCTGAGTATAGCCTTATTTCTGTTCTGCTGCAAAGAAACACAGATAGTTCTAGGGGCTTGTCCCAATATTCACACTTGCGGTCTTTGCACTTGTCCACTTGGCAACTTACATGACATATTTCCTGTATTTAATTTACATTTAATTTAATATTCAACAATATTATTGATCTGCCTGCACTGACACCACTGTATGAGAACTGAGCTGAGCTGGACGATGACATTACGGTTTTCTCCAGAGCGGCTATATATATAAATGAACTAAATTAAGAACTTTTTTTACAACAAAAATTAACCATCACTGAGCTTACTTAAGCTGGACTATGATGCTATTTTCTTCTAGAAACAAACTTTGTTGCATTATTTTCCTGTTATCTCTGTAAAGCTGCTTTGAAACAATCTGTAATGTAAAAAACACTATATAAATGAAGGTGACTTGACTTGACTATTTGGCCAAAGTTTTCAAGTGGGCATGAATAACTTTTGATTTCTCCATGGGACACACTTACAACATAGAGTTAAAAAAATGCACATTCTTTCTGAGGTTTATATCCACATTTTCATTCTCAGAACATTTTAAAGCACTAAACCTCTAAATGTCTGTTAAGTCCTTATGTTTTAAAAAATACACCTACTCATCTCTGCACCAACACAACATGCAACACTACATTTAACGACCAAATTATTTGTAATATCTATTACATTTAACTTACAATTTTGCGCAGTTTTAGGGCACGCGAATCCCTGCACATGATGAATGATGGGATACTCTTAGCCTCAAATTCTACTCCGAAGCCGTATTAGAGATTTAATGTGCATTATGGGAACTGAACTTTAGCATTGGACAGTCTTGCACACTTACTTCCTGTCACATGCTCTCAAGAGGCCAAGATTAGCAAGTTCATGTGTGTTTGTTGAAGACAAACTCAGGATTATTGCAATATGAAGTTGAGGTGGGATGATGGGATCGTCCTTTTCTTTACAAAGCCAAAAGCCTTTAGTTTACTTTACAAACCACAACTTGTACCGAAGACAAACACAATGAATGCCACTTACATTTTCAGAAGAAAGACTGAAGAACTATAATTTGCTATTTACTATTGCTGGTCAGAGTCAATTGGTATAGACCTCAGTCAGGGTAGACTCTATATTGAATTTTACATGCATAAAAATGAGACTGTCTTTAAAATAGCATGCACTATTTAAAAGTCGTGGATCAAATGTGATTTTCAACTTTCAGAACTGCTTTATGAAGTTTTCTGAAAGTCTTTTGGAAACAAGTTTCGTGAGATGAATAATCAGCTGGTAATTAAATAACAGAACAATCCATTTAATAAACTGCACTTCTACGCTTCACAGCTTGGTTTTCAATCCTGTCAAAAATAAATAAATTAAATATTCCGCTACCCTGACTAAAGTCTAATTATAATTTAGGATGAGTCTTTTCTCTTTCTAGAGGCTGAAACTTTTTTATAGTAGGAGATCATTTGCCATTAATATTTTCGGTCCATCAGAAAAGAAAGACTAAATTCTGTGGCACTAATAAAACATCGATCCATTTGAGGATCTCTACCAGCCCGACACAGCAACAATGGGTCAATTAATTACATCAGTCTGGGACAAAACCATTGTGGTGTGCAGAGAATTGGGGAAAGTGCAGTATTTTTGCAAGTCAAGTCACCTTCATTTATATAGCGCTTTTAACAATATAGACTGTTTCAAAGGAGCTTTACAGTGATAATAGGAAATTACAGTAACACAGATTGTTTTGGCTTTACAGCAGCTCTAGAATAAAGTTGATGTCCAGCTAAAGTTAGTTTTGATTGATTGATTCACTTCTGTTGCAGAGATCATTAGTTATTAACTGAGGGGCCGATTACACGACACCGTTCTAACAGAAAATCTTTAATGCGCTCTGGCCTGCAATCCCGTTTGGTGACGCTAGTAGCCCATGAACGACACATTTAAACTAACATTTGGTCAAGTTTAGCCTCATTTTCAATGCTCTTCAAAATTAGGAGTTGAAAATGATTACCTGAAGAAACTTCCTGAAAAATAGGCATCAGCATATCCCTGCTGGTCCACAAAGTAACTCAGAAGGTAATGGGCAACTCACCTGTCTTCCCCATGATCTGCCCGTCTTCTTAGCCCAGGTGACTCACTCACTCGAGCATAAATTCGCTGTTGCCCTGAAATGAGAGATACGCTATCTTCTAAGTTTGTGCCGTCACCTCCTCCTTCTCCCAACCCTCCATTGGAAGCGTCTTTAACGTTGTTGACTTCTTGACCAACAGCCCCTTCTGACCTCTCCAACCCCTGACCTCTGTCCAGAGCATTGATGTTGACCCCTTCGCTCAGACACAGCATCCCGGCGGCACTGTAATCTGAATCCGCCCCAATGGACTGATCCTCGAGAAGCTCGATGGATCCACTCAACCCTCCCGGAGTAGCAAGTCCCTCGGGTCCGTTTCCACCGGGAGTCCCGCTCCTCGAGTGGCCCAGGTCGTCAGCATTGCTGCACTCCAGTGACGAATCCTCAACGGTCACAATGGAAGGACTATTGCCTGAGGGCCAAACCTGTACCTCAGACATCTCCATGAGTGTGTCCTCTTCAGTGGTCGCGATTGGCGCACACTCCATGCTCGATACTTCTTGCCAGTAGGGCTCATTGCCCAGTGGCGAAGGTAGACTGTACTGCATGGAGGCCGGTGAGACTAGTTCCTCCTGTACCACCAGCCCGTAACCTGGAGTGACACAGAGATTGGCACACTGATACAGGCCCCCCACTGCGCCCCCCAGTCAGCCCCACACGCTTTTAACCCAGGAGGGATGTGCTCCAGATCAGGGGGTTAGGGAAGGGAGATTAGAGAGCAAGCCCACTGACTTGGTGGAAAGCAAATGGGGGGAATAACGTTTTTTTGAGAGAGGTTGCTGAAGCTGCTGTAAGCCATTTCTCATCCCAAGTACCTGACAGATCTGGGTGTCCAGAAATGCACTTGAGTGCATCTTGCATGGTTGGAAAGCTCTAGAAAAGAGGCGTTTCTTTGCTCGTCAAAGAGTTTGCGTGTTTGGTTTGGCAGACGTTGGATTTGCTGCTAACAGTGTTGAGAGTGTAAACGCACTGTTAACCCTCATCCTTCCATCGCACTTTGTAACACATCTTTCCCTCGTGGGTCAAAATGACCTGAAGCCCTAAAATTATACTTTTTTTTCATTTTTTTCAAAAAATTTCATTTTTATAATATTTGCATTTTTTATTGCATTTTTTGTGTGGAGAATTTTTTAAAAACTAATGTATTTACCTTTAAATTACTAGATCAATAAATAATAAATAAACAGTCATTTAAGCACATTCCTCATATTCTTTCAACTTAAATTCAAAATAACTCACAATTTCATGCATAACCCTTTTAATTCAGCTCAAAATATCTTACACTGGGTGTCTTTGCCGACCTCTTGTGGGAAAATAATAATATAACATGATATTTCATGACTCTTGCCACTAGATGGCCTTATAGCTCTATATGGAGCAAATGAGCTGTTCCTCTGGGTCCTAAAGTCATTTCTCTTCAGTATGCATTCAGATACACATGTAGACATTACAAAATAATATTTGGTAATGATTTAGCATTTTTAGTTAGAATTTTGAGCATTTTTAGTTTTTTTCCATGTGTAATGAAGCATTCCTCGCATTCCATTCATTCCTATGGGGGTCAAATTGACCCGCCAGGGAAGGATTTGTTACTTTTTTAAATTTCAACCACAAAACTCCTCGAATCCATTAATTTTTTGTTGTTGTGTGTATTCATAGTTTAAGTGCGACAAAAGTCCTAGGGTCTTGGACCCCTCTGATGATCACTCAATAAAAATTTAAAAAAAGAATTTCGGGTCAAAATGACCCGAAGAAAGGATGAGGGTACATTTCAGTTTTTTGAGAGCAGCTCAGCCAATTATAGAATACGAAATAGTGTAGCTTTTAAAGAAGAACAGTGGTGTTGTATCACTGCAAGTCTGGAGGAAAGCAAGACGTCTAACATCGCTTACAGCAGCTTCGGGCCGGCAGCAAGAGCACAGGCAATTGTGGTAGCACCAAGTATGCAGTTGTAAAAGACTGTTGCTGCCCCACTTTCTTTCTTTTTTTTTTCTTTTTTTTTGTCACAAGAGATAACGGGGGTTAAAGAGAACCTTTTGACTGTCACCAACCAGGAAGTAAAAGACACCCCTTCAGAACTGTGGAGTTGGGGCAGAGCACCCTATACACACACACATGCTTAGTCTTCCATGCTCTCATTCTCAGAGTCATGACATTTTTTCTTCTATCAGATAACATGCATGCAAGCAACCGGCACAGATCATCTTCAATAACCATTGTTCTCATATTATGTAACTTTGATACAAGTCAAATGATAAAATACAGCTATATAAAGTGTAAAAACATGTGCTCTCAAACTCATCTAATTTAAATGACATAGAGCCCAGTCTTAAAGGGGAAGTGTGTATTTTTTTAAAAAACATTTTTTTTGTTTGTTTGAGCATTGTGCAATATTGTCAGTTTGACCAATGGAAACATGCCCATTTTGCTATTTCATTTGGTGACTCTAGAGGTGCAGATATTACACACTTCACCTTTAATTGATAACAGATAAACAAACAAACAGTAGGTAGTTATTTAGATATGGATAGAGTACACCAATAAAAATCATTGTGGTTTAAATGCAAAACTAATTGGGGGAAAAAATACATTCATAATTGACAATACGTGTTTTCATATTTCCACAAATAACAATTATGCTTTATAAGCCAACAATATGTAAGCACCTTAGTACTTGTTGTCTGTTTTTCACAAGGAGCAGATGTTTGGTAGCTATTAGTGTTCTGTTACACACTCATTGACAGAAATGCCAATAAACACAAGTGTGACTATAATATAAAGAGACTGATGTGTATTGTTAGAGAGGGAGTGAGAATTATGTGTATTGTCCACAAAAACATTCTTACTCTGACATAAACAACGGGCCTTATTGAGCAGTCTGTTTCCTCTCCCCAGTTTACGACCCCCGTACAGATAAGACTTCTCATAAAGAGCACACTACACACACCGGAGACATATATTAACCACATGGCCCTGGAATGGGACTTCAGAGGGTGGGAATACTCAATCATGTGACCTCATGCCTGTGTAGTTTATTTGAGAAATCTGTAACACTTTACAATAAGGTTCTATTTGTTAACATTAGATCAATACATTAGTTCACATGAACTATAAAAACTACTTCTAAAGCATTTGTGAATCTTAGTTAATGTTAATTTCAACATTTACTAATACATTGTTAAAATCAAAAGTTGTATCTGTTAGTGTTATTTAATGGACCTGAGCAGACATGACTGAACAATTAATAGTTGTATTTTTAACCAAGTTAGTTAATCAGTGTTCGTTAACGCATTAACTAATGTTAACTAATGGGACCTTATTGTAAAGTGTTACCGAAAAATCAAATACTGTTACATACACCAAAGAACCTCTATTTAAATAAAAATGTAAATAAATAAATCGTAATGTATAGTGATCGATTTGGGAAACACATTTTGTATGATGTGCATCCAAAGTATAATGTTCATATGCATATCATTCTATGTGTTCGTTTAGTTTATGAGATAATGAATGGAATGTACCTTGCTTTCTAAGTAGATAAAAAAAATAATATGAAAACTTTTTTTATAACTTTTTTTATAAATATAATGCAGGAATAGAATAGAATAGAATATAATATAATATAATATAATATAATATAATATAATATAATATAATATAATATAATATAATATAATAGAATAGAATAGAATAGAATAGAATAGAATAGAATAGAATAGAATAGAACAGAATAGAACAGAATAGAATCGAATCGAATCGAATCGAATCGAATAGAATAGAATAGAATGCATGGTCTCAGTACAAAATGAAAAGTTAATCAGAACATTAAATAAGATTGAAAGTGGTCAAAATTATTTAAAAATCTTACACATGTATTTATTAATCTTACGCAGTTGAATAAAGCACTTAAAATGTTATGAGCTCATTTGGATCTACTTTAAACAGTGAATCTTCCTGCTATTTAATTTCTTTTCTTTTCCCCCCCCATGCAATTTCACTGCAGTAATTATAACTATAATAACTTTTAGCAGGAACCATGGTTTCAATGGTGAATTTGTGTGTGGGGTATCAGACACACAATATAATTTGTAAAGAAATTACAAAGGGAGCATGAGCCCTAAAATAAATGTAGTAGGTATGCAATGTACAGGCCAGCATCCATTTGAGTACATATATTTCAGTACTACATCAGCTCTTGTGCATTTTGTGTGTATTGAAGGCTTTTTATGACAGAGACAGAGTGGAAAACAGACATAGACAGACACACAAAATACACTCACAAAACCCAACAAATAACACACAAGTCACAAGCTCATGAAGATAAAAAGGTAGTCACAGAAGAAAAAACAATAGAAAATGTTTCTTATAGAAAAAAAACAAAAAAAACAGGCCAGTCCATAACATGTTATGTATAAACAGAAACATAACATCCACTAACGCACAGAAAATGCATAATTGTGAACAAAAAAAGACTTATTTACATAAGCACTTAAAAAAACGGATTGTGAGGAGTTTCACAGGGTCCCTGAATTCACAGCTAATAGACAGACATAAGGAAAATGACAACATTGAGTATAAATAAAATATTGTACAGTGACCAAAACAGTTAAAAAAAGAAAGGTAACAAAGAAACAAACATATTTCTGAGCTCAACAACTATCAAAGAGCACAATCAGCACTAGCAAGGCCTTCGTGCAGCTTTAACAGGCCATGCAAGATCCGCTGTCGGACATCATGCCGAAAAGTGATATTTTATTTGAAGGGCATCACACATGGACGATAACAGCATATGCCATAAAGACAGTTTAGTGATAACAGAATATGAATATTTGCATGTTTTCGGGTTAGGTGAAGTTAACTTTACCTAAACAGAGCCTTTAATTTGTTTCACTTATCTTTATGGTAATGCATATGCCATGTCAATGTGTCATTGTGTCCTGTTCCAGAGCCCTTCAAGCTAGAGTTTTCTCAACATCTCCATGGAGAAGCATTCATGCTTTATGCCCTCCTTTGATACATGCAGACAGGGTCCAAAATTAACCCTCGCTAAGAGCCAAATGTGAGTAAAACCGGATTTGGTGAGAAAATAAAACAATCTTATTGACCAGTTGGTTGATCAAATAATGGGGTAAATCTCCCTTTTAAAGTTTGCTAAACAAATCAAGTGCTGTGCTGTATTTATCTAAGATGCTTGAAGTTATTTTTTAAATTAAATATGAAATATTCCTTGAATTAAGTCAACACAGCAAAAAAAATCAAAATCAAATTCAGTCTTTTTGCAGGTTGTACTCCTATATGGTCCTGCAAGAGATTTTTGTCTCCAATATTTAAAAGCAGCTAAATAGTTTAATTGTCATGAGGTGAAAAATAAATCAATAAAATTGTACCCGCCATTGGCAGATGTGGCAAAAAGTTACTTTTGGACCCTGCATGCAGAGATCATGGAATGAGGTACATCCAAGAAAGTGCCACAAGAGCATGTAAACAGGCCTCTTAGCAGAAAGACGAGAGAGGGTTGTTTGGGTGGAAGGAGACAGAGCGAGAGAGAGATAGACAGAGAGAGACAGAAAGAAAAGGAGACAGGTGAGTCAGAAACACCTCCCTCCTGTAGGGGGCGCTAAGCATAAAACTGGTGATGGAGGGGGTTGATCACAGAACAGAGCAATAACTTTCCTTTTTTTTTTTGAAGGGGGGGGGAGAGGTGGTTTGGGAGGGTGGGGGAAGAAAACACACAACTGGTCTGAGGACAGAGAGATAAATGAGGGCCAGAGGTCAACATGATGTCTGTATGAGGTCAAAGGTCAGAGAGGAGGTGCAGAAGAGGAGGAGGAGGAGAAGGAGAGGAAGAAGGCTGGGCTGCATTTGACATATCAAGAAAAACACAAAGCATGGGGTAAAGGGAACAGGTTTAATGCTCTGCCTGAATAAACAGAGTACTCTTGCCAGTTTGCCCACTATTCCAAGACGTTACACAAAAAAAGCATAGCTGTATCTTTTAGAAATTTACTTTTTGTGAACTAATCTTGTTATTCATAGTAGACTATACTGACTATAGCCACAAATATAGGCTTTAAAATGCTAAAGTCTTAGCATTCATTTCAAGATCTCACTATGGAGACAAAGTTTCTGTGTATTCCCATATTGATGCTTGTGTCTAGGAGTCACTCCAGCCAAATTACTGGATCTTTCTCACCAATTTACTCCCAGTTCAGTTGGTTTGAAGTAAATGGTTGTGGCAACTCAGAAAACACTGGCTAGCAGGGAAAAACCTTTGCATCTCGATCTCTGTGGAAATAAGGTTTTGTGTAAGTGCAAAGTCTCGCTATGACTGGAAAGGAAAATTGCAGACTGAAAACTTTCCAGAGCTCCTGGATGAGGTTGTAGTCACATGCAAAAACAAGCCTTTCACCAGCCATTACCCATCCAAGGAGATCTGTGCTCCGGGTAAATGGGATTCTCCTACTTGGGCTTTTATTGACAGCTCACCAATACCCCAGGAGTGAGGAAGCCACAAGCTCTACACTCCCATCAAAATCAGTCAAGCACTTTCCAGTCAAGCATAACTGAAATGAGCTTCTAATGTATTTACTGTCCATTTAACTCCATTTTAGTGCTCACTTACTGTGGGACAAGGTATCTGCCATGACTTCTGCCACAGATGCGCTGAGTCATGGAGAAGACCAGAGCTTCGTAGTCATACAGGAGAGAAGATGATGGCTTGATCTCCCCAGTCTTAGACAGAGAAAGAGTCTATCCTGGATGCACCACTGATCCCAGAGGGGATTTTTGGCACAGCTTTGATGCTGATGCTGAAGAGGTGTGGGGAGTAAAAGGGATGATGAGGCTCTTCCAAGGAAGACACAATCATTCCCTCCCACATCACCTTGCCAAATTGTTATGTAGGTGGCAACAGGCAACATGCAACATGTTGGGTCAGAGTGGGATCCTGCTGCCCCGTAGATGGACCAACCTGCTACTCTACATACTCAAGGATTGAGGAAAAAGAAGAGGGTACCCTGCTGACAAATTCAGCATATCTGGTCACCAGGATAAGGTATGTTTTGTATACTGGGAGCAGAACGGGAAGCGTGAGTGTTAGTGAACCAGCTACGCCAGCTCAGTTCTGCTTGAGAACAGCTGGTTTACCAGCACTATACATTTACATTTTATGCATTTGGCAGACGCTTTTATCCAAAGCGACTTACTTTGCATTTCAAGGTACACATTTACATTCTTATCAGTTCATGCTTTCCCTGGGAATCGAACCCATGACCTTGGTGTTGCAAGCGCCAACACTATACTGTTTGAGCTACAGGAAAGCCTATACCAGCTCTAGCCATCATAAACCAGCCAGGAGCAACAAGCCATTCATGCTGGTTAAGCTGGATTCTTCAGCAGGTTAGCTTGATGGGTTTCCTCTACAGGGAAATAAGCACATAAGCAGTGCAGACTCGCAGTTCCAAAACCTACAGTTTTACCACTAAATAGCATTGCATGAGAATAATACATAATTGGGAGAGCATGCAGGGAGCTACTGCTCCCTTTGAGGTGGTGAGTCACTCAATAGTTGTCCCAGCACATGCCAATCGCACAGTCCAGTGCACAACTTCTCTTGCAGCTCCACCACTAGATGCCACCATGGTACTGTGCATGAACAAATCATGAGCATGCACAGAGTCTCAGCACGGGGTCAGGCCTCGCTCTCAGATGCACAGGGAGTGGACCTGCCTTCTGGAGACAACCCTTTTTACAGGGAATTGAAACTGAGTGTGACAAGACAGATTTAGTACTTGTATTGGGCAAAGCCAAATCTGGGGAAGTTAATCACTAAGCATCTTAATCATCAACTTCTGCACTAGTGTATTTCAAATGAAGTCTGATGGCCCAAACTGGTTTATGAGCATATTTGGTAAGGGGAATATGGACACCCTTGGATCTGCATTAGGGGGTCACAATACAGTATCCTCACCATACATACTCAACACAGTTTTATGAATGAAGTGAGAAAGAGGAGTTCTTTTATTAATAAAATGGCGATATGTCCAGGTAAGGGCCGGCGACTAGACACAAGCATTGTGTTTGCCAGCAAAAGGGGCTGGCATAATGAAGAATTCACAGAAGTGGCATATCTATTAATGAGACACCTCATTGAGACATGAGACATACAAAGTTATCTCTGTACTATATTCATAATTATGTGTGAGCCAGTGTCTGATGCAATGTGGCCTATGTCCTTTTGCTGAACAGAATATTTCAAAGGTTGTGGCTAATGGCAGAGTCAAGAAGCTTTGCTTAAAACTGTTCCATTACAGTTATTACCCATCCATTTGTCTTAATATATCTTAACATACCCTTATGCAAGAACTAAATGCCTTCTGAGATCTGATATCTCTTAAAGGGGTCATGACATGAGAAATAAACTTTTTCTTAATCCGTTAAAACTTCCTCCCTAATGAACAGTATAGACTTACAGTATAGTGAGTATAGAGAGCGGGATAGACATCAAGGGTTCTTCTGCAGAATTCATTTCCATCTGCACCATTTCATTTGCTTATTTTTTCGACAACACTTTATTTTTGGGTTCAATTCTCGTTATTAACTAGTTGCTTATTAGCATGGTAATATGCATGCTAATAAGCAACTAGTTAATAACGAAGATATTGGCTGTTTATTAGTACTTATAAAGCACATATTAATGCCTTATCCTGCATGACCTACATCCCTTTATCCTACCCAATACCGAAACTTAAACGCTATAAAAACTACCTTACTAACTATTAATAAGCAGTAAATTAGGAGTTTACTGATGCAAAAGTTGTTAAAATATTGAATATGTGTCCCCCATACCGAAGTGTTACCTTTTTTTCTATGTAAACATGTTATAGATTGATGTCTTTCAATCTCAATGCTTGAGTGGTGCATTTTTAAGACAAATAAAAAAACAGCTGAAGTTTAATAGTGTGCCAATTGTTTTGTTTTCTAAGTTATTTCAGTCTTGCATATGTATGCTTCACATAATTTGTGAAATTCAGCTTTCAGCAAATGCCTGGACTTATAATGGATTAGTTATGTGGTTGTTGCAATGTATTCAACCTACATGACATGGCATTAATACTTTTCTATGCAAAGATGTTTTCCAATCATGACAATGGGAGTTTACTCTGAAGCCTTAAAAGAAAAGAAGCATAATCATATAGCACCTTTAAATCAGAACGCCATAGAGAAGGTGGAGAACTGTCATGTATTACTAAAAATACTATATATAATATTTACATTATTGTGACCCTCTAGTAAAATAATACAACAAAAATTATGTCATGACCCTTTTAATATCCCTTCCAGTAACATGAATGTAGACTTTGCACTGGATTTTACACTCACAGCATCTGTAGAACTGACATGTTTCACTAATGATGGTTTTTAATCGTAAATAAGTGCATCTCTCTGTACTTGTAAAATGTGCGTTAAAAGGTACCACAACACACAGGAAGCATGCTACTGAATGAACTGATACTGAATTGAATAGGTTACCTTTGTTAATGGTAAAAAGGAACCAAATCATCATATATCAGATAGCCAATGTGCGGCAATATGACAGACTATATAATTGAGGATAAATACAACTTAAGCTGTATTTGACAGGATCCGTTGCATGCTGTAAAGTTATCTATATTGTTTTTTAGATGAAAGAACTTTTGATTACCAAAATAATTACAATGGGTGGAACTTCTTCCCCATTTATGAATAGGTAAATAGGTAATTCAGAGACCGTACTCCAGGTGAAGACAAAAATCTCTTAGCTAAATGTGTTGGAAATACGCAATCCCAACAGGAAAACCAAAGGCTGTTTTGCCTAATTGGAAGTTAATAATGGAGATGCAACATTTGCCGCCCAATGATCTATGAAAATATCAGATGGTAACTGTCTGTTATAACTCGGGAACGGTTTCTATGAAGTCAGAGTCTTGGTACGATTGGTAACAAGGTACATGTGATCCAAGACAAGTGTTAAGGCTTTGCCAAAGCCAGAGAGTTAAACCAGTTTGATAATATTCCACTTATGACTATATTATTTGTCTTCCCAGCATCTTTTTGTAGATATCAAGCAAAAGTGGCCATGACGTGATTCTTCCACATCAGTTTCATGCTAACATGCTGCCTATGTTGAACTGTTACAGATGTACAAGATTTATGGGTAAATATGTTTTCATTAATAATTTACAAAATAAGTCAATTTTTAGAACAACTGCAAAGACTGTCAGTGCTTAAGTTATATTTTCCCTTGTAATATACATTAAACTGTACAAATGAACTGTAACTGTAAAAAATAAAATTAGAACGAATAGTGTTACAACCCCTAAATGTGTCCTATCCAAACACACAAGCAAATCTCCTTAATCTCAAATATTTCCCCAATTTTAAAAGGAACAAAGGAGGTCTTTGCAGAGTTTTAGAACATTTCCCTGCAGTAGTCAAAAAACATTTACAGGCAAAATGCAGATATTCAAAGATAGGCAACATAACATAGTTCTGGAGGGGTGTCATCAGTTCTGGTCCTGGTGACAGCAGAATTGGAAGAGGAAATGTTAGGTTCATGGCCAAAATATAGGGGGGACAAGGGTTTGAACAGAAGATACAGCAGCAGATATCAACTGGATGAGAGGAAAAGCCAGCTCTTGGGGGGAAAAAAAAGCATTATGTGGGACAAGTGAAGTGTAGAATGTCACAAGGGAATATCTCTCTCTTACCATTTGTAATGGCAGGAGATAAATGGTCTCTGTCATGATGCCTAGACCTGGAAGCCTCTTGTTCCCAGCCCCCCTGCTGACCTGTTGGTGGTCCCTGTCCCTCCATCATGTTCACAATGTCCACTCGGTCAATACTCTTGAGGGCCACGTACAGGCTGTCCACTACAGTGGTGAGAGACACACAGATGGTGGAGAAATGGAGAAGGGGAAGACAGGGTAGTTGGACATAAAGGATGAGGACAGAGACACACCACTGACAAAACCAAAGGATTTCAAGACACTATTAGGAAAAACATCCAAAATACAATAATTGATTTACTTTTGTTATTCAAAACAATTGTGGATGAATCTGTCTCAGTCACGTGACCTTATCTTTACAGCCACCATATTTATCACCATCGGGGGGGAAAGCAATGGCAGGGAATTCAAAAACATCCCACAAGCATAACATCAACCTCAATTCAAAAGCACACATGTGCAGATATTTACATTTATTTCATTTATAATCTGAAGCCTTTTAAGACTACCAAATCCTACAACAACATCCAGTAAGTTTTGAAATGATTGGAGGCAGTCTTGGGTATATTTTCGTGTGACCAATGATCTTTTCCTCATTTCCACATAACAACATCTGGTTATCCTGTGTAATCTTGGTTCTCTGGATGAAAGGATTGAGAATTTTGAGCTTTAAGACCGTGACACACCAAGCCACCTTAAAAGAACTAGCGGCGTTGAAAGCTGACTGTGTTGTCGCCTTGCGTCGGCTGTGTCGCGGCTCAAAAGCTGCGTTTGAACACACCAAAGGGACCACAGGTGAATATCAACTAGCACATGTCTTCTGCTCCAGCATGTAAGGAAATAACTCAATATACACAGTCTATATTTGTCATTCAAAAAGGTAGGACTGCAGAAATACAAAGCGTAAACAAAGCAGTGCTTGCTTACCATTTTGATTATTAATCACTTTCTTCGGAATGCTCAGGTAAAATGACATAAAATGACAATCTCCTTCTGTCTGTGCCTTCTTGACTTCTTTGCTCATTATCATCACTTTCATTCTTATCCTCATGCACTGGCTCATACACTAAGCTGAACGCCGACGCCAATTCAACATGCTCTTTGGCCAAAATACCCCTGACATGTCCAACCAGTTCTGACGGTGCGGAACACACCGCAAAAACTGGGCGTCTTATCCAAAGCGACTTAGAAATGAGGAGAGCAATAGAAGCAGTTAAATAATAGGACAACAATATGTGCTGCTGTGACCCTTCCCAGTTTAATCTAAAGCAGTCTATGTATAAAAAAAGAAAAAAAAAGATATAGAGTAGAAAAGAAGACAAAAGAAAGTGTTGCCGAAAAACATGCGTCTTCAGCCGTTTCTTGAAAATGGCTACGGACTCAGCTCGGGTTGAGTTAGGTAGATCATTCCACCAGCAGTGAACATTCAAGGAAAAGGTCCGTGAATGTGATTTTGCGTCTCTTTGAGATGGCACCACGTGGCGACGTTCACTTGCAGAACGCAAGCCTCTGGATGGCACGTAAGTCTGGAGTAATGAGTTTAGGTAAAAGGGAGCAGAGCCAGTGGTTGTTCTGTAGGCAAGCATCAGTGAATTGAATTTGATGCGAGCAGCAATTGGCAACCAGTGCAATGTTGTGAGGAGAGTTGTGACGTGTGTCTCTTCGGCTTGATAAAGACTCTCTTGCTGCAGCATCTGGATCAGTTACAGAGGTTTGATAGTGCAAGCTGGAAGACCTGCCAAGAGAGCATTACAATAGGCCAGTATGGATAGAACAAGTGCTTGGACAAGGAGTTGTGTAGCATGCTCTGATAGGAAGGGCCTGATCCTCCTAATGTTGTACAAGGCAAATCTGCAGGACCGGGCAGATCTAGCAATGCGGTCTGTGAAGTTCAATTGATCATCAATCACAACTCAAAGGTTCCTGGCTGACCTTGATGGAGTTATGGATGACGAACCTAGCTGAATGGAGAAGTTGTGGTGTAGTGTTGGGTTGGCCGGGACCACAAGCAGCTCTGTCTTCGCAAGGTTGAGTTGAAGGTGGTGGTTCTTCATTCAGCAAGAAATGTCTATCAGGCAGGCTGAGATGCGAGCCGTCGGATCCTCTGTTTGGAATGAGAGGTAGAGCTGTGTGTCATCAGCGTAGCTGATCCTAGTGATGACATGTAGATGGAGAAGAGAAGCGGAGTTGCATGGAAGAGTTGCAAGGAACCCCTAGTCTGTGTCTCTCTCCTTTCTTTGAGAGTTACACTAAGTAAGCAGATGTTCTCTTTCAGTCAAGTCCTTTACACACATACCACTCTATGGGAGAATTTTAAATAAGGATATATAGAATAATGCTCATACATGTCCAGAAATTGTACTACCTGCCCGTAAGACCAAGTGAGTGACATGAGGCGTGGTGACATCACGTCAGTAATGCTTTACCAAAGTATGAGAGTCGGCCCAGTTAGCTTCTGCACAAATCTCCTCTACCGATATGGCCTTAAATAATGGAGATGCTACGAACTAGCTAGAGCGGCTGGTAACCAAATATAGCGGCTCCTCTCCTGCACACTGGAATGCAATTGTATCAACTGTAACATCCCAAAACAGTTTCAACATTTTGCAAACTGTAACCACTCTGTACTGAGCACCCAGAAGCAGGCTGTGAATGCATGCCAGCAGGGCTCTTATATTAAGAAGTTAGGAAAGGGGGAGGCATGGCAAGCTATCACTGGCCTCACTCCTCTTAAAACATTGCAATACCCAGCAAACATTTGGACGTTTAATGACCGTTGAAAAGACGTCCCTCCGACATGTCCCGTCATGGTTGAAAAATAGTTCCAAAATGAAAGTTGAACGGACGTTTTTGACGTTATCTGTTCTGTGTTACATATTTTTATAATGGGAGGCGCTCTAGCCAGACGGGATTTAAACTTTGTCGACTGGAGAGCCAAGTTTGGTTGAAGCAAGCACAATGTTCTCTCAGCATTCCTGATTTCTAGCACACACTCACAGCGTTCGGCTGGTCTTGCGGCTGTCAGAGCAGAAACGAAAACTACTGCTCTCCGTATGTTGTTCCATCGTCTCCGGGCGCGGGCGCATTCATTTGTAAATTCCGCAAGCTTATTTTGTCCATTAGAGTGAAAGATCTGATTAAGCCCATACATTTACCTGTCCATAGACCCTCCCCTCGAAGAAATCAGGACAGAAGTGGTTGAAAGTGGACAAAAGAAACAGAGTAAAATACCAGGTGGGTAATGTGTCTCCCTCGTCTACTTGGGATCTTATCGACCAAAACGCATCGTAATACCAGGTGTAAACAGAGCCTGAGGCACTGGAGAATGGTGAGATGGACCCCTGGCGGAAACCCCATGTGGCACAGTAGCACTAGAGGTGTGTTCTTATGGGCAGGCTGTTGCCTGGGTTCACTTGTTAGGTGCCCTGTGATAATGTGTGTGTTTGAAGCTTTGGGCAACTGGAGCAAAATAAGGGACAGCTTTTGGCACCTGAGCTACAGGGCAAGGGACAAATGAAAGGGTCAGGGTTGCGTTTCTCAAAAAGCATTGTGAGTTTATCATGGAGACCATTGGTGGCAATGGTTCTATGATCTACTTAGGCTTACAATGCTTTTAGGAAAAGCTTTTTGGCAAGGGACAACTGAAAGGAGTCATATTTCTGCACCTTGGGGCCCTCAACAAAGCCCATTTTCTGCACCCTCCATTACCAATGTACCGTTAGGGAGGTTCCAGGAACAGATTTGGGAAGTACTGCTCCAGTCCCAGGTAAGAAGTCCACATCCGGAGTCCTTCCTCTCAATATGATTGCCACACGGATTTGGACACGGCTGTGTTTTGTGGAATGCTTTGAGTGATGCAGCACACACTACATCAGTTCCAACCTAATCACTGCGATATCAGCAAATACTGTCAACAGGGCTTGACATTAACACATGCCAACTTGCCAAATGCGGGTGTGTTTCAGCAGTGGCGTGTAACACAGTCACTCCTACAAGCCACTTTGTCGGGTTGAATTTTAAATATAATATATAAATATTTAAATTATAGTCTTTTAAAAAGGCATCTGAAATAATAAACTAAGTGCAATTTAGTGTTGTACATATCGCTACCGTAACATCTGAAAAGCTTCCAATACTCATTTTCCTCAGAACAGATACATGATAACTGCTGTTCCTTCTCGCTCTCTCATCTCTCCGACAGCGAGTGACACACTAACCCGTCTCCCCTCACTCACTTGTTTCATTTGCTCTGGATGAATATTGTTGGTGTTACAGGGCTTGAATTCGATTGAATTAGTTTTTTAACATAATTTTACTCATTCCCGCTGATTTTGTGCTCACACCCAAAGTGCGCACATAAAGCCGCCTCTCAATACTAAATTCAGTTCTTTTTCTCTGCTTATTGCGCTTACACAGTCAAATACACACAAAATAATGTCAAAAAGCCGGTCTTTGTCAATATTCACGGAAACACAGTCAGTTATGTTTTAAATGACTTAAGCCTGCTGCCAAATTATGAGATAATGTTAAAAATATCTATATTTTCCCCATGGTATCAATGGCATAATTGTGGGCAATGTAAATGCTGAGTGGCTTGTAACTTTGGAAAACTGCTAACCACAGTGGCTGGTGAGCAAAAAAGTTAATGTCAAGCCCTGACAGTCAATAGATGTGACATCCCAAGATGATAAGTGGGGCGCGGCCTTGAAGACACCCGAAACTCTCCTGTTTCAACAACAGTTATTCACACCTCTGATTTGAAAAGGGTTCATAAATGGGGCTTTGGACAGCCATGGTGGGGTGGGAGGGTAGAGGGGAGGTGAGAGGGAGGAGACTGCATGATAAAGGCAGGGCCTGAAGCGCAGCAAGACAGCTAATCGCATTCCTGCAAACTGGGCACTCACTTCATGAAGTTTTGCTAACTCTACATCCCACATCACTGCAGATTAAAAGCATGCTGATATGTATAGCAACAAATATGGCAGCATTTTCATACAGTTACGTCACATGAGACAGATGAATAAGGTCGAATTTGCTCGCAAATAATTTAGGTATTCTTATAGGATCATAGTGAATGGACACTGTGGCACTCACTTTTAGCTTTCTTCCCCTCTCGAGCGGCCCACAGGTTGAGCAGTGTTGAGCTCTGCTCTAAAAGGGAGTTGGGATTCTCCACACGGATCTTATTTATTTCATCTACATTAAACTGCAGTTCACGTCCCAACTCTGCACAGGAATTAGATATGATACATTATGTGCTAGCATGAATGAATTTGTTCCTTCACTATTAAGTGACTCAGTTTAGACTAAAGCATGATTTACTGAAGTGTGAGGGCTACATTTGTGCCACTCAATAAAATACTTTTGTATGAATAAACTGATAAATCAATAATCAATCACATATGAATTGTAGAAATTGGTGGATAAACAGATAAAGCAAAAATAAATGAATCAGCAATCAACAAAGAAATCAGAAATCAGTGTCAAAATAAAAACATGTGGACAAAGCTAACATGTTGAAAAGCTTCGCACATTTATTTTCTCACGGATTTATGTTGTAGGTCTGTATTTACGCTCTAGTGTTACGCCGGTGCATCCCTAGCCACTTCTGCTGAAAAATATGCAAGGTCATTAGGTTAAAAAAACGTTATAATACGCATCTGTAGCTCTTGAAGATTAAAGTAATTATGTGTTGCATTGACAAAAAACACTGCAGGCAATGCAACGTTGAAATAAGCGTTAATGTGCATTTATTTGCATATCTGATATGAAAGTGTATGACACGATCTGACACGACTCCTTCCAAACCTCACATCATTGCTACATTTTGTAGACCTAAATTTACTAAAATAACGAAACTATATATATATAAGAGTCTACTTATAAGAATCTACTTAATTTAAATCTCCTTATTTTTAAGTTAATTTACAGACTGAATTCAATGAAAAGTGCTTAAATAATTAAGTACAATAGTTATAATAATTAATTGTTTAATTAGTATTCATTCCTTAATTTTTTTTTAATTTGTGTAACTATTATTTATCTGTTTATACAATAACTTTCAAATTTCATAATTTTATCATTAACTGATTATTGATTTGTCAATTAATTCAACAGTTGATTATAAGGTTGCATGAATAGGCCCCCGTATGAAGCCCCTATAGCATGAAACAAGTTTAGCTTGTGCAAAATCTTCTCTTGTAAAGCCGAAGAATTAAGCCAAAGCTAGTCAATATTTGATCTCATCTGCACATGCTAGACATTGAGGTAAATTTGGTACCTTTAAAGTAAATGACTTGTCAAAACATTTTGAATTCTCTATGTAGCAGAGAAATGGACATCCAGATATGCCTTGACAAGACATGGCCAGGTAAGCATTCTGCTTGTAAAGCGAAAGAAGTGCATTCAAACCCACACACTCACCAGCCCAGCTCAGGCCTAGCTGTTCAGCTATTAAAGCCATCTTTAACTCCGTCCTTTCCATGGCGCTCAGTGATGCTGCAGAAACCAGACCATCATTGGCTCAAGAGTTCAGCAATCTGATGCTGCAGCTCACATCTTATTCAAAGCAGGGTCAGGCAAAGGTTGTATGAGATTTGGGGGCTTAACATGCAGGAGCTGTCAGTGTGGGAGCAATCTTACCCAAGGCTGGTTCATTTAAAGCACTGTATCGTTCTCTCAGAGCCAACGGTGTCAGAGTCCTCCTTCGTTCATCACTTCCTATGATCTGTTATAAAGAAATAAAGAGAAGAAATATATTTATATATGAGTGTTTGTGTAGGGAATGTAAGCATGTGACATATGTTGACCTTTGTATTATTACCTTAATGCATGGTGGCATGGTCACGTTGAGGTTGCACAACATGTGCTGACAATCTTCGTATTTGGTTGATTTGCGCAAGAAGGACAAAAAGCCAGAGGGGTCTTTACTGCTGTCTCTCACCTGGGAGAAGAGGAAAAGAAGTGGATATACTATGAACATGTGATGATACAGGCAATTATTTGTTCATAAATATTATATTGGAGCCAAGCATGGGCTCCTGTTTTGAGTCATGAATTATTTTGTTACATTTTTTTTTATTATACATAAAAAAGTCATTTATTATGTAAAATATTATCAAATGAAAATTTCGATCAGCCCTTGCAGTATGTCTAATTTCTTCTTTCGTTCTTTTTTTCAATGAAAGCATTTGGTGAACATGACGTGCGAAGCTCAAAAACGTGAACCAAATTTGAATGTGTGCAAGTGTGAATGAGACTTTCACAATGTGAATGTCAGGTCTGTTCCACACACAAATACTTGATGGATCTTGACAGCCCTTGCAGACTGTCTTCTAGAAAAGAGAGAATTGGATATCGTGCAAAATAACTATTTTGCACATTGTAGGTCATTTTAGATCTACTGTAACACTCACACCATAACCAACCAAATAAACCCTAAAGTCACTATGGGTGAAAGAATCGATTTTCTAATCAATAATAATGTAGTTTTGAGCAACTGAGCAGAGATGAACTGTAACTTTTCTAAATGTTGTATTCATTACTTCAATGAGCTCATTGTTTCCGCCTTAAATTATTACATTGTTTAAATGAATACATTTTTAGCTAACTGTGATTTTGTATATGTACATTTCTGAAATACATAACTTAGACAGTTTCAGTTCCTCTGATAACAGATCACTCTAAATTGTAATGTGGACTCATGCATTTTCTGTAAAGCTGCTTTGAAATGATGTGTATTGTGAAAAGCGCTATGCAAATAAATGTGAATTGAATTGAACTGGCTTTACCTTGACAGACACAGGCAGTCTGTTGTCTCTGAAGGCTTGGAAGCTGAAACAGCGCGGCTGCTGGGCAGCTTTCCTTATGGGAACCAGGTTTCCTGAACACTCCAAATACAACGGCATGCCCTCCATGACCTACACAACAAAGACCAATCGCTATATTTAGGGTTACAGTAGATATACAGTAGATGCATCCTAAATCACATTTGACAATATCTAGTAAAGCCAACATTAAACTTCATAAGCAACACATTTACTTCTGTAATGTCACGTATTTCAGAATATTCAAAGAGAGAGAGAAAAAAATTTAGGTTTGGATTTTATCTATGCGGATTTGATTGGATTGTGAAAAGTGGGTTTCCCATTCCAGGATGGAGCCAAACCTCAAATGCAATTTTGTGTTCAATTATGGAGAGTTACTTGTTTTGTGAAACACCACCATCTGGCTATTGGCTACAATTATTTTCCACGCTCACACTGTAAAAAGGGTTAGCCTGCAATATATATATACATTATATACTGTGTATGTATGTATATATATATATATATATATATATAATATTGCTGAATCCACCTAACTATTTTAATGTATACTAACAAAACTAAATTATATAAGTTGAATACAATCAGTTCATTTAGATGTTACCTTTTTTTTTTTCAATGTGCGGCCTTGGTGATGTCAGCTGAAAGTTGTTTAAATGGTGGAACATGTTACTGTGTTTATACGAAAAATTACTAAAACAATTATTTTTGTTAGTACTTTAATTTGGAGAATTGTTCACTCATTAATCAGGTACAGTAAGACCAAGAATCTGTATTAAAGTCACCATGAAATCAAACTTGACAATTCTTGTATTATAGAATATTGTGGTATTTATAATAAATTATTTATTCGTGCACATTTTTTTTTTTTTTTTAAATTCATGCATCCTTGTGATCTTTAATCAAAATAACTGTTCCCTCATGTAGTGACATCATCTCTTCTCTGATGACGAGGGCGGGGCAACCTGTCACTCACATGAGATCCACCAATAGCAAACCACAACCATCCAACTATCCAATCAAATCCCCACAGACAAAACCAAGCCCCACCCTACATTTGTTCTTGTTCCAGAAGTCGTTTCACTCGGATATACGTCACAATAGAGAAGAAAAGACTTTCTTTTCATGCCGACTTTAACAGGGTCCATTTTTATTTCATACCGACTTTCTGTTTTTAGGTTTAAATGTATTATCGTAGAAATAATGGCACTTGCTGTAAACACAATAGATGCACTGTAGATGTATCGTCTATATGAAGCACACAACACACTATATCACATGACCTCAATGTCTCTGCTACGAGCCACTTCAGAAAAGTTCTCGTGCTGCTCCAGGGTTTTGTCCATTTTGTCATCAGTCATGCAATAACAACGGAGACGACCCTCTCTGGCTTCATTCATCTTTGCAAAAACTACAAACTTGGCCATGTACGGCACGGCTGACAGCTCGCGGTACAGAAGGTTAGCAAAGGACACGGCCTCCGCCGTCCGAGGACAGTCTGCCAGCCAGAAACTGCGGGAGAGCAACACGTAGAGTGAGTGAGTGAGTGAGCTTTTTAATGTGAACAAGGTCAAATTCAACTTTTATTTATTTATATAGCACATTTAAACACAACTGTGTTGCCCAAAGTGCTTCACAAAGTGAGAATTGAATAAAAAATTGTTGAAGTTTAATAAAAAACATTGTTGTGAAGACAACACTCAATGAGAATTCCTAGAGGAACTAACATGTGATGTAGAGGTTATGGTGTTCAGTGATGTCTTACCGGGCAGAGACATTGGTGGTGAAACTGGCACAATCATTGGAATACATAAGTTTGGTGGTGCCAGTTATATCTTCCCACTGGGCAGGAGCTGTGCCACCTATGAAACGTAGAGTAATTCGGGTGAAAATAAACATGCAATAGATAAAAACACAAAAATAAAATGCCTTGCTTGGGCGTCCCATTTGATAAATCTGGTTACTTTGGTTTTAAAATGATGGTTATTTAATATAAATTTATGTTTTACCTTAAAAGCATAATCCTTGCATTGATCACTATTGAGTTGTGCAACTTCTGTGCCACTAGTGGCATCAAATGGAATTGCAAATCATGTTTGTGTCTTTTTTCTAAACTCTCTGAAGGAGTGTCTATTATATTCTAGTTGGATATAGATTTGTCATCTCCTTAAATGTAATTTTTTTGTGCTTATTTTAGTATAACATGTAAAAAATCTTCTCTCATTACTTAGAAAAGTAACAGCACACCCACTTCAACAAGCCGCATGATTTAAGCTATCATTCATCCCTAAAAAAATACATTTTAAAGAGCCAAACTATAAATGACTTCCTTAGTTGTATTTGCACAGTAAACTAGAAAATATTTAACATTAAAAATGACACACTACATCACCTTCAATTAGCACCTATTGTTTCCTACACATATATCTGTACATTTTAATTTCCCCCATTTTATTACATAATGATATAAACTCATTTTCCCACAGTATTTATCTAAACACCCTTAAAATAAGAAAGGTAAGAAGAAAATATGTAATGCATATGCAACAATATTATTATTTATATACTATTATTGTATGTATTAATATGTTGAATTAGCTTTTTTATTTTTAGATTTCAATATTAGTTTAGTTTAGTTGTTATGTACTTATTAGTTTAAATTATATATATATATATATATATATATAGCATTAATTTATTTGCATTTCAGTTTTAGTCATTTTGATTACATTTCATTTCAGTTAGTTTCTGATTTTTGAAGCATTTTTAAGTAGTTCATCTAATAATTATATTTCCTTTTATTTTAGCTTTATTGCAATGAACAAAAAAGTAGCTGCAGTTAACAATAACAACACCATTTTGCAATTGTATAAATCTGAATGTAGAAAGAAATATCTAATAGAATAAGAAAAATAAACATACCGGTACACAATTTTGCTTCAAGAAATGTTTCATCACCAGAAAATAATGATTAAGAAAAAATT
This sequence comes from Vimba vimba, assembly GCA_022828995.1. Lineage (NCBI taxonomy): Eukaryota > Metazoa > Chordata > Actinopteri > Cypriniformes > Leuciscidae > Vimba > Vimba vimba. Next base: position 46,395,040 of record CM040820.1, on the reverse strand, counting down.
TGGGGGGGTATTTTACAGTGTCATTGTTACACGTTACATGTAGTTATGATAACTATAGATTATGCATAATTACATGCAACTAACCCTAAACCAAACCCTAATCATAACCCTATAGTAAGTATGTGTAGTTACTTAATATTACTCAGTACTTAAAAGTGTAAATACAGTGTAACAAAGACACCTTAAAATAAAGGGTAGCATTTTATTTGGTAACACTTTATTTTAACATGTACTTGCCATAGTAATAACAATAAATTATGCATAATTAAATGCAACTAACTCTCAACCAAACCCTAATCCTACCCTAACCCTATAGTAAGTACATGTAGTTGCTTAATATTACTCAGTACTTAAATATATAATTACACTGTAACAAAGACACCTTAAAATAAAGTGTAACACTAAGTATGGAGGTATGGAGTATTTAAGTATGGAGTAATATTAATTATTTACATATACTTACTATAGGGTTAGGGTTAGGATTAGAGTTTGGTTTAGGGTTAGTTGCATTTAATTATGCATAATTTACTGTTATTACTATGGCAAGTACATGTAATATATGTAACAAGGACACTGTAAAATAAAGTGTTACCAAATAAAGTGTAACCATTGTTTGCAATGTAAAAACGCTGCGTGTCTGGTTACCGATGACACTGCAGAGCAGGCGGAGGCTGGTGGTGTCGCCCTCGCCGGCGTCCCGTGGACTCGACCTCCAGGAGGGAGGCAGAGGAATCCTCAGGCCAATGGGACGGTGAAACTTGCGCCGGCGAGGCTCTACTGTCACCACAGGCCCGAACGTGGCTTGGTTCCCCAGAAGCTTGGCCACCAGCTCATCGGGGACCGGCTGGGCCTGAGTGCCGACGAGAACACCAGAACAGAGTGCAAGAGCGCAAACAACAAGATGAGATGGGGTGGGGAAGAGCAAAGGTGAAAGAGAAGAAAACGGAATGAGAGTCAGACACGGAGAAACAGCAAATGGTATATTTACATATGAATGGAGGGAGGAATAAATGAGAGCGAGGTTCAGTACAAAAAAATGTTTTTATGCGAGGAAATCAAAGGAAAGAATAGACAGAAGAGATCTTAATATATTTCCATTTTCTAATTATTGCAAACATTGCAATTCAAGACACCAAATTTAGCTTGTCAATCAGTCTTATTTATTAATGAAAAATGTGTTACAAACATTGAACCAAAATTGATTCACTTGCAGTAGAAACTAAAGACACGGACACAACAATTTGACCCTGTATAGTTGTAAAGCTTTTGAAGATCTTTGAGTGCGCAGTTCATTATAATCATAATGTTATTTATTTACAGTGAATTGCAGATTAAGTTGTCAGGTGTGCTATATATTGCGGTTAATATGTTCATATCAAAGCATTACAATCCTTGGACAGTTCTCACATTCGAATGAATTATAAATAAAGTGTACATTTGTAAAACATATGCATATTTGGGTGTTCGTTGGATCAGGAGAGGAATTAAGCAACATTTGACTTAAAGCATCTCTCACAAATTTTGTATTTTGTGGATCATGTCTTATTTTATTGTCTCTGTAATTCAACCAACCTGAGCTATCTGCAACCAATCTTCCAAAAATACCAAAAACTGAGTGCAAATCTGAGAAACATTTTTGTACGGCATTGCAGAAAAATATATGAACTATTACTGGGAATTTCATTTTACGCCACTTTTCTTGACTTCCAGTGTTTTTAAACAACATGAAACAATGTATCATTCATAATTCAGCACAATGAGAACTGATCAAGTTTGTCAATACATTTAGATTATTAGGTCACTTCTCACAAAGAAAATAACATCAAAAATGAAGCAAAAATAATGTAACAAATGATATAAATGATTAAACATATAATGGGTTAAAAAAACACGTTAAAAAAAACAGCTTTGGTACGAGCTGGTTGTTACACTTGAAAAACAAAAGTAAAAACATGCATTTCAATCTAAGTTCCAGAAATGTAAAATATAAACTTGCTTTAAAGATGTCTGTGTAGCTTATAAAGATCTAAAAAATATAATAAAAATTTCAGTATCTCAGTTAGACGTTTGTGTATATAAGGTGCATCAGATATTTTCAATAGTACAGAAAAATAGTCATCATCCAATTATTACTAAGCTTCAACTTGCTTTTTTATCCTTCTCAACTTACAACTCCCTCTAAGAAAACCTGGCATTACCCAGAAACACTCAAACAAACGCTCCATCCATTCTCAACTTCTGCTGTTTTTATTCTCCCGCACTGTAAATATGTCTGTATATGCTGATCTGTAAATCAGATCCTATGTTTTCATCCAAGCAGGAAGTAGAAAGATACCATCCCATACTATACCACACTTCATCATTCATATTTACCATCACGAGCAACTTACAAAATTACATTCGTTCACATTCCAAAGGCACAAGGTTAAATTAGCAAGAAATGAAAGATGAGGAAAAACAAAACAAAACAGAAAAAATCTAAAAGCTGCCAGATCCATTATAGTAATACGCAGGAGATAAGCTTCCTCTATTTTCCATCACTTCTTCCTCCTCCTCATCATCCTCCCATCTCACCTGCAGTCCAAGACGGACACGCTTGGTGACGGCCGTCTCAGGGAAACTGGCCTGGACCAATGGCACCAGCTTACTGGTGAGAGAACCCCCTTCTGGGCCAATCAGATCGTTCTCCTGCTGGATGCGGGACACCACGGCAAAGTAGAGCGGGAAGTCGGTCGAGATGATCCGCCTGATCCTTTTCTTCACGAGTTCCTCCTGACTCTCCAGGTCTTCAGAACACAGTCAACAGAGAAAAAAGACAATAAATGAACAACGTTTGCAAATGAATGAGGCAAAATGACCACAGTTCAGAAACAGGAAATTTATGCAGACATTTCAAAGCCTGGCAAGAACATGACTGACAGATTAAAAGTATAAAAAAATCCCCCACCCCCCACACTTAAATCTCATTGCTGTAATGTAAAAAATATACATTTTTAACTCTTTCCCCGCCACTGACGCTATTTTCGTTTTTTCCCTGTTATACGGTAGGTGGCGCTATTACGCATCTTCTGAAAGAGTACTGAATCTCCGGATCAAAACTGGTCAAGAAGAAACAAGTAATAAACACATTGCTTATGTAAAATTGCGAATTTGGGACCCAAAAATCATCCAGACACTTTGACCTGACCATGTTTTGCTGAAGTGTTTCTTCTTTAATTGCTAATGGACGTTTTTACACCACAGACTAAACAAAATGAAGCATTGCTTGTTAATTTGTTGACCTAAATTGGTATTATCTAATTGTGTACTTAAAATGAACAGCTGACAGATATTCAACATAATTCATCTATGAGAGTCTAACAGAAGGACGGACAAAACCAGTGAAATATCAACTGATTTGATCAATCTGAGTTCTTGTCATATTTTATTACCATTTTCTAAACTATAGCAAATAAACTGTGATAATGTGAGAAATGTTGAAGGTGTCTGAATAAATTTTGGTTTGACTGTATAAGATTTGCTATAATTTAACAGCAAATGTTACTGTATATACTGTACATAAGCCGTCGATACGGTGTAACCACATTTATCTCACTTTAAACAGCAGCAGCAGTTAGTACACACCTTCATCCATGCCATTGAGGATGGTCTCCAACACCTCGTCACCATATCGATTACGATGTTCCTTCCAGACTGATCCGTTCTCACTCCTCAAGACCACAAGTTCACGATCTCCCCGACCGAGTGCCGCAAAATGAGGAATCTCAACAATCACAGGCCTTCAGGAGCAATTACAAAAGTGTTAGTTTGCAATTAAAGGTGCAGTGTGTCATTTTTAGTGGTGAGGTTGTGAATTGCAACCAACAGAAGTTACGGTGGCTGACAGGAAAAGATGTCGTCGTCTGAGACAGCAGAGAGTAGCCAGTTAAGCAATGAGGTTTCTTTACAAAGATAAATTAAGAAATTATGTTTACTTAATTATTCAGTATAACGATATGTTATTGCGAATATTATTGTTACTTGTTCATCATTGTGTCAGTGTTTTATTTGTTGACTTTAGCTAGCTTCTTTGCAAGAAGAACAACATAGTGACGAAACGCTTAGCACCGTAGAAACATGTCAATGTAAGGGGACCCACAGTGTGTATGGATAATAAATGGCTCATTCTAAGTTAATAAAAACATAACGGTTCATTATGTAAGGTCTTTATACTCCACTGAAAACATAGTTATGTAGCCTATATGATACTGCATTTCTGTCAACAGATCCTCCTAAATATTACACGATGCACCTTTAAGTTTGTAAAAAAGAAATCCTGTATTCTGTCTAATCTGGTTTCCTCACCCCAAAAACTGCATGCCGGCGGGACCCAGAGAGATGATCCGGCTGGCGAGACCCTCGCCCTCCACTAAAGGAGGGGGTGTAGCGAGTTTCTGAGGCTTGACCAGGCGACAGGTGATTCGCGTCGGAGCCGCACAGGTTCGAGGAGGTATGATGACACGCAGGCCGTTGTGTCTACTCCCTCTCATCGAGCCGCCACGAGCGTCCACCATGAAGCTCACCAGGAAACTGCAGAACCATACGGACATGCATGAATTCATAGGTTTTACTTTATTTTGATGGTCCCTTTAACACATTCTACTACACGTCTACTAACTCTCATTAGAGTATTAGTAGAGTATTAGTAGACTGGTAGGGTTTGGGTTAGAATAAGTTGACATATACTTGCAAAGTTACTTAATGGGCTCTATTTTAACAATTTAAGCGCATGGTCTAAAGCGCAGGGCGCAAGTTCACTTATGGCGTGTCTGAATCCACTTTTGCTAGTTTACGATGGGAAAAATGGTCAGCGCTCCCGGTGCATGGTCTAAAAGGGTTGTTCCTATTCTCATAATGAGTAATGGGTGTGTTTTGGGATTTACAAGCATTAAACCAATCAGAGTCTCATCCCCCATTCCCTTTAAATGCCAGTTGCGCTTGCGCCATGGCAGATTCGCTATTTACATGGCGGAATTTGATAGTGGAAAGACCGAACGCGTCTCCAGAGCGCAAACGGATCTGCTCGTGCGCGAGGTAAAAGTGTAGAAGCAGAACATCTACGGGACAAGCCGGATTCCACCATATCTTTATGTACACAATAATAATCTTTTACATTGTAATCTTTTTATTTAAAATATTTGCCATGTTTGTGTGCTGTATGTTCGTCCCTGTGTGTTTAATAAGCAGAGTGTACGCGCGTTGTGGACCCGCCTATAGGCGCACATTACTAACGCGCTCATTAAATAACAAAAAAAAATATTGTGCCATTGACTTTAGACCAGGTTTCAGTCGGTCAATGGTTCAGTCTATTTCCGTTGCCTCAAAATAGCAACGCGCCAACAATGCACCAGAACACACACCAGACCAGCAGCTCATGGGCGCACAAATGGACGCAAATGCATTTGCTATTTGAACAACGTGGCGCAGGACGTGAAAATGATAACTGCGTCGGGCTGAAACTAGCAAAAAACACTTGCGTCGCGCTTGGTTTTGGGTGTAAGATAGGGCCCATAGTCAGTATAATGTCTGTTGAGGAGCATCACAATAAAGTGTTAGCAGATATTAAGCAGACAGTCTATACTCTAATGAATACTCTAATACTCTAATGACAGTTAGTTGACATGTAGTTGCAAAGTTACTTATAATTAACGGAATGTTCAAAAGGGACATCAAAATAAAGTGTTACCAATTCATAATATTTCAATTTCAACTGAATTCCTCCAAAATGTCACCAATATTTCAGGTAGGGGCAGGACACTAACCCGGTGTGGATGGGACTGGCCACCGGACTGACATTGTCTGATGTTTCTGTGGCGGGACTGCTGGGAATCAGGGAATCCTCATCGTACTCCTTGGCCAAAGGAAGTGGCGTCTGCTGCTGTACATGTGTAGACATTGACACGTGACACAAACACATATACACACACACACACATGAATACACTGTACAAAGTGAATGTGACTTTTTAGCGCAATTTTCCACCGGACAAAATTGCGATTGTTAACTCATGATTTCTGTTCTGTCTGTGCGCACCAATCTTGCACTTCTATCTACTCCTCAACCAGACCACCTAGAGACTTCGGGTTTTCGGCATTATGTTAAGGAAGCTCTAATCTCGGGAACGCACCAAAAAAAAAAAAAAAAAAAAAATCCAGGAAAAGATTTACTATCTCTTAGTGTTGTGATCCCATGAGGTCAGAAAATTGCGCTAAAACACTCACCGAGTTTTTATTACTTTTTTATCTTATCTTTTTTAAGTTATCTGATTTGACACTTAAAATAACTTTCATTTGTCTAACCTAATTTATTCATGCTTTTTTTTTTTTAGGAATTACATCTTTGAATAATTTATTTAACTGGAATAAAACTAGTTAATATGTAGTGATAAAGTGTATACAAAGTATTCCACAAAAATACAATATTATTATACACACCTGTAAACTATAATTATTATCATGGCATTTTGTTTTACAGTAATTGTTTTTAAAATATATATATAAAACTATGATATTACATGGTACTCCAAAGTACTTCAAAGAATACTATGATATGGGCCCATTTTAAGTGTCTGAACTGTACTTAGATTAAAAATTTATACAAATATGCTAACTTTCAAAGGTGTGTTGCAATGTTTTTGAAAGAAGTCTCTTACCAAGGCTGCAATTATTTGATTAAAAATACAGTAAAATGAATGTGAATTGAATTAATTTGACTATATTGTATATATTGTATACATTTTTATAAAAAAAATTTTATTAAAATTTAGAAATTAGAATTTTACAATTTAAAATATCTGTTTTATATTTTGAAATGTAATTTATTCTTGCTGAATTTTCAGCATAATTTATAGTCTTTCAGAAACCATTCTAATATGGTGATTGCTGCTCAAAAAAACAATCCGTGATATTTTTTAAAGTATTTTCTGATAAATAGAATTTAAATTTAGAAAAAAAAATAAAAAAAACTATTTTAAAACCTCTACTGTCACTTAGCAATGTGATGCATGCTTGCTGAATAAAAGTATTAATTTATACATATATATATATATATGTATATAAAAAAATCATAATTACATGCAATTAACCCTCAACCAAATCCTAATCATACCCTTACCCTATAGTAAGTACATGTTGTTAATTATTATTACTCAGTACTTAAAGTCCCACTCCGATCATATTTTGAGCTATTTTTAAACATTCTCAGTGGTCTTTAAATGATGATTATGCCGTTTCTAGCCAAAATCACAAAACCTGTGCCGTTTTCTGGGACTTTGCTTCAGCAGAGCGGCAGTAGCTCATTAGCAATTCGCCTCTGCGTTGTGGGCGGAGCCGTTGGCACGGAGACGACCCTCCCCCTCGTTCACACCGCCGCTGAGTGCGCCGACTTGAGCTTCCGAGAAAACGGAGGAGAAGCTGATCATCGCCTTGCTGGGTTTCCTATCATTATCGGATTAATTGCAGTTTAACCATCAGAGTGAAAGTTTATCATTTGCATGTGTTTTTAAGTTCTGCCAGTTTAACAGGGCGCGCTTGACAGGGCATATAAGAACGCAGAGAGATAGCAGAGAGAGAGAGAGAGATCCCCGGCCGCGCGCGCGCACTCACTATTAATAATAATAAATAATAATGTGACCAAAACGGTTATACAAATGCTGTCATTATAAAAGGTTTCTAGTGTCAATGTATTGCTTGTTTATTTTGTTTACTTTTCATGGTGTGACACTTCTCTTCTCCCATGATCGAACATAGAATGCTGCTACGTCAGAGCGGCCAAAGCGTCAACAAGCATCCTCGTACTTTTTGACAACCGTTTGACAGGGCGGCCACAGCTTCTTTGCCGCTCAAGTCGGCGGCGGTGTGAACGTACAGTTAGCATTGCAACCCGCTACCGCACATAGGTGTTGATCCGCCATCGTCTTCTCTACTCCTCAGAACCTGAGCCGCGCGGGCGGGGGCGGAGGAGGGGAGTATGAGCTTGTGGCACCGCCCAGTGGAGTTACTACGTCACAACTCCAGTCTATTTTAGCCGGCATTTTAGCGTCTGCTACTGATTCACAGCCATTTGAATGCAGAAATACTCAGAAATACAACTTTGAGCTATTTTTCTCAAGATATGTCCTCTAACATCACAAAAATGCCACAAGAACATGTTAACACCTAGAAAAACATGATTTTCATGGGAGTGGGTCTTTAAATATATAATTACACTGTAACAATGACACCTTAAAATAAAGTGTAATCATACACAGTAGTAGTCTAATAACACCAGTTATAATGTGGGACCTATGATGATACCAGTGCACATGTTTACCTGCTCAATTTCATGTTCTTTCAGCATGACTGTTTCGGGAGACACGCATGGGATCCTTGGAAGAGCAGGGGAATGATTCCTAAGGAACACAAGTTAAAAATAAGTCTGACACAAAGGAATCAGAAAATGACAGTTCTTCGGTCCCATCCTAACTCATCTCAGTGGCCTTTCCTCTGTTTTGGCTCTAATCTATATCTAATCTATGTTCAAACAATACTAAATCTGGTTCGAAATATCCTACAGAATTTCTTCCACCAACATTAAGCTGTCCTCTACTTCCTAATTTATCTGATTCATCTTCAACATCATCACTGCAACTCTCCCTCGTACTCTAGAACTTTCTTGGGAGAAAGGAAATCCTCATCATGGTCCTTTAAGTCCTCCATCTTCAAATACCTGGCACCCTCGTTCCCCAGCAGCTCCTCGCCTGCCGCAGCGAGGGATGACAAGAGAAAAGAGAAAAAGACAAGACTTAGTGAAAGGGTTTTGAATGTGCCATCAACAAAGCTGAATGAAAAATGACTGGACAATATGGAGAGGATATAAATGGAGTGAGTGAAAAATGTTATGACAGTAGCAAAGAAGCACCATGGTACTACCAAGGTTCATTTTAAAGGGATATTTCACCCTAAAATGGAAATTAAGTCTTCATTTACTCACCCTGGTGTTGTTCTAATGTCGAACGCCCTTCTTTCTTTTATGGACCACAAAAGGAGTAAATATATTTTTTTTTAAATGTCCCGTTCGCGCTTGTACATGTAGTGAAAAGCGACCAGCATCAAGTAAAAAAAAAAAAATATGCAAAAGTATCACACAATGATCTCATACGACACGTGTCTTTTATGTCAAGTGTTCTGGGGGTGTACGGTTCGGTTTGGTGATACGATTTTCGTTAAATAATACATTCGGTTAGTTTTGCACCAAACCCTATCGTACACCACCAGAACACTTGATATATACGGTATGTGTCACATGGGATCACATCTTTTTTAAAAAGTTTGATGCTGGTCGCTATTATCTGCCATTATATGGACAAGTGCGAGCAGGACATTTTAAAAAAAAATGCCATTTGTGGTTCGATATGTATGCATATGGTATTAGAACAAGACCAGGGTGAGTAAATGATGACATAATTTTCATTTTAGGGTGAACTATCCCTTTAAGAACCTGAGTACTATGTAAACACCATGGTATTCATTCATATGTTATACCAAAGTATGCTCTTATAAATTGTACCATGGTACTTCCACAATACTTTTTTGAAAAGGGGAAATAATGCATTATTGTAATCAGATTACTATTTACTTTCAGTAATCCTGTCACAATTAATGTTGTGTCTTTCCTTCCTTTGCATTTACAGTTTTCATAAACAATGAATAATTTCAAGCCTAAATGTGACATCCAACAATGAATATTGTTTTGCTCAAAGTGATTTTGATTCCTTTCAATTGGTTGACAAGCCTGTGAACTCGGTCACTCACTCTGCAAACTACTGAACATTTAATCACTTGACACGGCAGATAATGGTAAGAGATCCATGAGCAATGACAGTTGGTTACAAACTTTTAGAAGTACAAATAAAAGGACAATTTGGTGTATTTTTGTATTGTCCATCTGGTAAAGGTTGTTGTAGGTTGTTCAAAATTCAATCATGTAACATGATTACTGTTCAAATGTGTCTCATTCCAATGTTGAAAAAGTAATTAGCAAGTATTAACTAATTACTTTTTTGAATAACTTTCCCAACACTGAATTGCAAGTGAGTGAGAATGAAGAAAAGGGAAAGATTTGTGATGGACATACTGCAACAAAACATATCAAAGCAAATTAATGAGAAACATTTGTGTGTGTGTTTATAATATTACATTAACTACAAAGCAGAGGCACAAATGACCTTCAAAACCCAATGCCTTCAGTGATATCTCACAGCTAAATGCACAGTCACTGGTAAACTGTGCTTGGTTTCATAAAAAATAAGATATTAATCTTAATTGTGTCTATAAAGGTAATTTTATTAGCCATTCTCTTGGGAAGTTGTCTTGCAAACAAACACACTATAATTAGTAGAGCAGAAAATGACTATGATTTTTTTTCACATAATCAACAAACCTGCCTTTCAAAAGCAATAAGGTCAAGCAGGCTTCAGTTCTTTCATAGACTGTATGCGTGTATAACCTATAATAAATATGGCATATATATTGTATATAGTACTACGTATACTCAATATATATTGAATGATGAAACTTAAATGTATGCATTAGATTTGCACAAGGCCGCCATGTGAAGTACATCCGTGTGAGAGCCCGGATGCATATGAAACATTTTCAGGACATTATGTAAACACACCTTTAATATCTGTAACTTCACCAGGAGCTGAAATACAGTGCTGTCCACATTATAAGGCCTGATTTGACTGACTTAATTATTGATTCTACAACAAGCACTTAAAAAAAAGTGCTGACACTTTATACATTCCCGATTTTGCCAATCATAATTCGGAAGAAATTAACAAATGCATGAATATAATGTAGTAATGTTATATTTGCAAATCCTTAATCAGTATTTTTGTCTTGTGCATTTATTTGATGTAAGAAAAATTGCACAAGATTAGACTTGTTTTCAGAGACTATAATGTATTCCTCATAACCTATTGGGTACAAAGTATTTACTTGTGGAGTAAAAAAAAGACAAAACTAAACAGTAACACCATATTTTACAGGGACCCTGTTACACATCTTACATGTATTTTCTATAGTAATATCAGTAATTTATGCATAATTACACGCAACTAACCCTAATTATAGAGTAAGTACATGTTGTTAATTAATATTACGCGACACTTATTTGTATAATCACACTGTAACAAGGACACCTATAATAAAGTTAAAACTAAAAAACTAAAAAATTAACCCTCCTAATGCATTCAGGTCCATTTTGACCTGAAAGAGTTACATAACAATTTCTACAAAAATCCATAGTTTTTAGTACGAAAATGAAACAATATGCTTTGTAAAACTAACATTTTATATTTCAAAAAATGTATCAATTTTTTAATTAATAAAAAGGGGTTAAATTTAGTAACAGCATGGTAAAAACATGATAATATTTAAAAATTGTGCGCATTCACTCGTTAATGAGAAGTTACTGAACAGATACCATATGGTTTTAGTTAAAAGAAATTATGAAGTTATTACTGTTTTATAAGCTTAAGTAAATGCAACCGATGTATACAGTTTATTTATGCATTACAAGAGTTACGATATAATCTCTGGTTTCTAATATTGACCATGCTTCACTTTTTGTTCCTGGCCCACTGAACTTTCAATCACACAAGTTTGTGCGTATATCTTTATACAGGTACTGCAGGATATAACTGTTTTACCCAGATAACTAAATTCAAGAAAATCTGTGCTAATCCAGAAAGAAAATGTAAAAGGAGATGTAGCAGGTTAGTGGGAGAGGTTTCAGGAATAGTTAAGTATTTTGGAGGGCTTATTAACATAAATGCACACATGCTGATGACACGTCCATCATAACAGTCAAAGTGCACCAGAGAATGACAAGAATGTGTTTGTGTGTGTGTGTGCGCGCGCTTGAAATGAAGTCACTGTACGAAGAAAAAAGAGGGAAATTCATACCTAACGTTAGCTGTGCAATTCCTAGAAAAACCAAGAGGAGTCTACTTCAGGATGCTCTTTAAATGCCCACTCATTTTTAAAAAAGTTCAACTTATTGTATGTCTTCATATTAAAATATTAACAACTCTGAAACAGACCATGAAATGAAATCGAGAGCTGTATTTACCTTCATCTTCAGACACGTCCAAGATCTCATCAACTGTCTCCGGGAAACTCATGCGATGTTTTTCTGTGGTGGTCTTAAAGGAAAATGTTTATTACGACAAAGTTTATTTTATAGCAGCCATAGTATCAGATTGATTATATGAAAAATGTAACTTACCATAGTGACTGTCTCTTCAGTGACCAGTTTGAGCACATCAATGACTGAGATGTATCCAAGTCGCTTTGCAATGGCAAGAGCTGATGTGCCATTCTATAGCAGATGGAAATATTATTGAGTTCATTTCATCAGTCAACGTCCAGCATATAAAAAAAAATCGATGATGGTAATTAGTTAAAAGTGTCTGGGCTCTTACAGATGTAATTTCATTTGGTTGTGCGCCGTGTTTCAGGAGAAGCGTCACAATGTCCGTATGGCCCTGTTGAGCAGCCTGATGGAGCGGCATATACCCCATCTAACAGTCCCACGGAGAAGACAGAAAGAACAATCACACTTAGGGCCCTATCTTGCACCCAGCGCAATTGACTTTGTACACCGACGCATGTTTCATTCCTATTTTGCACCCGCGCACAGCGGACTTTTCCCTCCACAGACGCACGTCGGTAAATTAGGGAATGAACTTGCGCTCCCGGGGGCGGTTCAGGGAAAAGAGGAGACGTGTTCCGGCGCAAATATTCTCTGGTGCTATTTTGCAGTTTCAGAAAACAATTCCACCACAGACCAGGAAAAACCTAGTCTAAAGTCAGTGGCGCGTTATTCAGATGCTATTTTAAGGGCGCGTGCTTGGCCATAATGTAGCGTGTGCACAACGCGCATACACTTTCCTTCTCTCATCTACACAGAAGCAGCAGTTTTCATTTTTGAAAATCATACATAATTACAAGGAAAAATATTACCACACGAGGGAAATCATTGTGGTGTCCATGAAGATGTGAAAAAATAGGCATAAATCTAGCTTACACATTTACCCAAATTATCATATGCCTGTTTAACCAAAGCTAATTTGGGTGTGTTTCTCCATCCCCATACAATGTCACTTCTCTGTGTTTTACGGCCTTGACGATAACGCCGGTCTCCTCGGCTGTGAACCGCTCCTGGCAAATCCGCCATTATAATAGCAATCCGCCATGGAACAAGCGCGCCTGCTCTTAAAGGGAATGCGAGATGTCGCTCTGATTGGTTTATTTCACGTTACGCCCAAACCACACCTATGAGTAATGAAGCTACTTCAGACCAACCCATTTTAGATTTGCGTCGGGCGCAAGAGTCATTTATCCCGCCGGTATAATAGCAACAGCGCCCGAGACCCGCCCACAAAGTTACTTGCGTTCCGCGTTTGATACTTCTTGATACTTTCAGATCGTTAAAATAGGGCCCATAAGATCTCTTTAACATGTCACTTGTTTCTGCTAGAGAGCGACCAGATTAAGGCAACTGCAAATTAACACTCTTGCTTCTCAGATTTGTCTTCTGAGAAAAAGAATTTGCCTATAGAGATATCAGCTATTTGTCTATTCAGATATCAGCAATGTCATAAACTGCACGGATGTCAATTGCCAACATACTGATTCGTATTCCTGGTCTAGGATTAGGAATCCAAGGGAGAACATCTGAGACGAAGTTGAATGTTTGAAAAGTGAAACAACTGAACAAAGCAAAAGCAATATTTCACTTACCCTGGTCTTGCTGTTTACGTTGGCCTGTTGCTGTAAGAGGAACTTTACCATCTTGATATTGCCGTAATGACAAGCCACATGAAGGGGAGTGTAACCCATCTGAAGAGAAATCAACAGTGATGATCATAATCATTGACTACGTTTACATGTACACTCATAATGAGATTCAGGCAAAACTTTTCCTCATGTAAACAATATTGATCCGCTTAAGGTCATAATCGTAGTTACCATATTCACGGTAAAATATGCAGATTTTAATCACAATAAACAGGCATTTAAACACTTAAATCGCATCTATTCCACTCTGTGGATAACGCTGTCATGCACAGATTCATAAACATAGCAGTAAATTTTCACATTTTTGAGGTACAGTATACATCAGAATATACATTTGTCGAAAACATTGAAATGGAGACATTTTAGGCCAGTAACACATCTACTATATAGAGTTCATCATCTGTGCTGTGCATTGGGGTATGTGAAGAATGGCAGTAAAAATAACCACAATTTTTAGCGATTAATGATGAGAATGAAGAAAACTGCATTTAAACGGGAGTGAAGAGGTTTGCTCGTGTCATGTAAACTTCTTACTGTGTCCTTACTCACATTATTAGTGCACATGTAAATGTAGTCATTGATTATTATCAATAATAATTTGAATCATTACGTGCACTCTGTAGAAAACAACATATTGCAGTTTTTACCCGTGTGGCAGCGTAGACGGACGCCTCGTGTTTCACTAGTATATCAGCAATCCCAACATGCCCCTCCTGAGCCACAAGGTGAAGAGGCGTCAGACCGCTCTGAATACACACAACACACCGGACATGAAGAGAGACATAACATGCTATCACAACTCTAAATGGCTCGAGCCTCTTGACTCCATACAAATATAATACATAAAACATATATAATGGAAGTCTGTTTGGTTACAGACAATCTTCAATATAACTAATGTATTAATTAATGCTAACGATTTAAACTATTATAAATGTTAAGAAATGCATTATTATATGTGTAAGTTAACATTAATATAAATTACCTAATGCTGTGTACTGATCTTGTTCATTGTTAGTGTTAACAATTACAACCTCATTGTAAAGTGTTACCATGACATTATTGCAATATTTGCATACTGATATGATCTTACTTTTACTTCTTACATCTAAGCCATCTTAGAGAGGAGCAGACTTTATAATCTGACACAGAAGTGGCATAAATGTTTTATTTATTCATTTGTACTTCTCCATCCTTCAAAAACTGAATCACTAAGATATGGAAGCTTTCTGCCATGAAATATATATATATATATTTTTTTATCTCACACTTCTGACTTATATCTCGCAAATCTGATTTTATTTCTCAGAATTATGCAATTACAATTTATAAAGTCCAGATTGCGGATATAAAGTTGCGATTCTGAGAAAATAAAGTTCAGACTTTTTGTCTCAGAATTGAGATATAAACTCGCAATTTCGAGTAATAAAGTCCGAATTGTGAGACATAAACTATAAAAAGCAGCTTAACTAACTTAAGCTATTTAATTTTTTCAGTGCCAATGCATAAATCGCCAGCGTCCTGATCACCCAGACAGATTTGATCTTTTTGGCAATAATGATGTGGTGATTGTCTATCAAACCTGAGTACATCAAGTGATTTTTTCTCAAATGATCAAGGACATTTCGAATCCTCATGATATTACTCCTTTATTGACTCCTTTTGCTGTCATACAATCACTGCTATTCAAGCAAATCTATGTTGTTTTTGCTCTTTTCATGAATGAGACTGCTTTTGGAATGCGTGTGTGTGTGTGTGTGTGTGGGGGGGGAATCCTTGCTTTAAAAAAGGGTGCAATAATGTAAGCACGATAAATTCACCTTATTGCCCAGATTTACATTGGCCTGCTTTGAGATCAGCAGCAACACCATGTCTGGTTGTCCCTCTTGGGATGCGAGGTGTAAAGGTGTGACCCCTTGCAGTGACTCAGCGTTGGCAGAAGCTCCATGCTGCAGTAAACTACTCGCTACCTCCACCTGGTTCTGCTTCGAAGCAATATGGAGCGGAGTATAGCCATTCTGAGGAGAAAAATTAGCAAGTTTATGCACTTTGTGGCTAAAATAAACTAGTTGAAAATAAGAAAGCAGGGCAATAATAGCGTCATACTCGAGCGGCACTGTGTGGCGATCCCCCTTTGCCGAGTAAAAGATTGACCACGTCTAGATTGTTATGATGGACGGCCACATGCAACGGCGTGAGTCCGACCTGTGGAGGAGAAGGCATCTTACATCACTACCATCGATAATACACACTGAAAATGCAATAGATATGAATGATAGAACACTAGTAGGACTACCACTGAAAAAAACATAAGTGTGCTTAATTATGTTGATTGCACACTTCAAATTTTAAAAGTATATTTTAAAAAACTACTTGCAGATAATCTCATATTAATGAAATAAAAGGCCACTTAAATGTAGGATTTCCCAACTTTTTTCGCAGCTGAACCTCTTTGACCTAATATCTTTACTTGAAGTTAATAAGTTAGATCAGTAATAAAATTAATCTGATGTCGGTTAATGGTCACATGACGTGCAAGTATACAAAAAAAAAAAATATATATTTTATTTTTAAGACTTAATTGCTTAATAGCTTTTCATTAAACTCATGAACCGCCGGCAGTTCCACCATGAACCCCAGTCTAGGAAACCCTTCATGATGTTGATAACAAAGACTGGATTATCGTTTCTCTCTCTTAGTAAATTTATATCAATATGGTACAAGATTATCTTATTCAAATCAATGTGATAAACAACGAGCTAGGTCAAAAGTAAGCAAAAAGTAGCCAGAAATTACGAACTGCAATTTTTGTCATGTAATCGGGAATCAGTAACCGACAACAATTTGTAAGTAATATACCCAGCATTGCATGTTATATGTTAAATTGTAATCAGATTATAGTTACTGACTATGTTACCGAATTTCAAATTGGTTGTGTCTGTTTACACATGTCGACACAAGACATTGAAAGACCCATTTTATCATAACACTAATTCTATCGCTTTATTTGACAGTGTCCTTGTTACATGTTACATGTACTTACCATAGTAATAACAGTAAATTATGCATAATTACATGCAACTAACCCTCAACCAAATCCTAATCCTAAGTACATGTTGTTAAATAATATTACTCAGTCCTTAAATTTATAATAACATTGTAACAATGACACTTTAAAATAAAGTGTAACCATTCTGTCTATATAAATTGCTATAGAATGAACTATAAATACGTATAAATGCGTATAAATGCATGCAGCTGATTCATACTTTGCCTGCAGCATTCGGGTTGGCTCCTCTCTCTAAAAGCAGCACTGCCACGTCCAGCTTCCCGTATTTGGCCGCCACATGAAGAGGAGTGAAGCCTTTCTGCATGACACCGACCCAACAACAGAGAGAGTTTCAATACAAAACCAAATCTATTTTAATTCAATATGCTGGTGGCTTAGGTCTTGGGTAGAGCACTGTACCTTGGTCATTTTGGTTAGCTGGGCGTTGACGTCCAGGAGGATGCTGGCAGTTTGTGTGTGTCCCTCACGGGCGGCGATGTGCAGTGGAGTGTGTCCTGCTGTTGTGTTGGAGTCGGGGTTTGCTTTGTGCTCCAGCAGGAGCTTCACCATCTCGTTGTGGCCCATGCGGGCTGCACAGTGTAGCGGCGTCTGGTCATCCTGATGGAGGAGAAGATCCAGAAGTGATACATATTTAATAACATGATACACACACACACAAAAAAAACTTTGTTACGGCCATATTTATTAGTTCTTCACAAATTGTATTTATATTATAAGTTAAAAATTTAGATTTTTATTATATATACAGGTATACAGGTTATTATAATTGTTTTTATAATATTATATATTATTATACATACAGGTTTTATTTGATTATATTTGACAACACTTTAGTTTAGGGTCCAATTCTCACTATTAACTAGTTTCTTATTAGCATGCATATTACTAGGATCTTGGCTGTTTATTAGTACTTCTAAAGCACATATTGATACTTTAATCTGCATGCTCTTATTCTACATCCCTTATACCCATACCTAAAATTAATAACCACCTTACTAACTATTAATCAGGAGTTTATTCAGGCAAAAATAGTAATTAATAGTTAGTTAATGTCCCCTTGTGGTGAAAATCAGGCTTTTAATGTTGTTTATATGTCTATGTGGTGTTTTTAATATGCTTTAATACAAACCATGTGTAAATTCATAAGTCGACACCATTGCTGAGTATTTTCTCCTTAAAACTGCAGTGAACCAAAGACAGTCTCAAAAACACGCTTTGGAATCGCTGGTGTTTCTGACGTCACAAACTACCTTGTAACCAATCAGATCAACGAGTGATCGTCAACCAGTGGATCTCTGAGCTGAGTGAGTGAGTGGAGGCGGGGCTCATTTGCATATTCATAGAACCGCGTAAAGTAAATGAGGCAAGGAAAATCATTTCCTCATTTGCCTCAAAAATCATGCCTCATTTTGCTTAAAGAGAATAAAAGACCAACATATACAAACTAAACTAAATAAGGGTGTCACGACTCCCCAAATCCTCGATTCGATTACATTTTCGATTCTAAAGTCACGGTTCGATTCGATTCTCGATTTTAAAAAAAAATAATTAAAGCACAAGCTATGCCATTTTTAGACTTTTATGCAATATAATAATATCTGACCTTTGTTCGCAATGTACCACACACTACATTGTCAAATTTAAAACGTTTATTCACAACATAATGTAACAATAACTTATATCTTCAGTCAATTGGAAACTTAAACAATATAACCTATTACCTATTATAGTCCCGGGCTCCCTGGACTCCTCAGAGCAGTCACAGGCGAATAGCACGGCGTTTTAAATTGGGTTCCCACAGCGTTTGCAACGCAGTACTAGAGAACGTGCGTAACCTCGGTTCCCTTTAGAGATAAGGGAACGAGTACTGCGTTGCCTTGCCGTGCTATTTCGCTCATATCTGGTACTTCGCTTCAGTCGATTTAAACCTAAAGTCTTTTGGCGAGTTTTCTCTGAATTTATACACTTCAGCCGCGTCCAAATTGGCGCGCTCGAGGTTAGCAGGCTCGTCATAGGTTCGTGCAGTTGCCGCAGCACAGGCAAACAGTTCGCTCAGACGAGCTATGATGCTCTCGCTGTGCAGCTGCAATGCGTTTTAAAATAAAGGCTTCAATATTCTCTAGAAAAGGAGTTTTACCTATTAAAGGCAAGCCGAGGTGACGTGACATATGGGGCGTGGCAGCATCGACGATTACATTTTTTGATTCGATAATCGAGATTGAGCATTAATTTCGATCGATTTCGATTTAAAATCGAAATCGTGACACCCTTAAAACTAAACCAAAATTACATTAAATGTCACAACAACTAAACACAACAAAATAACATAAAGTGAAATGTACCTTGGCTTTGGCGTCCACTGGAGCTGCGTTTTGCAACAGGAACTCAGCAACTTCACAGTGACCAGCTCGAGATGCCATGTGCAGAGGCGTTTCCACTTTCTACAAGCACACATTAATGAACACGCACAGTGAGATCACAGCAACAGCTCAGCTCGCCGTCAACATCTTAAAACACCTAGAGCAGGGATGGCTAACTTCAGTCCTGAGGGCGTCTGTCCTGCAGAGTTTAACTCCAACCCTAGTCAAACACACGCTCATCAATGTCTTCAGGATTACTAGAGAACTACAGGTTTTGGTTTTTATCAGGGTTGGAGTTAAACTCTCCAGGACCGAAGATTCCCATCCCTGACCTAGAGATAAATCTGTGTGAGGAAAATGTTGCTTTCAGAAGGTTAAACTCCATGTTGACGTGGCCTTATTTTAACATACTTCAGTGCATTGCTTTCACTGCTGATATTTCACTTTGTTGCTTACCACGTTTGAGGCATGCGGTGATGCTCCTTTCTGCATTAGTATCTTCACTATATTCAGATGACCCATGAAGGAAGACACATGCAGCGGGGACAACCCTGACTGTTGGACAGAAACACAAACTAAACATGTCATGGCCTGAAATTGTGATAATGCTCACACTTCTTTAATAGACCTCGCTCTACTCAAAACGTAAACTACCTAAAATGCATGTTCCTTTTTATAGTTCTTGACGTGAAATTCATTCCCAGTCTTAATGAATCACTGTATCTGTTTTTATGCTTTGGTGGATTTTTTGTCTGCCATGTCCGTTTCTCCCAATAGGTCTATAATATCTGGAGAAATCTACCATTCATCTACTGATAATAACCATTGAGCCACAAAAATAAAGACCTGATAAAACTGATGTGTTGGTGGCTGATAGGACAATCCTGTAGCTCTTAGTAGCATCTACTGTATACTGAGCTGTGATATCGTTACCGTACTTTCCGAGTCAAAATTGCATTGTTGAGAGGAAATAAACACACACACAGATAAGCTACATCGGTATACAAGTCACATTGTATGATAACATTCAGGAATTTATACTGTATGATATACGCTGTAGCCACATTGGACCAGCGGTTTGGAAAATGGAGGATTCAGCTGCGTCGCCATCTTCTGGTCAGACGAGGGAATTCATTCGGTCACAGTGCATTATGGGTATTCTCTAGCCATTGAGTGTACATTGTTTGTACACTCGTTATTGCACTGCGTTATGAGATTGAATAAGTGCACTCAATAACATCCACTATGGTTTCGGACACCACTACAAATGGCTGTTCCCTCAAATATTGCCCTATTTAACGTTATAGGGTGCGATTTCGAACACAACCTTCGTCTCGTTTAGTTCCTTGTTCGTTCTTACATCTCATACTATGTTGGTTTGTGTATTCCTTTTGCTCTTGAGTTGATATTCCAATGTTTCGTTTTGTTTGCTTATGTAAATAAATACATTTACTGCAACTAGATCCTGCTTCTTGCAAAAAAATAATATTTTGTTAGAATATACAGCTATTTTTGCATGGATGCCAATGGGAAAACATGCTTTTTGGCAGCACAATGATACACCTTTAGAAGCTAACTGAACTGTGCTATGGGTTGCTCTTGGTTTGACAATCAAGATACAAGGTAAATTTCATAATAAAAGTCCCCCAACACACCAAACAAATACAATGACTTCTAGAACTCAGTTAAAACCAGTGAATACATTACAATAATTTTAATTTAAAATAATGAAATGTTATTTACAGTATTTTACACTGTGAAATGATCCTGTTGCTCACCTCTGTTACCGCCTCCAGGGACGCAGAATGCTTTAATAGCAGGTCCATTACACGCATGTGGTTCTTCTTACAGGCAATATGGAGTGGCGTGAAGCCATTCTAAGCATGAGTGGACAAATATTTATATATAAGTGCAATTTTATTTTCATAATAACAGGGTAAATGTTAATATTAGCATTAGCTGTGCCATGTGTGCCTTTTAAACGTGTACTAACCAGAGCACGGGTGTTTGGTTTGGCTCCTTTGTCCAGGAGCACCTTGGCCACGCGATGATGTCCACAGTGTGCCGCCACATGCAGTGGTGTCAGGTGGTCTAGAGTGATGTCATCAATCTCTGCATTGTACTGTAATAGCTGTTTGATACAGTCCAAATGATCGCCCTGGGCTGCCATATGTATTGGCGACAGGCCATTCTGTGCAGTGAACATATGGGAACATTTAGAGCTGCCAAATGCACTTTCTTTCACATTTCTGGCAATCAAGCAGGTTTTTTTTGTTTTGTTTTTTTATTTTTTTTTACTTTTCCTTCAGGTTAGATTTCTGAACTGAATGTGTTTAAAATACACAATAACCAGGTTTATATATTTATCATCAACAAATCAAATTCATTTCAATTGAATATTTATTGTTCCACAACTAGAAATATTTTAACCATGTTTATACTTTATAACTGAATAAATGTAATTGTTTTCACAATATACAGATTTATGCAGATTCTAAGCAATATGAACAAATGCATTTTTTTGTAACTATTATTTAAATGCAATCAAATGGATGCACATAGGTAATAATAAACTTTGCAGAAATCTTACCCGTTTCATTTGACAAATATGCATCACATTAAGTTTATTTTCTTATGTTAAAACTGCGTAAAGCCAAATAAATGGAATTTTTATATGCAATTCAAATAAATTAATCCTAAATGTTTTTGGAGTGGATTTCTGTTTTTTAATTAATGCATATTATTATATTTGCACTGCTGACACAGACTATTGGGAACTATGACAAAAAATAAAAAGAAAAGTCATTTGAAATTCGAACTTCAGTGTAAATATTCAGTCAAGTTATGCGACTTTCAATTTTTCTGTTTTCTCAAAACACGCTGTTTGGATGCAAAGCTGCAAATTCAGTAAATAAAATGTAATAATACCTAAAAATGGCTTTTTTTTGGTGGGATAAATTCTTGCATAATTGCCATACAAGAACAATAGCTTGACCTATGCTGATGAAATTGACCAAGGTGAGCCAAATCAAAGAGATTCAGGATTGGTGATGTTGGATTATTTCTTTTTTTATTGGTTACTTCAGAACACCATGTGACTACACCAAAAAATTAGGGGGTCTCGATGTCAAATGTTTTGTGGCTATATGTAAACGCCAAGTGTTTGGGTGTATGCCTACTTTGGTCTTGGCCTGTATTGGGGCTCCTTGGTCCAGAAGGATCTCGATTATTCTCCCATGGCCATTTCTGGCAGCACAGTGAAGAGGAGTCAACTCATCCTGTGATGACAAGGGAGGAACAACAAACGTGTACACAAATCCTCAAGTCTCGTTAATGTTTAGAATTATAACTTTATAACATACTTTTGTCTTAGCATCAATCTTTGCTCCTCGGTCAAGCAGAAGTCTGACCATGATAACATTTCCTCTCCTGGATGCAATATGTAGAGGTGTGATCCCATTCTGAAAGAAAAACACACTGGTTTGCATGTAGCTGTAAACAGACTTGAGGATCAGTGCAGAAACGTTTCTAAAAGACAGACCTTGGGTGTGAAGTTCACATCGGCTCCTCGGTTTAAAAGCAGCTGGGCGACATTCAGGTTTTCATAGTGGGCTGCGATATGGAGTGGTGTGAAGCCTGTCTGCAGAGGATCATGGGAAATTGAGTTAGTAACCAGTAACAGTTGTTCCTCTGATTGCTTCAATATCAGTGCAAAAAGTTCGACCATTCAGAAGTTTGGGCTCTGTAAGAATTCTGAATGTTTTTGAAAGAAGCATTTATTTGATTAAAAATGCAGTAAAAACAGTACTATTGTGAGATATTATTACAATTTAAAATGTAAAACATTTCTCATTATAAATGTTGAAAGTTTTGCTGCTTAATATTTTTTTGGAAACCGTAATACATGTTTTTCAGGATTCTTTAATGAAAGTCTCTACTATCACTTTTGATCAACTTAATGCATTCTTGCTTTATAAAAGTATTAATTTCTTTAAAAAATTGAATCTTACTGACCCCAAACCTTTGAACAATAGTGTGTGTGTACACAGATTAAAGCAGTAAGTCAGGCTTGCAGTGCAGTGTTAATGTTGGTAACAACAATTTAACTGTTGTAAAATCACTATAATGTATGGCTATGTCACACTTGCTGTGTAATCCAACGTGAATGACTCAAATGTTAACTTCAATAGTCTTTAATCCAAAAAATCAAATACTCAGGAGATACTTCAGGTAATGAAAATGCACACAACACATTAAACAATGATGAGAATCAACAGGAACAAGAGAAACTCAGAGCTAAATACTGTATACACAAGAGAAACTCAACCTAACTAAACACAGGTGCAAATCATTTCTGTGCTTTCTTCAATGTCAGAACGGTAAATCCATTCTTTTCTGTTCTCGCATTAGATTTAGACGCGCTGCATTCTGAAAATGTTGTTTCAAACCATGTTTGGATCAAATATGGGCAAACCCAACCATAGGTATAGTGGCATGATTCTGGAAAAATTAAGAATCACGTTTTTTTTTTCGAGTGGGTGTTTGAATGGAGATCGCAATCTTTTAACGATTAATCATGCAGCTCTAACAGTTGGGTTTAAAATTTAATTCAAAAAATTAAGTTCGTCCATATTTGACCCAAACATGGGGTTGAAAACAACCCAGCATTTTATTTTTTTAGAATGTACTTACATCATGATTTTATTAGGACTTCGATTAAACGCACAGCCCTAGTGCTTATTACATAAAACTCATTTAAATTGAACTATAATATATTTTAATTTCATTGCTATTACCATGCAACTAAGAGCCCAAAACATTACATTTCGAACGGCTTCAAACCTGGCTCATTTAATCAGATAATATAATGTTACATTTATACTAGAAGCCCAGTAGTTTAGAAAAACAACGTTTTCATCAGTTTGCACAAACCTTGCTTAAGACATCAGGATTGGGGTCATTCTGTAAAAGCACAGCGGCAGTGCGGGTGTCATCGTTTCGGGCAGCGATATGCAGTGCGGGAAGGCGGACCTTGCCCTTAGTACCGTGGTTTATGAGCAGGGCCACCACATTCTCATGGCCCTGCTGAAGAGCCACAGCAAGAGGGGTAAAGCCATCCTGAGAGACAGACAGACATACAACACATCACGGGAACATCCATGTTTCTCTGAATAACCTGAGTGAAAATAGCACTGGTGTGATCCCACCCAAAAATAAGTGCGCTTAATTATATTGAATGTGCATTTGTAGTGTACTTCAAATTTTTTAAAACTGTACTTGCATGTAACACAATAATAATAATGAAATAAAAGGCCAGTTACCTATAAGCATACTTATAGAGTAAACATTCATGACTATGTTTCTTAATACACAAGTACACTTTAAAGAAGTACACTTAATTTGATGTGTTGACTAACACACTGAAGCACATGTAAAAAATGATAATAATTTGAACTGTAGTGTTATTCAATTTTACATTTAAAGTTAATACATTTTAAATGCAATAAATTGCAACTTCATCATTATAAATGTGTAATTACAAATATATTTAAATACATGACATAGTAGTTAGAATAGAAATAACTTGAAATATATTTTAGTTTACCATAAATGTTGGTCACTTTAACCATATTTCAAAGACAATAGCAGTACTTATGAAATTGCATATGAAGATGTGTTTAAGTGGGTGAAAAAAGCACTCTAATGCATTTAATATACATTTAAACTATAATACATTTTCATTTAATTGCAATTAACATGCCAAATCAAAGTTGTTTACTCTCTCGTCTCATATATTAACTCATTTAGGTGCGTTAATCTTTTTATTTACTTCAAAAACATAACTGTGATTCACATTTTTTATGACTTTTCCACTTATGTAAAATAAAACAACAACAATAACACTGAATTCTTTGAATTAACATGACAAAAACATTACATTCAGTTCACACTTCAGTATTCTTTTAAAGTATATGATTTGCACAACAAGTCCTTTTTCGTTACCTCAGTTGGAATGGTCTGATTGGCTCCATTATCCAGGAGAAACTTCACAACCTCCAGGTGATTCTCTTGTGCAGCCATGTAGAGAGGAGTGAAGCCCTTCTGTTGCACACAGACATAAACACCCATATGCAGATACAATACCCAAACTAACACAAGCACACAAATACACAGATGACAATAGAGCCAGAGAGATTTTAGTTCGGAAAGCAATACTACATAAATCCAAAATGATTCAACTGTTCAAATGAACTATAAAACATCCAACTTAGGTAAATGCTCGCAGATAATACAACTTATCAATGCCTCAAACCCATTTTAAAAGACATCCCTTTTATTTTTTGCTCACCTGAGACTGAGCATTGACATTGGCTCCATAGTTGACCAGCTCAGTGACCACCTGTTCTTGACCAGCTAACGCTGCTATGTGAAGAGCAGTGTTTCCTTTCTACAAGAGAAATATCTGATTTAATGACTCAATGACCAACATTATACAGTTCATTAAAAAGGTTATAAGTGTACTTAAAGAGAATACACTTTCATGACTTAACATGTTTCTTAACATGCTTAAGCACACTTTGTAATAATGTCAAATTAAAAGTTTCAAAATCATTCTGTTTTAATAATCTTTTGTGGTGCTTTAAAGAAGTACACTTATTTTGATCTGATGTCTAACATACTAAAGCACATAAAGTACTTGATAATAATTGTTTTAAAAAGGTACTAAATTACAAACAATTTTCAATAGAAATGACATTTAAGTATATTTTAGTTTAATGCTTTACATTTGGCAGTACATAAATAATCAGATTACATAAAAAACAAAACGTTCAGCTGATTGCATTTAAACTATAATACATTTTCTTTTGTAACATGCAATTAAGTGTCCAAAGCATTACAATCAGTTTGCACTTAAGATTATTATTTGAATGTATATTATTTAATAATAAGTACTTTATAAATATGCTAAAGTGTTTCGCAATGGTTTTTAAGGTACATGTGAAGCGTCTAGTCAAGATTTTGTGTTAAGTTTTTAATTGCATCATGAATGTGGCCACAAAAAGTATTCGAAATAAATGTGAAAAGTGAAGTTAATTCTGCCAAAAGCTCTAGCATCTAATGCAATGATATATATGTTATACTTTTTTAACTCTTTCCCCACCAGAGTTTTTGAAAAAGGTTGCCAGCCACCGCCAGCATTTTTGATCATTTTTCACAAAAGTTTCATGGCCCCCAGAATATTTTGTTGTATGAAAATCTGCACATGCAATATATAAATATATATAAAAAAGAACAAGACCCACTGCTTATAAACAAAACAAAACCCCGTTTAACTATAGCTTCATGCATTCCTTTTTTAACACTTGAATGTGGGTAAGTTTCATAAAAAAGCAACATTTTGAACAAAAAGCTGAGAAAAGCGTGTTTTTGTCAAAGACTACATCTGGATCAGATTCAGAACGATGATCAAAACACAGATGGAGTAGATCGAGTCCATCAACACCCAAAGCTTCACAGTCCTGTAGCTCGTCCTGGGTCGATATTTCATTCAGTAACGTTAAGCAGTTTTGATTTATATGCTGCTTAATGTTGTTGATCGCATTATTTTACATATGCATCTGCTTTCATATAATATCGCTTGTTTCTGCTTCTGCTTCACATGTCTTTTCATCAGGAGATTCTGGACTCTTTCAGAAGGTGCGTAATAGCGCCCCCTACCGTATAACAGTGAAAACACGGAAAGCTGGAAATTTCTGTCAATGGTTGGGATAGAGTTAACATCCAAATACTTTTTGCGGCCTTTTGTAGCTCTGACTCTTACCTTTGTGGCCGTCTCAAGTACAATACCATGGTGCAGTAGTTCCAGCACCATTTTAACATGGCCTTCCTTCGAGGCCAAGTGCAGCCCGTTGAGTCCATTCTGTGAAGGGAAAGAGACAGCAGAGCAAACTCACTCTGAAGGTTATTCAATCTCAGATCAAACTGCAACATCCCGAAGAGACTGAAATGGGGAAGTGGGAGGTTTGTAGTTTACACCCACTCTCACAAAACACATGGAGCACTGTCAAAAGACATCAACCGATGATGATGATGAAGATGATGATGATGATGATGATGATAGGTGGATGGCAGGCCGGTGGTCTCTCTGCTGGGAAGAATACGGGCCATGTGGGATAGGTCTAACCTCACACAGCCTTCCTTCAGCCTCACAGGACATGTGAGGTTGGACCTTTCTCACATTGCTGATATTATCCCCTCTGAGTGTAGAGACCACTCACCCCATCTCAACGTGACTCAAAGAAACAAGCACAGGAACGAAGAAACAAAAGAAAAAGGATGGATGGATGAAAAAATACTGAACATTTACAAAGAATATCAAACAACAAATGGTTTCTAAAACATTTCTAGGATGCACAAAGCTTAATTCAATTCATTAATTCACTTTATATAGCGCTTTTCTCAGCACTCAAAGCGCTATACATGGGGGAATCTCCTCAAAAACCACCAATGTGCAACACCACATGGATGATGAAATGGCAGCCATATTGCGCCACACACCAGCTTATTGGTGGAGAGGAGACAAAGTGATGAAGCCAATGAGTATATATGGGGATGATTAGGAGGCCATGATGGACAGAGACTAATGGGCAAATTTGGCCAGGATGCCGGGGTTACACCCCTACTCTTTTCGAAGGACATCCTGGGATTTTTAATGACCACAGAGAGTCAGGACCTCGGTTTAACGTCTCATCCGAAAGACGAAGGCTTGTTCTTTTAGAGGTGGAGATGTCAAACTCTGGGTCTCTATCACTGGAAAAAGTGGGTCACATGCACCTTATAAGCTGTCATTGAAAACTAATTAAGTCAGCTAATATGATTCATATTCTTCTGGTTCCCCCTATATTAAAAAAAACAACAACCTATATTTAAAAATAATTACAAATGCAATGAAAATACAGGTATCGGTACTCGGTATCGTTGGCTATCGGTATCGGACTCGTTCAGGATAAAGTGGTATTTGTGCATCCCTACAAATTATTGATTAAAAACTATAATAATAAACAAATAATAGTAAAATAACACTGCTGTAGAGTATATTGTACACTGAATAACATGCTATTTCTGAAAAGGCAGTGTCTAAGCTCTAAGTAGTGTGTTAGAAACCCTATTCTATTCCAAACACAACACAAAAATATTTCTTGCATTTTTAGTTAATTTGACAATATATTAAGCCAGAGAACATATAATACACTGTATATCAATAAACCTTTGATTTTATTACCCCATTGAATTTTTTTTTTTTAAACGTCTCGGTTACGTATGGTAACCCTGGTTCCCTGAAGGAGGGAACGGAGACGTACGTCGTGAGCGACCGACTGATAGGGAACCGTATTAGATTTAAACTTAAAAAAGAAAGTAAAACATTTTACTTATGCGGTAAGAATAGTACATTTAATTCAAGATATATTTACTAAAAATAACTCTTAACAAGTTTGTTTGTCAAGTGAGCGTATCTTGCTTTAAGTATATATTTTAATGGAGGGCAAGAAAATAATACTAACTAAGAATATATTATTTTCCAGTATAGCCTTCACATATCCTAACTCCAGTTTCTTGCAGCTTAAGGAGTTTTTCAACAAGCTCAGCGGTGCATGTAGTCGGGGTCACTGAAACCCTCCAGAGAGCTCTGAGGACCTGCTCACACGTTTGCTACAGTATGAGGACTAAATGGAGAAAAGCGCTGAAGTCATCACTCACAACACATGCGGTCATTAATCAAAGGGCATTATCATCTCAATTACTGCTGGCGTTCCTGATAGACCCACCCCACAGCAGGAAATGTCAGGGTAAAAACAGGCTAAAGGGAAAACAAGTGGACATGAATGCAACTACTGGGCACACACACAATAGCATTTGTGCACAATAGACATGCAGTGCCATTAAAAAGTGGATTCAGGCATGGAAACAGAACATCATTCCCCCCCCAAGGTAAAGTAGGTAAGTAAATATATCCAGTTGGCTACCTGTTAAGACAGGGCAGCTTACCCTGTTACAGTAGATTTAGTTCAGAAATAATGGACAGTCATAAAAATCCAGCATTAGTATCTTACTTTTCAGGCCGTCAGTCGCATGTGTACTTGTTTGTGAGTTTGCGAGTCTTGGCACATTTTGAGTCAGGCATGAAGACTTGCTCAGACCCGATCATTTGAATTGGATCATTGTGTGTTTTTGAGTCAAAAACAGCTACAATCAGATCAGTCCAATTCTCTAATGACTCATTCAGTGCGATCTGCGAACCGATTGAACAGGTTCATTGAAAAGAGCCAGCTCTTTCATGAATCAGATATCACTATTGCATCTCGGAACAGGCATTGATTTCCTCAGCTTGAAGAATCCATTTCCAAAGATATGGCAAAGCTATCTCCTCTTCTGACTCCATGTTTAGTGCAAACGTTTATGCAACTGCCACCATCATATCGTGTACCAACTGTTTCAGCACAAAAATCAGATTAAAAGACTCGTAATCTATGCAGGAGTGTCCAAACTCGCACCATATAACTCGTAAACATCAACTTCAGATGAACCGAGTATGTTCATTAAAGAAGAACATATTTATCAATAAAGATTAAACCTATACTCTCCTGATCTCCATCACCTATGTATAGCATTGATGCCATCAACTGTGAATACAGTTTCACTGCTGTTGAAGTTCCCTGTTAACCTGGTTGGGAAAGGCGTTCCATGCCGAATCCCTGGCTTATCCCAAAGTTGCTCTCTACCCCGTGCTTTGCCATCTCTGAGTCCAGAAAAATATGGATCCCCTTCCCATTATAGGTAAGGTTCTTCTGCTCGGCAGCTCTCACTCTTTAAAATAAAGTTTATTTATTGGCATTGATGGTTCCATGAAGAACCGTTAACATCCATAGAAGTTTTACATTCCACAAAAGGTCCTTTATAGTCGATTTTTTTAAAATTGTTCTTCACACTAAGAAAAAAATGGTTCCTTTAAGAACTGATCACTCAAAGGTTCTTTGGGAAACCAAACATGATTCCCGTAACACTTTATTTTGATGGTCCCTTTTGAATATTCTGTGGACTATAAGTAACTTTGCAACTACCTGTACATGTCAACTAACTCGCATTAGAGTATTATTAGACTGTTTAATTCATATCTGCTAACTCTTTATTGTGATGCTCCTCAACAGATATTATACTGACTATAAGTAACTTTGCAACTAAATGTCAACTCATTCTAACCCAAACCCTACCAATCTACTAATATTCTACTAATACGCTAATAAGAGTTAGTAGACATGTACAGGTAGGTGCAATGTTACTTATAGTCAACAGAATGTGTTAAAGGGACAATCAAAATACAGTGAAACAATGATTCCTCTTTTGCATCACTGCGAAAACTCTCCTTTTGGAACCTTTATTTTTAAAAGAGTAAGAACTGTTGCCACTTCACAGAAATAATGATGTCGCGCTACATGTGAGTAAGGTGGCCCTGTGCAATATATGAGCACATGCAACTGTGTGCGGGTCACCAGCACAAGACATGTTTTGCATGCTGAGACCAGAAAAGGGATGCTTAGTTTTGCTTGAGAACAGGATGACTGGTCCACCATCACTCTATCCAGCATAAACCAGCCTGGACCAACATGGAAATCATACTTGGTTAAAGCGGAGCTATGCAGTTTTGGCAATTTCTTCGCTTTTTGCTCGCAGGTTTCTCTATAGAGCTCCCCCTACAGCTTCGGAATAGATGTTTGACAACACTGTCGTAAAAACTCGTTGGCGACTCCCCCCCCCCCCCCATCTTCTCCCTCTGGTCATGTGCATTTGTTTTCAAAGAAGCCGGTGAACACACAGAGCCATGTCCACTGAGGTATGTATGATACACAGAAGGCTAGCATATAAATGTATGTGTGCAGTGCCATAAATCAATTTGTTACATCGCAAGACCTGATATCACGCGATACTTCCCACTGGCCCAAAGTTGCAAGGGTGGTTTTTCCGCTCACAGGCGCTAGGGGGAAGCGAGACAGCCACCATTCAACCCGGAAGAAGTCATATAACCAATCCAATGACTCCGAAGCTGTTCAGTTAAGGTAAATTAAGCTAAAAAAAAAAACTGCATAGTTCCCCTTTAAAGGAGAACTTGGTAACTTTTTTAACTTAATAAAACTGTCTAGAAATCATTTGGATGGTTAAACAACCTGTTCTGGTGATATTGGTGACTTTCCCCGCTCCCCCCAGCGTTCCCAGGCGGAAAACCAACCTTGCAACATGGGGACTACCGTCCCGGCAAAATAGAAATTGGAAGTCTCGTGAGAAGCGAGAACGAGAACGAGAACGAGCGCGAAACACGAATCGCTTTACGGCAATTCAACATAAACACACACGCATGTATGATGTATTACCAGATTACCCACCTCGGTAGATATAGCTCCACACGATTCAGTCGGCTTGCTCCGATCAAAACAAACGCACATGAGCAGCGGTAGAGAGGGGGAGGAGGCCGCCGCAAGTGAGTTTTTTACGACCGTGTTGTGACATATACGCCCCACCACAGCTGTAGGGGGAGCTCGTGGGGAAAACATGCGACAACAAAAGGGAAAATCAGCGAAGAAGTGACTAGAGTTCGCTAGAGTTGCCGAGTTCTCCTTTAAGCTGGATTTCTCATCAGGGAACAAACCTTTCAAACGCTCTGAGAGCACATTTTTAAGATCACGTATTTATCTGTAAGACGATCTGATCTGCAAGATGACATTTTATCTCTTACTGAAGCCTGGCTGTGACTCTAAGCCTCAGAAGCCCAATCGACTACAATGATAGCTGTCACTCAGACAAATGTGTCCCTCTTTTGAAAAACCACAGATGGCATGATTGGCTGAGTTGAGGGAGTCTTACCTGATTGGCTGTGTTGATGTCGATGCCATTCTTGATGTGGTCTAGAGCCTTGTCCATATTACCTGAGCGAGCTGCACGGAGGAAACTGGTGGTGGCATCCTGAGGAAAAATACAGGAAGTAATACAGGAAGATAGAATTTATAAAATAAGAGTTTTTGACATAATCATAACATAAAAATGAAAGGCTTTATAGGCCAGCCATTCTGTATTTTCACAGACTTGTAAAATCGTAGAATCTCACGAGTGTTTAATAAGATAACAATCGTGACATGAAATTTGATTAATAGTAGTATAATTTTTTAAAGACAGGAACAACAACTAAATGGGGCAACACCAGAAAAACTAAGAAAAAATAATAAAGGACACACTTTTCAACATTAAATACACAAATGCATATTTACTGTACACACACCAAAGTGTAAAGCTCCCATGAAATGAATTTACAATTTCCTTCCAAGATATCAATATTTTAGGTATTTTCTTCCTGGAAGAGAAAGACAAATGTGCAAAAATGTGTACTGTATATCTGCTAAAAGTTTATTTTGTCAACTTTAAGAAGTACACTAGCATTTAGATGGTCTCTAATAGACAAAACTCTTTTTGTTTTCATGGGGTCTTTTAATATTAAACATATAACCAAGAAACTGTGCTTCATTCACTGATCAGTGCTACTGAGCTCTATAACACTGCAAAAGAAAGAGAGAATTCGAGATCAGACAGCGGATAGAAAGAGAAAAAGATTGGGAAAAAGATTGGAAAAAGTTAAATTAGTTTTTCTCTTCTCAGTAGTGCATCTTAAAAAGCATCTTAAGAATTTTTGGCATCAAGTCTCAAATAATAAATAACAGATTATATGTGCGTGGAGACAAACTTATATTTAATCACATTCAGCAACACAGGCATAAAATCACATTCTCACCCACAGACCAGCTTTTTCATGAAGGAACTGCAGCTGGTGTGCGAGAATTCTATCACATTGTGTAATTAATTAAAAGAAATAAAAAACATTGATCACTATACCATGGTTTCTTCTGTCCAATAAATTCACTCAGTGTACGAAGAAGCTTTCACATCTTTAGCCAAAGACTGAAAGATTTCTAGAAAAATAATTTAGATACACATTTACAAAAATTCCAACCAACACCTTTAGATTTTAATCCCACACGTGGACACGCTTCTGTGTCTTAAGTGCATATAAACAGATTTCCACAACTCAGCACATCCTTGAAACTGAGATTTTCTTTTGAATCAGTTTAAGTAACATTGTATCGGTTCCGTTGTTGCTGTGGCGATGACAATCGGAATGTGTGAGAGTGTGTACCTTCCCTAGCAGCAGGACGGCTTCTCACTGATCAAACATCCTCGACAAGTACATGGAGACACGCCACACATGCAGAACAACAAAGTGTGAGTTGGCATGGGGATGACTTGGTGACCTCCCAAGAATTAGGAGCACAATTTTTCTCCCCCCATCTCTCTGGCTCGAGAGCGCTCGGACGTCTGTCTAGTGCATGTTTACATAGAAAAACGATTTAAAGTATCAGAGCTGACGTCACCACGTTCTGACCTTGTAAGAATTTTGAATTTACCACTAAAAACTTTAACCTGAACATGAAACCTGAACAGTCACACACTCGGCAAAGCAACGCTTATAGGAAATATTGGAACAAAAAGCATGCATGGATGCACACTTCAAAAATCCAATGTAACTTTGGCTCTATGTTTTATTTTTACATATGATTTTTACAGTTGTCTATCCTAACACCACATGCTATTTTGCACAGACAAAACAAAAGAGATGGCATCATGCCATCCATAAAAAGTCTGATATTTCAAATCTCAAATAAAAAACCTAATTAATTTTAGTAAAAATGTTTGCTTTATTTGATCAAAGTCATAGGTTGGTATATAAGTTGGTTGGTTTTCATGGGTTACTGCTAAAAACATTAGGAAGTGTGACATCTCAATAATTAAGATTAATAAAATCTTGAAGTTTTGAAGATTTTTTTGTTTTTAGTCATTTCAGTAACGCATTAATGCATTTTTAAAACTGCCATTGAGTAATCATTTTAGGAGTACATATGTAAAAAGTGCATTCGCTGTATATGAGTGTGTTTGCAGATGATAAGGCAGAAGAGGCAATCATGTAGACCACACCTAATACTTTGCCTCTGGGTTGCCAAACTCTCCACACCTCCAAGACAACAAACCAAACGCAGCAAAAGATGCTGTTTTGACCCTTCCAGTTCAAAATGGAAATTCCCTCAGTGAAATAAAGCAGAAATAAAGAATGAATGTCCACCAAAATCTAAACCTCCTCATGGTTATTAATATTGCATGATTCAACATGGATGTTTTCTTGGAAAATACATCCTAACAAGTACTGTTATGAAAGCATGATTTTAGAAACAAAATAAAATTGACATTTATTAGAGGAATGCAGTCTGTTGATTCTTCACTGTGAATGATCAAGCTTTCAATGCAATGCTGTAATAATCTTGCAAAAAGCAAATGATAACGTGTAATATAGCTAATAAAACCTATAATAATTTTAGGGAAAAGGATAAATAAGCCTGTTAGCACCCACCCCAGCTTTTCCCCCCTCTCTCTAAGATCAAGAGTACTGCAGCAGACAGGATGACATCATCACTGAGACGCAACACTGCAGTGTGTGTGTTTATGACTGCATCCGAGAGAGAGACGGAGCGAGTCTCTAAATTCCCCTCTACTGAGAAACACACACATAGATGAAGGGGAAACACACAGAGGATCCAATCCGTCAAAATAACATTGTTTGCATAGCGAACAGCAGCGAGAACAGGTGGTGATGTGCATTTCCCATGAATGAGAATCCATAAAATTCCACTCGCACATATTATTGCATTGCTGTATTCGTGCATTAGTAATATATACTTAAATATTGCAAGACTCTTTCTGCCAACTGTAGTTTTAAATTGCTGCCTTCTTCCCTCTCCACATCGGAAGTTCAGATGATGAACTGGATGTATTATCCAGGATCATAAATGTATGTGAGTTTGGTGTCTTTTGGACTTCATGCATTGCTGTGGAGAGCTAAACTATCATGAGCATTCCAGTCTTTCAGTGCAGCTCCGGTAAAAACCTTTAACTCACACACAACATAAAAACTCTCACACCAACTGAGAAATCTACAGAATGCGTAATAACTACTTTTTATGTGCGCATGGGTAACGTAATAACTTGTTTCACTGACCATTCCTGCTACAGATAACTACTGTTTTATCTACAGAGAAAATATGCTTTCAGTGATGTTTGCAATTGAATGATAAATGCACAATGAAACCCTGAATTATAATTAGCGGAAACAAATAAAGTACAAATACATTTTAAACTATAGTGGGCTGGATGGCTGTCACACCTTTATAAGTGTTGTCAATTTTTTAGATGCACTTTATTTCAATGTGTCCTTGTTACTAATGTTCCATGTGTTAAGATTGTAACAGTTAATTACTGTATGCATAATTTCAAGCAACTAACACTAAACCAAACCCTAACCCTACAGTACATGAAGTTAATTAATATTGCTCAGTACATATTTGTGTAATTGCAGTTTAACAAGGACACATTAAAGGTACGTTTACATGACAATGATGTACTAAAAATGGAAATGTTTTTCCTTTGGGTTTTTCGAGTTCAGAAGACAACACTGTCAAAACGATCCCCGCTCACACAGATCCACGAAGACGATTAAAAAAGCTGTATTCTACTGCCAGGCCAGTAGATTTTCTAAAGAAAGACCATGCATCTATAGACTGAACGCATAATACACATGCGTATGACGTCACATTTTTGTAGTTTACACTGAGACGATAACGGGATCATTTTCAAAAACTTGCGCTTTGAACCCCATTTTAAAATTTTGCATTTTCAGGCCCCCAAAACGCTGTTGTCGTGTAAATGAACGGCCAAAACGCATAAAAAGTTTTCTGTTTTTAGGTGTAGATCGTGTAAATGGCCTTTAAAGTGTTAAGGGTTACACTTTATTTTAAGGTGTAGAATTTAAGCCAGAATTTGTATATTTAAGCTACATCTAAATTGTCTGTGAATTGCATTGCATTTGTTTTAAAGAACAATAATAACGTTTTTTTATTAAAATAGACTGTTTCAAAATAGGCAAGTGCAAGGTGCTGGGGAACCTGTGTGAACATGAGGAGAACTGACTTCATACATCCACTAAATCACCTCATTTGAAAATCATTTGGTTAAAATAATTAGTTTTAAGATGCCACTTAATTTGATATCTTAAAATAAGAAAGAAATACATTTTATTTGTTATTCAAGTGTCCAAAGTTTTGGGAACAAGTTAAATTTGCATCAAAGAACGAATCTAATGTGAGATTTCCTGTACTTTATGTAAAGATGAAGGTGAGACTTTGATTGAACCCTGCATCAATTTATAAACCAAGTGCAAAGGTGTTTCTGTTCGTGCCACGGCAAACGAAAAGCATCTTTAATTCACAATTTGAAAGTCTCCATTAACACCTTTTAACTTTTTTTCCCTCTCATGTATAAATGTGAAAAGTTTTATCCTTAGTCTTTCTTTTTAGTCCCATGCATATTCTTTGCACAATATGTAAATAATTATCATTTGCACATTATGTAAAGAATACAAATGTGCAATTGCCATATTTAGGAGCTTATAAATGACTTGTATTGGTGTAATCTGGTTAATTCTGTCATGCTACACTTACAGTACAACCCGTTCAATTTCATGTTACGACACAAAGCATCTTTTTAACTTACTTGATAGATCATTTTGCAACAATGCAGATTCCCCTCTCTCTCCCTCTCTCTCTCTCTCTCTGCAATGTAAAATAATTTGTACAAAAGATATAAAAAATATGACTGCATATAATAGTTAGGGTTGGGGTTCAAAAGCAACATGCCTCCATGGACAACAGTGAAGTATTTTGGGGCAAAGGTAAGTTGGAGACATGAGCTAGCCTACACCAATTCGAGAATCTTTGCGACATCTAAAAACAATAACAAAGTAGATGAAGGAATCTTTAGGAAAGTTGTACTTACTCCACAAATGATGGTGTTCATTGGCATCCCAGTGCACCCTCTCTACGTCTTTGCCTCACTGCTTTCCTGTTACACTATCTGGGTGTAGGGGTCCGGGCACTGCCCCTTTCCCCCTGCACGCACACACACACACACACACACACACACACACACACACACACACACACACACACACACACACACACACACACACACACACACACACACACACACACACACACACACACTTACACTTGTGAGGGGATGGGTGGGGCTGGGGGCTTTGAGGCCAGAGGGTTTATCTCCAGAGGAATGCTGTCAATATCGACACACACACTTCTAGCCAAAACTAGATAATGGCATAAGTCTCTCTCCCCATTTTTCCATTCCGTAGAGCGTTCTCGATCTGCGCAGACCTGCCCGATGCATTCTGACAAGCAAAGGGCCTTTCTGAATGAGCTATAGGGAAAAGGACACATTATGTGTGTGTGTATCTGAGCTTTGGCACTGTTTCAGTCTGCAGAGGGACTTACAGTGACAAAGACCCTGGGAGGGGTGGGGTGGGGGGTACTTCAGGAGTACCAAGCCTGGTGACAATGGCCCAGACACGGATGGGGAGGGCATGGTGTGTGTGTGTATGAGGGGGGCCCAGTCTCTTTCAATAAAAGATCTGTCACTCCCAGCCTGAAAAGGCCCCTCCGTCCTCTCTCTCCTAGGCCCATGCTGGGAAAAGCACATCTATGCCAACGGTATGCACCCAAATAAATATTTGTTGCAGAAGTGGACGGAGAGAAAGTACATCTAGAACTAAGGTTATCAATTAAAATAGGGTAGTTTTCTAGCGAACAGCCTGGCATTGAGGAATTGGGATTGCCAGTGATTCCCTTTGTAGGGGATTTATTGCAATGGCAGTGAATCACAAGGCCGTTTGAGGTGACTCAAGAATCAAGAGTACTCGTCTTTGATTCTTTCAAGAAATGAAGGTGAGGTCACTTTTACAGCTGCTCTGCAAACTTGCGTGGGCAAAATTCAGTCATTTCTGCTCAGTCTGAAAGTGACTTCTGTGTAAGTTTTGCTTCATACAACTTTACACTATTGATAATAAACAATGGACTTTTTTTTTGTTGCATGCATGACATTTCTCTAATGTGACCACAACTGAGTTATTCCTGTTGTGCAGTATGTTTTTATGTTTTTATGACAAAATCATATTTATTATACATTATGGATATATACATAAAGATTTTTACATATAGATTTTTAGGTGCACATTTACTATTGCTTTGCAAATTTCCATTTGCAAAATCCATTCATTTCATTAAGAATTCACATGATTGGGATTTTGCATTTCCTCGCTGAGATTTCTCAATGGGTTCAAGTTAGCCACTTCAATGTGAGCTGTGCATTATACATCACAATACTACTGCCAATGGACAATACTACTGCCAATTTTTTGCACACTAAATTTTGCTAATGTGATTGCTATTTTAACTTTAAACTATCAATGCCAAAATGTAAGGGTCAATCTTATAACTGCACTACTTGTGTTTGAGAATATGTTGTTGTTGCAACTGAAGGGATCGTTCAGCCTAAAATGGAAATTAAAATAAAAAAAGACAAAAGTGTCACAGAATGATCCCATGCTACACGTGTCGTATATCTCAAGTGTTCTGGGGATATACGATAAGGTTTGGTGAAAATCTAACTTA
The DNA here is from genome assembly GCA_022828995.1 of Vimba vimba. Taxonomy (NCBI): domain Eukaryota; kingdom Metazoa; phylum Chordata; class Actinopteri; order Cypriniformes; family Leuciscidae; genus Vimba; species Vimba vimba. Next base: position 46,356,060 of record CM040820.1, on the reverse strand, counting down.
AAATTTAATGTATTATTTACCTTGGCCGTTGAAGTAAATTATCATTTTCATTTTTAGTTACAGTGAGGAAAACGTTCTATTGAAATACTTAAAGCTCAATTGGATAAACACAAAAACATGTCTAATAACATTTAGAACTATAGACATTATATTCTTTGTTGCTCAAATTGCATGTTACTAAGTAAATGCTCAGAGGACACACGGCACATCATTGGTAAAAAGGACTTAGTACAAGCCACTAGAGGGTGCTGTATTTGTCATGCGTAACAAGCGTAAGAAGCAGTCAATGAGCCTTTTATTATTCTGCGCTACTGTTGTGCATAGCTGCTGCAATGTGGCATTGTCCTAGTGTTTTGTTTTAATTTAATCTAAAAGCACTCAGAAGCATGGCTAAAGTACACCAGGGAAAGACTGTCATCAGTCATGCATTCTACTATCAGCAGCATTCAATACTGTGAACCACCAAATCCTCCTCTTTACCCTCAATGAAGTAGACATTACAGGCTTAGAACATAAATAATAAAACATAAATATCATAAAAAAGGATCTGCTTGATCTCCACACCAACTACCCATTCACGTTCCACAAAGATTAGTACTAGTATTCTAACTTCATACCAAATTGCTTGGTTAAAGTTATCACCTGTAAATGTCTGGAAGTATTTGTGCATGGATAAATGCCGATCATCTGAAGTGGAATTTACTGAAAACTACCCTGCTCTACATCCCAGCCAAAAAACATCCTTGCCAAGTCATCATCATAGACAACACAGTCATTTCCCCACACATAAAGCCAAGAACCTTGGCACCCAACTGGACAACGGTCTGTCATATGCATCCCACATACTATCCACACTCTCAGAAAATAATGTACCTTTAGGGTGTACAACAGCTCATCTGGGTCAGTAACCTCAAAAGGACATCTCTGTACCTTATTCTCCCTACTTAGTACTAATATGCACAATTTAGTACAAAGTTGTGCTTATAAGGGTACTGCCAGTTACAAGCTGTTGTACTTCTAAACGTAAAATTTGCAGTCAATTCATTCTTTCTGCCGAGTCAGACCTTTTCTTTCTAGACAAGCTGCTCAGATCATAGTACAGGTCCTAGTCTACATACAGTTTATCATTCCTGTCCAGTCTCTCAGTGTAACCTCAGTTCTTCCTCAAGTTCCTCAGCTGATATTGAACCTAAGTACAGTACTTTGTCATCAGACCGTCCCTTCACTGATTCTCTATTCAAGCTAAGGTGAAATTCATTACACTTGTTCTGGCTTACAAGGTAGACAAGCACCCTCCTGCATCCAGTCCATGCCAACATGTTAAATTTGATTAACTTCCACACCTTATCTCATACAGCAGTGCTGGACAACTTTCTGTCCGCGAACCCAAATCAACTTTGAAAGTCAGGTTTTAATTGTATCTGTACATGTTTGAACCACTTCTTTTCCTATGAGGTAATTTTCTGAATTGCATGCTTGTGTTGATCACAAAGGTCTAACATGAAGCATGAACAATGCCAGTCATGAGCCACGATGTCAACATACTCCTGGTAGGTCCTGGTAAGGAGTTGATAGTGGTTAATGGTCAGGCAGTAAATTGCGTTCCTCTGTACCCAGATTGCACTTGTTATGGATGGTCATAGCTTCCTCTATTTTCCACCTTACACCAGGAAGAGGAGAGAAAAGAGCTTAGGTGGAACATGAAGTAAGAGTTTTGATCCAGAATACAACAACTGATTAATCCTGGGTTAATCCTCTTTGGAATTGTCCGATGTCTTCGCAGTTGCACAAAGCAAGCATATTTCGTAGTTAATGTCTTGAAAACCTTACCTTTATGTTTTCCTAGCATCTTTCAGGTGGCTGGCAGAGAGTGATGCTTCACCGTCATGTTATCATCAGTTGAGTGTCCTTTTCAGCTCCTGATCATCTCATCCAGGGCTGTACAATCCTGGTTCTGGAGTTTAGCTCCAACTTGCCCTGAACAAATCTGCCTTGGAGCTTCTAGTAATCCTGAAGACCTTGATTACCTTGATTGAGATGTGTGTAATTGTGGTTTGAGCTAAACTCTGCAGGATAGTGGCCCTCCAGGAGCAGGATAGGGAATCTGTTCAGGAATGATTACTCCAGCTTGACAATAGATGGCCTCTTCTATACCTGTCCATCCCATCCAATATCCATACACTGGATGTCTTAAAGACAAGTATACAGCAGAATCTAGCCAAAAATTGGAATCATGAAAGGTTTGCCACAAAGGGTACAAAGATTAAGCTGACAAGAAAGTTGGAAATAGAGTGCACTTTCCCCATTCAAGTCTTGAATGTCAAATCTTGATCCATCTCATTAGATGGTATGAGAGAAATATTCTGAACATGGTCTTCAACTGCAAGAGAATAAAGGCTTCAGATGAGGAATGTGTTGCACAATTACCTCAGCATGAAGCTAAGCAAGGCTAAAAATGGTCAATCAAGAAGGCATGACTACAGGCAGGCATCCTCTTTAGTCCTGCTGTCATCTCACTTTTACTTACTTTTTGCATAGACATTTTACCACATGCTACTCTGACATACAATCCATACCACCGACAAATGCTCTTAAATACCGGACAAAACTCCAGAAGAGATTCTGCAGAATAAAAGCAGTAAAAGCAACCAACACAAACACACATAATGAGAGGTGCTTCAGAAGCAAGCCAGGCGGAGAGCCAAGCCTGCACCTGCCAAGTATCCAGCGAGTCAACACCCAGTCCTTGTGAGACAAATGGGGCCTAATCAAGACCAGAATGAAACACTGAGGTGTTAAAGACTGCAGCATTGTCTTCCTGATCAAGACATGGCTAACTTCCTTGATCTGGATCCCTTGATCTGTATTTTAAGTAGGACATGGATCTCTTGATCACCGTCCTTTCTTATCCCTGGCACAGCATTCCCATCAATCAATTATAGCCCCAACCCATTGCCTTAACCCAACTGAAATATCCAAACATATCCTAACATATAACCAAACAATCACCTAACATTTCCAACCTCTAAAATCAGAGAGAATTATGGTGGATAATAATGTTGTTCAAGCCACTAACCTCAAACCTTACCTTACCCCTAAAAACAATCTTGTTTCAGGACAATGTAGGAATACTTATACGTTAGGCTTGGACCACACAATATCAGTTCATGTTTCAGATTCAGTTTTCATCAGTAGAACAGAACAACTGAATCAAACAAATTGAAGGGAAGAGTCAGGCTCCTTTTAATTAGCAGTTAGTGTGACAATACGAACACGGCCTGCCAAACCTGAAGAAGTATATTTTGCCATTAGATATGCAGAACGGATTTCTATTGCTTTCATTTATCATTAAAATAAATCTTCTCATGAATAAGGATTTTTTTTTGTTCTTGAGGGGAACATTAAGCACAACATTCTTTAAATAGTAAAATCATATAATTCAGTGGTATGTGAGGTTTTTGACTTTTGGTTTAGACCCTTGGGAAAAATAAGATGTGAATTCAATTGTATTGAATGAGTACACTTTTAAAAAGTGCATGTTTAAAATCCCACATTTTGTCATTTAAAAGTAAGCTCTTGTTGGGCAGCTCTAGGGACTGGGTAGAACAGAACACAATCCATCACAGCCCTTTTCATAGTTTCTATGACCTTTTCCGTTTCAACAAAGCGTTTCATTTGGCTAAAAGAACAACCTCTTATGCATTGCACACAGTATGTAACATGAACATTAAATAAAGCATAATTATCCATTGAGGATCATTTACCTAAGCAAACAGTAAATTCATTTTTGAGACATGAGAGCAAGAAAACATGACATTGCTTCATAAATGTGACATGAATCAGTGGTCATAGTACATATCAGAGAACTTGACATTTAATGCTGACTTCTAAATCTTATTAGGAAAAAATCTGACCAGATAAACACATACACAAGTAGACACAAATGGTTAATTAAGGACAGAATAATATTTGTACAGACCTAAAACATGTCTACATTGGAAGTGACCAACGTCGGATCTTAAGACTAAGCTCAGCAACAGTAAAATGGGTGAAAAACTTTGTATCCTACTTTATTTTTATTATTTATTGCATGGCATTTGGTGGAATTTGTCCACATAATACACAATAATTGCTAAAACAGTGGTTAGAAATATGGTAAAAAAATGAAATGTGAACTTTAATTTAGAAGTCCAGAAACTACCTTTGATGAATCAGTCATAAGGTATTTTAATAAAGGCTTAAAATAACTATAATTCATAGCAATTAACTCACCCAATTGATAACTCCAACTAAAATAACTTGCAAAATCAATCTATCAATCCATCAACTGCAAGCATGTAGTTGACTTGAAGCCCTTTTGAAAAGATGCCATCCAACTATTTTAAATATTATTTATTATTATTATGTTTTATGCATGCAGCTTACTATTATTTGACATACTGCATGGAATATTTGTACTTTTAAAATTGCAATTTGTCTAAAGTTGCCACTTATTGGTCTGATGTATTTAATGTACTGTCAAGAATTTTTAAGACTACATTGTCACCTGAACCATTGTTGATTATCCTTGGCACATCACAGTTATTTAGAAAATTGATTCAGCCCAGCAGCGGTTCATTTCCTACTCTCTCATTACTGATGTCATGCAAAGGGCCAGCGATACCCACTGACAAAATGTGGCTTCGGGATCTGTCCAATACTTTACATTTGGAAAAAATTTGATATTTGTTGAAGGATAATCTCTCAGGTTTTTATAATATTTGGCAACCCTTCATAGACTTCTTACAATCAGTATCTGTATAAACACTTATTTTCTTTCATTTTATTTGTATAAACTCTTATTTTACTTCTTGCTACAAAATTGTATTCTACTTCCGCTCTGTTTGTTTTTGTTTAGCTTTTTTTTTTCTGTTTTGTTTTGTTTTATATGTACACTTATACAAAAATATTTGAGCCTTTCTTATATTGTTGATTGAAAACTGTATAATATACATATGCTCAATAAAAATTTTTACAATTAAAATTGCAATTTGTAAAAAATTTCAAACTTTAAAGTAATCTTTGATGTTGATTAAAAAACAATCTAACTTTATAAATGTTTGCTTTAATAAATGTTATGTGTCATCTACCCTGGTGCATCCCATCACGTCACTTGCAGTGAGAACAGATTTGTTGATAATAATGGGCATGACCTTGTGTTGTTGCATCTCTGTGTGTGGCTGACTTCCAGTGTAGACATCTTTCAGCCTCTTAAAAAAGTGTCATATTCTTTTACATATTGTGTATTGTGCTTGTTTGGATAGATAATTTAGGGTTTTTAATATAGGGGACAGTGGGGTAAGATGTGCTACTTTTTGGGGTAAGATGTGCCACACCTAAATATGTTTCAGGATGTCTGTTATCAACTGAAATTAGAATAAAGAGTCAATAACATGCAGCCACTTCTGCATGTATAATAATTAAAAAAAACATTTAATTGAAAAAATATAACACATCCCAGTCTTCTTTTGCGGCACATTATTCACATTTACAGTAAAAAAAAGTTTTATATTCAAAATATTTGAATGTAGCGAAACAATTTCTAATACTAAAAACACTAACTGTAACTCAAATAGTATTTCACCATTTCTTTCCAAAATAAACTAGTGGATAATCAAACAACTTGATACATTTGCTGTGACATAAAATGTATTTGACCTAAATTGTAGAAAAATTACTTTGACATAAAAAAAAAAATCGTATAATTTTTCTCGTGCTTATCTCAATCACAGGCATTTGTGAATGTGCAGTTACTTGACAACAAATTGTGCATCTTTGCACAAATGTGCTGTGACACAGCTTACCCACAGTGACACATCTTACCCCACTCTCTACATCCTCGAGCTCATGACCACAACAAAACTGTTTTACAAACTATTCTAAAATTATTCAGAACTATGATAAGAAGATGACTTGGAAATCTGTCTTTAATTCAGATTAATAAATAAAAACTGGAGACTTACCTGAGTCAAAGATAGTCAAAGCATTGTGTAAACAGAAACACTAACACTACACTAAACATCAAGTCCACAACACAACACACATACTATGAAATGAGCACTATCACAGCACATGAACACACACCACAAGCACAGATGTGAAACAAAACACAGATGAAACCAACTGAACCTCACTCACCACTCAGATTCAGCTCTCACTGCACAACATGGAAAGATGTGGATAATGTGAATATCAACACACGTCAGTGCATGCATAGGTGTCTGGATATAAATGTGTTCACATGATAAAGTGTTTGTGAGTAACACATCAAAACATGTGAAAAGTACACTTAAGAACCCACAGGTAAAATAGGTTCATTTTACTTTAAGCCTTATTGTATTTTACCCATTATGTAGTTTATGTCACTAACGTGATGTATTGGTATTTATTTTAATTTTTTTGCCCGTGGACTCTTTTTATATGCTGTGTGAGTACACTAATAAACGCAAAAATAATCCACAAATCACAAAAACAGAACTCAAAATCTGAACGCAACCACAAAAATCTCTATAGGTGAAACTGATAGAAAAACAAATAAACAAATAAACCAACAAAAAACTTGTCCAGACCACGACCACATCTACCCTTACTTAAATAAAAAGCCAGTCTAACACCAAACAGTAATACGAAACTCTCAAATAAAACCAGAGTTTGTTAAACTGAATGTTACATAAAAACTTTATGGTGCTAAAATCAAATTCACAAGAAAAAAAATGCGGATGAAATTAGAACCACTACACCAAAAAAACACTAACAACAATGACAGAAGCATTTCTAGTGACAGATAACGCCATATACAATATGTATATGTATATGTATAGAAATATGAGAATAAAAATTTAGATATATGTTGCAGATATTTACTGTTTCCTCATAGTGCCACACTCCCTGGCCATCCGGCAGCTCAGAGCTCACACTATTGTCCTGATCGATTAGCCAGCGATGAACGACGTGGGCCTAAAAGGACACACGACATAAACACAAGAAGCCATTAAATCTTCACACTCTTGAGGTAAAAACAGAGAGCGAGAGACAGATACAGAGAGAGCGACAGAGAGAGACACAGAGCTGGAGAAAAGAGAGAAAAGAGTCCCAACTATATCTTAACATGAATTTAAAAAAAAGAGCCTACGCTTGAATTAGTCAGTTCACATAACGAGAAAAGGCAGACAAACATGAAAAAGAGAGGCAGAATGAGAGGAAAGTGCAGGAGGACAAAGAGGCACAAACAAATCCAGGGGGAAATTGGTGGTTCAGAGGATAATTCAAATGCAGTTCTCAGTTTGTTCTCAACTTTTTTCCCCAAACAATTCCTTTCAAGGAAGACAGTTGACATCTCATTTGTGTTTTCCCCCAATGGGAATATATACTATAATCATCTTCCTACTAGGGGTGTAACAGACCACAGAAGTCACGGTTCGGTTACGGTACATACCAGATACTCTGCTTGAAATAAAAAATGAAGGAATTGTTGATTTGTTACTCTAATTGATATTGACCAATGCTGAGCTGTAAAATAAAATTTTCAAAATGTATTGGTTTGATTAACTCCTGAGTTTAATTGGTGTTGTTGCACGTAAGAGCCGCACAAAGTTCAATAATACGCTTTTTCAAGAAATCACGGGAAAATGAGGAGGAAAAAGAGCCATCTACATCAGAGCCTATTTAAAGGAACACGCCGACTTTTTGGGACTTTAGCTTATTCACTGTATCCCCCAGAGTTAGATAAGTCCATACATACCCTTCTCATCTCCGTGCGTGCGTAACTCTGTCTGACGCACCCACCGCTAGCCTAGCTTAGCACAAAGACTGGAGGTAAATGGCTCCAGCTAGCATACTGCTCCCAATAAGTGACAACATAATGCCAACATTTTCCTATTTACATGTTGTGATTTGTATAGTCACAGCGTGCACAAATAACAAGGTCACATGAGACTCAGCCATCTTCTAACCGTATACAAACTGGGAACTATATTCTCTGAAGGCGAAGCACTGCTACTTCTGCGGAGTGATTTACACACACGGAGATGAGAAGGGTATGTGTGGACTTATCTAACTCTGGGGGATACGGTGAATAAGCTAAAGTCCCAAAAAGTTGGCGTGTTCCGTTAACCTTTCCATGAGGAGACAGCGAGTGAAGCGGCACCTGAGGTTTCCCATTTCCAGGACACGCATATTTCATCACTGGACTGTAGTGAGACTTCCACGAGAAAAATTAATCAAAGCTCAGCGTATAGGCTTCTAGCAAGCTCTTGCATCTCAATGTCCATACTAACCATCCTGAACAGTACGTGAGATTAGAATAAGTGAGACCCAAAGCAGAGTATGTTGAAAAGAGTATGTCAAAAGTCCCCGGATGGTCTACTATTTCTGGTGGATTTTCGAAGTGTGGATCCGTGCTCACTATAACGGCTAATATTACCCACAACCCACTGCGCTTTGGAGGAGAAAAAGTGTTAAAAAACTACCGACGTGAAAAAAAACCCCCACTACTGACGGTTAAGGGTTTAGATAAAGGTTTGAGTGACTAATCAAAGTTTAACCTGATAAAAAATATTTATGTAATGTTATCTGTGTTATATTTCAGCTGCAATAACAATGTGGACTTTTATAAAGATCCGTTTGGCCATTAACTTTTCTATGCATCATTATGCATTAATATGAGGAGAGCCTCTGCATGAAAGACCCGCGACTGCAGATCAACGTGCTTCTGCATTTCTCTTCGATACAGTAGGAAATGAAATGTGGAGGATTTTAACTGTGACAAGATGATTGACAGGCAAGTTTACTGTGACAGAGAGCAACCGTTAAAGACACAATTAGTGTGTCCCAAAGCTTGTGTACACTTTTGCTACACGCTCAAAGTATGTATTTTTCTTCACAAAAGAGTACATACTTTTCGGGCGTAGTATAAGTAGGCGAACTGAGACGCAGCGTTGTTCTGTGTTGGTGCATGGATCAACTCTTCTTCTTCTGTTCTTTTTCCTGTTATGGTGGTTAGCAAACAGCGTTGCATTACCGCGCACGCCCCCTCCTGGACTGAAGTGTGCATCGCCTGTGTCTGACTGTATTTGTCGTCTGACTGTATGCACCGAACCGTGACGTCCGTACCGTGAAGGTTCGGGACGAGTACATGTACCGTTACACCCCTACTTCCTACTATAATGCAAACTGGAATTATGATAGAATTATAAAGATGCCATCTAAAAGTATAGATATTACATATTACCAGTGAGACACTGAAACGTTGACAAGCACTTGTGTAATTGATTTACCCAATGCGATCTCATGAGTATTCGTATGTATTTTATGTAAAATGTGGTTTTCTAAGGGTTAATAGTATTCAGGCCCAGGTCAGTCAGAATCTGACTGAAGACAACGTCATAGTTAGTCACTATATTGTAGAACAATGGTAATGCCAGGGTAATAAATAAAAGCATAAATATTCTCAGTCTTATAACAGAAACGTTGGTGTATTGACTTTTTTCCTTGCACCAGCAAATGTTCGAGTCTTAACCTCAGTTTGAAACATTCTGTCAAGCAAACTTCATGTTTGAATGATGCAAAACATGGAAGTCATTTCAGCCACGAATGATCCCAATCCACAGGATAAGCACCGAAAACACCATAAAATCAGGCGAGTACATAACAAAAACATTTTTTTTGGTAAACTAAAGCCCTTCACACAGCGCGTTGATCCCAGGAAAATGCCGTAAAATTGCTAGAGTGCCTTCTGTGTGAATGCAAATAGATGCCGGGATCGGGACCTAGTAACATTGCCGGAACGCGTCCTGTGTGAACAAAAGCCAGGACCAATGCCATGAGGGGTATTTTGTTGCTCTTAGAAGAAAGTTTATGTTCGTCATCAACAAAGAAAGAACGAAAAAATGTCTGCAAACTGGAATGAAGCCGAGACCAGGAGCTCCTTACTATCCGCGCTGAAGCGGAGAGCGTTCGCCAGCTTTGTGGAGCGGTTAGTGTACGACCGAATCCAGAAAAAAATGCTCGAGCGTGGTTTCTCGGGATCGAAAGCGCAGATCATTAGTAAACTTAAGACGCTGCGTAAAAACATCCACCAAATGCACGACTACAATGGAAAGAGCGGTAGCGGAAGATTAGACTGGCCTTTCTACAACACATCCTGACGGCACATGTCTTCACGGGATCTTTACGGGACGTTGTGACAGTGCAGTAAACTATACGGCCATGTTTACGTTTACTTTCACTTTCACTTTTAACGGAAAGGGTGGAGTGAGTAATTAATGGCGGAAAGGGAAATGGAGGTGAGGGCTATTTAATTAGGTGGAAGGAGGGAGAACACGTCACCCGGGTATGTTTCGATTGGTGAGAAGGAGAGTGAATTAAATGGTTACCATATGGAGGGGAAGACGGTGTTTGTTTGAACGGAGGCTTCCCGCGCACGCTGTCTGATGCGACGTGGAGTCTGGCGATTCCATAGCGACGCACATCAAAGACCGGCTGTTGTTGGTGAGGGTTCACTCTCAAACAAGTCCAGGCCGTTAAACATCCTTCCTGGAGCCAGGCGAGGTCCAACTACACTCTCCAGTTTGTGATTCCGTCAGCCAAAATTGGTCAGTGTGCCCGACGCGCAATCTCCCACTACACTCATTCACACGCATTCCATTCACATCCGCACATTTGTTTATTGCGTATTCGTGTTTTTGAATAAGTTGAATGCATTATCGTTGATCTTTGAAGTTTTGTATTTTGTTTGAGTTTTCACCCGTGAAATGTGAATTCAATATGTTTTTTCCTCTTTCTCTTTTGTTATATGTAAAGTTTGGCGTGAATATGGACACACAAGCTGCCAGTAATTGACGCCCAGCTAGAGTGTGACCAGCATGACTTGGGATCTCGTTTACAGCGTTTAAAATGGGATTGTGTGAACATTGATTTGAGCTGTGAAATTAAACTGTTACGTTAAGAACTATATCTACCTATTTATTTTTTGTTTGGTTGTTTTTTTTTTAAATAAGTTTTTTTTTATATATATATATAGTGTTTATGGACATTATTGTAATAAATTCCAGTTAAATTGAAACTTGTTTTGAAATACTTGTTTCTTTGTGTGTAATCAGTGGCTTTTTTGCTATCCTGGGTTGGTTGATTTTTTTTTTTTTTGTCAGTTTTAGAAACTGTCTGGCGCCCGAATTTTTCGTTAAAAAATAATAATTTAAGTTTAGGGCAGTCACCACCACTGTTACAACGTGTGTGAACGCACTCACAGATTGCGGAAAATCACTTGCAGTGGCAGTGTGAATGAACCAAAATCAAACGATCCCGGGACACATTATCCGTGTATTTTCCGGAATCTCTGTGTGAAAGGGGCTAAACTGTTTAGTTATAACAGAGTTTATAACAGACCAGAGTGACACTATGGGGTATGTGAAAAGAAATAGGTATAGAGTGACATTTCCTTTTTAGAGTATGTTGATGTTTCTAATGCCTTTAACCACTCAAAAAGTTTAATTTCTGCTGAGCCTAAAGCTGCATTCTACGACACATTCATAACTTTTAGGAACAATATGTTCACCTGCTGACGCACACCACCATCCCTCGCCTCCAGGCTTTTCTATCACACAATATGCACAATATCACACAGTAACACACTCACACACAAGTTTCCCAACAGAAGTCACTCGAAATACACAAAATCTCTTACGCTGCAGACTGTAGCAAAGGACAGTCGCAGTCAGCTGATAAGGTCAACGAGAGAACAGAACATGAGTGTTCAAGCTGGTGATGATGAGGTGCAATAAAGGAGGGGGGCGGATTTTCATTCAGATACTGTGTAGAATACAAAAAGAATGGCATGAGTAAGGGCATTTTCTACATTTGATTACTTCAATTACTCTAAAAAAACCCAGTAATCATAATGTTTGTCCTTAGCATTGCTTTATCAAAGCTATGAAGATCCAATTTCTCCAGGTAGTTTTAATATCTCAAAATCCAGGTAGCCCCAAAGTATGGAAGCTTGTTTTCGCCACGAGATAAAAAAAAGAAGAGGTAATTGCAACTTTTCATCTCGCAATTTGGACTTAACTTGCAATTGTGAGTTAATATCTAACAATTTTGAGATTTTTTTTTTTTTGTGTGTGAGATTGAGATTGTGAGAAAAAAGCACGAATTGTGAGATATAAACTCGCAATTGCATGTTTTAAAGTCCGAATAATTATTAAGTTTACATCTCGCAATTTCTTTAAAAAAATCGGAATCATGAGAAAAAAGTGAGAATTGTGAGATAAAATCATTTTTATCTTTTATTCTGTTCTAGTTGAATCAGAAGTATTGGACATATCGGACTGTTCAAACTGATGTTCAAAGCACCAAAAGGCTGCAGGATTTACACTCTTTGGAAATTCACCTGACACAAGGATTACATTTAGTTGTCTCTGCTGTGACAGGAGAGAGAGAAAAAAAAGGTCACCATTAAATCATGAAAACTCATATTTTTAGAAAAAAAAAAACGTTCTGTCCAGAGTCCAGACAGGGACTATAACCATCATGTGAGCTATTTCAGGAGAGAGAAACGGAGTCAGCAACACCTGTTCTGCAGAGGACAGTAACAATAGCCCTCTTTCTCTTATGGACTGCCAGTATCACTGAAACACAGACTTCATAAATCATTTCCCCAATGCCGTTCTGTACACTAATCACCTGATATATGCGCTGTTATAGCGCTGCGCCATGCATAACGGTGGCATGACAGGTTTGTACGATAGAAATTTGCCATTCAACTCTACCGTTTATTCTTACATATTCATGATTCTGTACCTGAACACTCTATCATAATTATGTTGTTTAAATCCTGTCATTTTTATCAGCACCACTCAAGACCCTCTGTGGTGAAAATCAGGCTTTTAATGTTGTTTATATGTCTATGTGGTGTTTTTAATGTGCTTTAAGACAAACCATGTGTAAATTCATAAGTCGACAGCATTGCTGAGTATTTTCTCCTTAAAACTGCAGTGAACCAAAGACAGTCTCAAAAACACGCTTTGAAATCGCTGGTGTTTCTGACGTCACAAACTACCTTGTAACCAATCAGATCAACGTGTGATCGTCAACGAGTGGATCTCTGAGCTGAGTGAGGGAGTGGAGGCGGGGCTCATTTGCATATTCATTATACTAAATGAGGCAAGGGTGTAGAGTTACATTCAAGATATTTTAAGGCATGAAGATTTTTTAAGGAAAAAAAAATTTAAGGAAAAACATTTAAATATGTAATTTTGGTGATCAAAGATGAGTTTTAAGGGATAAAATGATTGACTACAGGGGGACTTTAAGAAATATTTAGAGTGGTCTCTACATGTGAATGGCACTCTCTAAAAATCCTGGGTTGTTTTACCCCAACTTTGGGTCAAATATGGACAAACCCAAACACTGGGTTAAAAATGTAATTGAAAAATTTAACCCAACGGCTGGGATTGTCCATATTTGACCCAAAGTTGGGTTGAAACAACCCAGCATTTTTTAGACAGCAGAAAATTAATCTTATAGTATTATGAAGTTCCTTATATTGTATGTTTAAGAGAAAGTACAGTAGAGATTTGTGCCTTCTGTACATTTTTCGCAGAGTGAATACTAGTGAGAGAGCTTATAATAAGATGATGGGGGAGGGGCTCAACGGATTTCTCCCTAATGAATAATTCAGTAGTGGAAGCTGCCAGGTCCTTGCAGACTCACTGCATCAGCAAACAGTGCCGAGGCACAGCAAGCTCACAAACAGAGAGAAGAAGGGAAAACCGTTCCCATCTGCCTTCAGATATTCAAACTTAAAAACATTATGAGATTACTTTACACTGATGGTAACATCTAAATGAACTGCTGTTATTCAAGTCAAAAACCCACCAAGAATCCACCTAAACACATTCATTTATACCAACAAAGCAAATGTTTATGCGTCACATCAGGTAGAAATATCTCTTTAAGGTACGTTAAGGTAAGGTCATTTAATAACAGCATTGGCTTGCATTCTTAAGTACCTGCCTTAGTAACAGGTATGCACTTATTTGAGTTTTTTGCTTTGCTTTCATCTCATTTTTGATGAAAGTGCCAAGACCAAGCATGCAATGAAAATTAAATGAATGGATGTGAATTACTTTCTTTTGCAATGACAAACATTGTATTATACATTGTACACTTCTACTGTAGCTATAATAACTGTTATGCTGCTCTAAGCTCTTCTTTTTGGACAGAAATGTCAATGTCAGCAATGTAAGTGTTATTTTTATATTTTTTAACTTATTCTTTACAAGTCCTAAAACAAAAATGAAAACTAATATATAAACTACCATTCAGAATGTTGGAGTCAGTAAGATTTTGAAAGAAATGTAATATTCTTTTATGAAGGATGCATTCAATTAAACAGAAGTGACAGTAAAGGCATTTATAATGTTAAAAAAAATCGCTATTTTAAATAATGTTGTTCTTTGAACTTTCAATTAATCAAAAAAATCCTGGGAAAAAAAGACTGAAAATTCAGCAGCTGCTGAAAAAATGTAGCTTTGTCATTACATTAATAAATTACATTTTAAATTAAATTAAAACAGTTATTTTTAAACTGTAATAATATTTCACAATATTACTGTTTTTAAAGCATTTTTAATTAAATAAATGCAGCCTTGGTGAGCAGAAGAGACTTCTTTCAAACACATACACACTATATATATATATATATATTGATAGATAGATATACATACACATGACATATGTATATATATTCTTTTACACAGGAAACTTTTAAGTTAGGTGTGAAGCACCCCTTATTATTATCATATTACGTAGGAAATGCAGACATTCTCAGACAAACAATAACAATCCATGTGAAGAATATATATGGCTTGCTATATGATTTCTATAAAAAGAAAGTGTTCAGACAGAATTAGCTGCATAATCAGAGCAGATGGTTCTGTTCGAAGAAAAAACAGAGTTGCTGACAGAGGACGAGAGGAATTTCCTGCAGTTGTTTATGGTTTATCAGTGACTTCCAGAGGCCTCCCCGACACCCCGGTCGAGCGCTCGTGAGGGAAGCCCGTCTTTCCCAAACTATTTTTATCAGGCGCTGCATTAGCATGATAAAACATTGGCAGAAGAATGGACAGTAACAAAGAACCAAATGCACAGATTTTCAGAGCCTATTTTCATCTTTCCTTTCCTTTTAGCATGAGAGGCCTGGGTATTATTCATGTCAGAGCATCATAATTGCCTTTGAGACTAGCTCTTTTGTGCTAGCTCTTGAGCCTTAGCAATCTCGCTCTCTCTCACACGCATACACTCTCTCTCTCTCTTTCATTTAAATTCACAGACACACATTGTACACACACATTTTAGAAATGTTTTTGAATATACTGCTGAACAACTCCATGAAATACAGTTTTAAGTGTTTGACATGACATGCACTATATTGCATATTAAAATATACATACTATTAAAATCTGTCACTATAATCTGCAAAAAAAGGTAATTTGATCTAACACTTAATCATTTTTATAACTGCCCATTTCTACACGTCTGACTGTCTAATTGAATGTTTTTGATTCATTTATAAAATATGCTTATAAATACTTGAGCATATACAGTTGGATTTTTAACACTAGTCAATATATAAACAATGAAAATTGCATTTTTATTAAGTAACATTGACAAAGACTATTAAAACGTTGTTAAAATATATTGTTTTTAGTCCATGTTAATTAATATGAACTATTGTTAAAGGCACACTATGTAATTTTTCACCACTAGAGGTCGTTTATTCAAAACAAAGGCGTAGCTTGATGATGCCTTGATTTCGTGGGATCATGGGAGTTGTTGTCTTCACCTCTACAGCCGGTGGAGAATACGACGGGACTCGGGCAGAATCATATTCATGAATGACCGGTAATGCATGAAAGATTTATTAACATTACGAGAGCCGTTGGAGCGGTACGAGGTCGCTGGAGCGATTGCTAATGAGAGATGAGAGATGAGCACGACACGCGGCTCGAGAGGAGAGGAGCTTTTATTATACTTCTTCCGTTCATGTGTATGTGGGGAAATGCAGCGCTGTTTTATCATATTAGATACATTTGAGTGTGATGAAAGTTGTTGTAATGCTACTCTGCTCAGCAGCTACTATATGAGACACTTGTTGCACACTGCAGTGAGCTGGACCGATATTAGGCATGGTAAAACATGGTACTCGCAGTAAATCAAGAAAACGAGATTTAAACAAACTGTGTTGAGCTTTATAACAATGATTAGTTTTCTGACGATGAATGTATCCAAAACAGCTGCTCACGTGTCTAATAAAACACATAATATATTAAAGTGTCTTTGGTGTTGGAAATCGAGGGTGCCATCAAATTGCTCAAATTGAAAATACGTCCAATGGAAACACATCAATTTCGCAAAAACTCCCATTTATCGCAAAAAAGTTTTTTCAGGCAATTCGAAAAAGAAATATTTCGCAAAATTGCAATGGAAACAGTTTTTGCGCATTTACAGTCACCTGACGTAGATGACGCGGTGTGTTTGGACAGAATACAAGACAGAGTTCTTTATTAAATTCATAAAAGACAGAAGAATTACAGGAATACTGGATTCTAAACCTCAAAGAAATGCCACAAGACCTCGAAGCAGAAATGAGGGAGAAACACCCAGAAACACCTCATATGTGCCGCTCTCAAGTATAAGGGTCTTTCCTTGCCATTAATGATTGGAAAACACACATACGTCTCCTTTGATTAATAATAATGGCCAGTGCAGTGGCTGAGATAAACCTACCAATGTCCGTTGCCAAGATTTTTGGAATGACTTATCGCAAGAGGAAAAATAGTCGCATGTTTTAGTCGCATAACATCGGTTAATGGAAACGCTGTCATTTCACAATCGTTTTTTGTCGACATTTAGAAAAAAAATCTCAAAAGTTTTGCGCAAATCTGTAATGGAAACACGCCTAATTATAGGCGACACGGACGCGGTCCGTTTCCTGGTTAAAACTGCTTATTTCTCTGGATTTTAACATTCTTAGAAACATTTGGGATAATGTAATCAACACAAATCAACAAAATGTATAACATTGTTCTAGTGGTTTTTGGATATTTTGATCCAAAAATCTGTGCCTTTAACAAAAGAGGCCTTATTGTACATTGTATTCAAGATAAACAGCAACACAGACAACGATACTAGCATATTAATAATGCAAATGACTTTTCTCTGAATAACAGTATTCAGCCAAACGCATCTCTTTCCAAGCATTCTCTTGCAGTTCTTTTGACCTTGCTGTATATGAAGAGCATTTCTAGCCGTCCTAAAGCCCATCCATCAGCTGTTCTCCTCTTACAGTTATTCCCTCCCCAGATTACGCATGCAACACACACACATATTAATTTTTCCATACCAGCAAAAACCTTTTTTACTGTCTAAATAGGATAGAAATGCATAGAAATGCAACACATCACTCCAAAAAAAGTACATTGCACAGCAGCAGTTTTGACATCAACTAAACAGTTTTGCAAACATGAACTATTACTGTGTTCTTAAAGCTGCAGTCCGTAGCTTTTTTGGGTTAAAAATGATCCAAAATAAATGTTTGAGCAAGTACATAACCAGCCAGTGTTCAAAACTCTCTGCTTGCCGTAGCTCGATTCAAAACGGTAAGCTTGTAATAATGTTTTTAACTCCAGTGGCACTGGTGGATTTCCGTGAGAAATTCGAGCATGTCTTTGCGTCATTACGTCACATCTGTGCACATAAAGAAGAGTCTCGGCTAGTCGGCTATGAGTGTGAGGATGTTGGAGGTGGAGATTTATAGGCTTTTCTCACAACACTCGATATAATTAAACTTATCAATTTGATGGCAGATCCAGAAATTGGATCAAACGACAATCACCAGTGACAACTGGAGATTCACCCGTTGTAAAACGCGAAAGACTTCGGACTTCGAAGAAAAAAAAAGAGACTGCAACCGGCCCATGCAAAAACAAGGACAAATATCGGAAGGGCATGAAATGTAGTCACGCAATGCTGATGTTGTTAACATTAACAATTTGAGAACAAAGTATAATTTGACCGGTTTGACGTGATCAGCGATTGTTAGATTTAATCGGCGAGATTTACTGCAATGCTTTTTGCCCTTAGTTGGTCGGAACAAAAGTGGATGTTACTTGCTTGTTCAGGCATCATTTTCCAGTGAAAATTCTTATGTTGGTCATACTTCCAAAAAGTATAATCTGTGATTGCGAATGCCAGTATCCACACCGGCGCGGTGATTGACAGCCGCTCATTCTCCTCAAAACATCGGATTCATCCGCGCTGTGCCGTGCCGAGGCACAACCCACGTAAAGTTGATAATTCCGCAAATAACTGCAATTACAGATTTCGAACAGAGATGGCGACAGAGAGGAAAAACTGCGGACTGCAGCTTTAACAACTTGCCTGAAAAAAGGCGGCATGAAATAAAACTTCGTCCTGTCTATTTTCTAAATGCATCTAATTGATTAATTTCTGTCACTTTTTTTTTTAATCTAATAAAATCTAAAAACAGCTTGATCTAAATTTCAAAACTCGATCTTCCGACAGACTTCTCTCTCTAGTGATGTACTGTATGCTGCACGTCTCCAATCATTTAGTTCACTTAAACATTTAGTTTTCTCCCTTCTTCTATGCAGTAAATTTTCAGATCTCCATCCATGTGTGGAGTGGAACATGTACCAAGATGTGGACTATACGCAATTTATGTGCATTGGAAATATATGCCTGTGGTGACATTTCTCCAGAATGAATGAAGGTTGTTCAATGACATAACATACCACCTACACTAAACACTACCCTAAACCTAACCAATAGTAGTGCTCTGCTGTATCAGGTGAGCTAGCGAGCAAGTTTACTGTTGAAAAGCCACACATATATAACTGGTTATGTGATGCAAACATCAAAATTACAAATTATGCCTTGTGGTAGAAGTGTTTTGAGGTCATAACAATATTATGTAAGGAACCACGAAAACATCTTATCAATCCAAAAATGTGCCCCTGTAATCATAATTTGTGTGCAAATGAGAAAAGTTGTTGGTGTTTTAGTGTTGATTTCAGCTGGAAACTGCAGTATATTGGAGTGCGTATTCAAAAGGTATTTTTTCAAAATGCTCTGTTTAACACATTTATCATGTTTAAACACATCAGCAGAATTCTGTGACCCAAATGTTAGTAGAAAAATGAAATAATCTGGATTTAGAAGCAGCTACAGTACAGTAATGCAGGAATGAAGTTCATAGACCCTCTCCTGTAGAGCACATTGATGCATATTAATGGCCCGTGCACTGCAGCTATTTTAGACCACTGCAGTGAACTACAAACTGCATACATGCTTATCAGCATTTTCCTGGTCACCATTGAGACCATTATCACATAGACACTCATGCACACATGTGTGAAACCATGTACACACCTAAATATGATACAATACCAATGAATGAATTACTTCCTGATATATTGAGCAGTTCAAGACACACTATCCAGGCAGAGAGAAGGATCTGATTCCCATGCCGAAAAACACAATCAGCAACTTTCAGTGAGCAACCTCGCCCACCAGACACACACACACACACACACACACACACACTGCAGATATATTCTGCCAGAGAATGTGACTTTAGATCTGTAGATATTGTAGTAACCGACCTGGTTCTTTTAGTAGGCAATCCTGATTGGACAAACACCTTTTATCTAACTTAAATTATTTTAACTGCTGGAGAATCATATTCAAACAAGATTTGTTTCTGCAATGCGATCAATGATTCTCTATGTGTGATGCACACCTTTGTATATGGATAAAGCTTAAGGGGACATTACATTAATTTTTTTTTATTATTTGACCGTTTTCCTTGAGGTTCATTTAATTTTTTTTGCACACAAATATATAGAGTCAGACCCAATACAGTTGGTTGCTTCATCATTGAACAAAAGTTTCTTTGCGAACTCTCTATTGCACTGTGCCTCGTTCACAAAACAATCTGCAGTCAAACTCTCTGTCTCATGTCATCTGCTTACAACTGTGCAAAACTGCTCGCTGTGCTGCTTGATATTGGTGATGGGGAAAAAAAACGAAGCTTTTTGAAACTTGGAATCAATTGAACCAATTGCTTTCGAAGCGCTCGACACGCCACATGCTGGTCAAATCAGTGTAAATGCAGCGAAAACTCACCCAAAACATGCATAAAACACCTTTTACAAACTAACTGCAAGTGTTTTATTGAAAATGTAAAATATTAAAGTTAATTCTGTTAAATACAATTAACAAATAATCCCATTATTTATTTTTACGGGCTCACTTTATGAAGAGCTGGTTAATCAGGCCAATAAGAGACTATTAACTAAAACTCTTCCTTTTTATAATATAAATGTTTCATTAAAAAATGTCTAAAAATTTATAAAACGTAATTTTATAAAAAATGTCATTTATAATGAAATTTCGAAGCGTTTCGAAACTGAAATCACGTGACTTTGCCAGTTTGCAATGTGAACTTTTGGGAACTATGAAAACCATTAGGTGAAATAAAATAGAAGAAATAAGTACATAGTTAAAAATGAATTAACAGTGAATAGAATACAGTAGCTCAGATAATTTATTCTTAAGAAAAATGATTGAGTTCATGTTGAAATGTGTGCTTAAATTACTGATGAATGCACTGATAAGCATTTGTGGTAAACTAAATGAATTAATGTAATTTCTATTCAAACTTGTATGTCATGTCTTTAAATATATTTGTAATTAGGGCTGGGTAAAAAATATTGATTTCTCGATTTTAATCGATTCTCATTTTTACGAACCGACATCGATTTTAAATCCCAAGAATCGATTAGTCATCCTGTTTTCAGTTGATGAATGAATGGAACATTGTAGCGCGTATCCCATCCAATAAATCGCAATAATCTTTGTGCTTTGTTATTATTGATATGAAACAAAGTCTCAGATTTCAAATTACGTCCATTTTCTTACGAAATTCAAAACCATAATGCCGTTTTGATGATCACATGATCTTCTCTTCCGCCTTAATAATACAAGTTACAGCGAGAAATAAACATGAATGAGCATCTGAAAGAGTGTTAAAAGATTACAACTTAAAAGAGTACAACTTATCAAAGTCTGTATCATGTGACATGGAATCGCTCAATCAGTGTTTCAACCGTGGAAAGACGTCAGTAAACAATATCATGCAACGTCACATTTACCTCAGAAAAACCATATCCTGTTCCCATAAACTCGTTAGTCAGCAAGAAAAATGAACTCTAGAGAGGAGCATTTTGCTAAATATATGCACCATATTACATATTCATTATAATTTTTTAATGTTCTTCAATATTTAATGCATGTTTGAATAAATCTGGCGAGTTTTTATGACAGCCACCATTTAAATGTTTATATTTCATATAACTTTATTATTATAAAAAATAAATAAAAGGGTAATTTAAGTGTTTGTATACAAATCAGTTCATTTTTACCTTCAATATTATAGTAGGCTAATGAAGCCTAGTCGGCTACAACTGCATTAGTGAAGAGATTTGTTTTCCTTGAGAAAATTTGCCATGTATTGGATATAATCAGTATTGAATCGAATCGGAATCGAAATCGAATCGAATTGTGAAATTTGTGTCAATACCCAGCCCTATTTTTAATTACACATTTGTAAATCAAAGTTTCAATTTATTACATTTAAAATATATTAACTTTATTTATTAACAAATTTAAAATTTGAATACAACAAGTTCAATACAACCAAGTGCATTTCTTTTCCAAAAGGGCACAAACTGAGACATTATTGAGCTGTCCTCTGAAACTATCGTTGACACATGTGAGATTAAAGAGAAAAGAAAAAGTCCCAATACGCTCTTCGTGTAATCTTATGTAATCTTATGGATTAAGCTTATCTTGTTATGGAGCAACTGTTTTAGATATGATAGAGATCTTTAAAGATGACAGTGTTGTGTTCAGATGACCAGCGCTGTCAGCTTTTAAAGAGGAACTGCTGACAGTGTTAAAGTCTAGGTGAAGTGAGTGAGATCAGCTGTGAATTAATAATAAATCAGCACTTATGTAAGACTCCAGATTTACAGTGAGGATCATCATTCGTCACCCCTGTGAAATCTATTTCTCAAATGCAACATCAAATTAAAACTATATTATATTAAGTTGAAGATTAATAAGAGACAGCCTAGTAAGTGTTGTTCAAATTATTTAGGTGTATATTTTAAACTTTGAAGTCTCTTTCATTTGCATGCATAACTACCTTTAGCAGTAATTACTCAACTTGATTAAATGCATGGTTGCAAGATAAAAATGTTGGTAACACTTTAGTTTAGGGTCCAGTTCTCACTATTAACTATTGTTAGCATGCATATTACTATGATATTGGCTGTTTATTAGTACATATTAATGCCTTATTCTGCATGACCTTATTCTACATCCCTTAATCCTGATTCCTAAACTTAACAACTACCTTACTAACTATTAACAAGCAGTAATTAAGAGTTTACTGAGGCAAAAGTCATAGTTAATAGTGAGAATTGGACCCTAATCTACAGTGTGACCAAAATAAAAACATTATTTTGATTTTGGATTCTATTGACAATAATAATGATGACATAATCTCCAACTGAACTGCTACATGACGACCCACTGGACTAGTAAACAGTCACGCAAGTACACTGCCTATCTGATGTCACAGAGATTGACTAATGAGTGCCTGATAATTTGTGTGCTGTCAACATCTCACTCATGTTCGGGGCTGTTAATGGTGTATTGAATGGCTGCCAATATCTTAAGGATCCACTGCGCTTAGATGCCAGCTTCTCCTTCTGTTCTTCCATGTGCATTGCTGCCTTTTCTAATTAATAACGCACACACTTATTATGCCTTTGGGGACTAAAACCTTTAAAGTCATTACATCCTTTTCCCAGGTCCATTGTTTCCACTCTTGGTGTCAGTGATTGTTGCATCCTAGGAGTGACCAATTCTGCTCAATTTCCATTAGATGCACTTTATAGTGTAGTTAGTTGGATTAATACATGTCAGAATACAGTGTATTTTAAGGCCCTGGAAACTTTGTTAGGAAACTTAATTATGAACTTAATGAATTATTTATATTTAATCTGGCTCATTTAAGTAACTAAGAATGGGCGATGGAACTTTATGATAGAGGGATGCCAATAATCTGTGACACATGCAGAATACTGTCCATCTACCTCAACATTACAACACAATCTACTGAATATTTGAGATCATTTCAAGAACAAACCTCTTTAGATCTACTTGCATTTAGTTATTTGCTTCAGTGCTTGCATTTGATGTCCATGATGCCAGAATTGCCTTCAAATTTTAGGATAATAATAATTAAAAAGATGTGTACGAAATACAAATAATTTTTACATTAAAATTTGCTAATGGTAATTTTTACAATAATATCCGTAGAACAATAAAGGTTAGTATATGGAAAAAAAATAATAATTGCAAAATCATGAGATTAATCATAATTACTTGTGCTATTTTGATGTATGGACATGCACATTATTTTAGGTTCTAAACAGTGTCAGAAATAACATTTTCCATTAAGCTTCAATATCTGCAAGTGGGAAGTCATTAAAGCAATTTAAGTCATTGAATAATTTAATTCAACTAATTCATTCATAAATAACGCGGATTCATTCAGGAAGCACCACTGTGTGTTCCTCGGAGACGCTGTGTTTGTTTGAAAGCGTGATACAACACAAACATACAGTATTGACAATAGTATGTCTAAAGGTTAAAAAATAACTGAAAAATGAACCGTTGTATCACATTAGCAATCGCGCTGACATGCTATTCGAGATAAACAGCCCTCTTTCTCGCGTGATATTGTGCTATATATTACGTCCCCCAGAAGCTGTTGGTCAACTTCTATAGACGCACTATAGAGAGCATCTTGACTAACGCTGTGAAAGCCTGGTATAGCAACTGTACGCTGGCAACACAGCCCTGCAGCAGGTTGTAAAAACAGCATTGCTGGCATTGATCTGCCATCACTTGAACACCTTCGTAAGACTCGCTGTTTGAGAAGGGCCAAAACATCTTCGAGGATCACTCACTCTCGTCATAACTTGTTTAAGCTCCTCCCATCAGGCAGATGCTTTAGATCAATCCGTTTACACACAAACAGACTTAAAATAGTTATTTTCCAACATCAATAACTTTGATAAACTCTGATATCTCCCTGTCTGACCATACTGTATGTTGGCAATGTGTGACTCATTGGTCAACAATATGTGCAGTACTAATTCACGCTCATATACACTTGTGCAATAATTGTGTTGGTTATTAGTGCATTAACAGAGTATATGGAATTTTGCCAATATTTTGAGCAACTTTTAATATTTTGTATGATGATTCTGTTTTCTTAGCTTTTAAATTGCATTTATTTATTTATTTTTATTTATTAACTATTTTTATCTTGAATTTATTTAACTATTTTATTTAGTACTGTTAACTACTTTTACTTTGCTTAGAAATCGACTACTAGACTAATAGACTACTGAGACCTTCAGTTTGATGGAAATTTGTCTTAATTGAAATGTGTACATCTTAAAAGCAGACAGAAATTGAGTCAGATTTACTGCATTTCACTATGTGATTAGTTCACTCAAAGTCCCCCTGTAGTCAATCATTTTAACCCTCAAAACTCATCTTTGATCACCAAAATGACGTATTTAAATGTTTTTCCTTGAAAAAAAAAATTTCTTCATGCCTTAAAATAGCTTGAATGTAACTCGACACCCTTGCCTCATTTAGTATACGCGGTTCTATGAATATGCAAATGAGCCCCGCCTCCACTCACTCACTCAGCTCAGAGATCCACTGGTTGACGATCACATGTTGATCTGATTGGTTACAAGCTAGTTTGTGACGTCAGAAACACCAGCGATTTCAAAGCGTGTTTTTGAGACTGTCTTTGGTTCACTGCAGTTTTAAGGAGGAAATACTCAGCAATGCTGTCGACTTATGAATTTACACATGCTTTGTCTTAAAGCATATTATAAACACCACATAGACATATAAGCAACATTAAAAGATTGATTTTCACCACAGGGGGACTTTGCTGATTCATAAATGAATGTATTGCAAAAGATCTAGTGCATTTTCGAGTCGCAGCGTGTTGTCTGCCCAGTTCAGTGCGAGCCGCACGACAAAACTCAGCCTGGCCGGAGTGAGGACAAGTCAGGCATTAACAAGGCTTAAAAAGCGTGTGTCGATCTATCGTGAACAGCCCATAATGAGAATAAACACCAATATATTTATCAATATTTTTTGCTTGCTATACACCAATACTACAGATGTTTATTTAACCGTGAAAGGCAGAAATTGTGATTGCGTTAATATAAGATTAATTATGAAGCATAGGTCTCCTCTAGTCCACTGCCCCGTAGGCACGTCCCTGCTGATCACACACCTAAAACACATCATTCATATTTCTTTATGTTGCATGCATTAGTGCTAATAAGCTTCCTGTGTTTGTCAGTAAGTCAATTTTTTTTTCTGAGTAAAATCACATGAACACATATTACGCATATGATAAACATAGAGACATATCCATAACCACAAGTTATTCATTAATGATGGAACAGTTTTCTAAAGTGTTGCCGGTTACACTTTACAAAAAGGTATAATTTGTTAATATTAGTTAACAATAATAGTTAACATGAACTAACAATGAACAATACTTCTACAGCGCTTATTAATGTTTATTTCTGTTAATCTCAGCATTATACATTTTAAGATCAAATGCGTATCTGTTAGTTAATACACTGTAAACTTACATGAACATGATCATTTTTACTAAGTAACATTAACAAAGGTTAATAAACGTTGTAAAAATATATTGCTTATTGCTAGTTCATGTCAGTTAATGCATTAACTAATGTTAATAACCAGCATGTAACACACTGTCTTCTCATTTGTTGTGATTATAAATGTCATTATGTTATTATGTTGTAAATCATTGGTTGAAGTGAAATGTGAAATGATAAGAAAAGCAACTGAAAAAATATATAACTCATTTCCTTCCATCATCCTCCTCCTCTGTTTTTACTTCAAATGAATAGAGAAATCCATAACGCTGTACATAATTTATGGCACTGCATAAGACGATTGCAGTTTTGATCTCTGAAATCGAGGGGAAAAGTGGCTACGTGCCCGTTCAGTAATTAGTTTAGAGTATTTTAAGAAATCAACTCTTTCGTTTTTTGCTCATGTGCCAATTTGTACATTCACTGGCCACAATGCAAACATTTGTCAGTGTGATATAAATGGCATTAATTCATCATGATAAAAAAGTACAACCTGAAAATACAGTAAACATCTCTTTTATGTAAGCTCTTTCAATACGAGTACGAGTAATACCGTACGAGCCTATGAGAAACAATTAGCATCCGAATAGGACTTAACTGACAGTATGCTTTCACTGGCCTTTGAAAGATCTCCGCAGACGGTGCCGTCTTTTAGAACAACTATTCGCTGTGTCGCTGCCATAGTTTGAGCAAACTCCCCACCACAATCATTTGCAGTTAAAGGTCCCGTATTATGCCCCTTTTCACAAGATGTAAAATAAGTTTCTGATGTCCCCAGAGTGTGTATGTGAAGTTTCAGCTCAAAATACCCAACAGATCATTTTTTACAGCATGTTTAAATTGTCATTTTTTGGGTCACAGAAAAACACGCTGTTTTAGTGTGTGCCCTTTAAATGCAAATAAGCTGCTGCTGGACGACCCAGGGGGCGGAGCTTCACGAGCTCGCGCTCAGTCTCTCAGGACAATATCACCTCACGGAATGATGATAATATCAGAAACTCTCAGTAAAGGTGTTCATTTCGAGTCGGACAATAATGTCTACAGAGTCAGAGTGCTGTATAGAGATGAAACAGGTATGGTTTAGTAGTTTAATTACGGTTATTATAATGTATTTGTCATCTGCTTGTATGTATCCATTATATATTAATAGCCTACAAGTCTGCTGTCTGAATGATGATCAAACATATACTGATGAGTTTAATAAAGTTTATTGTACATCACACAAAAGATGAAGCGTCAGTTTTACTTCAGAAAATCACCGTAAGAGCTGAGTAAACACAGTAAGTTATAAGAAGTGCGCAAGTACGTAAACAAATTTCGGTTGAGGGAGCATTCCTGTGGGCGGAGGATAGTCAAAAAACGGTTCTAGTGACGTCATTAAAGAAGGAAGTAGAGGGATGTAGTCCAAACGAGCCGTTCGATGTAGGCGACTTCTGTTAAATAAAATATCTCGCTTGGCATTGCACTTTGAGCTTTATAATTTTACAGATATTATTTAAGCTCTAACAGCAACATTACACACTAACTAAAGTTTGAAACATGGGATCACGAAGAACGGGACCTTTAAATACTGCGACTATTAAGCCTTTAATGGTTTGCCAGCTGATGTACCTTTGGATAATATAATTAAAAATCTAACAACATCAATGACAATTTTATTCTTTGCATGAAAACACTTGAATTAGCCTAATTGAACACTGTCTAGGTGTATTAAAACTTCAGAATTATATTCGTATAGACCTGCAACAGTGATAAGGTAAAGCTAAGGGCTGGGTTTCCCGATAACGTTGTCTCTTAGAGCGCTACGAAGACTCTTGCGGCATTCTGAAAAGTTGAGATGTTTTTATCTCGATGCGGCGCGGACGCGCTTGGAAAAAACGAGTGTGTCGCACCGTGACCGCGTCGCTTCCATTATGAGCGCGCATACCGCGCGGCTACATTTGAAATAACGAACTTGCGCACGCAAAAGACGCGATATGTGAGCAGGCCCTTAAGGTATAACTTAACTGAAGGTATACCATTTCTAGGCGTGTTCCCCGAACCATACCTTAGGAAGCTGCTTAAGATAAACCTTCTTATGTGCGACGTTACCCGGGTGCTGTCCGTGGCGATGGTGCTGAATTGGTTGATATCGATGGCTCGAGAATCAATTATTCTCTTGTGCAGGGGCTGTTTAGAATCAGAATCAGAATCAGAATCAGAAAGAGCTTTATTGCCAAGTATGCTTGCGCATACAAGGAATTTGTCTTGGTGACAGTAGCTTCCAGTACGCATACAATATAAAGTGACAAGTGACAAGGTACAAGTGACAAGTAACATAGGTATAAATAAAAAAAATTAAAATAAAAAATTATAAATTATAAATATATATAAAGTTATAAGGTGCTATAATGAAATGTCTGAGGGAAGTATTGCACATGTTTGTTCCACAGTAGGGGAACATTTAAGTGTTCATGAGGTAGATGGCCTGGGGAAAGAAACTTTTCCTGTGTCTGGTTGTTTTTGTGCTCGGTGCTCTGTAGCGTCGACCAGACGGTAACAGTTCAAACAGAAAGTGTGCTGGGTGTGACGGGTCCAGAGTGATTTTGCGAGCCCTTTTACTCACTCTGGATGAGTACAGTTCTTTGAGTGTGGGAAGGGTAGTGCCAGTGATTCGCTCAGCAGTCCGAACTATCCGCTGTAGTCTACGGAGGTCGGTTTTGGTAGCAGAGCCGAACCAGATGGTGATGGAAGTGCAGAGGATGGACTGGATGACAGCTGAGTAGAACTGTACGAGCAGCTCCTGTGGCAGGTTGAATTTCCTCAGCTGACGCAGGAAGTACAGTCTCTGTTGGGCATTCTTCACAATAGAGTCTATGTGAGTGTCCCACTTCAGATCCTGAGAGATGGTGGTGCCCAGGAACCTGAATGACTCTACTGCAGTCACAGTGCTGTCCATGATGGTGAGTGAAGGGAGTGCAGGGGGGTTTCTCCTGAAGTCCACGATCATCTCCACTGTTTTGAGCGTGTTCAGCTCCAGGTTGTTATAACTGCACCAAAGAGCCAGCTGCTCCACCTCCTGTCTGTACGCAGACTCGTCACCGTTCCGGATGAGTCCGATAACAGTAGTGTCGTCCGCAAACTTCAGGAGCTTGACAGAGGGGTCTTTAGAGGTGCAGTCATTTGTGTACAGGGAGAAGAGCAGTGGTGAGAGAACACATCCCTGTGGAGCACCGGTGCTGATGATGCGGCTGTCGGACGTGATTTTGCCCATTCTGACTAGCTGTTGTCTGTCTGTCAGAAAGCTTGTGATCCATTGACAGACGGAGCTAGGGACAGAGAGCTGGGTCAGTTTGGTCTGGAGCAGTGATGGGACGATGGTGTTGAAGGCAGAACTAAAGTCCACAAACAGAATCCTTGCATAGGTCCCTGGTTTGTCCAGATATTGCAGGGTGTAATGCAGTGCCATATTGACCGCATCATCCACAGACCGGTTTGCTCTGTAGGCAAACTGCAGGGGGTCCAGCAAGGGTCCAGTGATGTCCTTCAGATATGCTAACACCAGTCTTTCGAATGACTTCATGGCCACAGATGTTAAGGCAACAGGTCTGTAGTCATTGAGTCCTGTGATCTTTGGTTTCTTCGGGATTGGGATGATGGTGGAGCGTTTAAAGCAGAAAGGGACTTTGCACTGCTCCAGTGATCTGTTGAAGATCAGTGAGAAGATAGAGGCCAGCTGGTCAGCGCAGGTTTTCAGACAGGCTGGTGAAACACCGTCTGGGCCTGGTGCTTTCCTTCTCTTCTGTTTCCTGAAGATCTGACGCACATTATCCTCACTGATCTGAAGTGCAGGGGGGGAGGGGAGGGGGATGGCTGGAGGTGTTGATGACTGTGTAGAGAGATGGTCAGGGCGGGTGTGGGGTGTCTGATCGGGGGTCTCAAATCTACAGTAAAAGACATTCAGCTCGTTCGCAACATGCTTGTTGCTGTCGGTGCTGGGGGATGGTGTCTTGTAGTTGGTAATGTCTTTCAGGCCTTTCCACACTGATGCAGGGTCGTTGGAGGAAAACTGGTTTTCCAGCTTTTTGGCATAGCTCTTCTTAGCCACTTCAATCTCTTCTTTGTCAATGTGTTCCTGGCCTGATTAAACAAGATCCTATCCCCACTCCTGTAGGCATCTTCTTTGACCTGACGAAGCTGTCTGAGTTTTGGTGTGAACCATGGTTTATTATTGTTGAATGATAAGTAAGTCCTGGTAGGGATGCATAAATCCTCACAGAAACTTTATGTATGATGTTACAGTCTCTGTGAGCTCGTCCAGATCGCTGGCAGCAGCTTCAAAAACACTCCAGTCAGTGCATTCAAAACAGGCTTGTAAGACCTGCTCTGTGTCGTTGGTCCATCTCTTTACAGTCCTTATTACTGGCTTAGCAGTTTTAAGTTTTTGCCTGTAAGTTGGTAGAAGATGAACCAGGCAGTGATCGGAAAGTCCTAGAGCTGCTCTGGCGACGGAGCGATATGCATCCTTTGTTGTGGTGTAGCAATGGTCCAAAATATTATTGTCTCTGGTGGGGCATGTAATGTGCTGTTTGAATTTAGGCAGCTCACGTGTGAGTTTTGCCTGATTAAAGTCTCCGAGAATGATAAGAACAGAGTCCGGGTGTTGTTGTTCTGTTTCTGTGATCAGATCAGCCAGCTGTTGCAGCGCCGTACTCACGTGTGCTTGCGGTGGAATGTAAACACTGATGAGAACAAGCGAGGAAAACTCCCGCGGCGAGTAGAACGGCTTACAGTTAATGAAAAGCACTTCCACATCAGGACAGCACATCTTCCTTAACACAGTTACATCAGTACACCACCTTCTGTTGATGTAAAAGCATGTCCCACCACCGCGCGTTTTCCCCGTTGACTCCATATCGCGATCCGCTCTGAACAGCTGAAAGTCCGCTAGATGTAACGCGCTGTCCGGAATGGCTTCGTTCAGCCAGGTTTCCGTGAAACACAGAGCAGCAGAGTTGGTAAAGTCCTTGTTTTTGCGTGAGAGCAGAAGTAGTTCGTCCATTTTGTTAGGGAGAGAGCGGACATTCGCCAGATGGATGCTAGGCAGCGCCGTTCTGAATTCGCGCTGCCTGAGCTTAACGAGTGCGCCGGCTCGCTTCCCACGCCTGCGCGTCTTATACTGTTTCCACAGTGCAGCGGCGCAACCGACGACAATGTTCCGCAAAACGCCAGAAGAATCAAAAACTGGTTGGTGATCAGTTGGTGTGCGCTGCCGAATGTTCAGCAGTTCGTCCCTGGTATAACTGATAGCGTATGACAAACATAAAACAGGACAAACTAACAAAAACAGTGTAACAACTGGAGAGCTCAACACCGAGGCAGCCATCCGCGGCGCCATCTTGATTGCTTCGTGAGAAAGCGGTGTTCTTTATAAAAGAAGCACTTCAGAAATAGTTGAAATTGCATTTATTAGGTCTCATGGGATATTATGAAGAATTATCCAAACTATAATAGCCTATAATAGCCTAGCCTACATATTTTTAAATTGTATCATATACTGCTGCCATAATAACCATTTCCATTTCTCTTTCCCATTTTTGTTCGCTAAGGTGGAGCTGCGATGAAATATTGTTAAATAAGAGTGGTCCAGGCCAACCTTCCGAACGTATTACTTACGTATGACGGGAAACACGTATTAACGATAAGGTACAGCTTAAGGTGTAACTTAAGAACGACGTAGCGTTAAGAAGGTTTCGGGAAACGCAGCCCAGATCTATTTGAGCCAATCACTTGTGGCATAAATGCCATGTGTCTAATTACTCTGGAACTACAGAAAATTATGAAAACTAAAAACATTTTGATAGTCAATGTTTAATTTAGTTTACTGTTAGTTTACTCACTATAAAAAAGACAACTTTGAAAGGCTTTAAAAGTAGAGTAGGCAATTTCTGAGAGGCTAGCAATAGCAAGCTAGCTCGTCACGAGAGATGGCGTTAAATTACCTCATGCATCAAAGCACATAGTATTACAATAATAATAATAATCGTAAACAACTTAAAGAGAGCTGACTTGTACCACCTGACTGCTGCAGAATCATTTTGGTGTTGATATAGAAACACATGGTGCACGGAGGTATGAAAATACATATGTTGAGAGGCAGGTAGGGCATCCTATGCAACGATTAGATGAAATAATCTTTTGGTCCAGAGACTTCCACAGAAGTTTTTAATATTTAGACCACTTCTATTATTGATTGCTATCAGGATGTGAATTTCAAAAACAATATAACAAAAGTATAACAAAAAGTTTTAAAAAAAATACCTACACTACATTTAATGTATATTGTGATGTCTTTTAAATATATTCATAGAAAATCTGTTAAACTTGTTTCGTACTTCAGGTTCATTTGGACCTCTTTGATGTTCAGCACTTTTCAAAGCACTGAACTTTCACTGACTTCTTTATCAACTTTATATTTAGGATCCAGAAACCAGATCAAATCTCCAGGAAAAATTAAAACAAAAAAGTCCTAATCAACTACAATTATGAACACCCCTTTTTATATAGCAATATCTGTAAATCTGAGCGCTACACCAAAGTAACATCCGAAAGAATTCTGTTTTACACTTTTTTTGCAGAATCACAACGTAGAAAGCACACAGTTTTTGAATGTCATTGTATTGTATTAAGATTTGTCCTCACAAATTATTGGAATAGCCAAACTAGGGATGGGACTTTTTGTCGACAAAACGACCGACATTCGACACATGCTCCACTCGACAAAAAAAATAGAGTGTCGACATGTCGAGGGGGCGGGGCTTGTGGGATTTCCAAATGGGATTGTGGGATTTTTATTTTTTTTTGGCTTTTAATTTATTACATTTCCTATTCAAATACACATCATAAAGTGCCACTTTTCCCATAATGAAATAAAACATTTTAAATAAAACAATGCATTTTTTCTAAATGGGATCGCCACTTGACCGTTGACCCCACTTCTCCCGGAAAGACGTGCGCGCGCACTCGTAGACAAGAGCAAGATAGCGAAAGCAGTACGCCATCAAAGCACTGTGTGCTCGGGTTTTGGAAGTCAATGTCACCAAAGAAGTGTGTTTTTGTATGCCAGGGCAAGACAACCCTGCACAGATTCCCAAAGAACCCAGCGTTAAGTGGATCAGTGGATGGAGTTTGTTTTTTCAGAGCATCAACGGAGCTGTGTAAGACTGTTTGTTCCCTGCATTTTGACGATGATTGTTTTATAAACAAAGCCCAGATCGACGGATTTGCAGATCGTCTAATGCAGATCGAGCAGTCACAATGATAAAGGTTCGCGATCGCATTCGGTGAGTAAACTGCTTTAAAAAAATGTCTCTGTGTGTTGTTAGCTCGGTTAGCACAGCTATAGCATACCGCCCACACGGCCCGCCTCCAGACGCTCGTTTTTTTTGCG
This sequence comes from Vimba vimba, assembly GCA_022828995.1. Classification (NCBI taxonomy): domain Eukaryota; kingdom Metazoa; phylum Chordata; class Actinopteri; order Cypriniformes; family Leuciscidae; genus Vimba; species Vimba vimba. The sequence goes on along the minus strand of CM040820.1, from coordinate 46,322,715 downwards.
GAAAGACTCGGGACAGCCTATCTGTCTTTTATAAATATAATAAAATTAAAGACTTTTTGGAGATATGAAGGATGCAATACTACTCTATAGGTACTCAAGATTAACAGGAGATTGAGTGAAAATGAGCATTTCACCCCCCCTTTAAAAAAGAAAAGAAAAGAAAGGCCGACAATCCGACAAAAAGTCGACACATGGGCCTCGACAGTCGATTTCCCAAATCCCGTGTCGTTCCCATCCCTAAGCCAAACGTTAATTAGGCTGCATTTACACTTCAGGTCTTGATGCCCAGTTCCAATTTGTTGACTTTATCCGATTTTGTTTGATGACAAGCTTACATCTTTTAAAAGTGACCCATAGTATCTGCATTTACACTATACACTTGGCTTAGGCCAAAAAGGAAGTAAAAATGTGGCAATTTGCAATGGATGCAGACGAAAATTATATTACAAGCTTTTGCTTTAAAGGTCAGAAAAGCATTGGGTAGAGCCTTCGTCTTCTATTGAGATATTGAGAAGAGTCATGTGATCGCAGTTGGTGTCCACCTGAGTTGATGTCAATCGCCACCGTTTCTTTTTCAATGATGAACGCCTTACAGGAATGACGGATCTGTCCGCTTACATGGCAGACATAAATGCACATATCCAATTCATATAGATTTATTTCCACATATGCAACATGAGGCCTGAAACCGATCTGAGAGTATCGGAATCCATGTGCTTTTTTTCTGCTTATACGTTCATGGGTCATATCCGATCTGTGCCACATGGGAGGAAAGAAATCTGAATTGGGTCACTTGAACCCTGTAATGTAAATGCTGTGGATGTCCAAATACTTTTAGTGCACTCTTCACACTGTCGATGTAGGCAGGACTGAATGCTATAAGAAGGGGTTTTGACTCTTTTTATGATATTCCTCCTCATCTGTGAGTCACTGTACAGCTCTGCAAACTTCAGATATCACCAATCATCTGAGGTGTTCCTGCTGCTGAGGTGATAAAGCTCTCACGCAGTTTATCATTCACAATTTGCACAGAAAGAAAGCAAAGTTTCTTTCTCTCATTGCGAATTTGCGAGCCGTTCTTAAGTTCTAAATAGAAACAAGTCACTAATAGTAATGCATTTTTACCAATAAAGACATCTCTCCACAAAGAACCATTTTCTTCTTAGTGTGAAAAACATTTTAATAATCTAAAGAACCTTTTTCCACTATAAAAACCTTCATGGAACCATCAATGACGATTCAGTGAGGTTTAATATTTTTAAACACTGGTCAGTAATATTTATCTCTGATCATAACAATCACTTTCAAACTTATGATTTCATTGTTAAGGGCCTATTCAATATAATTCCAACATTCAAAAGCATTTTTTCATATTGAATTATGTAAATTACAATATTTTGAAAAATAGTTGAAAAGGAAAACCTGTGCCAAAGTAGCTGAAGTAAAAAGTCCTCAATCCTCATATTGTACAGAACTATCATAATTTATGAAGGAAACAAAGAAAAAAAAAAAAGAATAGAAGCAGGATCAAATAAATCTCATAACATCTGGATCTTCAATTCTGGTGGTGAATGTGATTAGCAAAACTGTCTAGGAAAATCATCAGACTTGGCTCTCCTCAATTCCTAAGATTTTTAGATAATTTGCTTCTGGAATACTTGATGTGAAATGACAAGTTACTTCACTATTGGTAATGCCTCCATGCAGCTATTTAAGTCATACTGTACAAGACCAACTCCTTGAATGGGAGAAGACTGATATCTCTAAAATCGATTGCCAAGATCACAGTAAAACAACAATTAAACCTGACATCAACCCCCGGTTTCACAGACAAAGCTTAATCCTAGTCGCAGACAGAAACGCATGTTTGAGCTGTTTTAACTGAAAGCTACTCGCACTGATAAATCTTAAAATAGGTCAGTGCTATTGTTTTGCCTCAAGATGCGCACCAGTAATGTTTTTTCTTTCTAAAGCACATCTATAAAAGCTAGGCTACTTAAACATCCTAATTGAACTAAGGCCAAATCCTGGCTTAATCTAAACCCTGTCTGTGAAACCAGGCCCAACTGCTCAACGTTCACATTGCCAACTATCTACTGTAAAATAAGAAATGTGAATGACTTCCAGTGACTTTGCTGCTGCAAATTTACATTCATGCATTTGGCAAACTCTTTTATCCAAAGTGACTTACATTGCATTTTAAAGTACACATTTTACATTCTTATCAATTCTTGCTTTTCCTGGGAATCAAACCCATAACCTTAGTGTTGCAAGCGCCAACGCTCTACTGTTCGAGCTACAGGAAAGCTTACTTGAGTATCTACACTCCAGTAAGATCCAAATCCCTGTTAGTGTGAACATATTACAGCGGAGGAGAAGATGTTCTGAAATTAATCATTTTATTACCATATGAGGTTGAGTAATAATGACAGAATTTTCATTTTAGTGTGAAAAATTCACCCCTAATGGCAGGGATTTGTTGCTTTGAGCCGATCACTTTCAGTGTAGATATGTTTACTAAGGATTGAAAAATAATACAATACTTTTTCGATTAGTGAAATCAAATGGCAACTCTGCACTGAGAAGTTAAACCTGTAATAAGAACAAGTTACTCAGAGAGGAGGGCAGAAAAAGAGGGAAACGGACAGAGATAAACTTGCTCACATTTTAGCAACTCAGCAGAAAATGAAATCACACAGAGGCAGCAAAAATGAAGATGTAGGGTGGGGAGGTAGGGGAGAGAAAGAAGGAAAAGGGAAAAAAGCGAGCCAAATATAGACACTAAGTTCAGCTTGTAGTTAGAATCTAATTTAATGCTCAATATCTGTAGGTATGCTTGTTTATAATGACACAATAGCTTAAAATGATCACAACAGCATTATACACTGAAATAACGTTGGTGTATAAAAAAATTTCACTCTCAAATTGCTCAAATTTCACAAATAATTACAAAGAATCGGCAAGTAACAATGAATTAAACATGAAAATTTGAAGTAGTATTTTCTTGTACTCCAGTAATCTTTGTTTTGTTTACAAAGACTTTTTATTATTTACATCAATTTCTTTAAGTGTAAAATGTAGCTAAAGAAGAAACCATAGAGTTAGGAAATATATTGCCTAGGACAATGTCAGTTTTTAGTTGTACTTGTAGAACATTATTTGATATATTTGGTACAGTTGTTCTCCACTAAATTGGTACTAAAAAGAAAGATGAACACTGAAGTAGCAAGTTTACATTACCAAATAGCAGCCATATATGGATAGTTCTTTTTAAATATACTCAACCTACAGTATATATATTACATTGTTGTATTTCCCAATATTTCACATAAAAAGTGACTGATTATTGGACGGCTGTGTTCCTGTATGCAGAGAACAAATTAATTCTGGCAACAGAAAAGCCTTGTTTATATTCAGCAAGCAACATCAGAATGTTGTGAAAATCAATGACACCCCCCCCCCCCTTTCTTTCTCACTATGTAAAAAAATAAATAAATATGAAATGCACCAACACACAATCTATCCCACAAAGACTCAAACTGTAACCTTCATGCAGGTTAATGTTCCTGCTGAGCCAGATGCTCAGGCTAAGCATGTGACTGACACCATCGTGCCAACTTGTGTCATGGTACAAGGACACAGGATGACATTTACAGATCCAAATGCATAAAGATATTGGCCTTAAGAGCCACAATGTAGATCTAGCATATCAAACACATCTTGTATCAAGTCAATAGAATAAATGTTGGTACACGGACAAGCATGCAACCACAAACAGATACACTGGGTTGCATAGCCTCTCCAGCTCCAGCATGAACCCACCTGTGAGGCAGCAGCGTGCCTGACGTAAGAGAGCGCCTCGCACCGATCAAAAGCAGTGTGAGGCATAGAGAAATCACCAGGACCATCTGGAGACAGACCTACTACTCCTATAAATGGACACAGAAGATTTGTAGGGATGGATCTGGTTCATTTACCAAGGCAAGATGTCCAGAAATAAGCAAGCAGGAAATCAAGGAATGGATCTGGGACTAGAGCCGATACAAAAGACAAGCTGGAATTGTCACTGGTAATGAACTGATAGTTTTGATTGTTGATTTAGAATTAGCACAAAATGTTGCTTATTAACAGTGTTTGCAAATGCAACTATTATTGTTAATGCTCATGGGTTTAACCCAAATCACCAATCTGAGGTATGTAACTAATTTGTGCTTCAGAATGTTCAAGTTCAAGGATTTTGATACATACAAGTTAATAGTGAGGATTGGACCCTAAACTAAAGTGTGGCCGATTCAATAGCTTATCATGTTTGACCAATTTGGCCAAATGACAATGACACATAAAGTTTGGTGTTAATATGCCAAAGTGTTGCAGAGTTAGCATCAGAATCAACTTGGCATCATGCCATCAAGTTTGTTGATGCATTATTCGAGAACGGTTTGGTCAATCAAAAAGCTTTTAATAACTTTTTGCCGGGATGGTCTGAAGATGATCTGTGCCAATTTTGGTGAAATTGGACCAACATCAAGGAGGAGTTTGAAAAAGTAGGTTTTCAAAGAAATTCAAAATGGCGGACTGCAATTTCAAATAATTGGTGTCATTGTTCTCTGTATGACTCAAGGAACCTATCAAGACCATTTTCAAGTTTCATTAGAATAGGCCAAATTAATCAAAAGCTAATGTTTTGAAATTTCATTATAAATTTTGACCACAAGATGGTACTTTTTACGTACCTTTAGGCTGATGATACATACCAAGTTTCGCAATGATGCTAATGCGTTTGTAAAATGCAGCAGTTTTACAACAATTTTTTTTGCTTCGCTGAATCAAAAGAGACCAGTTTTACTTTTGGGCAATCCGTTCAGAAGTTATCAGCAAAAATAGCCCTTCTGACCAGTATGCTGCAAGTAACTTCTGCCAAGTAAGGTCATGCTTGTGATGACGTTTACCAAGATTTGTCTCAATACGCTAAAGCTTTGTGGAGATATTGGCTCACATCCATTTTGATGTGCTCTTCACCAAATTCGTTTGGTCGTTAATCATGAACGGTTTGGTTTATCAAAAAGATTTTAGACTTTTTGCCATCATGGTCTGAAGATGATGTAAGCCAATTTTGGTGAAAGTCAGACGAACCATCTAGGACGTATTTGAAAAGTATTTAATAAATATAATAATTTACACTCAATATGTTATTATTGCATACTCTTTTATATTGTACTAAAACACTGAGGTGCAAAGAGTATCTAACAACAGTATTTACACTTATTGCAAAGAAAATACTGCTATATTCATATACAGTTGTAATCGAAATATTTCAACCCCCATTGCAAATCAGGGCCCGGTTTCCCAAAGCGTTCTTATCTCCAAGTAGTTCTTAACCTATTCCTTAACCTCTCTCTTAACCTTATGGGACGGTTCCCGAAACGTTCGTACGCTAAGTATATCTTTTGTAAGTCACACTTTCGTAAGGTTGGTCTGGACCACTCTTAGCTTTACCTTATCACTGTTGCAGGTCTATATGAATATAATTCTGAAGTTTTAATACACCCAGACAGTATTCAATTAGGCTAATTCAAGTGTTTTCATGCAAAGAATAAAATTGTCATTACACTGATTGTTGTTAGATTTTTAATTATATTATTATACAATATTATTAATTTAATTAAAATGCTCTTTTAAAGGCCAGTGAAAGCATAGGCTACTGTCAGTTAAGTCCTATTCGGACGCTAATATTGTTTCTCATGGGCTCCTCCGGTATTTTAAACATTTACAGGGGTAGGCTAAGTCGGTGATTTTAGTGCCGTCCGAATCCATAATATCAGTGTTTTTCTCACCCAACCCGCATAAAAATCCCTGGCCAAATTAGTACCTTCTGTTTTTTGACAAACAGGTCGTGTGGTAATTTAATTGCCGTCTGAATCCACATCTCTGAGTTTACAAGAGATTCAAAATTCACGGTTTAAATCCTTTTTGATCACTGCTGAGCACCGTACGCAAGATGTAAACTTTTATTACTGAAATGCTGGAAAGTATTTACAAGAACAATATTTCATCGCAGCTCCACCTCAGCGAACAAAAATGGGAAAGAGAAGAGAAGAGAAGAGAAAAGAGAAGAAGGCACGTAAATTTTTGAAAAGGTTATTGTGGCAGCAATATATGTTACAATTTTAAAATATAAAAAGTAGGCTTAAATGTAGGCTAGGCTATTATAGGCTATTATAGTTTGGATTATTTTTTATAATATCCAATAATCATAATAAATTGCAATTTCAACTATTTCTGAAGTGATTCTTTTATAAAGATCACCGCTTTCTCACATAAACAGCCCCTGCACGAGAGAATAATTGATTCTCGAGCCATCGATATCAAACAATTCAGCACCATCGCCACGGACAGCGCCGGGTAACGTCGCACGTAAGAAGGTATATCTTAAGGAGCTTCCTAAGGTATGGTTTGGGGAACACACTTAGGAACATAAACACCTTTGGTAAGATATATCTTTCGAGCTCTCTTAGCGCGCTAAGAGTGAGCGTTATCGGGAAACCGGGCCCAGGTTTATTGGCAACTTTTACAAACTTTCAGCTGTTTGCAATGAACAAATCAAACAAAAATAATTGAAATAGCTCAACACAACATGTTTCAAGTGGTTTCCCCAAATTCAACTGAAAATGCATCTTTTAATGACTTTTTCAGTCTCATAATTATTCAACCCCTTCATGGCAAGCATCTTTAGTACTTAGATGAAAACCCTTTTGCTGTTATGACCTTCTGCAAACGAGATGTATAATCAGACACCAGCTCCTAGCGTTTCTGAGGAATCTTACAGTAGCTCATTCCTCATGAGCAATGGCTTCCAGTTCAGTAATATTCTTTGGTTTGCATTATGCAACCGCCTTCTTCAAATCCCACCAGAGATTTTCTATGGATGTTCAAGTCAGGTGACTGTGATGGCCACTGTAGAATCTTACAGGTCTTCTTCTGAAACCAAGCCTTGGTGGAATTTGAGGCATGCTTGGGATCATTGTTCTGTTGGAAGGTCCAATGATGCCCAAGCTACAGCTTCCAGTAGTGGTGTTGTGGAATGAGTTTAGTACGCGCGTTATTGTGCAGCTGAAACCTCAGAGCCTGTTGCCAAGTCTTGCTGCAGGTCTTTTGCAGTCACTCAAGGGATTTTCTGAACCTGCCATCTCAGAAATCTGGTTGCAGCCGATGATAGCGTCCATTTTCTGCCCCGTCCAGGTAGTGTAACCACTGTTCCTTTAACTTTGAACTTGCAAACTATGTTTCCAACAGTGTCTCTAGGAACATTTAGTGCCTTTGCTATCTTTTTGTATCCTGTTCCTTGTTTGTGACGGGTGATGATATCCTCTCTCCTCACTTTTTGGACCATTCATTTGACCATTTCTAACATGCAGTCAAACATGACACTCAACAAACCTAGCCAGTTCAGATATTTCATGTGTTCTAGCTCAAGCACACCTGGTGCAACTAATGAAGCCCTTGATTAGTGAGACAACACCTGTTTTGCAGATTTGTGCAGTTGTGAGGGATTCTATTCAGGGGGGTTAATAATTTTGAGACTGCAAAAGTCATTAAAAGTTGCATTTTTAGTTGAATTTGGGGAAACATTTGTTGTGTTGAGCTATTTCAATTACTTTTGTTTGATTTGTTCATTGCAAACAGGTGAAAGTCTGTACATTTTGCCAATAAACCTGATTTGCAATGGGGGTTGAATAATTTCAAATACAACTGTAGTGTAAATAGAATCTAAATAGAATCTCTATTTGCACTTAGTGTAATGGCATCTATTGCTATTTGTATTTAATTTTGCCTTACTGTTGCCTTTCTTTTCTAAGTGATCAGACGTGTAAAAAGAAATGCTCAGAACACCTTAGCAACTGCACAGTTACACCCTGGCAACCCCCAGAACACTTCAGCATTGTGCACAGGCAAGCACACATTTTTGTCAGAACACATAAAAACCTAGTTATTGTATATTTGTTTGTATTTACAATCACCTTATGCATTTCGAAGATGAATATTGCTGTTCAGAGTATTTTGATGTTAATTAAAAGAGTATTTAGCGTTAACTACTAGGGCTGTCAAAGTTAGCGCGTTAATAACGCGTTAACGCAAAATCATATTAACGGCACTATTTTTTTTAACGCTCGATTAACGCAGCGCGTATTTTCTGTTTGACCCGTGGCCCAAAACCTAGTTGGAGAAATGGAGATACACAGTGTTGCCAACTTAGCGACATCGCAGACCCATTTAGCGTTTTTTTCCCTTCAACAAAGCGCCCAAACCTTATTTAGTTTCTGAGAATCTACCGGTACCGCCGATACTGCTCTCCCAGCACGCGCGCGCGCCTCTCTCTCTCTCTCTCTCTCTGCGTCTGGCGCTGGAGAGAGGAGCAGCGCTTTAATTCAGTTAAACACAGATATGATGTTGCTTCTCTAATTTTACAAGCAAGTATAGCCGAAATCGCAAAACAGATATTGTGTTTATCTTATGTGTATTTGATTTCATCAGACGACGGCTCGATTATCAGGATTATTGTGCAGATTAACATCTTGGAAGGGAGAGCTGGTTATGTCTTAATGGGTCGCGTTTCAGTCACCATTTCATATTCATTCCGTTGTTTGACAACAGAAACAGCAAAATATACCAATGAAAACAGTTTTATTGAGAATTTAGCTTCATCAAAATGGGCACAGAGAGAGACAAACTATAATGTAGCCTAATAATAAATAATAAATGTACATTTAGCATTTTCAGAAGAGCTGCCCTGTCATGCAAAAATCTAAACATGTTTGTGTTAATTGCTCAGTGCAAAGAAAGAGAAGTAATGGGAACCTGGTATTTCTTTGTTCTTTCTACATGTGTCTAATAGACATGAACAAGTTCTTTGAAAAACATCTATGACCTTTGAAACATGTCTCTTCATGCTCTATGTTGATTTCAATAATAAACATACATTTGCATAAAGCGTCCATATTTATCCATGCCCACGTTGATTAGAGTATTACAAACTTGAAAGTATTAATTTAAGGTACATTTAGAACAAATAAAAAAATGTGCGATTAATCACGAGTTAACTCATGACAATCATGCGATTAATCGATTAAAATTTTTTATCGATTGACAGCCCTATTAACTACATATTGAGCTTTATCATGCTAGTGAAATCATTTTGAGCATCTGTGCATTTTTGAGGGGGATAACATGATATTTGATGTTTTCTATGTTCATTTATTTCTACACATCAGCATACGGAAGATACATGGACAGTTCAGCTCATATTTTAACACACAGCAGGAGGCAGATTTGTTAAGTCTCAACCTCATGTACAAGCAGCAGATCAATTTCACTGCAGAAGCAGCAGCTGTAGAGGAAGCACTGTGTTTGCCTTGAGGGAATCCATTATCTTGCACCATGTTAGGATAAGGCAGGCTGGGGTGTGAGTGGAGAAATCAAAGCACTATAGCATGAATCAAAACATTTATACATATACTGTCTTCTTGACAGAGATGACGAGAACACAGTGATGAAACAACAAATGCTACTGAAGAAGGTTAGGATCGTAAATTGTTCAAATTAATCCTCACCATCTCATCTCATTACAATACACATACACAATAACATATTCACTACTGCCACTTCAACAAAAAGGAAAATGTATGTGAACTAGAGTTGCACGATTATTCTTTAAAAGATCACAATCTTGATTTAAACACTTAAACCTTTGACAAAATCATACCGGAGCATTCAGATCTGCATTGGCTGACCCAGAGAGAGCTGTTATCATGTTTAGGTATGAAACAGCTTCACAGATTTTTCAACCACACAGTATTGTTATTTATTTTTGTCTTACAATAATTCAAATTATCGCAGAAGTACTGGGATAAAAGTGTATAGTTCAGATGTAAACACGGGTGTCTACGATATCAAAATAGAGCAAAACCCACTTGGCGTAACATGGCGCATCAAATAATGATTTTATCCATTACATTGCTACACCAAACTGTTGAAAGTTTATATTTGTCATCGAATCATCCATTCAACAGATTCATTCAAAAACGCTGATTCATTCAGTAATGAAATAAGTGGGCTGATCGAGAATATTGGCGCTGGCAGGCAGCTTTTTTTTTTTAGAAAACTTTGGCGGGGAAAGAGTTAAAATGTTCCCTTACATTCCTATTAATAAAAGCTAAGTAATAACTGACAATCTACTATTAACCGTTAGGACATTGCAGACACTGAAGATGAACAAAAGATAAAAAGGTAAATTCTGCAATTAAAAAGTAAACATTTGCATTAATCACAGTTAAATAAAATTCAGTAGAATTCAGTAATATTGCGTCAGAAAATGTCTCTAAGAGGTCAATTGGATTGAAGATTTTTAAAAGCAAAATCAGGTGTGAGACAAGTTTAGAAGTCTGTTAATATTATTTCTTTATAGGAAATAGGCAGATGGTAATGCACAATCTTTTTTTATCAGTGTTCAGGATGAGGTCAGATTAAGTTGCATGTGAGGTCAGCGTTGTGGTTAATGCAACAACAAATGCTTCTGGTCAGATTAATCCTTTCCATCTCATCTCATTACAATACACATACCCAATAATACATCTCAAAAATCTCAATTAGAGAATGAGACTTGTTGAAACCGCATGGAAGAAATTAAATGTGTTCTCTACAAGAAAAGAAAAAAAGTTTCCAATACATTACCAGCCAGCAGAACAAAGGTCAATATTGGTCAAGCTAGTTACAGCAACAAATCAACCACCATTAAGCCATAAACCAGCTTACACTGGTAAGATTTATTCACCATGGTTTGAGTTACACTTTGCTTAATGGCTTATTAATCAAATTATAAGAAGTATAAGACCAGCATAAGACTACAAAGAGATAGAGATAAGAGCTGTACTCACATGACTGAAATAAGCTACCCGAAAGCCTAAATCAAATCTGTTCATCATATAAAGCGATCGAGTCTCTTCAGAAAATTTTGACTAAACTGCTCAATTCATATGGATTAGTTTCACGATCCCTTTATGAACTTTTTGTAGCGTCAAAGTAGTAGAGGTCTTTGGAGGAACATCAAAAAGATCTTCATTTGTGTCCCGATGATTAATGAAAGTCTTACGGGTCTGGAATGACATGAGGGTGAGTAATTAATGACAGTATTTTCATTTTTGGGTGAACTAGCCCTTTAACATTAGAATAATCAAGAAAAAAAATAGGGTCCCACTTTATATTAAAGGATTAGTTCACCCCAAAATGAAAATTTCCTAATAATTTACTCACCCCAATGCCATCCAAGATATCCATGTCTTTCTTTCCTCAGTGGGAGAGAAATTATGTTTTTTGAGGAAAACATTTCTGGATTTTTCTTCTAACAATGGACTTCATTGGTTACCATCGTTTTTAAGTCCAAATCAATGCAGTTTCAAAAGTCTTTGAAGTGTTTAAACGGGCTGTACGCGATCACAGCTGAAGAAGAGGTTGTTATCTAGCGAAACGATAGGTCATTTAAAAAAAATAAATAATAATTTATAGACTTTTTACCTCCAATAGTTCGGATTGAGCTGATCAACAAACGGACAGGGAACTACGTCATCACGTTGAAAGGTCACGCCAGCGCCGGCAGAAGTACCGCCCCACTGTTTACAATGCGACCGTACGTAGGAGGATAGTTCAAATAGTATTGTTTGCTATTATATATATAGTAATAGTATTCAGTGAATATGAATATGAATAGTATATGAATAACATTCTGATGAATATGAATAGTAGTTCAAATAGTATTGCCGGCGCCGGCGTGACCTTTCAACGTGATGACGTAGTTCCCTGTCCATTTGTTGATCAGCTCAATCCGAACTATTGGAGGTAAAAAGTCTATAAATGATTTTTTTTTTTTAAATGACCTATCGTTTCGCTAGATAACAACCTCTTCTTCAGCTGTGATCGCGTACAGCTCGTTTAAACACTTCAAAGACTTTTGAAACTGCATTGATTTGGACTTAAAAACGATGGTAACCAATGAAGTTCATTGTTTAGAAGAAAAATCCAGAAATGTTTTCCTCAAAAAACATAATTTCTCTCCCACTGAGGAAAGAAAGACATGGATATCTTGGATGGCATTGGGGTGAGTAAATTATTAGGAAATTTTCATTTTGGGGTGAACTAATCCTTTAAGTGACTTTACTATGTACTAACATTTGAAATTAATAATTTGATACAATAGACTTATAGTGTACATACATGTTTTTACATTGTACTTATATTTTAAAAATACCTGCATGTAATTACAGCTGTAATTACATTTGTAATTACACTGTTGACCCTTCCTTTACACCTTAACCCACCCTTAAACCCATACAACTACATCTGTCCCTAATCTTACCCGTGTCACACCTCAGTGGCAGCAATAAGTTTTGCAATACAACATGAATACAATAAGTACATTGTACTTATTTTTAGATGTAAGTACATAGTGCTTAAAGCCACTTCATATAAAGTGGGACCAAAAATATGGTCCCAAAGAATGTTAAGAGAACAATAACTTTTTCATAACTTAATGGGACCGTTAGCTAAACATTGAACATTTTTAAGCTGGGCTTCTCAGTAAAAAAAAACCCACAATATACACATATTCACATAACTACACACAACTACAAACTACGGGAGTTGCAACAGCAATAGACAGTCACGTTGACAAGCTCTTGTGTGAGGGGATTATTAAGAGATAGACGAGTACAAAGAGATTTTTTAATTGGTAATGTCTTCTGGAGAGAAATAGCACAGACACTGACCAAGGTTGAAACGTTCTAGTATGCATGTGTGTGAGTATACTTTGAATGGCAGTGCATTCGGCTGTGTGCTTGTAGTAAGCGTTCGAGTCAAAATTGAAATATACTCTGGGCTTTTCAGTAAAGCAACTATTTTAGCCACCAGTTTAACACAAATGTCTCTAAATACAGCTATCGTGACCTTGAACAAACACGGTCAGACTAAAAAAGGTGCTGAAGATGAATTCTTCTTCGCTCCCCTCCTCCACCGTGCGAGTCTCCCGTCAGCGTCAGATCCATGACGATCTGTCTCGGTCAGTCTAATCTCTGTGTTCTTACGGCAGAGCTTTATGAAACAATACCCTTTCTGAAGAGGGATTACGATTCCCTGGCAGATGGAGTCAGAGGGGTTGAGGGGGAGACGTATACAAGACGACATGGGTGAAATTATCATGATGTTCAATATAAAAGTGGATTCAGACAATGTTGGTGAAGCCAACAAAATGGGCCTTGCCAAGCTACTCATAATTTTAAAGCGGCTACTCTTCCAAAAACGTAGGTTTCATACAACAAGCTAAAACAAGCTCACTACACTAAAGCTATATCTTATCTTAAATCTATGTATTTTATAATAATCATTAATAATAATAAAAAAACTTTCATGCTTCAAGTAGTAAATAAAAACATCGTTAAAGTAATCCATGAACCGAGAGGTTTAATCTGTCTTCTGAATCAAAAGCTCAAATATACAGTTAGTTGTGCTTCCATTTACCTGTATTTGCGCAGCTTATCAATATTTATATGTGAATTAAAGCCTAAATTAATTCTGTTCATCATATAAAGTGATTGTGTCTCTTCAGAAGACTTGGATTAAAGCACTCGATACATACTTTTACAAACTTTTTATGAACAATATTTGGTGTAACGGAAACGTAAAATATTTTCATTTTGCATTTCAAATATGAACAAAAGTTGTATGGGTTTGAAATGTTATGAGGGTAAGTAATTGATGCCATAATTTTCATTTTTGGGGGAATAATCCACTTAAAGGTGAGGTATTTATTTTATAGCTATCACAAAATAGTGTAATGAAGCAAAAAATAATGACAGGATACTCCCCCATCTGACAATATAAAGGCACAATATATTTCATAGGGTTAGTAATGTAAAGATTGAGCTGAACAAACATCTGGGGAATATAGTGCAGTAATAATATCGATTAAAAAAAAGTGAATTATCATTAAAGCTGAATCATAATTCTCAGATCAATTCTGAAGTGCATTAAGACCTTCCAGAGAAAGTATTGCATCAGAAAACCAATAATCATACGTGACGCCAAGATCTGATCCAAGTAATCAGAGAAACCATTTCCCCCGACAGCTGTCATACTGAGCTTTGATTACACTCGGATTTCTAATTGACTCAGTGTGATGGTGTGTGTTAGTAAGTGAGGTGCTTTTCTTAAAGGCATAGTTCACCTACATGAAAACCTGTCACAAACTAATGTCATAAAATAGCTTTGTAAGAGGAATAGATCAAAGTTGTTTTTCACTGACAATAATTTCCTTGAATTTATAAGTCAAATAATACTTTAAGAAATTGCAGTTTGTGTGCAATCATGAAAAAGCGAGAAGAAAAAAAGCTTTTTCTTCTTATATGGCGCTTCCATATGCAAAACCATGCAAATATTTGTAATCAAACCACAATTTCATGAATGTTTTATGTATTTCCACACCCTGATGAAGGATTATTAGTCGCAACACATCGGTGTGCGGTTAAATGAGATTGTTTTTAAAGTGTTATAGCCATGAATAAATAATGCCTAAATAAATAAAGACTTTTTATATATATATTTTTTAAATTCTCAAATGCTTTGGACTTACACAAAAGAAGATCATTTTGAAGAATATCGGTAACCAAACAGTGGGAAAAAAATACTATGGAAGTCAATGAATATTCACATATTCTTCAAAATATCTTCTTTTGTGTTCAACAGACGAAAGAAATTCATGCAGTTTTGGAACAACTTGAAGATAAGTAAATGATGACAGAAGTTAAATTATTGGGTGAACTATCCCTTTAACAAGTGTTACTTGGTGAAAACTAGCGAGCGTCGTTGTTTGTATCAGTTAATACATTTTTCATATCTGCGAGTAAAGCTGATGGTGTTTCGGATCAAACGAGATCCAGAGAAGATTGAACTGCACCCCTGGACAATTCTGCTGATATAACAGGAGACACGAGCAACGGGAGACAGATCAGTCAGTGATCGTCGGTGAGAGAGAATATCACTGATCAACTGAGTGATGTTTGCTCTCGACATGACAGAATAATACACTACGCTGTAGTTACGGCCAATGCAGAAACTTGTAAATGATGCTCTTATTTAGTTGTGCCTCCATCGTTTAATGCCGTCATTGTACGTTCTGGAAAAAATGAAGTTGGATGCCGTTTTAATTGTTGTTTTGGATCCGGTAATTATTCATTTACAAATTACACAATCTACACACACACACACACACACACACACACACTCACACACACACACACACACACACACACACACACACACACACACACACACACACACACACACACACACACACGTAGTGTTTTCATTTTTTATGGGGACTTTCCATAGACATAATGATTTTTATACTGTACAAACTGTATATTCTATTCCCTTACACTAACCCTACCCCTAAACCTACCCATCACAGAAAACTTTCTGCAATTTCACATTTTCGAAAAAACATCACTTTTTTGATTTATAAGCCGTTTTCCTCATGGGGACCAAAAAATGTCCCCACACGAACAAGGATTTCGGATATTGCCATCCTTGTGGGGACATTTTGTCCCCACAACGTGATGATTACCAACTCACACACACACACACACACACACACACACACACACACCCTTCCCTCAATTAAAGCGGGTGGTAAAGGTGGGGTGTAAAGAGGCCTACCCTCCGCTGTAAATATGAATGATTGATTCTCACAGTGCTGAGTCATGAGTCTGCAGGCCGAGCTCCCACAGGAACACTGACAGAAAACTGCAGTGGAACACAGATATATAGATGCTGCGCACCATTGAGAAAACATGAGTCTATCATCTATCTATCTATCTATCTATCTATCTATCTATCTGTCTATCTGTCTGTCTGTCTGTCTGTCTGTCTGTCTGTCTGTCTATCTATCTATCTATCTATCTATCTATCTATCTATCTATCTATCTATCTGTCTGTCTATCTGCCTGTCTGTCTATCATCTATCTATCTATCTATCTATCTATCTATCTATCTATCTGTCTGTCTGTCTGTCTGTCTGTCTGTCTGTCTGTCTGTCTATCTATCTATCTATCTATCTATCTATCTATCTATCTATCTATCTATCTATCTATCTATCTATCATCTGTCTGTCTGTCTGTGCAAAGCACAAAAGGTATCTATATCACTTCGATTAGAAAGAAACTGCACAGATCTGGTCTATATGGGACATCTGCAAGGAAGATGCTTCTGCTTTCAAAACAATTTGCCATGCAATACATACAAGATGAAAAGGATCTTATGGATCAATGTGCTCTGGACAGATGAGTCAAAAGTGGAGTTGCTTGGCCATAATTTTTAATGGCATGTTTGGTGAAAAGAACTTCATGGTGGTGGAGAGATCGTAACACTAATCCATATGAATTGAGCGGTTTAGTCCGAATTTTCTGAAGAGACTCGATCGCTTTATATGATGAACAGATTAAATTTAGGCTTTTATTCACATATAAGCATTCATTAACTCACACATCAGTTGTGGTAAACAGAAGCTCAAACGTGTTTGCTTGACGTGTGTGAGAACCAAAGAGGTTCATTCTCATGTTACGCATCACGTTTGATCTTCAGCAAGAGGTTTGTTCACGCACATCAACCAGGTTCGGTTGAGCTCCTGTTTATATTCGCTGATCAATGTTTATATGTGAATAAAAGCCTAAATTCAATCTGTTCATCATATGAAGAAATTTTGTCTCTTCAGAAATTTTGGACTAAACCGCTCAATTCAAATGGATTAGTTTAACGATCTCTTTATGAACGTTTTGAAGCGTCAAAGTGGTAGTTGTGCAGCTGTCAATGGAGGGACAGAAATTCACTCTTTTAATGAAACTTAGATTTCGTTAAAAAAAATCTTTTTTTTTTTTTTTTTTTCAAGGTAGTTAAAGAAACAGTTTTTCAATAGCTTTGATTTTCTGTTTGTTGACATGAAATGGATAGATTCAGATGGTCAATATATTTTACAGTTTTTCTCAATCGCTTTGGCACATTTTTCGAAACAGTCTTAACATTCTCTAACTGTGAGTTCAAGGTTCACAACTCTTTGCTGGAACATCAGAACTCTACGGCATGTCTGCAAAACGTACTAACATTTAATTCATGCTTCAAAACCTAGTTATTGTGTCAGTTAATTGGCCGATGCCACCAAAATAAAAAGTGTTTTTGTCATCAGGTGAGCCACACTGGTCAAAATGCCTAGATGCTTTTTCACCATGGAAATATTTGTTATATACAAGTTTCATGTTTTTTGTTGACTCTTAACTGCTTTCTTTACTGTACAAGAATGCTAGTTTTGTCTGTGTAAATACAGATTCAGAGAGAAGGTAAAAACTGACTGTGAAAAGTAGTACACAAAAAGAAAATTGTATTTATATTTATACAGTCCATTTATTTTTGCAGCAATGTGTTACATGTGAACTGAATGCAGTTGCTTGTTTTCATTTTCACACACATTTTTACACACTCTAGTATGTCTTTCTCTAACACTATACAGTATCTTCTTAGTTACATATACTTATTTCTTTTCCATGACTTTTTAGTTTAGAAAAAAAGTACTGTAAAAATACAAATGTATTCCTACAGTACTGATGTAGCTGCTGCTGTTCAGAGATGTGATGTTCCTCCATGATCAGAAATGTTCGTGACTGTGCTGTCAGCAAACCCCATATGTATAGTTTCCAAACTTGACTGGTTGGTTGATAAGATTGTGATTCCTATTTCATTACAGCGGCGGGCCATTTGCCAATTTAGCAAACATTACAAACATTCCATGTCTTAAATATTTATGGAATATAACATGTCTGACAGATTTTGATCACTGAATGGATCATTTTGCATGTGTTGGCTCACATGATGAAAGAATGTTTATAAGTTGTGAAGAGATTTCACTGAGATTTCAACAAATTTTGATCAACAAGCCATGTGCATTTAGTCATTGTGCAAATCGTAGACAATTGTACTTACTCTTTTGCACACATGTGCCAAAGCACATGCAATTTGCTTAAATCAATAAGAAATTCAAATCTGCAGTGAACAAGAAACTAATTGTTCAGAGATCTGAACTTATTGTTTTGAGAGAAAAAAAGTCTAATTTGAGAATTGAGCCAAAGCGATTGAGAAAAACTGTATTACGTTGGGTATCCAACTTTGAGATAATTAATCACCATATTTGTAATGCAAGCATCATATTTAAAAATATTAATAAAATATTGTATTTATTGTTACAACTAAAGTCACATTAAACTATTATAGGATGTCTTTTTCAGAATCTTTATGTTTTTTAATGTTTACAGAAAATCTATCTATCTGTCATACAGTACAGGTCAAAAGTTTGGAAACATTACTATTTTTAATGTTTTTGAAAGAAGTTTCTTCTGCTCATCAAGCCTGCATTTATTTGATCAAAAATACAGAAAAAAAATGTAATATTGTGATATATTATTACAATTTAAAATAATTGGTTTTCAATTTATTATACTTTAAATTATCATTTATTTCTGTGATGCAAAGCTGAATTTTCAGGATCATTACTCCAGTCTATCACATGATCCTTTAGAAATCATTCTAATATGATGATTCATTATCGAAGTTGGAAACAGTTCTGCTGCTTAATATTTTTTTCATAACCTGTGATACTTTTTTAGGATACTTTGATGAATAAAAAGTAAAAAAAATTTTTTTTTAAAAAATAGAAATCTTTTGTAACAACAATATACACTACTGGTCAGTAATTTGGGGTCAGTCATTTTTTTTAAATAAATCAATACTTTTATTCAGCAAGGATGTGTTAAATTGATAAAAAGTGATAGTAAAGAAGATTTATATTATTAGAAAATATTTTTTTATTTTGAATAAATGCAGATCATTTTAACCTTTTATTCATCAAATATATTAGGCAGCAAAACTGTTTCCAACACTCATAATAAATCAGAATATTAGAATGATTTCTAAAGGATCATGTGATAGACTGGATGTCACATGTGACACTGAAGACTGGAGTAATGATCCTGAAAATTCAGCTTTGCATCACAGGAATAAATTATTTTTTAAAGTATATTCAAATAGAAAACTATTATTTTAAGTTGTAATAATATATCACAATATTACTGTTTTTTTTTCTGTATTTTTGATCAAATAAACGCAGCCTTGATAAGCATTAGAGACTTCTTTCAAAAATATAAAAAAACTTAATGTTTCCAAACTTTTGACCTGTACTGTATATATATATATTGTATATATAGTTAAATCACATACCTTCACCCATCAATACTGTCAGCACTGTGTATGTGATCTATCCAATGAAGAAGTCGGGTGAATTAATTAATTATCATCTGTCCATGCATCCATCCATCTATCCAGATACCATGATAAGCAGCACATGATGTAGGATTTAAGCTACATATTATTGACAAGTCCATCAGCTGCAGTAAGCATTATCTGCTCGAGAATTGATGATCGGGATGCTTAGCTCAGCAACGAGGACTCCTGGAATGGTCTTTTTCAGTGGCATAAGAGCAATGCACACTATTAAGTGCAATAGGAAATATCAAGTTTCGTTCATTATTTATGTGTTGATAAAACACGTTTCAGTTCATGATCAAATGCATACCAACTCTCCATAAAGGGCTGAGAAAACTGAAACGAGGCTAAATGCCATGTAAATAATCAGTTAAAAAAAAGAAAAGAAAAAAGTTCAAAATCTTTTAAGGTGACGTGCCTGGCAAATATAAGAACACTAGGGACTACACTTAAACTTGAGCTGATGACTTAAGTTGCAATTATTTTCATGATGCCCACTCTTTCGGTTAAAGAGATATTTCACCGCTGGAAAGATGAATGTGTATTTAAATTGGGTCATTTATGTAGTAGAAATGTGAAATTATTTTAGAAGTTGGTGCCTTCTAGACTGAGAAAAGCCAGAAAATGTATTTTGGCTCATGTGGATGAAAGACAACAACTCCCAGAATGCACTTGTTTTGCTGCCCTACAGGGTGGGGTTACCTGTTTGCAGTGTTTTTGTATATTTTAACTCTATTTTACATCTTCTAATTACATTCAAACGCTCAGGTGTGCCGAAGCACAGTGGCACTGATATATCTGCTACACAAGATATTATGAAAGGCACTATACAAATAATTTTGACTTGACTTTTGAGTCAGATTGAGAAATCTCTTGAAAGTGATTGTTTTAGGTGCACAGAAATTTACACATAACTCTACCCCTCCACCCATTAGACATCCAGAGAGGAGGAGTTGGATGTCATTTGACTCTGCAGTGAGCACTACTAGCTAAAATTTGTTTCATGTTAAAGGTAGGGTGACCATACGTCCTCTTTTTCCTGGACATGTCCAGCCGGGATTTCGAGATCGCCCAAAATGTCCTGGATTCAGCTTTTGCTTTCTACAGTCGCCATTCATTATGTTTACATTAAAGGCCCACTGAAGTGATTTGAAACTAACAGCATTATTCCATATGTTGACGTAATTTCCACTGAAGGGCAACAGCAGGGCCGAAAAGAGCCTGGCCCAGTTCCACCGGCACTTCTGCTATGCGCCGAACAGGAAGACAGGGCGGGACATATCGATAGGCTCCGCCCCTTTTATTAAATAGCCAATAGCGTTTAGTCTATATCACGTCTCAGCCAGAGCCGTTGAGCTCGGTAAAGCCGCAATTTCCTCCTAATCTCCTCCTAATCTCCTCCATATCGCTTTAAAATACAGCATTCTGTGCAGAACTCAAATGAATCCGATACGTTTTCTGGATCTGCGCCGACTCGCACATACGATCCGCTCTGTATATCGTGTCTCTGGACTGGAGCTGCAGCGGTTCGCGTGACACTAACATGAAACCAAAACGTCATTCGCCCCAATGGAAAGCATATTTTACACTGTCTGAATCGTTCCCTATCCCCTATATAGTGCACTATGTGCCATTCACCATGTAGAAAATAGTAAATGTGGAACAATGACTGATTTCAGCTGCACAAGGGGCTGGGCTTCAGATTCTAGAGAGCATTTGATTGGACAAGAAATCTGATGAGAAGCTGAAGTGCAGAGTGATGTCATCAAAATCATTGATCCATATTGGTGAAAGTGAGAGACTGTAAGTTTTGAATGCTTATATCTTCTACATGCAAATTTTGTCATTGTTTTAGAGCACACTAGCTTATAGATAACAGCAAGGCCAACATATTTTATGGAATATGTAGTGAATATATTCATAAAAGCCAATATATATATATTGTATTGTATTGTATTGTATTTATAAAATAAATACATTTTGATCTCATGGGGACTTTCAAAGGGGAAAAGTATTTTTGTAATACTTTTTATGTAGGGCCTATTAATCTCCTTTTTATTGCCAATGTGTCAACAGCTTGAACAAAACTTAAAAAACGAGACATTTCCCTACTTTGGTTGTGAAATAGGCCTCAAACTATCAGTGTAATTTTCATGAATTACCTCATCTGTCGACATAATGCCGGTGAATCCCAGAGCTGGTGCAAACATATCCACACGACCACACCTTTAAAAGTATATCGCTGCAAAGTTATTTACAACGTATTTTTACTTCTTCTAATAATCGAATAAAGAAAAGAAATTCCCTGTGAATTCATCGGGGCCTTGAATCACGTTGAGTCTCTTCTCACATTACATGTGCACGAGCAATCCAGGACTGGCTGCAATTCACTTAACGGCCACAGGTGTCGCTAATGACAAGGGTTTCTGAATTCTACATAAAGCCCATTTAAGGCATTATAGATATAACAGTATGACTTTCCATAAATCTGGCTTGAAATTGTGTGTATTATGAAAGGCACTTTACAAATAATTTTGACTTGCCTTTTAAACAATCAGATTGAGAAATCTCTTGAAAGTCATTGTTTTTGGTGCACAGAAATGTACACACATCATGTGTCAGCAAGCATTACTGTATGTGTGCAAGAATGTAACCATGAAAACAACAGTTTATTTAACAGGTTATTCAAGCTGGATCTGTTTCAAAAGCAATACAATTTAATTTTAAAGTCATGTCAAATCGATTAATCGCAATTAATCACATCTAACATAAAAGCTTTTGTTTATATAATATATATGTATGTGTGTGTGTGTGTGTGTATGTGTGTGTGTGTATGTGTGTGTGTATATATATATATATATATATATATATATATATATATATATATATATATATATATAGTATACACACAGACATATATAAAAATTATAATAAAAAAAATATATATATACACACACATATATTTTGTAAACAAAAACTTTTATGTTAGCGATTAATTGATTTTACAGCATTATTGCAAACATATGCTACATTTGTGGCAACTCTACTGCAAATGATTTACCAAAAAGCTTGTTTCTATTGGAAAATTTACTCCAATGTTCACTAGAAGTTTACAACAAGAGTTTGGTGAAACAGAAACACCATATGTTTGTAACATTGATAACGGCAGCCTGCAAAAACCCACTGAACATTGCATATACAGCAATATGCACCAATGCACAGCCCAATGCAACATCCGACTTCATCCATCACTTACAATCCTAAAGTTCTATAAAGTTAATTGTTAGCTGGCAACTGTCAAAAATGAAATGTGATCCACAATATGAGAAGCTGGACTTAACCGCAGTAGTTCATAAAGAAGTTGCATCAACAAATGAAATAATAATAAATAGCACAGTCAGCATTTTAAATTCAACACTTACACGTTTGTCTCTCTAAACCACAAAGAAAAGCATGAATATAATGTTAAAACAAAAAAAAAACATGCATGTTTGCATTAGATGTGAAAATACATAATAATCTATTGGAAATTTTCACAATAATACCGCATCACATTTTGATTTTTGTGTGTGTGTATTGTACATGTTGCAATAAAATATGCACCATTGCTGGAAGAATTAAAGAGGTACAGAGTATACAGTGATAGACAAGACAAATAGATAGTGAAAATGTCTTGCCCAAGGGAAGCACACAGCAATAATTCTCCTTTAGCATATAAATCCTTCTTAAGGAGCATGGACTGCCAGCTTTAAAGAACAAGACCAGCTTTAAACACAAGTGAATGCATATATGTGTGTATTTGTGTAAGAAAAAGAGAAAGTATATGAGAGAATGTTTGTTTCCACAGAGGTTTTCAAATCACAATTTTATAGCGAACTGCACAATACCTTGCAAAGCAGTAACTTTGACTTAAATTGCACTTTGACAACTATATATCTCCTGTAACTGAGGGGTTTGGCTGAACTATGCTCAGATTAAGAGATAACAGCGTGAAAATTGACATTAGAAAACCCTTTGAAGCCGTTTCTCTCAGTATCAGTATCGTCGCAGTTGCTGCATCAGAGTTAAGCCTCCACAAATACATATTCTCAAATCAATCACAACTTTTAAGCAAGAATTGTGACTTTATCCACAATGGAAGTGTGAGCAATCCAGTGAGTGTGAGAAAGAATAGTGCAGATGCTTTCAATAGCCTTATATTTAAGAAGAATTTGCTGGAAAGTTATGTACGTTACATAAAAACTGCCCACAGTACAATCCTCGTGAGTTGCTGTTAAAACTTCATTTCGAAGGGAGATGACCCACTAACAGCCGTTTTGAAGTGCTTGCATTTGATTTCTGCTATTCAAAATGACTTTTAAAGCATCCCATGGCTCAGAGCTGATACGAGATACACCTAATAAATATTGAAATGATGCAGTGTGGCAGAAACAAAACTATCCACTGCAGGTTTTCAAACACTCGACACTGCGTTCTATACAATCATAAGAATGGCTATATGGTTATACGTGGCTGCAAATTCATAAAAACCTAAAACAACAATCAGTTATGATGTATTAAACGAGGAGGAAGCATTCCTTCATCAGGAACAAATCACTCGGCCTATAGAACAGCTCATTTTGAAACTGGCAATCAAGCCGACATGGAGAAAACAAACAGCAGAAAGAGAGATCACTGATACCCACTGCACTTCTCAGCAAGGTGCTGTAATATGAAACTCTGCAGTGAAAATGGTCTATAAGTGTTAGAGCTCCATGCACACCAGCAGAAAGAAAGTGCAACAAACCCTACTGACATAAACGTCTTTAGCAAGCACACCAGTCTAAAATGCATCTCTGTTTGATTTTAGGAGAGAAAACTTGCAATCCTTTGTTTCGATATGCATGTGATTGTTAAAATAGACTGGTTTTGAGCTTCTTTAAGTGAACGAGACTGTATGTGTATGTACTAAAGCTTAAAACTTACTTATCAGCACCTTTCTGCTTTTTCTGTTATACTTACAGTGGATATAATTTTAGTAATTTGTAGGTATGGCACACAACTGATACATTATTGCACCTTTTTTGCTTTTTTCAGCCCATTACAGATTTGAACGATTCAAATTAAATGCAGTTAAAATAATTATATTAATTTCAATAAAATGTTTGTGTTCATACTACATGCACAATATATTATAGCATATATGCAATTATAACAGCTGACTTTTAGAGTTATTTCACTCTCTTGTTTGAGTGAAACAGTGTTACAGTAATATAGGCTATATTCAAACTCTTGCAAGACTGAAGTGATGCTTTACTCAGCAGTGAGGTTCTGTTGTTGTAGAGATAAATGACATATCTGCACCTTCCAACAGTGTGTATAGAATAAATACAGTGTCAATTATTTAATATAGCCTAAATGTATTTTAAATTCATTGCAATATTTTTTTCTGTGACAATACACAAAAAATAATAACCATTCTCCCATGTGATTATCATCATGACAGACTCTTAGTCAGTCGATCTCGGCGTGCTTCTCCTCACCTGTGCATGCACGTGTTAACAGCAGTGGACGTGTGTGTTATGCTTCTATCCCAGCATTAAACCCGTTCTGCTGTCCCCCTCCCTTCCTTCTGCTGTCAACTTATCTCTCTTCCCTACCTTGCGCTTTTTATCCCGCGAGCGGCTCCTTTTCTTCGCCTTCTCCTCCTCTTTCTCCTTCCTCTCTTGTTCGGCGAGAGCCTCTAAATCCTTGTTCTTGCGCAGATGTTTGGCGGCTTGTGCCATAGTGGCGTTGACAGGCTCTGGATGTCTCTGTAGCTCCGCTGATGGAAGAAGCTGATGCTGATGCTGGTGTGGATGTGGTCTGTGTTCCTCTCATGCAGTCCTGCAGCACTGGACTGAGTGTGTGTGAGAGTGTGTGTCCCGTCTCCCTCTCTCCTCCGCTGCAGCACTAGTTAGTCAGGCAGACAGACCTGAGAAGGCTTCATTGAGAGGGAAACTGCTGCAGCACTGCGCACCTCTCTCTCTCTCTCTCTCTCTCTCTCTCTCTCTCTATCGCCAGTATTCTCTTGAGTCTTTTCTATGTCGATCTCTCACTCTCTCGCCACTCCTCTTGTGGATACAACCTGCACTCCTCATACATGCACCTTCTCTCTGCTTGGTGTCCTATCTGAAGCTATTAACAAAAAAAATATTATGACAAACACATTATGGAAGTATTTTGGTGGGCTTTGGGCTGCATCCATTTTTGGGACCTTTATAAATCAATTCTGACAGCAGAAAACCCATATGGCATTACCAGCGACACGGGACACCGTGGGTTTGGTGTGGACTTTTACAATTGAACTGAATACTTCAACCTAACATCATTTAAGAATTTATTTCATACACAAGTTAAGGTTTGAAGGGGGGTTTGCAGTAAGATAGAAGAACCATTTTTGGTTCCTCAAAGAACCTTTCAGTGAACAGTTCTTTAAAGACACACGTGAAGAACATTTATTAATCTAAAGGAGCTTTTCCACTATAAAGAACCTTTTGTGCAAGGGAAAGTTTCCATGGATGCTTCATGAAGGACCTTTGTTTTTAAGAGTGAACCAGTTTGGTGCATATTACGTAACTAAATAAAACTGTGACACATGGAGATTTATTTTAATACGTGCCTGGTCAGAGGATAGGCTTCTCCGGCTGATTCTGGTTCCTTCCAAGGTTTCTTCTTCATCTACTTATATATCTTTTCTTGTCAATCTCCACGGTTTCGGTTTCTTTAGTGTCACTATTTTCTGTAAAGTTGTTCTGAAACAATAAGTATTGCAACGGTCCTGACATGATTAATACTGTAGGCATTGAAGCCGTCCTGCTCTTCACTCCACAGTCTCTTAAAATAAAGCATGTTTAAAATGCTCGTTTAAAAGAACGCTCCCTCATTCCTCAGCCCCCTCCCTTTATCCAATAATGCAGCGAGAAGGAACCATGTGGAGACTGTGGACATGGATACAGGATTTGTGTATGTGTGTGCAAACAGGGACATTTTGTACAGAAATGGAACAAAACCGCGCAGGACCGGGACACAGAGCTCTTAGTGGAAAGGTTTCCTTTGGGATAGTCGAGCGGGGGGAGGGAGCTTCTTTTGTTTTTCGATTTCAGACAGCATCTGCAGTGTGTATCCTGGAAAGCGTGCACCTGTTCTTTCTTTTCTCTCTCTCTCTCTCTCCCATAAAATAGCTCTACATCTCTCTCCAATCCTACTGCAATCTTGCGGACGCAAGCAAAAACAGGCTTTAATGACACACACACCCCCTTCCAAATGTTCAAAGCTCATAAATAACGGAATTTGAAAATGCGAAATCAAATTTCATTTAGACACACCAGAGGAGGTGACCGTGATTTCACCGAGTACAACGTGTTCCTGGATCGACATCTTTGTTGATTCTGAAACAACATTCCAATCAACCAATCAGATTTGAGGGACAAGTTCACAGTTTCTGTCCATTTTAGGGTTATGTGCTTCTACATCAGTGTTATTCACCTATCATTTCCCTCTGATTTTAGGGATAACTTATGGGTAGGGTTAGGTTTAGGAGTTAGGACTACATTTTCGGTGCAGAATGTTTTTTTTTTTAAACAAAGTTTGTTGATCCAGGAACATGTCTTGGCAAAATCAGGTACATTACATATCTACACCTTGATTGTTTTCCTCGTGCACAGTATTGCACATAAATATGGGTAATTGACACGAAATACATTTGCATGCCTTTGCATGTGACATGCTGAACTTCTAAAACATTTTAAAAACAACAGTTTGCTCATTCTTTTATAATGATTATGCACAAAACTCTTATGACCTTATATTAACTGAGAGACAATATGGAATATTTGTTAAAAAAAAAAAAATTATTTGTCACTTTAAGATGATGAAGGTGATGAAAGTGATGAAAATGGAGAAATTCTAACCTAAAATGTAATATTTAGTGTAATTTAGTGCTCTGTCATGGCCACAGAGGCCGCTCTTGCCTGTTCTGAGTTGTCATGATTGTGTATCTGTTTCTTGTGCTCTTGTTTGTTTACTTTTAGTCTGTTTCTAGTTCTGTCAAATCTTACTGACTCCAAACGAAACTAAACCTAAACAATTCACCTGCGATAAAACAGGTAAAAAAAGCAAAACAAAACAAAACACACACACACACACACACACACACACACACACACACACACACACACACACACACACACACACACACACACACACACACACACACACACACACACACACACACACAAAAAAACAATAGACCCCAAGAAGACCAGAATATCAATATATCTAACCATTGTAAATATATTGATATCTAAATTGTAAACAGTGTTGGGTGTAATTACTAAGTAATTTAATTACTGTAATTGAATTACTTTCCCCTTGAAAAAGTTAAGTAAGGGATTACTTTAAAATTTTCTGTACAGTTAGGCTACTTCTGATGAAATTGCATTAAATAGGCCTGCTGTATAGACAACAATTATAAAACAATAGTGGATTTAACATCACAATTTATGTTAAAATTTATGTTTTTAATATAACCTTCTCCCTTTACACACTTTGGTCAGTTCAAGAATAATTTATGCAATTGTTTGTTTGAAAGAATGAAAAGTGCAGTTTTGTGTCTATCCTTGTTTTGTTCAACTGGTTGAGGTTGATATGGGGTTTAGAAATTAATTATTAATAAATGCAATACTTTTAGAGAGAGTACAGTCATTACACAGTTGAAGATGTCATTAGTAGCTAGTAATTAATTACTTTTTTAGAGTAACTTACCCAACACTGGATAGTGACCACTGAAATGTCACGGCAAGTGAGATTTACAACAAGCCTAAACACTAAATACCCCTGGCAGATGAAACAGGTTAAAAACAAACAATCGACCTCACGGAGACCAGAATATCAATAGGCCTATATCTAACAATTTCAAATACACCTATCAATATATATTTGTAAAACTCCTTACAGTAGGCTATATATTATAGCCTATCATAATTATACTATAGCCTACAAAAAATATTAATATTACTGTTTTGGTAACTTGGTAAGCTTAATTTTTTTACCATTGTCATGGCTTTGCTGTGAGTCAACAGTTTTCATCTAATGGTCGTGTTGTTTCATTTCATTCCTTCATTCCTTCATTCGTGTTGTTTGGCTTCACGGGCTTCATTGCTCTCCATTGGTCTCGCAGTGATGCAGTCTGGTAAGATTGACGCGTGAACTTGAATGGACTTTGGAAGCAAACTCTGCCCAAAAGCACCACCATGCTTTTGATGTCATTACTGGATGTTTTGGATGTCAAGAGTTTTTTGGTTCTTCTTCTCGTATCGTTACTCATTTTTGATTTTTGGAAGAGTAAGAATGCGCCGAACTTTCCCCCAGGACCATGGGCTTTTCCGTTTCTTGGCAACGTTTTAGTCGGTTTCAACTATCGTGCGATGGATGAGGTGGGCTAAGTTTCAATCTTATTTCTTTCACACACGTTAAATAATAGCTGATAAATACGTTTTCTGAAACCGTGCTGATGCTATACTCGTAATGTCAATATATCAGCCACGGACTGGCTCAATCTGACAGAGACAGTAATAACGCTTTTTGCCAGACAGTTACACGATAGACTTCAGAGCAGTTGCGCTGAAAACAACCATGAAAACGCTAAAGTTTTAACTTTGAATTAGTTTGTTGGGGTTGAAGTGTTTCTAAAGTCATCACACACGCCCTTGTTTGTTTACACACGTTGTTTTGTGCAGTATTAGCGAAACGATTCCCTTGACACTGACAGTATAGGCCTAAACAATTTCACGATCTGAAAACTCATACAAAGAGCGAATTGTCATATAACAGAGGAACCGCAAATTGAACC
The DNA here is from genome assembly GCA_022828995.1 of Vimba vimba. Taxonomy (NCBI): domain Eukaryota; kingdom Metazoa; phylum Chordata; class Actinopteri; order Cypriniformes; family Leuciscidae; genus Vimba; species Vimba vimba. The sequence continues at coordinate 46,293,437 of CM040820.1, read as the reverse complement.
TAATGTAACTCTTTGCAGCTGGACGCTATTGCAATTCATTTGCATTGTGTCATTGTGGTAAGTGACCCTTGAGGAAAAACAAGCACCCTTAATTGTGTTCACATCAGATCATGAAGTACTGTACTTGTACTGTAAAAACTGTACTTGCAGATAACATAATATCTACATATACATGAATTAAATACAAGGCCACTTAAAACGATTACAGTTTCATGATTGCTTAATACTTCTTAAGTGCACTTTGTAATTATTTCAATTAAAAGATTTAGGTTAAATTTTATTTTAAGGTGTCTATGTTACAGTGTAATTATACATTTAAGTACTGAGTAATACTAATTAACAACATGCACTTATAGGGTTAGGGCATGGTTAATATTAGTTGCATGTAATTATACACATTTTATAGTAATTACTATAGTAACGACATGTAACGTATAACAATGACACTGTAAAATAGTGTTATCAAGTTTTACTTTGAGTACATGTAAAATCATTGTCTTAATCTTTTAACTGTCGTGTGTTATTCAGTATTTATTTTTAGTACATATTTTATATGTACAGTGCTAAATTGCAATGTGTAATTACAAATATATTTAAACACATGACATTCAAGTTTAATTTGAAATGTGTAATGTTTTGTTGGAATCAATTATTGGATCGTGGATCTCATTGCATGCAGTTTACTGAAACTAGAAGAAATACGCAAAATCAAAAAATGAGAAAAACTACAGAGCAGTCTTAAAAGTTAACTTTAAAACCAGATGCTAAACATATGAAGCATAGGGCTATATATGTAAAGTGATAATAATAACTAAACTAGATAGGTATGAAGATAATCAAAACCATGGAAAAACAAGAAATGAATTGAGACAGTATGGGACAAAATAACGTCAAAATAAGAGTCCAAAATAAGATCCTACCAAAAAAAGCACTCTAAAGTTCAGCTAATTGCATTTAAATAAATTCCAACTATATACATTTTAATTTAATTTGTTTATCATGCAGGTGGCTGCCAAATTTGGCAACATTTTCAGCCTCAGGATGGGTTATGACAAGATTGTGCTGGTATCCGGGTATGAATGGGTAAAGGAGGTTTTGGTGACACAAGGAGACTACTTTCTGGACCGGGCCATATCTCCTCTTCTTCAAGAAGTATTTCAAGGAAATGGTGAGTCTAGTGTTTCTTGTGTCAGAATTATAGATTAGAGCCACAACCAGTTTACCTGAATCTAAACATCGAAACCCAGTCACTCAACGATAAATACTCTTGTAAAAATTTTTGTTTTTCAAATCCAGTGAATTATGAGGCTGCAAGCCATCAAGCTGGCAGATTGTTTAAAATAACATTGATTTTTATGAACTTTCCAGGTATTTCTATGAGCAGTGGATACAATTGGAGGAAGCAGCGGCATTTTACCGCCTCTCACCTGAAGGCTTTTGCTGAAGACAAAAATGCTTTGGAGCTTCACATTCAACAAGAATGCATCTTTCTGTGTCAGACCTTTGAGGAAGAACAAGGTGTGATGCTATATTTGCCCCTGTTTCTGGGACTGTTTGCCAAATCCACTGCTTAGTTAGTTGCTGGTAATGAAGGTAAAAGAGTAGCAAAACTCGAGAGCACTTGTACAATAAATATTCGTACTTGTACGCGAACATTTACACTCACAGCTCCAATGTGAAACCTGTAAAATAGAAATCTGAAGTCGAATGTTGAAATTTGCACACGCAGACAATAGTCACAAACCTGTATTCTGAATTTGAAGCTGCAGACAAGTAGTCACAAATGTGTAAAATGCCATTCACAAAAATACAATGACAGTAATATATATTTGCATTTAATCTTACATTCACATTCGCAGTACAACCTCAATTAGGCACTTACAACTTCTCAAATCTGTCACTGCAATTTCAAATTTTGCGGCTTGACTTTTGCTACTTTTTTACTCACTCTTATATTGTTCCAATCATCAGTATGCTGCTCTTTTTTCTGTCGAACACAAAAGGTTTTTTTTTCATGCAGTTCTTTTCCATGCATAGTGATTCATAGTGTTTCTCAAGCTACAAAAAGAACTAGTATATGATACATATTCTCCGCTTTGTTTTCGTACAGGCATGTTATGTTGGTTATGACACAAACTACAACCAATGGCATTTTTGTGTCAATGATTAATGCAATTAAGTTTTGAGAGATTTGAGACATGACCCATTCTTTGCTTATAACAATATTATCCTTGACAGGATGCCCTTTCAATCCTCATGACACTCTAAACAATGCCGCTGCTAATGTAATTGGATGTTTTGTGTTTGGGAAGCGTTTTGACCACAACTTCACTGACTTCCAGAACCTACTTCTAAATTCAGACTCTATGTTCATAGAAAATATTCCACAAATTCAGGTACATTTTCACTGTTCCTTCTCTGAAATATGGAGGTTTAATTTTTCCCCAAATACACTTATTTGAGCTATTCATAAATTATTAGACGGTATATTGTTTACCAGTGCTTACTAGCTTTTAGTTTGAATCAGATTATGTGAAATAAGTTGATGTTAATGCAAATTTTCTGTTTTAATGTATTTTTAGTTTTATAATGCATTTCCTGGGCTTGCCGAACGTTTCTATGGATCACATAAAACTATTCAATCAAACTACACAAAGCTAACAGCCTTCATTAAGAAACAAATTGAGAAACAAAAGAAGGATTGGGATCCTTTTGATCATCGTGATTTCATAGATGCCTACATTGGAGAGATCGATAAGGTAAGATAATGAAGACTTTTCACTCTTTCACTAGCAAGCATCATAACTTCATATTTTTTCATTCAAAGTCAACATGAAATGGCATTCACAACCCATGTTAGGAGCTGAAAATATAGAGAAAGGAAAGGAAAGTCACTGTAAATGTAAAACAACGTTATATGTTGTTATATCAAAAAGGTTATATTTTTGATCAAAGATTACAGTCAGACAAACATTTTCTTTTGTTATGGACATGCATGAATTGTGTACACTAAAAACAGGAACATGCATTAAGAAAATAATATTGATTTCATGATTGATATTCATTAGTTTGAATATCAATCATGAGCTCAACTACAGTAGTGGCTAAAAAGGTGATGTCCGGCCTAGGAAAATTGACATCTTCACCCTTTATTCAAATATTATTAACAATTTGCTAAAAAATTATCAAAAAACAAGAGAGAACCAGCTAAATATTAATAACACTAAAGTAAATGTATGCTTTTTCCTGTGAGTTCTATTCATTTTTTTTATTTGTATAATAAAATAAAACCTTACACTGCCTGAACTGCCTCAACCAAGCAACCGGAGGAAAAGGAGGGTTCCTCTCGCCTCCCAAATCCTGGTGCTCCCAACCAAGTCCGGTGGTCCCAGAGCTTGTGGTCCTGGAGGACCCGACTCTGGTGGTCTCAACTCCGGTGGTCCTAGAGATCCTAAGTCCGGTAGTCTCAGAGGACCCGTCTCCTGTGGTCCCAAGTCCAGTGGTCCCTGCTCATCCAGCCGTACCAGAGCCGCCCGCTTTTCCAGTCACGGCCAAGGAGGCCATCCTTTCCCTCTATACCACTGCCCTCCTGTGTGTTTAGGCCACACACACTTCCCTCCTTGCTCCGTCCACTCCAGCCCCTGAGCTGCCAGAATCTGCCTCAACCCAGCAAGCGGAGGAGAAGGAGGGTTTCTCTCGCTTCCCAAATCCTGGGACTCCCAACTCCAGTGGTCCCAGAGCTCCTAAGTCCCATGGTCCTGGAGGAGCCAACTCTGGTGGTCCCAGAGCTCCTAAGTCCCATGGTCCTGGAGGAGCCAACTCTGGTGGTCCCAGAGCTCCTAAGTCCGGTGGTCCCAAGCCCGGTGATCCTAGAGGACTTGAGTCTGGTGGTCTGAAATCTAGTGGATCTGGAGGACATGACTTTGGTGGTCCCAAGTCCAGTGGTCCCTGCTCATCCAGCCGTACCAGAGCCGCCTGCTCTCCCAATCACGGCCAAGGGGTCCTATCCTCCCATCCAGTCCTACCATCCTGCCCTATACCTACTACATCGGCCCTGCCACCCTTGGGGCAGTCATCTTTATGGGATTACACTTCCTCACCCTCTGTCCCAACCTGCCAGAGCCTGAACAGCCTGGTGAGGTTGTCTGCCCTGGGATAACTGTCTCTCCTCTGCACTTTTGTCTGTCTTGTGTCTTGTTTTCTGTTTGAGCACATGGCGAATGAAAGTTTATTTGCCATGTGCTCTTCTGTCTTGTCTTGTGTATTTGTGTGAGCACATGGCTTCTGTCATGTTTCTTTGCTATGTGCCTTTATGTATGGATTTTTGTTTGTTTCTGTGCCATGTGTCCTTCACATGTCTCTCATCTTGGCTCTGCCCCCTTGTTACCTTATTATTAGTTGATTTGCCTCACCTGCTCTTGTTCGTTACCTTCTTCATTTCCTTCCCTATTTAATCTTTCTGTGTTCTCTGTCCTGTGCCAGTTCATTATGGTTGTTTCCCATTGTGGATGTTCCCACGTGGTAGTTTTGCTTCTTCTTTTTGTTTGTTTTTGCCACCTAAATAAAGCCCATTATCATTTACTCTGCGCCCGAGTCCTCGCCTCTTCCCTTCACCCAAACCTGACAAGTTTGCCTGTTTTTTTTGCCAGGGTTTTCTTTTTGCCAACCCTTTTGTCAGAGAAATACCTTAACCAAGTTCAGTTTAAAAAATCTATATTACTTTCCTCATATTTTGATGGTTTAATCAAACTTGTAGGGTCATAAAAAGTTTTTTTTAGGACTACTAATACTACTGTATTATGCTTTGATTGAATTCTTGGAACTGAATATTAAATCTGGTCCAGTGTTGTCTAAATCATGGCTTTGTTTTAGAGAAGGAAGGATACAGAGGCTGCTTTCACTGTGGAAAATCTTTCCTGTATCACTGTGGACCTGTTGAAGGCTGGGACACAGACCATGAGTGACACCCTACAACAGGCTTTACTTCTAATGATCAAGTACCCCAAAGTCCAAAGTAAGTGAACTTGAAAACATCTAATTTGTGATGTCGCTAATGACATTTATATTAATAGACTTGAATTTAAGTAATCACAATATATGGTCTGTGGTTAACATAGCCAGTGTATGCAGCTGTATGATTGTTGTAATTCTTCATAGAGAAAGTTCAAGATGAGATCGACTGCGTAATTGGGAAGTCTCGGCAGCCATGTTTGATAGACCGAGCCAGTATGCCTTACACAAACGCAGTTATTCATGAAACTCAGAGAGTGAGCAACATCTTACCTCTGATTGCTCCCCGTCTGACAAGTCGAGACTCTGTGCTGGCTGGATACTTCATTCCTAAAGTACTTCTTCTCTAGTTTTGTACTATTGCTGTAATGAAATTTGGTATGGTTGCACTTCTCGGATTGTTTTGTCCTTTGGATTAATTGCTTTTGCTTATATTTTTTGCTTTGGGTAATCTGTAAATTGCATTGGGAACATACTGCATATTTGAACACGGTTTGTAAGGAAAAGTGTTCAAATGTTCTTAAAGAGCCTGATTAAATTAAATCTGTAGTTTGAAACCCCCTGATATAGGTTAATGCTCTTTGTAAAAAAGAAGGGTAACACTTTATTTCAAGGTGACATAGTTGCACGTTACTACATGTACTTACTATAGTAATAATAGTAAATTATGCATAATTACAAATAACTAACCCTAAACAAAACCCGGTAACACTTTATTTTACAGTGTCCTTGTTTCATATGTTACATGTACTTACCATAGTAATAACAGTTAATTATGCATAATTACATGTAACTAACCTTCAAACCAAATCCTAATCCTACCCTAACCCTATAGTAAGTACATGTAGTTAATTAATATTACTCAGTACTTAAATATATAATTACACTGTAACAATGACACCTTAAAATAAAGTGTAACCCAAAACCCTAACTGTAACTCTAGTAAGTACATGTAGTTAATTACTCACTTATTTGAGTAAGTGCAATGTAACTACTTCACCTTAAAATAAAGTGTAACCAAAAAGAAGTTTGCTTAATTGTATTGAATGTTCGTAGTGTTTTACAAATCTTAAAAGTACATTTTAAATAACTGTACTTGCAGATAATATGATACATAAAGATAGTACACTTATCATGACTGTTCCTTAAAACACTTAAGTACACTTTTAAAAAGTCTACGTTTACATTTTACACTTTTTAAATCATGTTTTACGTTTTAAATCATGTTTTAGTAATCTTTTGTCATGTTTTAAAGAAGTACACTTGTGTGACTAACATACTAAAGTAAATGTAAAGTGCAAATTATTTAAATACACACAATTTTCAATAGAAATTACATTAAAGTATGTTATAGTTTACCATAATTTCTGGTCAGTACATTTGGCAGTACATTGACTTTAACCATTTCAAAGACAATAGAAATAATTATGAAATTACATGTAAAAATTTACTTAAGTAAGCCAAAAAAAAAACACTCTAAAGTTCAGTTACTATTTATTATGAATTTAAATTATAATATATATATTTTTTAATTGCAAATAACATGAATATAAGAAGTATATTCTTTTAAAGCATATTATTTCCGTAATAAATACTTTTTAAATGTACGCTAAAGTTGACTTTTTTTCACAATGGACTGTATTTACAGATATGAAAGTTTTGCTGTTATTAATTGTAATTATTTGAGTATGCTTCTCTGTTTCCTTTCACACAAGGGCACAATGGTGATTTGTAATCTCGGCTCTGTGCTGAAGGATTCATCACAATGGGAAAAACCAGATCAGTTTTACCCTGAGCACTTCCTAGATGACCAAAGGAATTTCAGGAAACGGGAAGCATTTTATCCATTTTCTGCAGGTAGTCTTTTATTGTATTTCGCTCACACTTAAAGATAATGTTTAATGTAAGATGATGTGTGCATACGTGTATCTTGCCTTTAAACTTCTCCAGGGAAAAGGTCATGTCTTGGTGAGCAGCTGGCACGGAATACACTGTTCCTGTTCTTCACTTCACTCCTCCAGAGGTTCTCATTCTCACCTCCTGAAGGACCAGAACCGTGCCTCGAATCCCAGGAAAAGGTCAAGACGCCCCCTAAACCCTTCCAGATCTGTGTGTCATTACGTTGATAGGAACAATAGGAATTACAACTGGACCTATACTAACTGAGTTCTATTAATAGATTTTATGCTAATTCATGCAGTAAAATGCAGTCAACATGCAGTAGCCACAGTGTTTATATCGGGTAATATATCTATGCATTAGAATGAATTTGATTCTGTTCATAGATTTTTTTGATGGAAATAGTCAAGGCTTGTACATTTCTGTATTAAACATCTATGTATAATGACTTATTCATGTCAATGTTGTGATCATTTTTTATTTTATTTAGAATGCAAAATGCTAATTACAGTGCAAATGTGAATATGAGGTTGTTCCAATTGATGTAAGATCCAGTTTATTCCCCGGAAATTAAAATGTGAAGTCAACAAAAAAAGCGTTTGTGATCAAGCATTTCATCTTCTTATATTAATGTTGGTGGAAGAAAAAACCCTATCGACTTATTTTGACTCCAGTTTTTCAGTTATGTTGTTTTGGCTTTATTACAATTTCCTTTACACACACACACACACACACATATATATACAGTACCAGTCAAAAGTTTGGAAACACTACTATTTTTAATGCTTTTGCAAGTCTCTTATGCTCATCAAGCCTGCAGTTAAAAACAAAAAACAAACAAAAAAAAACTGTAATATTATGAAATATTATTACAATTTAAAATAATGGTTCTCTTTTTTAATATACTTTAAAATGTAATTTATTTTTGTGATGCAAAGCTGAATTTTCATCAGCAAGTACTCCAGTCTTTGGTGTCTTATGATCCTTCAGAAATCATTCTAATATGATGATTTGATACTCAGTTATTATCAATGATGGAAACAGTTGTGCTGTTTAATATATTTTTTTGGAATACTTTTTTCAGGATTCATTGATGAGTAAAACATTAACAGCATTTATTCATAATAACAGCATTTATTCAAAATAAAAACATTTCTAACAATATCAATCGTTACCATCACCTTTGATCAATTTAACGCATCCTTGTTGAATTAAAGTACTAATTTCTTTAAAAAAAAATAGTTATTGTTCCCAAACTTTTGAACGGTAGTGTATATTGTTACAAAAGATTTCTATTCTAAATAAATACAGTTCTTTTTAACTTTTTATTCATCAAATAATCCTGAAAAAAGTATCTCAGGTTATAAAAAAAATATTAAGCAGCACAACTGTTTCCAACATTGATCATAAATCTGCATATTAGAATGATTTCTGAAGGATCATAAGACACCAAAGACTGGAGTACTTGCTGATGAAAATTCAGCTTTGCATCACAAAAATAAATTACATTTTAAAGTATATTAAAAAAGAGAACCATTATTTTAAATTGTAATAATATTTCATAATATTACTGTTTTTTTTTTTTTTTTTTTAACTGCAGGCTTGATGAGCATAAGAGACTTCTTTCAAAAGCATTAAAAATAGTAGTGTTTCCAAACTTTTGACTGGTACTGTATATATATATATATATATATATATATATATATATATATATATATATATATATATATATATATATATATATATATATATATATATATATATATATATATAATATACATACAGTATATAGATAGATACATATAAATAAAGATATTACACATATATGTGTGTGTGTGTGTGTGTGTGTGTGTGTGTGTGTGTGTGTGTGTGTGTGTGTTTGTGTGTTTGTGTGTGTGTGTGTGTGTGTGTGTGTGTGTGTGTGTGTGTGTGTGTGTGTGTGTGTGTGTGTGTGTGTGTGTGTGTGTGTTTATAGATTAACAGTCGAGTTGAGCAATATACACATATGTTAACAGTTAAGGTACATTATCACCACCAGACGGCAGTAGAGAAACTCTTAAAAACACAAACACTCATATCTGTTTCGGTTTAGCAACATCAATAAGGTAAGTTAGTTTCTTCAAATAATGTGGACTCGTTGAGTTCAGGAAAGGTCAGTGTCATTGCAGACAGTCGCTCGTTAAAATACAGTTTACAGTAGCTAGTTTACTGAAGCAAGACGAGTTCTGCATAAAATGCTTGGCTCTGGGATAAAATGGACACAATGTTATGTCGTGAAGTAGGCAGAAGCTTGAAGATATCCGCGTTTGTGCTGGAGAATTATTCTATAGAAGTGATATTTCTTAATGTATTGTGCTGAAGTTCATATATCATCGCTGGCTGAACTTTGGCAGGACCTTCATTAGTTTCCTTTACGCTTTTCACGCGCATATAGAACACATATTTCACATGGGATTAATGTACATGGTGAAAGTGTTATTTTTTTAAATATTTTATTCAAATTGATATATTGTAGGCTACAGGTAAATGTGCCATGCCGTTTGAGGAGTTCATCGCGGGATGGGTTTCAGGTATGCCAATTCTTAACTTTGGCTTTAGAACAAAACTTACCAACTGTCTGTACATTAACGTGAAAAATATATATTTATTAATTGCTTTGACTTTGAATCTGCTCGATTTATAAGCAAAAAAAAAAAAAAAAAACTGTTAGTATCATATTCTTAACATCGTTTCTTACTCCATACCTTTTAAGTAACATGTATACCATGTTATCATTAAGTAGCCTACTGTATCGGAAAGAATACCATAGTCTTAATATCTAATACTATCTCTTAATTGTGATAGCCTACTGCCACAATACTTTTTTGCATGGTAAAAAGAAATATATGAATTGCCCCATACTATTATATATACTATTTAAAATGATTCACAGTTCCAGATTGCAAACTTGTAAATGATTCACAAAGGGTTAATCATATTTGGTGTTAGGTGCTGTTGGTTTAGTTGTTGGACACCCTTTGGACACAGTAAAGGTGAGTTTCTTTGACAGTAAAAAAAAACAAAAACAAAGGACGATGATTTGGTAATTTTCAATCACTGACATTACTGATTAGTAGTTTATACCTTTGTTTTGGTCATAGGTGCGCTTGCAGACCCAGTCTGTGTATAAAGGGATATTTGATTGTGTGGTCAAAACATACACGCATGAAGGAGTAAGTCTTCACTACATTGTGCAATAAGAAGGAACATTCATATACATATGTTGTATATAGTGTGTGTGTGTGTGTGTGTGTGTGTGTGTGTGTGTGTGTGTGTGTGTGCATGTGTGTGTGTGTGTGTGTGTGCGTGTGCGTGCGTGTGTGTGTGTGTGTGTGTGTGCGTGTGTGTGTGTGTGTGTGTGTGTGTGTGTGTGTGTGTGTGTGTGTGTGTGTGTGTGTGAAAGTCTTGTTTGTAATGCTGAGTTCTGTGATCCACTGAAATCTGTGACAGTAGGGTTAGGATTAGTATTGGGATTAGGAGTAGGTCGGATTAGTATTGTTAATATTGTTATTACTCAGCATTTATTTAAATTCTGTACACAAATTTGAATACTTCTTTATGCTACATAGAGATAAACTCTCAGGCTTATATATTGTAGCAAGAACTTGTCAGTTAATTTATCATAATACATTTACATATTTACCACAAGACAAAATATCAAGTTACCCCATTGAAAGTTTACATCCCTTTGGTTCTAAATATTGTGTGTCACAGGACTCAGAGGCAGACAGAAGATGAACTCAACATATTGATGATGGATAAAACACTGACAACACTTACATTTATAAAGACGGTCCTTAGTTGGCAGTGAGACAAGTATATGAGGAAACCAGATGGAGGTCGCAAACAGTAGAGCAGACTATGGAGAACAGACGATGAAGGTTGATGACAGTCCCATTGTCAGTGAGGAGGGATTCATTGGGAGGCTCGTTGGGGGCTGAACACATCCTTGTACAATTGCTTTTCTTAAAAGAATCATGAAACCCTCTGTTTTAGAAGCAGTCATTTCTCACCACAGTTTTGAAAAAATGCTACAAAAGTGAGCATGGTGAGCTACGAAGTGGAGTGGGAAAAAGGTAGAGTGACAACACAGCAACGGCTTCGATTCGGACAGTTTTATTTCACTCTCATTAAGTTAAAAGCATCAAAGCTTCTCACAAATGCTATTTACCATTCATCGGCGGTCACTCGAAGCGAGTATGACTGTCCTCTCTGTTGAGTCGTCTACTTGTGGGTCTTCAGATGGCTGTAGAGGCCAATCCGTGATCCACATACTTTGGTGCAGTGTGGGCAGGAGAAAGTGATGATTGTTGTTGGTAGCTGAGCCTTTTTGTCTTTCTCCTTGCGAAGCTGCCGGTTTGTCTCTGCGGCATGGCAGAGTTCTGTTTCATGGCGTGCTGCATCTTCCTGCATGGATTTTTTCCAGGAGCTCCTGTCCAGTGCAATGTGTTCCCAGTTGCTTGATGTGATATGGAATTTCTTCAGAATGGCCTTGATATTGCCCTTGTAACGTTTCTTTTGCTCACCATTTGCTCGAGTACCTTCCTTCAGCTGGGAGTACAGGATCTGTTTGGGGAGACGTATATTGGGCATGCGGATGACATGGCCTGTCCATTGAAGTTGGTACTGCATTATTGTAGTGGTGATGCTGGTCATGTTGGCTTCCTCCAAGACGCTGATGTTGGTGCATCTGTCCTCCCAGCTGATCCTCAGGATATTTTGTTGAGGATCTTTGATGGTATTGTTCCAGGGCTCTCAGGTGCCTGCTGTAGGTGGTCCATGACTCCAGGAGGACAATGGCTCTTTAGACCAAGAATTTGGTTTGGGCTATTAGGTCTCGGACTTCAAAGACTTTTTTCCTAAGTCTGGCGTAGGCTCCACTGGCACAACTCAGGCGATGGTTAACTTCAGAGTCTATGTCAGCTTTTGAGGAAAGAAGGCTGCCAAGGTAGGGGAAGTGGTCCATGTTTTCAAGAGTGGTGTTTTATGGTGTTTTCTTTTATGGTGGGCTGGGTAGCTGGCTGGTTGGGTGGAAATTGATATAGGACCTGGGTCTTCTTGATGTTCAATTTTAGGCCCAGGGCTCTGTATGCCTTGGCAAAGGCATTCAGGATGCCCTGGAGGTCTTCTTCAGAGTGTGCTGTGATGATGTTATCATCCGCGTACTGAAGCTCTGTGATGGTGGTGTAGTTGACTTTGCTCTTGGCCTTGAACCTGTTAAGGCTGAAGAGTCTGCCATCGGTTATACATGATTGGAATCCCCTGTGGCAGCTCTTCACCAATGAGGTGGAGTATGGCTGCAATGAAGATTGTAGACAGGGTGGGTGCGATGATGCATCCCTGTTTGACCCCCGTTTCCTCTGTGAAAGGCTCAGACTCTGTGCCACCATTGCTGAGCACTGTGACCTACATGCAATCATGTAGAAGCCTCAGTATTCTAATATACTTGTCGTGACAGCCGTACCTTGATAGTATGCTTCACAAGGCCTGGCGGTCCACCATGTCAAAAGCCTTTGTCAGGTCTATAAAGGCCATGTACAGAGGCTGCCTTTGTTCACGGCACTTTTCCTGTAGTTGCCGTGCTGTGAATATGATGTCTGCTGTACCTCTGGATTGGCAAAAGCCACACTGTGATTCTGGGAGTACTCCCTCAGACAGTGGTAGCAGTCGGTTTGCAAGAACACGAGCAAGGTCTTTGCCTATTGTCGACAGGAGCGATATTCCCCTGTCATTTTCACATTCAGCCTTGTCCCCCTTCTTGAATATGGTCACTATTAGAGCGTCCCTGAGCTCTGATGGAAGTACTTCTTTTCCCCAGACTTTGAGGAGTAGGGTATGAATGTGGTATAGGAGCTCTGATCCACCTTCCTTTAAGATCTCAGCTGGGATCCCATCTGGACCGGGGGCCTTGTTGTTCTTAAGGCTCCTGATGGCGTCTTGCACCTTTGTTATAGTTGGAGGTCCCCCCATGTCTTCTCTGATGGGACTTTGGGAGATGTGTTTGATAATGTCTATTTCCGTTGTGCTGTCACTGTTGAGGAGTTCTTGAAAGTGCTCCTTCCATTGGGCATTAATGGACTCGTTGTCCTTCAGCAACTCCTGCCCATCCTTTGTGCGCAGGGGTTTAGGCCGCAGTAACTTGGACCATAGACGGCCTTAGTCTGCCAGTCTCTGGATTTCCAGAGCCTTCCCTCTCCACCAAGAGTTCTTTAACTCCCTCACCCGTCTCATCTGCCTTGGCTCTGAAATGAGCCAACCTTTTGGCCTTGCAGGTTACATCGTTTTGCCAGGCACAAAAGGCTTTCCTTTTCTTTGAGATAAGTTGTTCTATCTCTGTGTCATTTTCATCAAACCAGTCCTGGTGTTTTCTGGAGTTGTACCCAAGAATGGTTTTGCAGGTAGCAAGGATGGTAGACATTAGCAGACTCCAATGTCCTTCGATGTCAACAGGGTATTCTTGTCGCAGGCTTTCCCCAAGAGGGGCCTGAAGTCGCTGCTGGATGGCAGTTTCATCCAGGCTCTCCTTTTCCTCTTGAGTTTGATTGACATTGTGGAGCACATGAGGTGATGATCTGTCCATCAGTCATCGTGATGTTCACATCACGGCGTTCTCTGGTTCGTACAATGACATAGTCAATGAGAAAGTCCGTCCCGGAACGGAAAACAGGCAGTGGCTTCTGACAGACTGATATCATAGTTGCTACTTCCAGCAGACTGATGCAATAACCAGTTCTAGCTGTGCCCCCGAGAGTGTTAGTGATGGTGAGGTCATACTGAGCACACTTGCTGAGAAGCATAACTCCATTAGAGTTGATGTTCCCGATGTCTTCCTTTCCTATAGTGCCCTTCTAGACTAGGAGAGTCTACTAGGAGAATAATCTTATCTTCCCTGGGAATTCTCGACAAAGTCTTATCTAAGCAGGCATAGAAGGTCTCTTTTGCTTCCTCTTCAGAGTCTAAAGTAGGGGCATAGCCGCTTATAGCTGTTGCTATCTGGTTGTTGGCAAGCACCAGACGGATGGTCATGAGACGCTCACTAATCCCCACAGGAAGTTCATAGAGGTGACTGATCAGCTGGTTCCTAATGGCAATTCCAATACCATGGATCCTGGGCACATCAGCAGTTTTTCCTTTCCAGAAGAAAGTGTAGCCACCCTTCTCCTCTTTCCTTCGTCTGCTAGTCGGGTTTCAGAGAGGGCAGCTAGGTCAATCCGGTATCTGTTCAGTTCTCTAGCGATGATTGCAGTTCTCCTCTCCGGTCTATCACTGGTTGCACTATCCATCAGTGTGCGCACATTCCAGGCTCCAAAGTTCATAGTTTTGTGTTTCTGACCGCGAATGGTGATCCCTCTGGTAATCCAGTCTGGAGGTTTGAGGCAGGCTATTTTTAGGGCACTTTTTCTAGCCCCTTCCCCATGTGGGGTGAGCAGAGTGGATCCTAAAGAGGGCTGCTCAGTCATGGGTGCAGCTGCCGAAGGGCTCCTTCTGCTTCATTCCAAGAGCCCAGCGACAGAGTCTAGCACTCACCGCCTAATGTGCCAGTTTATGACTAGGGTTTTCCAGATCTCACAATTTTTTGGTCCAGATCTCACAATCCTGCCCCCCACTGGTCGCCATAGGACTTAAACCGGGGTGTTTGGGTGATTTCCCAAAGAGGGCGCCTGTGTGTGATTTTGTTTAGTGTGGGGAGACTGGTGCACAGACAGCCACGGTCCTTGACAGATCTGGGTCAGAATCCAGTGGCATGGAGTCCAAGACGATTGGGGGCCCTTTTCTGCGACAGCCTTCATCCGCCTTCCTAGCCGTTGTGATGCTCCCCTATGGCCAACCATCATCCTTCGCCTGTTCCACCGTTGAGGTCTTGGTTGGTTGGATTGCTCTTTGTCAGGGACCTCACCCTTGACCTTCCTTCCATGGGTGGCCCTACCAGGAGCATTCAGACAGCATTGCTCTTGGGATCACAGGACAAGGTGGCAATCCCCCGGAGAAGTATTTCTCATTACTTTTAAGTATTTACCATTACACGCAACACACTGTTAGGGTGTATATGTTCTCCATGATGAGCAGGTAATTGATGACAAGGTGTGTACAATCAGAATGTGGGTGAGTGTTACTTTCTTGAGCATAAATGGCTGTGTCCGAAATTAGGGATGTCCCGATCCGATCACGTGATCGGAAATCGGGCCCGATCACGTGGTTTCAGACTCGATCGGAATCGGACGTTACCTCCCGATCAGGACTCGGTCGGATATATATGTATATATTCTCATTATTTTTTAACACATCTATAGTTATGCAGTGGCACAGAGTTACGCCGGTTTCACACTGCATGCGTTAGCAGAGCGTAAGCAGCGCAGGAGCAGTGCGTATGGTGAGCAGGAGCAGGACACGCGCGTTTTGCTTTCACACTGGCAGCGTGTGTCACGCGCGGCTGAACCGCGGGTTGTGTACAGACAGAGTAGGCCTACTCTATAATGGATAAGTTGCCATTGCTTTATTTCGTTTTCAAATACATTTAAGAGAAAAGACTTGTCAAGAAGCTTATTTTATTAATAATTTCATTTATATAACTTTTGGTTCATCTTTGTTTTTATTGTTCTGGCAACAAGTTTGTTTTTGGACATTTGTTTTCTTTTTAAATTGCTGTTGGTCATTTGATCGACTGTTTAAAACACAATAGATATCATCAATGCACTTTTTGGATAAAACTGCAGTGTATTTTGCCAATGATCAATGCATTGTCACTTTAATTCAGCGTAAGCGGCGCAGCAAAAATAGACTCGGCGCCGAAACGATCGCGGCACTGCTGCTTCTACTCTGCTCCTGCTACGCGCTGCCGTGCCGCCTCTGCGTGCGGTGTGAATGCTCTAGTCTGTTAACATGGGCGCCGAAAAAAATACGCGCTGCAGCCTGCACGCTCTGCTAACGCGTGCAGTGTGAAACCGGCAAGTGCAGTTCCTAAAAGCACATTACAGGCTTTGCAAACACTGTGGCACTTTTATTTTTTTATTTGTTTACATGCCTGCTGGGTATTTTAAGTTGAGGTGCTATTTGTTTATATATTAGACTTTTTTATATATATTTACTGTTGCACTAAGTCCAAAAGTGAAGAATTTATGTTATTTATTACCTGATTGTTCAAGCTACCTCACAGAAGTGCTCTGTTTGTTAACAGAGTTGTTGAATGTTAAAATAAGGTGAATTAAATAAAAAATAAGGAACATCCTGGATCTGTTTTTCGCTCTTCTTTATTCTTTTTTTTTATGAATTAGCCTATAGAAGTATCGGATCGGGACTCGGTATCGGTAGATACTCAAAATCAAATGACTCGGACTCGGACTCGAGGGCAAAAAAACCTGATCGGGACATCCCTATCCGAAATCGCACCTTGTACCCTTAAAAGGGAACAGTCATTTGTAGTTGTTTCCGAAACCATAGTGGATGTAATCGAGTGCACTCATTGAATCCCATAATGCACCACAACATCAAGTGGCTAACCGAAGTATGCTCAGTGGCAAGAGAATACCCATAATGCCCTGTCAAATTAAATCCTGCTTCTGACCAGAAGATGGCGCCACAGCTGAATCATCCATCCATCCATTTTCCAGACCGCTGGTCCAATGTGGCTACAGCGTAATATCATACAGTATAAATTCCTTTTTTATTGATTATTAAATTAAGGTTTATACATAGTTTCCATGACAGAGCTATTCATCTTTTCATCTTTCTACAGGAGCTGCCAGTTTGCCAGTCAAATGATTATTAAACAGCAAGCACAAACAATGCAAAAGTGGCAGCCCTTCCGGTGCACTCAGTGTCCGAATTCACTCATTTTCATTCACTTCTTCAAGTCAACTATATTATTAGAGTGATGTAAGGAAGAGTGAATGAGGGTTTGGGGGGCGATTTCGGACACAGCAAATGTTTAGTTGTGTATGAATTCCTCAGTTATCTTAATTGTGAAAACATGGATTTCAACAGCATTTGGGAAGAGCATTTGGGAAAAGCTCAAATGGTCAGAAGATGCTGGAAAACCAAATAATGTACAGGGCCTGGAGGATTTTTCTGAAGAACACTACAGACAAGGAACTCATGAATAACTATCATAAACCATGCAAACATTAATATAGGAAGCAACGCACCATAGTAAAAACCAAGGGAATGTAAATTTGTGAACAGAATATTTTGTGTACTTTCATGTATTATTTTATCCTGTGGCATATATGTAAATATCTGTTATGTGAAACCAGGGCAGTACAGAATACCACAAAATGCAATTTTGTGATCCTTATGATCTCGTAATAAAAAACAAAAACATTTTGCAGATTCTGCAAGGGTGGTGCAAACTTATGCTCTCACCTGTATTGCATTAGTTTGCATGTTTCACATTATGTTAAATAAGTACAAGAACAGCAACATTAACTCAAAATCATGTTCATTGTTATTACTCAGCTCTATAATAATTCTGTACATGAACATTAAGTTTGAAATTTGACACAAACTTTAATGCTTCTTTATGCTACATACACAATTGTTCAAAAGTTTGGTTAGTATTATGTTGTGTTGTTGTTGTTGAAATAATGTAATGCTTTTATGCAAGGAAGCATAACATTGATCAAAAGTGACAGTAAAGGCAAGTAATAAGAAAGTAATAGATTTCTATTACGATTTTCTATTAAGATTTCTAGGTAACACTACAATAAGGTTTAATTTGTAAACATTAGTTAATTTATTAACTAACATGAACTAGGAAAATTAAACCGAATGTGGAGGATAGGGTTAACTATGACAAGATGGTCCACTCCAGTGTCGGCTCCAGCCCCTGATTCCGCTCCAGTGTCGGCTCCAGCCCCTGAGTCAGCTCCAGTGTCGGCTCCAGTCCCTGAGTCAGCTCCAGCCCCTGAGCCCGCTCCAGTGTCTGCTCCAGCCCCTGAGTCCGCTCCAGTGTCGGCTCCAGTCCCTGAGTCCGCTCCAGTGTCGGCTCCAGCCCCTGAGTCAGCTCCAGTGTCGGCTCCAGTCCCTGAGTCAGCTCCAATGTCGGCTCCAGTCCCTGAGTCAGCTCCAGTGTCGGCTCCAGTCCCTGAGTCAGCTCCAGCCCCTGAGCCCGCTCCAGTGTCTGCTCCAGCCCCTGAGTCAGCTCCAGTGTCGGCTCCAGTCCCTGAGTCCGCTCCAGTGTCGGCTCCAGTCCCTGAGTCAGCTCCAGTGTCGGCTCCAGTCCCTGAGTCAGCTCCAGCCCCTGAGCCCGCTCCAGTGTCTGCTCCAGCCCCTGAGTCAGCTCCAGTGTCGGCTCCAGTCCCTGAGTCCGCTCCAGTGTCGGCTCCAGTCCCTGAGTCCGCTCCAGTGTCGGCTCCAGTCCCTGAGTCAGCTCCAGTGTCGGCTCCAGTCCCTGAGTCAGCTCCAGCCCCTGAGCCCGCTCCAGTGTCTGCTCCAGCCCCTGAGTCCGCTCCAGTGTCGGCTCCAGTCCCTGAGTCCGCTCCAGTGTCGGCTCCAGCCCCTGAGTCAGCTCCAGTGTCGGCTCCAGTCCCTGAGTCAGCTCCAATGTCGGCTTCAGCCCCTGAGCCCGCTCCAGTGTCGGCTCCAGCCCCTGAGTCCGCTCCAGTGTCGGCTCCAGTCCCTGAGTCCGCTCCAGTGTCGGCTCCAGTCCCTGAGTCAGCTCCAGTGTCGGCTCCAGCCCCTGAGCCCGCTCCAGTGTCGGCTTCAGCCCCTGAGTCGGCTCCAGTGTCGGCTCCAGTCCCTGAGTCCGCTCCAGTGTCGGCTCCAGCCCCAGAGTCAGCTCCAGTGTCGGCTCCAGTCCCTGAGTCAGCTCCAATGTCGGCTCCAGCCCCTGAGCCCGCTCCAGTGTCGGCTCCAGCCCCTGAGTCCGCTCCAGTGTCGGCTCCAGTCCCTGAGTCCGCTCCAGTGTCGGCTCCAGTCCCTGAGTCACCTCCAATGTCAGCTCCAGCCCCTGAGCCTGTTCCAGTGTCGGCTCCAGCCCCTGAGTCAGCTCCACCCCTGAGTCAGCTCCAGCCCCTGAGTCAGCTCCAGCCCCTGAGTCAGCTCCAGTGTCGGCTCCAGCCCCTGAGTCCGCTCCAGTGTCGGCTCCAGCCCGAGTCCGCTTCAGTGTCTGCTTCAGTCACTGAGTCCGCTCCAGTGTCGGCTCCAGCCCCTGAGTCCCCTCAAGTGTCGGCTCCAGACCCACCAGTGTCTGCTTCAGTCACCGAGTCCGCTGCAGTGTCGGCTCCAGCCCCTGAGTCTATACGAGAGTTACCCCCAGACCAAGAGTCTGCTCCAGAGTTCAGTCAAGAGTCTCAAGCCAGCTGCCCCGCTTTGGAGGTCTTCAGGTCCATTGTTGAGATCTACAACAAAAGTTACCTTTGTGCTGTATTCTTCTGTTTGCTGACAGTTATAATGTTACAGTTTACTGTATTTTTCATCAAATAAATGCAGCCTTGGGGAGCAGAATAGATATTAAAAAAATGGTAATGGTTGTGTATGGATAAACTCTCAGGCTCATGTATGGTAGCAATAATTAATAAGTTACCTTTGTGTTTATAAAAAGTTAATCACTTTAATGACAGATCTTCTTTTTGCTTTATTCTCCAGTTCCATGGATTTTTTAAGGGCATGTCATTTCCTGTCCTCTCTGTTGCCCTTAGCAATGCTGTGGTCTTTGGTTCCTACTGTAATGCCCTGGATTACCTGACCCGGTCCCACCGCAGTGGCTCTGACCAAAACAAGCGCTCGCCGCTCACAGCGGTGTTCCTTGCTGGATGCTTCTCAGGTCTAGCACAGGCATGTCTGGGGATCAAGCCTGCAAAACACCAAACCAATCTAAAAGAGCACATTGCATGTCACTAATTTGTGCTGTTTTGATCCTCTCCTCCGACAGTTGTTTGTTACAGCTCCGATAGACCTGGTCAAAGTGCGTCTGCAGAACCAGATGGAGGGCAGGCCAGGTGGGAATAAATACAGAGGCCCCACGCATTGTGTAGCTGTGATCTTAAGAGAGGACGGGGTGAGAGGGCTTTTCAGAGGAGCGTGGGCTCTGGCCCTACGAGACGTGCCTTGTTATGGACTTTACTTTCTGCCGTACGAGCTCATCTGCAGGATGATGACTGAGGAAGGGAAGCAGCCAGGTGATTGGAAATGAAGAAATTAATGAAGAAATAAATATTCATACAATAAGTTTATATATTTATGGCTGTATATTACATATATTATTATATTGTATGTATATTATAATATACATTAGTATTTTCTATTTCTAAGTTTACATTTATGGTATATTTATGAAGTATTGTAAAAATAAACAAATCTAATATTTATATTTATAGTATATTAATATGCATACAGTATATGACATTCATATTTTATATATTAATGGCTGTGTGTGCTATATATTAATGTATATATTATAATATATATTAGTATATTCATAAGTTTGTATTTATGGCTTTATTTACAGTGTGTAAATATTAGTTATATTAGAAGTTTATTCAAATGTAATCAAATATTAATTTATGTTTATATTCATATACATATATTTTGTATGAAATATAACTTATGTTAGGATAAGTTTATATGTTTGGTATATTATTATACATACAGTATATTATATACATATTTTTGTTATTAATGGCTGTATGTTATATATATTATATGGTATATGTCTATTATAATATATATATATATATAGAAAGAGAGAGAGAGAGAGAGAGAGAGAGAGAGAGAATATACATTAAAATAAAATGATTTAGTCTTTTAAACTTTTGGGAAGTTTAATAAAATGTAATAAAATATAATAATAGTATAATATCATGTAATATATTAATAGAATGTATGTAATATTATAATTTATATTAGTATATTTGTAAGTTATGGTATATTCATTTATGGGTAACACTTCACAATAAGGTTAGTTAATGCATTAATATTAACTAAATTAACATTACAGTACATATTAATATTTGTTCAAATCAATTAACAAAAATACAACTGTTCATGTTAGTTTAGGTTCATAAACTAATGTTAACAGATACAACTGAAATATAACTATTACTATAAAATATTTTATATATAAAAATATAACTTTTGATGTGATATTCATTTCTATTTATAGAATATTAATATACATATAGTATATTATATTTGTAAGTTTATTCTGCTCTGTGATTTGTGAAGACTGGTTGGAACGACTACCTGGCTAAATTATTAAAACGCCTTACAAACGGCAGATCAGGAAGCCCAAACATGATAAACTGAGTAATATTACCATCACGTGTGCTTTAGGTAAGGATGCAGTGCTATTGGCCGGCGGAGTTGCTGGTGTGGTCACATGGGCCTGCGCTACACCCATGGACGTGGTGAAGGCTCGCCTGCAGATGAGTGGAGGTGGCGGTCGAGTGTACGCTGGCGTTCTGCACTGCATCACTGTGAGTGTGTGTGAAGAGGGCGTGCGAGTGCTCTTCAAAGGCCTTCTCCTGAACAGCGTCAGAGCGTTCCCGGTGAATGCTGTGACCTTCCTCAGCTTTGAGATGCTAATGAGAGCCATGACTGACTCCTCCTCACACTGAGCGCTGCAGGGATGGTGGAGTTACAGGCCAACACCTGGAAGCCTGTTTGCATTTTAGCACTGGTTCCTGAAGTCCTGAAGTCAGTGGGTTTTTGGTTATATGCCTGTGGTGAACATAAGCTCAGGGTATTATTCTACAACATAACATACATCAGTATTACCCTCTTGTGATTTTTTAAAGCCCTTATTTGTGTTGCTAACAAGTGTCTAAATGGCACTAGACAGGCATCATCCCATCAAACTCATCTACACACTTGTCACTTTCTGACTGAATCTTAATGGTGACGAGGTTGAAGTCATGTGACCGTGGTTCATTTTCTTTTAGTTCTGGTGATTGTTTTTAAGATTCAAAATTAATAAAGGTTATGGTAATTTATGAAGATTATCATGATGGACAAAATGTGTAAGTATCATAAACTTTTGTTGGTCACAGAGCTTATTTTCTGCAATAATCCAAAAGCCAATGGAAAAATCCCTTTGGGTTTTTGTCGAGGGAACCAGATACAAAAATACATCACCACTTCAACCCTCGTTTAGTGCCTTTACATGAGCTGTTGACATCACAGTGGTGCTGATTTTCATTCTTCCCAGTGACTTGTTCATCAGTGGTGTTTTAAAACCATCAGTGGTGTTTGTTCATCAGTTCATCAGTGGTGTTTTAAAATGCGGAGACAAAGTACTATATATATATATATAACAAATGTAAATTTATGTCCTGGTTACATTTCATTTTCTTGGTTAAATGAACAACATAAAAAGAGAGACCATGCAATTCTATTTTGTATTTTTACTCTGTGTAATGTTCTATTTGTTAAAACCAAGAATAAATTTCATCAAGTTTACACACATTTTACACTCCAAAATAATAAAGGCAATAACAATTTAAACTATACATATTATTTGTAAACAAATGTTCAGCTTTTCTTTTTGTCAACTTATTTTCAGCAGTCATCAAGCTTGTACACACTGTTCACAGACACGAAGATGTACCTTTTATTTCAACAAGCTGATCGCTCAATAAAAACACGATGTTAGGATAGGATGTTCTCATTAAATTTACATAAGAATAAAGCGACTCTCTGACCCGTTTCACTGGATAAAATGCTTTTATTTAGCACAGAAAATAAATCTGTCTTGTACCTCAATTTGTGTGTGTGTATTCACTGCCCGGCAAAAAAAAAAAGGTTGCTGTTTGGATTTAAATAGGCAAGTGCTTAAGAGTCTGACTGGATCATTATTGCTGTGATTATGGTGTTTCTGGCAGGTTTGGCAACAGTTCTTCTAATCGCTTTTCATCTCTTAAACAACCATGTAGGAAACACATCATGGCCATATTCCAGGATGATAATGTCAAGATTCATCAGGCTCAGATTGTGAAGAATGATTGTGAGGAGCATGAAGAATCATTTACACACATGAATCGGCTCCTCTGAGTCCAGATCTTAAATTCACTGAAAGTGTTTGTGATGTGCTGGAGGAGACTTTACAGAGTGCTGGACTCTTGCATTATCAACACAAGATCTTCACCAGAAACTGATGCGCCTCTTGATGGAAATAACATTTGGTCACAATCCTGTATGGACTGTTTGTACATACAAGAACACTTTCTTACTCTGAAACAAAGATTACGCTCATTTCATCGGGTCTTTGCTTCCCGAGCCAGAGATGTGTATTTCAACGTTTATTACAAGATATTTTGTTTCTGTTCACATTTCCTTGTCCTTCGTTTTCTCAGCTGTTTTTCATTCATTCACACCAGTCTCAATCCTTCAACAACAACAAAATAAAAACCTAAGCCTGCGCAATGTTGAACAAATCAGGCAATTTCAGAGACCAGCAAAAAAGGGGCCCGCTTCTAACTATTACTCCGTCTTACCATATTAAAAACAAAACCTTGCTACTAAATACTTCATTTATGGCTTTTGTGCTCTAGGAAACAAAGATATATTAATACATTTTGAAATATTACCAAATAAAAACTTGGTCATTTGGTTTTCATTGGTCATTTAATTTTTTCAAATGATTTATTAATAGTCCAACTAATAGGGTCGGTTTCAGAAAAACACGTCATATTTCTTTCCTCCCTAATTTATACACTTTGTCCTTGTCGATCAGCACAAAGCCTGATAAAATGTCCTACAAGATCTATGACTTGTGGCTTAAAAAAATAAATAAAAATTGTAAGAGAAACAAGTGCCGTTCTTGCATCTCAAAAATATGATTTTTTTTTTAACTATTCATAATTTTAAGCTATTGCCTTCTCTAATGAACAGATTTAACCTGCCCAGTGAACACTTAAAAATGAAAACACAATACCATATCTTAGTGCAAACAGCATTTCTGGATGTTAAAATTTATTTTTTGATGCCAAAAATACTTCATGACCTGAGATGAAAAAAGAAAATTCTAATTTGCACAAACAATAATCAACCTCCTCTATGTTATTCCTTAAACATTCAACCCATTATTAAATTGCTAATTGACATATCTAACTGAAAAAGTTCAGCCTGAATCACACAATAAAGTTTAAGAGAGTGTAATCAAACACTTCTCTTAATTTCCTGGTCCTGTTCATTCAAACAAACTAAATTTGTTTGCATTCATATTGATCTCAACACATACAAATATCATCTTAAAAACATTTGATTTCTTAATTTCCCTCTACATGATCCCATTCTCTGTTTGGTCTCATTTTGTGATGCGTGTGTCTGGTCATGTGACATTAAGTGCCGTACTTTCTTCTGATGTTTGCGTGTCATCCTTGTGTTACCGCAGAAGCACAGTCCAATCTGCCGCCGCGTTGACCGCTGGCTTGCGTAGAGTCAAAACTGCATGTGTAGAGTCAAACTCAAACTCTAACGTCGACTCAGTACCATCTGAAAAAAACAACAAAAAACAATCATTCCATATGTTGTGCAAAATCTTAACTGGTTTTACTTCTGGACCCAAATTTACTTTGGACAAAAGCACCAAAAGTGAACGAAAATCTCCTTAAAAAAAAGAATCAAACTGAAGGTTATTTGTATCAACATGAGCTGGATAAACCCAACAACATGTCCATTTGTAAATGCATACGACTGTATAAATGTTTGGTTTCTAAATGCTGTCAGCGGCTAATAATTGTTGACTGAACCATTATCAGTAGTGAATCGGTATTTAAAAAAAGTCATATGTTTTGTAGTTGTCGTGAAGTTGGCTAACTTCTACAAAATGACGTATGCCATTTAAATTCATTGTTTGAGATTTCATTTTTATTGATTGCAAGGCACTGGATATTAAAAAAACAAAAGGATATGGCAAAAGGCAACTTACAGAACAAAAGGAGCAATTTATCATACAAAAAGCAACAATATCGGTGTCATATATTAGACTAGCAACAGTGACACTGACCTGCATTCCTCAGAGTGACAGAGGACGGCTGACTGCCTCCGATGATCACAATCTTCTCTATCCAGGAGCCAGTGGAAAACTGGGAGTCCGGGGACAGATTCCTGACAACACAAGAGATGAGACACAGCATGGCAGAGATGCGTGACTGCACGGTTCTGTCCACAGATAACTTTTAGTTCTATTTATACATTTCTTAAACGCTGCGAAGGCTGTGACACACCAAGCCGACAGTCAGCCCAGTTTTTCAGCACAAGTCAGACCCAATAGTGGATATTTTGACAGATTAAGCATGTTTAACCGATTTGTTTTCCGCCGTCGGTGAGCGAGAGAACTCTGGCTGTTCGGTCATCTTACCTGAGCATTTCAATACCTGAATATTTTCATAACGATGGCCGTCTGGAGTGAAGAAAGTGACCAACATGATTCATATTCAAAATGGTAAGCAATCACGGCTTCTGTTTGTACATCCACAGTCCTAGTTCGGGTTTCCTATTTCACATGACGAATATAGACCATTGAAACCTCCTGATATAGACCGTTATTTGCATTCATGCATACTAGTTTTCCATTGGCTGTAGTCTGTGCTGTGTGTTGGCCCGGACGCACACAACACAAGCCAACAACACAGTGGGCTTTCATCACTAGTTCTTTGATGTCGGTTTGGTGTCACAGCCTTAAAGAAAAGGACAGCAGACTAACCTGGAGGACAACATGTTGGCAGAGAAAGACAGATGTCTGTGGACAAACTGCTTTGACTTTTCAAAGTTGAAGGTGTGGAAGTCATCGATGTACAGCTCTCCTTCAGCAGAGCCCTGAAGCAGAAGACCGCAGTGAACGTGGAGCACTGATGGACCGATCACAGCTGGCGTTAAGATGCGTTTTGGTCGATCGGATCACAAGTGGACGACACTAAATACTGGTGTAAAGCTTGTCCACTTTCGAACACTTCCAGAGGTAGTGGAAAACACATTAGACCGGATCGCTTTCGTAGTGTAAACGCTCATGTGATCGAATGTGTTCAAACAGACACAGAAGACCGTCTACTCTCCGTCTACTGAACTAATGCGTGAACATTATGGGAAGAGCTCTAGCCAGACGGGATTTAAACTTTGTCGGCCGGAGACACAAGTTTGGTTTGAAGTGAAAAAAATTTACCAATCACAATGTTCTCTCAGCATTTCTGATATCTAACACACACTCACAGTGTTCGGCGTGATCTTGCGTCTGTCAGAGCAGAAACTAAAGCTGATGCTCTCCGTATGTTCTTCCGTCGTCTCAGATTGTGTTCATAAGTAAATTGTGAGACTTTATTTTGTCCATTAGACTGAAAGATCTTAAAAAAAACCATACATTAACCCTCCCATAGACCCTCCCCTCAAAGAAATCAGGACAGAAGTGGTTGAAAGTGGACAAAAGAGACACCAGGTGTAAAAGGAAATGTGTCTCCCTCGTCTACTTGTGATCCGATCGACCAACACGCATCTTAATACCAGCTGTAAACAGGTTGAAAGATGAAAACAATATCCATGTGTACCATCACATTCTGTTTGGATTTCACTGCTTCTTCACATACAAACCAGGATACGAGGAATTACCTGAGAACTGAGAGCAACATAGAGACTGTATGGATCATGCTCCATACAGGAGGAGGACCTCCTAACACGGTCTTTCCTGCAGATAATGGACCCTCCTCGCTGGAAAACTGGGATCTGGAACACGAGACAGAGGAAGTGCAGAAGCAACAGATAGAAAGGTAGGATTTAGTTGTTTGATAAAGACCGAAACACAAAGTACAGTTGCAGGAATCGATTATAGAAGAATAATCTGAACCAGTGTGTATTTAGTATCATTCAGATACTACTGTAGTTATAAGTTAGTATTTTTTGTTGTTGTCCTTTTTATGTAGTTAAAAAAAAAAGTCAATATAGTTTTCATTAATTTATATTTTAGTTTGTTATTTTAGTACATTAAGTTGAATTCAATGAAAATGTTGAAAATTCAATGAGTATAACTGAAATAAATATTTTAGTTGATTATTTTATTTAAAGCAACAACAATGTTTTTTATAGTTTCAGTTAACTATAATAACCCTGATCTGAACCAACCCTGATTGAGCAATGTAAAAAAAAAAAACAAGAACACTATGTTTTGGCTCCTAATTTATGCAATCTTTACAAACAAATGAAAGGGTCAATAACAGAAAAGGTCAGGGCTTACTGAGCTCATAGTGACAGGAATGTAGAGGCTCTGATCCCCATCATGCTTCTGGAAAGTGTGAACATCGTACCAGACCTACAAGAGCAACCCAGAGGAAGTGTTTGAGACATTAGGGAGACTTAGTGTGTGTTCATACTTGTTCAGTTCGCTTGGTCCGGACAAAAAAACCCCCGAACCATTTAGTCCTGGTCCATTTAACATCGAACCTAAACACACTTATTCACACTAACAGAACAATCGCACCAGGGTTGTTTTAATCCAACCAAACAGGCCAAGTGTGAACACACCCTTAGAGGAAATCAAAATGCATTCAGGGTGTGCCACTCATTGTTGAGAAATACATTACCTCTCCTTTCCCGGGCAGAAAGGCAGTAACACCACTAGCGCCCTCATCGGTAACAGGGTGCACCAGTAAATCCTTCCCTATGAAAAGAAATAAACCCGTGTTAGCCTTCTCTGCCAACAGTTATTTGGGATAATCATAATTCATGTTTAAAAACTCACCAATCAAGTACTCATCCTCAATTGAGAAAGTGGCTACGTCGTCAGGATACTCTACCCATAAAGGTCTATGAAAAGATTGAGTCGATCAGTGATATGATCCCTTAAATAACACTGTTTGCAAATTGCAGTTTGTTTAACCTAAAACTACATTCAGTGTTGACTAATCTAAACACCTCTGATTGGCCATTGCATTCATAAGCTCAACAGAAATGTGTGTGATAAAAGCACAACTCTGCAAAAAAATGTGTCAAAAGAAATCTGATGCAAAACAAGAGCAGATCAACATTTTACATTCATTTTCGTATTTCACTCTAAAGGAATAGTTCACAATGGGAGTAAATAGTGCCTGAGTTTTTGGAGCAGAAAAAAAAGAGCATCCATTCATCATAAAAATAATCCATACAGCTCCAGTGGTTTAATAAATGCCTTCTGAAGCAGTTTTGTAAGAAAAATATACATTTTTAAAACTTGATAAACTATAACTACTGGCTGCCGGCAACAGCCGTACATGCGCTACCGAGAGAGTCGAGTTCAGGCGGAAGGGTGACCTCTGACCCCGACGTATGCGTAAGCTTAGATCAGTGGTTCTCAATTCCAGTCCTCGTGACCCACTGCTCTGCACATTTTGTATGTCTCTCTTATCTGACACACTCAGTTCAGTTCATGGAGTCTCTCCTAATGAGCTGATGATCTGGTTCAGGTGTGTTAAATAAGGGAGACATACAAAATGTGCAGTAAGGTGACCCTTATTTTTCAAGTTTTGATTTATAATTGTCTGACCCCCTCAAGTTGTTCCAATACATGAAAAAATAATTCAGGCAAAATATGAGCTCATTTGAACAATATTTAGAGGTGGCTCGATGACGTTGAAATTTTGTATAATCAGTTATTATGCTCAATTTGTGATAATTACCACTTGCCTAATTTTATCTAAACTATTTAAATTACATGCTTGCTTATTAAAAGGCAATTCTGAATTTACACCTATTTTGCACAAAATATATTATATGCATTTCTTGCAGAAGCATAAATTGTGTTAACGACGGGCTAACGAAGCCACTTTCACAGAAATGCGTGGTGTTAAGAAACTCTGAACTATTGACTTAGTCCAGGCAAAGTAGCGTTTTACGACAGACTAACTGTAAAATAATTTTTTGCAGCTTAGATAATTTCTATGAGGTGTCCAGAACAACATACGAAGTCCTAAGAAATCCTAGTTGAGTAAATGTTAAATTCATCAATCCAAGATGTGTGCCAATAAGGCCAGACAACAATACACCCCAATGCGGCTATTTTTTCCTTTACTCCTATCAAAATGAAACTTTACACAATGAAAGTGCCCACGAAAAGTAATTTTTTTTGTATTACAAGTTTCTTTGAAAATTTATTTTAATATGCAAATGAGCTATACACTAATCGAATATGCCCAAAATACACCCAAATAGGCTTAATTTCTTCCTTTACTACTACCACAATAAAACTTTACATAGTAAAAGTATACATGAAAAGTAACTTTTTTTGTATTACAAGTTTCTTTTGAAATGAATTTGAATATGCACATGAGTGCCACACTTATTGAATATGTCCTAATTTGCATATAGGCAGAAACACCATTCATATGTATGACAAATACATCGACCCGATCTTCATCCAATCATCTACTGCCAATGGGTGATGGCAATGCTGCTTTTAGACTGGCCTTTAACCTAAAAACTGCCTGGCTTGGTAGAACCTGCCAGGGGTATACTATAACCCCCACTGGTATAGTCTTCAGGGTCGGTAACAACAACATGGGGAGGTTTCTTTTTGATTTTTTTTATTTTATTTTAGTTTTTTTTTTTCTTTAACTAACCTAGATATTGCTGTTGCTAGCTAAGTCTGATGTGTGGCCCGCATGGTCTGAAATACTTGCTAACTACAAAAAGAGAAGCAGTTTTGGTGTCTGGCAAAATTATTTTAAAGAGCTGGGATGTCTGGAAAGTGTGTCTATCTGGTTTTTCATCTGTCTTCTGTGTGAGAGTGAATCGTTTAGTTGGTAAGAATGACTTCTGCCTGTAATCTCGTAATCTTACCAACAATACCAATCATTTGTAAATCTACCAGCCCAAATTTTAATCTCACCACGTTACTAATGACTAAGATGGCTATTCTGACTTTCTTCTGATGTTATCTGTGGGGGAATGTCATTAGGTAAGGCTTGTTCGCAAAAAAATAAAATAAATAAATAAATAAATAAATAATTTAGAAAGCAACTGGAGGCAAGATTGTGCAATCAATTCTTAAGGTCAATATAAGTCTTTTTGTGGCAAGTGACCCAGGTAAGTGTGGCAAGTGACTTCAAATGTATTGTGTTTATTCATAGGTTAACTTACTGAATGGACATGAATGTGTTAGTTATTTGGCCCCTGTTTTTTCTACTTGTGACTTTATGGTTTCTTGGCCATAAGTCAATTAGGCCTAGTGTTGAGCTCATTTGCATATTTAAAATAGATTTTTCAAAGAAACTTGTAAAACAAAAATGTTACTTTTCATGTATACTTTCACTGTGTAAAGTTTTATTGTGGTAGCAGTAAAGGAAAAAATTAAGCCTATGCGGGTGTATTTTGGGTAGCCTATATTCGATTAGTGTATAGCTCATTTGCATATTCAAATTCATTTTCAAAGAAACTTGTAATACAAAAAAATTGGACTCTTCATGGGTACTTTCATTGTGTAAAGTTTCATTTTGATAGGGGTAAAGGAAAAAAATAGCCCCATTGGGGTGTATTGTTGTCTGGCCTTACTGGCACACATCTCAGATTGATGAGAATTTAACATATTTCCTCAACTAGGATTTCTTAGGACTTTTAGTATGTTGTTCTGGACACCTCATAGAAATGATCTAAGCTGCAAAAAATTATTTTACAATTAGTTCTATTTTTGGCT
This sequence comes from Vimba vimba, assembly GCA_022828995.1. NCBI lineage: Eukaryota > Metazoa > Chordata > Actinopteri > Cypriniformes > Leuciscidae > Vimba > Vimba vimba. The sequence continues at coordinate 46,262,902 of CM040820.1, read as the reverse complement.
CCAAAATTAGTTACTTTGCCTGGACTAACTGTGAAAAGATGTGTATCATCAGTTATCTTACAATAGTCAAATGTATGTTGTGTAAGATATATTTGGTTAAATAATTAATATAGTACTCACATTGAACTGTGATCAAGTAATAGGCTATGTGATTTGATGCATTCTGCAAACTGTGTATAGTATTGAATACAATGCTCAATGCTAAATGTTTTAGAATGAAGAATTTTGCTGACTTGTAGAATTGCCTACAAAAACAGCGAACTTTGATGTGCTTGAGCTACCTCTAAATATTAATTTTCTTGCCCCATTTTTTTTCTGGGGTGTTTTTAGCATGAATGGAACAAATCTAGCGGGTCAGGCTGCAGAAAAACGAAAAAAAAAAATGTTTTGTACATTTAAGGGCCACCCTAATGTGCAGAGCAGTGTGTCACGAGGACTGGAATTGAGAACCACTGGCTTAGATGCACAGAGGATAGAGCAAAACAAAACACCGGTCACGAATAAGAAGTCTAAATAAGTTTTAAAGAAAAATGTCCTAGGATTTCAATCCAAGAGAAGAGGAGATACGTCATACGTGGAGTCATACTCGACTGAACGGATCAAAGCATGTACAGCCATTGCCAGATTAGCTAGTGATTTTAGTTTAAGTTTTAAATGTGGATATTTTTCTTTACAAAAGTGCATCGCTTCACTTCAGAAGGCCTTCATTAACCCCCTGGAGCCGTATGGATTACTTTTATGATGGTTGGATGTGCTTTTAATAACTCCCATTGTGTTTGGCTGAAAGAAAGTCATATTCACCTAGGATGGTTTGAGGGCGAGTAAATTATGGGATGATTTTCATTTTTGGGAGAACAATTCCTTTAACCCAGGGGTTCTCAAACTTTAATGGTCACTTTTTTTTTTTTTTTTTTATCTGGCACATTCACAATGGCAGCTTGTGATACAATCCTCTGAAGAGGTGCTTTTCTATGGCGAGGAACTTCTATGTCAGGCTTGTTCAGACGGTGACAAGTCAATGATCTTCAATGGAATTGGTGTTCAGTGCCGCTTTATAAAGGCAGAGCACCAACTGCTATTCACACAACGGCTGTTTTCTGGGGGTTTTCTGCTGATCTCCAGCAACCCACACTTTGAGAACCACTGCTTTAAACGCAAGAGCCGTAATGCGTTTAGTTTAATTGTGCAGGGCATTTTTTGCCACCTTATCTGGAATCTGGTGGGCATTTTCACCCCTTAGTGTCACTGTGCCGACTCACCTCATAACAGGCTGTCCGGTGAGGTGAGCGTTGTAGAAAAGCTGGTACCAGTAGGGCAGGAGAGCGTATCGCTGGCGTACCGCCTCCCGGATGAGGCCGGTGTTCTCTGGGCCGAACAGCCAGGGTTCCCTGCGGGGGGTGTCTATGTGAGCATGTGCACGGAAAAACGGCTGGTAAGCTCCTGCCTGATACCATCGCACCAAAAGCTCAGCGCTGGGATGTTTGAAGAAACCGCCAACGTCGGCTGTGGAACAGAAAGACAAAGGTAAAGCATGTGAGAAAAAAAACAAACAAACAAACAAACAAACTATTTCAACTTTACTTTAATGATTTGCAATGATTTCTTGCCGGTAACCTTAAAGTGCTGCTTTATAAATGTAATTCAAATGTAATGTACACTACCAGTCAAAAGTTTAGAATAGTTAAAAAATGTTAATGTCTTTAAAAGAGTCTCTTCTGCTCACTAAGGCTGCATTTATTTGATCAAAAATACAGTAAAAATTTTAATATTGTGAAATGATCAAAACAGCTGGGGTTTTTTTGCATTTGAATATATTAAATCCTGTGATGTAAAGCTGAATTTTCCACATCATTCTTCCAGTCTTCAGTGTCACATGATCCTTCAGAAATCATTCTAATATGATGATTTGCTGCTTAAAAGAACATTTCTGATTATAATCAATGTTGAAAACAGTTGTGCTGCTTCATATTTTTGTGGAAACAGTGATACACTACCACTCAATAGTTTGGGCTTAATAAGAAAAAAAAAGAAATTAATACTTTTAAATCAACAATGATGCATTAAAATGATTTATAAAACAGATATCAAATTCAAATAAATGTGGTTCAAAAACCGTTCTATTCAAAGAAACCTTAAAAAAACAGGCAAAAATCATTGTTTAAATTTTCTAAATTAAAACAAATGTATTTGCATTTGTACTGCAAAACATGAATGAAAATTTTAAAAAATTAATTTAAGAAATTTTATGCTGAGCAATTTTTTAAAAAAAAATATTATTCAACTCTTTCCCCGCCGGTTCTTTTTTTATTTGTCAGCATTTTTAATCATGTTCACAAAATTTTCATGGCCCCCAGAATATTTTTTGTATGAATATTTCTGCTTCATCTTCACTTGTTTGTTTGGATCCAGAAACTCTGTACTCTTTCAGAAGACGCGTAATAGCACCCGCAACCATATAACAGTGAAAACATGGATTGCCGGAAAATTTTGTCACTGGCAGAGAAACAGATAATTAATGAGAGATATTAACAAGTTAACTTTTGGAGGCCGTTATCTAAATATGTGTGCAGTTTTGTTTACCCATTGCAAGCACTGTACATCACTTCTCATTTGCATCAGTGTAGACAGACGGTCACTAGAGTAACTGCTCACCTCCACAGAAAGAGATGCCCACTAAGCCCAGACTCAAGCACATAGGGATGGACATCTTCAGATGACCCCATTCAGCTGCGTTATCTCCTGTCCACACCGCACCTGAGCCACACACAGAGGAAGAGGAAGTCATCACCAAACACTTTGTTACGAACATGTGAGGATCGCGTCCGAAGTGAAGGCGTCTCTCACCATAACGCTGAGATCCTGCAAAAAATGCTCGGGTCAGAACGAAAGGTCTCTCCACTCCTCCGGAGCGCTGGATCAGGCCGTCTGCAGTCGCCTTTTGCTGGGAATACACATGCATTGTTAAGAGAGAAAGAAAGAACCACTTTTCAACACAACAACTGTCTTTTTTGTGCTCTTCATTTTCCTTCACTCTATCACACATGCCTTTCGGGTGCGTTCACGTCCTCCTAGAACTGTTAATTACAACTTGTTACAACAAGCTCCGACTTGCACCATCTGACCGTGACAGAGTTGAATGTCACAGGTTGTCATCTTACACCATGGCGTCTTTTAATACAGGGAATGTCTCCTTTTAACGTTTTATTCATATGATTTCTTAGAAGACCAATTATTTTAATATATTTTTATATAAGTATTGGATTTCACTCCACCTTTGTCAAGTCCGAGTAAAGTCTGATTCCAAAAGGGGCCGTCTGAGACCAACTAAATATTTCTTTATGTCATTAAGTTAATATCTTACACTTGTTTTAACCTTGTTTTCTGATTTCATGTTTCATTATTAGTATCTTGCTGAGCAAACCACCATGTAACAGAAGTTATGGTTGACTTGACTTCTGAGTGAAACAGCTTTTTGCATGTGAAAAACTACAGGGAGGGCCTTCTCTCAAAGAAACATCAGGTCAGAGCAACCGGTTACACTGATAGCAGGGCAAGATGTCACGTGACAAAATATCCAACCTCAGCAAGTTTGCAAAAAATATTCTCATGCACTTTTTACATGAGCCTGGTAGTGAAAATTTCAAAACACAAGAATAAAACACCATCGTATGCCTGTTCTACACATCTCTGCAGATTTGTTGGCTTTTTCAAATCAAACAGTATTTCAAATTATGATATTCTCATCAAACCAGGTTTATGTGAAACTCACCCAGGCAATAATGTTGTAAATGTTTCTTTTGTTTTTTTGGAAACAACACCTTAAGGCCCCGATATACTTCAAAATAGAAGAACGACCAGTGACATTTCGAACAAAATCAGTCCAAAACGAAGTTCGTTTCAGGAGTTCAAGACAGCTTGCCAAAGTGAACTTTCTGCAAAAGAACCATTGGACTTAGTGGTGATGATGTAATAGGTGGGTGTGGCTCTGAGGCTCCGCCTTCTTTGATGTGTAAATCTCCATTGGTTAATTTCTTCTGTTCAGTCAGTCGAGGTCAGACGCAAGTTAAAACATGAACACACTGGAAAGTTGCTTTATAGAAGAAACTGAAGTTGTAATGTTAATTGAATGCGATACCGACATGTTTACATGTTTAATACTGTAAAGCTGCTTGACTTTAAGCAAATCTATTGTGCAATATAAATAAATGCTACTTGACGTGACTGGAGAGCTGATGCAAACATCCACATCACTATGATCAGATGCTTTCTTAACCGCTGTTATTTTTGCTGTGTGCTTATTTTGTTATTGAGAGGAAAGCGCGCGCAGCACATATTTACATATTCATCCAATTAATGCTCTCAACAGTGTGGGAGGTGTCGGGATGTTTGCTAACAGTGTACCGCCGCAAAAGTATTTCTAACTTTTTACCCCAAGCGAAGAATAAAATAGAACTTTACAGTGAGTATATCAGGGCCTTTATGTGCCTATAGAAAAATGGAGGAAAAACACTGGTCTCTCACCACATAGAGGCCATAAAGGTTGTGAACATCTCTGTGCTCCCAGACACCATGAAGAGCATCTTTGTGCATGGTCACCTCAGGCCCATTAAACACAGACGGCTCGTTCATGTCATTCCAGATGTACTGGTTCTCCATGGATCCCTGGACAAAGGCAATTGGGATTTAACAAAATCACAATACTAAAATTACCTTAAAGGGATAGTTCGCCCAAAAATTATATTTAACCCATGATTTACTCACCCTCAAGCCATTCGAGATGCATATGTCAATCTTTTTTCAGACGAACACATTTTCAGTTATTTTAGAAAATGTCTTTCAGTGGTTATAATGTGAAGCAATGGGGTCCACCTCATTCAAGTCCCAAAATGTGCATGCATCCTTCACAAAAGTAATCCATCCGGCTCCAGGGGGATAAACGAAGGCCTTCTGAGGGTAATCCGTGCGGTTTTGTCGTAAAAATATACATATTTAAAACTTTATGCGCGTCGACCGCTACCGGAAGCCAGTTATTTTAGTTTATAAAGTTTTAAATATGTATATTTTTACGACAAAACCGCACGGATTACCCTCAGAAGGCCTTCGTTTATCCCCCTGGAGCCGGATGGATTATTTTTGAGAAGGATGCATGTACATTTTCGAACATGAATCAGCTGGACCCCATTGCCTCACATTATAACCACTGAAAGATCTAAGACATTTTCTAAAATAACTGAAAATGTGTTCGTCTGAAAAAAGATTGACACATGCATCTCGAACGGCTTGAGGGTGAGTAAATCATGGGTTAAATATCATTTTTGGGCGAACTATCCCTTTAAGATTTTAAAGTCATTTTAAAGTTCCCGTGTAGACAATTTTATACCTTTAAACTCATCTCTGATCACCAAAATTACATATTTAAATGTTTTTTTCCTTGAAAAGAAGTTCTTCATGCCTTAAAATAACTTGAATGTAACTCTACATTCTTGCCCCATTTAGTATACGCGGTCCTATGAATATGCAAACGAACCCCGCCTCCACTCACTCACACCAACTCAGAGATCCACTCGTTGACCTGATTGGTTACAAGGTAGTTTGTGACGTCAGAATCACCAGCGAACAGTGTTTAAAATGTCTTTGGTTCACTGCAGTTTTAAGGAGAAAATACTCAGCAATGCTGTCGACTTATGAATTTGCACATGGTTTGTCTTAAAGTAAATTAAAAACACCACAGACATATAAACAACATTAAAAACTTGATTTTCATCACAAGGGGACTTTAATAGTAAGAGAGAATCTAATAAACAGTCAGGGGTATCCACTGTTCAGAAACCCCTTACCTCATACTGGTCATAGGCAAACATGCTGGCCCACCAGGCTCTCATCTCAGGGTTCGTGAAGTCAGGATAGCCAGAATTCCCTTCAGCAGAGAAAAAAAAGTGTGTTTCAGCACTCTGAAGAGCTTGATTTTAACAGACAGCTGGACAAGTAGTTACACACCTGGCCAGCACCAGCCTTCATAGTCTCCTCCATCTTTGTTCTTGACGTAAAAGCTTTTCGAGCGAATCTCATTGTGAATCTTGTAGCCACTGTCCACCCTAATGTGAGGATCTACGATGGCCACCAGCTGAGGAGACAAAATGTCACATGACTTTTGTTAAAGCAAGGGCAATATAATAATTTATGTATATATACTAGGGATGCACGATATACTCGTTTTAGCATCGATATCACAATGTGTCCATTTGTACCTGAATACAGTTAGATTTACCTGAAAAACAAAACACTACTCATTTCATTTGTACCTTTGATCTATTTTGTTTATTATTGTCAATGCAGATGCACTGTAAAATCACCCCAATCAATCTAAAATGATTCATTCTTTACAAATAGAGCTATTCAAATCATCTGGTGATTTCCAATATCGTGCAGCCCTAATATATACACAATGATTTTGCTATCGATATAATTCAAAATAAGCAACATTAAATATCAGGATGATTTTCCTAAATATCTGGATGATTTTAGTACACTTTGGAAAACGTAATGATCAAATAAAGTGCTTTTGCATTACTTGCATTTTTTTTTTTTAAATGTCTTGCAACTTTTCAAAAAAATAAAATAAAATTTAGGGCGAGTCTTGCTTTTATCTTTATATGTGGTTGTTGATTGGATTGTGAAAACATTGCAGAGGTTTAGGACTTTTCAAAAAAATACTATATTGAGATATAAATCATCAAATATATATCAAAAGGCTGGAAAAAAAAAACACACCACATTTTCATATTTCATTGGTAAGCAGAAGAGACGACTTTCAAAAACATAAAAAAAGAGAAAGATTTATTCCAAACTCTTGACCGGTTTTTATTTTAGCTATATTACGCAGGGCTTAATTTGTCACACCTTGCGTTTTTTGTCCATCAAGCCCTGCAGCATGTCTTTAGGTTGGGGGAACTTGCTGGGGTCCCAGGTGAAGTAGCGCTTTCCATCTGCATGCTCAATGTCCAGCCAAATGAAGTCATACGGGATGTCGTGCTCATCAAAGCCCTGATCAACAGACTTTACATCCTCCTGGTCATTATAGTTCCAGCGGCACTGATGGTACGCCAGCGTTGAGAGAGGAGGAAATGACTGAGTCCCTAAGGAAGAGAATGTTACGTTTAGGAGGAATGAAAAGCACAAAGAATAGAGGACATGATACGACTCATAATGCATTCAGAATCTGCATATGATTTTTGCATTCCTGGATGTGTTCAAATCCTGTGAAATTTAATTTAAAAAAAAAGATTTTATTTAAAAAAGACCATATTGTATTTGATTAATAACTTCTCATTAATAAGTAAATGAGCAAACATTTTATTACTACATTTACCCCTTTTTTGGGTGTTAATTTGCACAGATTTTTTTTTTTAACTATGAATTATACATGACAGCACAATCCAAGACATACACACACACACATATATCCACATATACACACATTTATCAATACTCATGATGTTTGAATATATAATTTTAGTGAACTGAATTTTCATTTGGGAGAATCCCTATTTTTTATTCTCCTAAATAAGTAAAAAAAAAAAGCATGAATGAGATTTCAGAGCTAAAGACAGTGGGCAAAACTATGTAGAAATCTCTTCAAAATTTCATAGTTTTGAAAAATATTAGGACGTGTAAACAACGACAAAAACAGCATGAAATATCATGTTATTTTAATGTTTAGCGCTGACTCAGAATGAAGTGAAATGTGCGGTGGTGCTTCCTTTCACCGTGTGTTTTTGTACCTGTAAGTGAGGCGTACTGAGTGAAGACATCGGTAGGTTTTGGTCCCAACATGATAAAGACATCGATGATACCACTCTCAGATATCCAGCGTACATCCGTCTGAGGAGCTTCACTAGAAACTTGTACGAAGTCCAGCATTTTTCCAAACAGTGTCTGAAAAATGGACACACATTTAAGGGAACTGTGCTAAAACACTGTGCACTGACACAGAAAATCTGCTTTTAACACCAAACTAATGTTAAAATCAGAAAATACTGTAATGCTCTCCGATATATTGTGCTTCCCTAATTTGAACATTATGGTTCTTTATTTGCTAATGCTTTTGGTTGACATGGTTCAGTTTGTCACACTCACCTTCCCTGCAGTATTTGAGCTGATGTCCACCCATGTCTCTGCTGCATTGAGCCAGAAGATGCCCATGGTGCGCTCAGTGTTATGAGATATGAGGACGGGAACTGCCCCGTAAAGGGCCATTGGGTTGTGTAGCTCATACTGAAAAACATCCAAGTTGTACAGCCGATACGGGTCTGACCCACTAAGAAAAGAAAAACACCACAACAATGGGCCAATGAAACACTATTGTCACTGGTTTAGTGCTGAAAATTAATGCTGTCACACAATGTTTCAAATGGTTCTTCATTTAACAATGTTCAATATTCAGGCTAGTTTGTCTTGTTCCTAAATGAAGTACAAGTATGGTTGGTCTGAATATGTTATGCTGGTTTGCTGTGGCCCATTTCTTGAAGGATGTTAGCTTGAGTTTAGTTTGAGCAAAGTCGGGTTCAAGAACATGGATTGGTTGTTAGCGGTGTTAATATTTAGTCTGGGCAAGCCAAAACTGGACCAATTAGCTGACATAAGTCACTTACCTTGTATCTCTTGCTCCAAAATAAATTAGTTCACAATAAAAGCAAGCATAGATTATCCAGATTTTGCTGCTTATTATTTATTATATAGTTTTATGTGAATTATATACATGATATCGGTAATGCTTTACACATTATAGTTTGACAATATTCCACTTTTAAATTAATATATTTCGAACTTGTAAAGTCCCCCTGTGGTGAAAATCACGGTTTTAATGTTTATTTATCTATGTGGTGTTTTTAATATGCTTAGACAAACCAAAAGACGTTTAAATGTGTCATTTTGGCGATCAATGGTGAGTTTTAAGGGATAAAATAATTGACTACAGGGGGATTTAAAATCTATTAAAATTGCTTTTAAACTATTTAAGAATCTATTTAAGAATATTTTAAGAATCAAACTTTCATGGCATCAGCAGTGTCTGCTGTCCTGCCTTGGAAATTAGTTATAGAAATTGATAAATTCAGTTGATTCACTTGCATAAAAAAAAAAAAAAATCCATTGCAATTTAAAAATTCATGCATTGCATCCAAATCAAATAATTCCCTAGTATATAGTATTCGAAAAACAGTAGACGAAAAGTCCTCGGATGACCTTCAACTTCCGGTGAGATTCTGAAGTGCGCATTCGATAGACACTTTACTATCCCATGATGCCATAGGAGAGGATTTATGAATATACACAACTGACGCTGGTAGGTCACGTGACAGTAACAACATGGTGGATGTAGTACTTCCAAATTTCATTCATACTACCCATATTCATACTATATAGCGCATACTTCAAATTCAAACGCATTCACACGGACAGTACACAATTTGACACAGTGATGACATTTTTCATGACGATACCATTAATTTCAGCAGAAAAGGGAATTGTGCCGACTCTCTCATGAGAAGTGAATTAAACGACCAGACTGGATTTGTCTGGTTTTAAACCAACTCTGAATATCAAAGTTTGTTCAACTAGACTCGTATTGTTCACATCAGGTTTCTTTACAAGCTTAACCAGCATAACTTCATTTATCAGTCAGCCTGAACAGCCAGATTTGGCTGGTGAACAGCATGGCTATGCGCAAAACCAGTAATAATCACCCTGGACCAGCAACAAAATTCAACCTATGTTTGAATCCACATTAAAACCCTACTTTGCTGGTTGAGCTGCTTGTGTGTCCTGCATATCATAACTCACTCTGTGTTTTTCAGTTTGAGCGTGTCGGCGTGTTCGGGAATGCCATAGACGTGTTCCACACCAGGCAGAGAAAAATCTAAACTAATAGATGATGGACCTGAATTCAAATGGAGATATTAAAAAAAAGGTTTAAACAAACAAACTTGACTGAGTTTATCTCACTGACATTCTACTGATCATGTTATAGAATAAAATGGGAAAGATTTCAGTGTACCATTGGGCTTTGAATCACTATGAGATTTAAATGTTTCCTCCCACATGCCCGGTTTATCCTCTTCTTCTTTGATCTGTCCATCCTAAATGAATAAAATAAAAAAATAAAAACAACAGTTAAAATTAAAACAGCTAGGTTTATATTTTAACACTAATATAAGGAGTCTCTTTAAGAATGAGTTCACTCCAGAATAAAAATTTCCTGATCATTTACTCTCCCCCAAATCATCTAAGATGTTCATGTCTTTTTTCAGTCGAAAAGAAAACAACATTAAATACATTTTTATTTTTCTACTAGAAAATGAGCGATGGTTTGTCTAGATGAGACTCTTATTCCTCGGCTGGGATTGTGTCGAGACTTTGAAGCTGCACTGAAACTCACATTTGGACCTTCGACCCTGTTGGACCCCATTGAAGTCACTATACGGAGAAAAATCCTGGAATGTTTTCCTCAAAAACCTTATTTTCTTTTCGACTGAAGAAAGACATGAACATCTTGGATGACGTGGGGGTGAGTAAATTATCAGGAAATTTTAATTCTGGAGTGAACAAATCCTTTAATGCAGGTCTCAACACTCAAATTAACACACTTTACATTGTCTATGTCTAATAAATCTGCATGTTAAACAGTTCAGTTATTGAAACACACACACACCTCGTCGGATTGCTTCTCCACACTCTCCTGTCCTGTCATTTCCTCCGACTCACTTTTACTGGAAAGTAGACACAGATTCTCTTAATAGAAATACTTAGTACAACTATACAAACGTAAATCTTGTAAAGGAGGGTGAACTTTAATAAGTTCTTGAATAAGAGATGCATCAATCCGACTCAATGATAATCAGACCAGTGCAGTACCTGTACTTGATATCACTTTGCAATTTGATTTTAAGCACAAATATATGGTGATTCTACAACAAAACAAGCATTTGTTGATTTTTGTTTTACCATTTTTGTTTGACTGGCCATTGCTATTAAAGGGATAGTTCACCCAAAAATGGAAATTATGTCATTAATTACTCACCCTCAAATATTAAACAATCATAGAGTTTGGAACGACATGAGGGCGAGCAATTAATGACAGAATATTAATTTTTGGTTGAACTAACCCTTTAAATGCATGTTAAACAGAGCATGTGTCAACCTGACTTTTCAAATAATCTGGTTCAACCTGAAAAATGTAATAGTGTAGGTGACAACACTATTTAATAATGGTTGTAATAAACTATCTGAGCAATGGTATGAGGAGTGAGTAGCCCCTTTCACACATACAGTCTTTACTGGTAAATCACCGGTACCTTTACCGTTAAGAGATCATGCGTGAACAGGATCAAATTGGTTTTGGCAAGTTACCAGTATGAGAAGCTAATTTCCGATTTAGCTGTATTTTGGTGCTGATGCGTGCATAAAATCTTGATTGTAAAAAGCCAGAAACACCGTTGCTTGTGTGAACAGCATATCTGTGTATTTACCGGTAAAGTCATTCTGGTAATTTTACGGCAATTTACTGGGATCACTGTGTGAAAGAGGCTAGTGAAACAGAGGGTTGGCTGATTTGCACAATGTAAACAGAAACTGCCTAATTAAAGATTATATTTTGGCATTATATAGTGCATCTTTAAATCTTAATAAAGAAATAAAGAAAAATTGATAACTAATTTCTTCACAAAACATTTTTTTCATCCTTTATAACAAAGGAGGAAATGTTTTTGTTGAGATGCATGTAGTGGGGTTTAAGTGATGATAAAAATCATGTTATATATAAGATTTGAGATTAACATTTGTCAGAAGCAAATAAAAATTGACTATATTGACTTAATTTTTAAAAAAAATGACTAATTGACTTAAATAAATAAAAGATTTAACAGTGCAAAAGACCGTTAAATTTAAACTTTTTTGTTTAACCAAATACATTTCCATGGTCAGTAAATGTTTAAAAGGTAAATTTTTATGATCCACCAACAACTGACAGGTGTGACAAAAAGTATATTTTGAACCCAGCAGTTTATGCTTGTAGATGAAAAGTCTACAAAATGAATGGCCATTATACTAAAATCAATGTAATCATTGATGACTGGTACACTAAAGATAGCACTATTTTAGGTAGCAAAATTACGATTTCAATCTAGAACACACATCTTTTTAAATACTAAATCAAAAGCAAATAGCGTACTATTTGATTAAAGTGTACAACTACAAGCATGATTAATTTGGATTTAATTTACACTACTGTTGATAAAAAAAAAAAATAGGGATGCGTGATATATCGGCCACCATATCGGTATCGGCCGATATATGATAATATATAATGTTATTGTTATCGGACCGATAAGAAAATTTGGCCGATATATCAAAGCCGATAAATAATGGATTATTTCCTTCAGCTGAGACACTTCAGATGCGCACCGTTCACCATGATGGCTTTGAATTGCTACAAAAGGGAAAATACAGTTCAGTGCAGCACATGTCTGTCATATAGGCTATATAAAAATATAATTAGAACATTATAATTGTGCGGTTGGGACATGGCTTTTAATGGTGATATTTTTGTTTTTGTAATCAGGCTCTCAAAATATATCAGTAATCGGCTTTCAAATATAAAGAATTATCGGCCAAAATTTTCATATCAGTGCATTCCTATAAAAAAAAACAAATTTAAAAAAAAAAAACATTGATAAATGTTAATCAAACAATGTGTTTAATGAAGTCAAATAAACTATGAAGTAAATCTACGATTTTTTTACAGTCAAGAACTGGACAAATGGATGTTACCTAGAGAAAATGCTCTTGAGCGAGTCCCACATGCTACCAACTGTGCTACTTATTTTATGAGAGATACTGCTGAGCGTGACAGAAGAGAGGAAAGTTGAGAAAAAGAGGGGAAGGAAAATAGAATGTGATGAGAATTTCAGTAAAAACATTTACAAACGTATTTCTGAATGAAATATCTGACACATATAAATGATCAGGTTTTATCTAAAAAGATACAAATCCCAGAACCCAATTTTTCAAATTAATGTGTCATTTTAACCTGATGTCAATTTTGCTGTGAAAAAAAAATTAGATAAGATCACGATCATAAAACACCACAGTACAATACCAACCCAAATAGTGACCGTATGGACTGCACCAGTATGGTTAAAAAAATAATAATTCCATAATGAGTTTTGTTAATAATGTATAAATCTTTCAAGACAAACCTACCATGGATCCAAGGTTGTTGGAATATATTTTTGCAGCCATTTTCAAAATGTTCCCGTGCATTTATACTGTATTCTTTATAATTATAGATCAATGACGGCTTCCATTTAGCAAATTCACACCTTATTGTCATTGCTGTTTAATTCACATTGTTGGTCACAATTTGATTTGGCTCAATTCTTTATTGAACTCTTTTTGCAAATTCAAATTGAAGAAAATGAATGGGAAAACCAGAAGTAAGGTCACTGAAAAAGTGAACGATCATTGTTGTGCTCTATTGGGCTTAGACAACTGCAGTCCTGCTTCAACAAGAGTTAGTGTGTAGCGAGAGAAAGACAGAAATGAAACGAGAAGCAACAGCAAGAATCAAAGCAGAGCGTGTGGAGAAGTTGTGAGAGATCTTAACCCTCAGATCTTAAAAACAGTGAAACAGTGAACAAAGAAAAGGCTACAGAAATATTATTTTCATTGCATGCCAGCAGCAGGAAACCCCTTACAAGGATAGTTCACCCCAAACACATTTACTCAACCTCGTGTCGTTCCAGGCCCGAAGGATTTCTTTCTTACGCAGAACACAATGTTTCAACAGTTTTTGTCCATACAAAGTCCGAGACTTTTGTGTGGACCAAAAAAAAAAAAAAAAAAAAAAAAAAAAAGATATTTTTCAAAATAAAGAATTTATATAAAAAAATATTATTTCTTTATTAAGAAATAAGCCATAAGAGTCTGTATGGATATGAGGGTGAGTAAATGACAGAATTTTCCCTATCCATCCAGAAAATCCTTGTAACTAAAGGCTGGAATACACTCCATGACTTTTAAAATATGAACATCATACACTTAGAAAAACTGGGCATCACACTAAATCACTCAGGATCACACACTACCAGAGTCATTCTGAACACAAAAACTCGACTCGTTGATAGGAGTTGCAGGACGAATAAAAAACAAAGTGTTCTAAAATCAGCTCAAAATATCAAACATGTTTAAAGTGCCCTTATTATGCTATTTTAAAGGCTCCTAATTGTGTTTCGGAGAGGTCTCCTACAATAGGTTTATATGTGTCAAAGGTCAAAAAAACACTTTAATTTTCCCATAATATACATTACAGCATCACTACTTTTCTCAGTGTCTGAAACGGTTCGATTAAGGATTCGGTCTGATTGGTCAGACTGCCAAGTCTATTGTGATTGGTCGACTGCTTACAGCGCGTGTCAGAAACTGAATGACCATTACCATATCTAATTATTCATCTCCAGATCTTCCTCAACACTTGATACACAGCGATACGAACAGTAATGATGGCATCAGTTTTATCGTATCAATCCCAGTGCGAGTCTTAGCGCAGTTCTTGACATTGCGAACCAAACTCTTCCAGTCTCTGCTACAACTACAGTGTTTGAGGGTCAAAGTAGGCGTTTGCGGGCAACCAATGAAGAGCATAGACTGGCATTATGCAAATTTGTTGCAAACCTACGTTCATGCAGGAAGTAAGACTGGAATTACTGACGACTCGTTTCAGGCGGTTCAGAAAGATAATATCTGAAAAAATATAATAGCAGCACTTTAATATCCTCTGACTGAATGGAATCATAGTTTGAATCTTAAAGAGCTTCCACACCCATCATACACTGCGATTCGTCCAGACTGCAAACTGAGGCAAATCTTAGCATTTGTATTCCAGCCTTAAGTGGTAATTAAGGAAATTGTTGCAACCAGGACCTGGTGCACCTCAGGAAAATAATGCTTTTAATTTTATTCATTATTCTCCCTATATTCTCAATAAAAAAACACCATTACTGTAAACCTGTCTGGACAATATGGTTTGTTTTAAAAATTATGTCACAATGTAAAAAAAATATATATATAAAATAATGTGTAAATAAAATCTAATAGTTTGTCCCCGATTTTGGGGTGACCAAAATATGACCAATACATTTATTGACATTTATCATTTATGGAGTGATTAAGTTTTTCTGAGATTGCCCTTATACTAATTTGTCATATTTATATTTAATTAATGTAAAAACTGTGTTACTGCTGTGCCATATTGTTCTGTCACGGTTAAATGCCTGTTGAAACCAAGGAAGACAACTAGAACTATAAAATATGAGTGCTAATGAGACCAGTGTTAAATTCACTCGGGAAAGTTTTAAATCTTGACAATTTAAACATTCAGGTGATTTAGGTGAAACAATATCATGCATTGGTGTATAACTAATATAGTTATCATTACAGTTATATTTCTTGGTGTGAACGGGCCTTGAAGTGAAAACTGTGCACCTATGAGTGTAAGGACTTATCAATACAAAGGGAAGAAAGAAAGAGAAAAAATTATATAATTAATCAGAAATACAGCCAAAGAAAGCAGTGTGAAATATTTTTAGTGTGAAGTATTATTGGTTGAGCATTGTCCATTTTAACAAGTCAATATCTGTAATAAACTTCCTGAGTGAGACGCCCTTTCTGTCCGATCTGTGTGTCTGTACTCACGTGTCCTTGCGTGCTCGTAGGTGCTCGAAGGCCAGCAGGCCCCGGGAGTTCAGTGACACGAGCACTTGAGGACCCTCAACGATGTCCAGGCGAAACGGCTGAGCGCTTACGATGAGCCGCCGCTCGTTCCCACCCAGACACAACACCAGACTGTTCTCATCCTGAGACACCACTGACAGCCTGAACACAGACACAAGACATTCAGCTGTTAATCAGGACTAGAACAACACCGCTCAGTGATGACAATTCATATAATGGGGGAAAACTGACCCAAATTATAATATGCAAAATGGATCCTTTTCTAGTCAGATAATAAACACACTAGGAAACACAAGAAGCTTTTAGTGGCCGAGAACAACCGTTTTCTATCTGAATATAGTTTAAAACATCAAATAGATCCTTCTAATATGCGGATTTGCTGTTCAAGAAACATTTCTTATTACAAACAGTTGTGCTGCTTCATATTTTTTGTGTGAACAGTGATACACAACAATGCAAAAGTTTGGGGTAATTAAAAAAAAAAAGAGAAATTAATATTTCTATTCAAACAAGGATGCATTATATTGATTTTAAGTGACTGTAAAGACATTTATAAAAAATTAAAATGTTATTTTGAACTTTCTATTCATCAAATACATCACAGTCTCCACAAAAATATTGATAATAATCATAAATGTTTGTTTAGCATCAAATCAGCATATTTGAATGATTTCTGAAGGATCATGTGACACTTAAGACTGGAGTAATGATGCTAAAAATTCAGCTTTGATCTCAGGAATACATTTATTAATTTTAAAATATAATCAAATAGAAAACAGTTCTTTTAAATTGTAATAATATTTGACAATATTACTGTTTTTACTGGATTTTTTTAATCAAATAAATGCAGCTTTGGTGAGCAGAGACTTCTTTCAAAAACATTCTTAAAAATGTTACCAGCACCAAACTTTTAAATGGTAATGTACTATTATTTATTTTTATTTATCATTTATATTTTGGTGTACAGGCCTATTATTATTACCATTAAATCGCTTGCATATAATTTAAAAAGCATGTAGCTGAATGCCACAATACAGCAGTTAATATTATACAAGATCTTTTACATTAAAAAAAAAAAAAAATCTAAAACCTTTTTTAGTAAAATCTTACTAAACAAGCCCTTAAAGGACAGCATTATAATTGTGTGCTTGGGACATAGCTTTTAATGGTGAGACTTTAGTTTTTGTAATCAGGCTTTCAAAATGTATGTAAAAATTTGTGTCGAGGTAAACTACTTAAACACCCGATGTCCTCTGAGCGCCCTCATTGAGAAACACTAAAGTGCACACAGCCGCTCTGATGGCGTGAGTAGACTTACGGTTCAGTAAGGGGATCAGAGATGAGCACATCTGGAACCTCGTAACGGGGCTTAAGTGGTTTGAGTTCATTAATCTTCACCCGAGTCATGTTCCCCTGCAGTCTGTACAGCTCAAGCAACAAGCGAACCTACAAACAAACACAACAGTCTCAATTCTCTCACACTTAGTATGGAGCACAACACAGGGCCGGGCGATTCGGCCAAAAATATTATCACAATATTTTTTTCCATATCATACGAAATCAATATTTATCACGATATTCATTTCCCATTGTTGGCGAAGGAAAAGCTTTCCACATATTTTTAAGACCTTGAGAATGAATGTAAACATGTAAATTAGTTTGTTCACAATTAAACTCCACAGAGTAGCTTTTAATTTAGGGGAATCCTTAAAAAGATTAAATCGAATCGGATCGTGAAGTGCCTAAGTTCTACATCTTACAAATGGCATGACATTTTCCGGATCTTTTCTTCCACATCGTAACGTCTATCTGTGAAATGGCTTCTCCAACAGGAAAAACATGTAGAGCAGGATTTTGGCCATCATAAAATGATTGGAGCATTGTCATTTTCTATTTCTGCGATGTCATGTGAGTGACAGGCTGTTGGAGTGATTATTGTCCCGCCCTCGCACGTCACTCCAAGGGGCAGGACACTTCTATGTCTTTGATTAAAGATTATGAGGGCACACGCATTTAAAAAAAAGAAAGAAATGATATGCATGACTAAATTTACAACACACTGCAATATTCTATCAAAAAATAAGAATGGTCAATAGAGACTTTAAAGGGTAACTCTCACCAAAATGCAACCTAGGGTCTTTTTGTTAATCTATCCGAGGCGAACGAGTTGGTTTGTGTACACAGAGTTTACTAAAAAGAAAGATTTCGAACAACTCACTGTTGCTGTGTTCGCCGGCATTTTTACAGTCAAAAACAGTCGATCTCCGAATGTGAATGAACTGACTCTGAATTTTAGTATTGTTTCTTATATGAGGATCCTTTTTCAAATACAAGGTCAATATTGATTTTCACTAACGACAAAACAACAAATTATCCATGAATTTATATGGAACTAAGCTTTAGGAGCTTTGCATCTTTACTCTCCTCCCTGTTACTTTGCATTCAGAGATCGACTACTTTTGACTGTCAAAATGCCGGCGGACACAGCAACAGTGAGTTGTTCAAAACCTTTCTTTTTAGTAAACTCTGTGTACACAAACAATGTTCTCAATGCTGGAGTTCATGTGTAGAGCCTCTGGTGATACTTCCAGCACAGTTTCATGTTGTGTCGAGCCTTCTTAGTGTTTTAAAAACAGTGATTTTTGATGCTATCATAGTAGTGCCCCAAGCACTCCCTTTCAAAAGGCAATTTGACCGAAAACGAAAATACGGTCAAACTTAAAAGTGGCGTTTCCATTCTAATTATGCTTTTAAACGAAAGTTCGCCTCGGGTAGAATAACAAAAAGAGCCTAGGTTGCATTTTGGCGAGAGAGAGTTAACCTTTAACCCAAACAACCAACTTTGAGATGAAGTTATCGGTTAACAACTCTGCTTTGGTATATTTCGTGACCTTGTTGTTGTCATTGATGAGCTGCAGGGTGATTCTGGAGTCGCTCAGCTCCAGCGTGTCCAGCAGAGCTCTGTACGGAGACTGGCCAGGCTTCAGCTCCCTCTGACGCCTACAAACATACACACAGAGAAAACATCAGACATGTGACATCTCCGCCTCATGTGGACTCAATGTGGATAAGGCAAAACATTGTATCTGATGAAAAGGCTTTGGCAGTAATATTTTCGTGCAAGAATCAATTAGAGATGTCATTGTTTCCTCAAGGGACTGACTCCGCATCGACTGCTTTATATTATGCTCTTTCATGGGAGTCATGCGCAAAGCAACTACCATTGAAAATAAAGCTGCAGGCAGCAATTAACGGGGTTCAAGCGCTTTAAGGCCTTTAAGCACATGCATATTAGGTTATATTCAGCTAAGCATGCCTGTAACCATCTAGATCAGAGATGGAAAAGATAATTTACAGCCAATACAGGAAATTTACGATTTTTAAAGCTTTTTAACAATTATAGCGCCACCTATGTCCTGATCTTCATAAAAGTTTGAGCGCTTCTTTAAAATCATGTCGCATGTGCTCACCTAATTTTGTGAAGTTCTACATAAATCAAATTTCTATGCAAAACAAAAACAGCCATTTTCCACCATAGCTAACTTCATTGGCCGACGGCTGCCGTGTTTTTCGAGGTAGGCGAATATCCTCAGAGCCAATCATGATACCTCTGGCAAAGACACGGTATGCCAGTTTTAAATTGATTGGTCTGACTGTAGCGTAGCTATAGCCATATTTGTGTTTTTTATAGCGCCACCAAGAGGCCAGTCGCAGCGTCCTTTTCCATGTGACCACAGATAGAGCCCAACATAGGTGTACCAAGCTGGGTGAAAATATCTCATTACGTTCAAGAGTAATAGCTGTTTAAGTAAAAGTAGTTTTAAAGTCAGAATTGCGAGATATAAACTCGCAATTGTGAGATAAAAAGTCACAGTTATCTTTTAAAATGTTTCATTTTGTGGTGGAAACAAGCTTCCATACTTTTAAACCCCTAATGAATAAAGGATAGCTTACACCAGATATTAAACTCCTTTCATAATTGTGTGGAAGCAATGATGTTCAGTTTCATTAATAAGTCTTCCTGCAGGGGGCGCATGCTGGCTCAGTGAGTGAAATCTTCTATTATGCGACATTGTTTTTCTATTAAAATTGAGATATGTAAACTAAAAAGTTCGACTATCCACGTGTATTCATTTCAAAAATTGATAACAAATATAACAGCAAATGAAAAGGTCCTAGATGATTTTTTCGTCACAGACAAACCACTGTGATTGGTCCATCCTGAGCAGCGCTTAGAAAAGTAACACGCATCACATGAGCACACCGCACAAATCTTTTCAGAAATCCTGTTTCATGCTAATTCATCCCACATATTCAGCTTTTATTCAGTGGACTCATCATACTCACTTGCAGAAGGAGCTCTGGTCGCATGTTTTAAAGTTGCTGCGATCCACAGCCTGAGCGCTCAGACACAACAGCAGAATCAGCAACAAACTGAAAGACAATACCATGAGTTCACAAAGGATAAAAAAACAGTAACCTGTGCGGACACTGTTGCTAACGCTTTTAAATATTAAAATCAGACAAACCCTTTACTGTAGATAAAACGACGATTCATCACTGTACCATGGTACCACAACAGTAACGTTAGTCTTTTGTAAGGAGAGATTTTAGACATAGTGAGGAATAACTCACAAAGACTGTAAACTGATTTAAGTATTCAAATCACTCGAAAAGTAAAAGGAGCATTTCAAATAGCTGCGTCTTTGATTTTATTTACACATAATCCTATTACCCTGCCAGAGCAATACAATACCTGTCACAGGAAGCCGCCATCTTGCCTCCGTGTGAACTTTGCCCTACGCGCGCGTCCGTCCAGTCAGTTCGAATGTGTCGTGCACGTGGACTTTATCAGAATTATTTTGGCGGTATAGATAGGTATGGCTTCATTGGCTTCAATATTTCATCCGCTGTCTGAATAATATTAAAACACACACACACAAAAAAAAAACATTGAGAAACTTTATTTGACAACGTGCAGCCCGAAATCGAACAAGGTTATTTAGACCCACTGCGCATGCGTCGTCACGTGATACCCGTTACGTTTTTTGCTTTTTTCTAAAAGACAGTCGTTTGTTTGTGTTTACTGCATAATTAAATTTTATTTAATCGTATTAGATGGTTGAAGACGTCAGTTTCCATTTGAATATCACTAATATTTGTTTTGTTCTAATAGTACATTTAAACATTATACCTTTGTATATGAAATACCCTTGTATGTTTGCAGTACAACAAGGATACGGTGTCGTGAAATCGGGTCTCCCTCACAAACGAAATCTGTAGCCAATATATAATTTCAGAATAATAGTGCATAATAAAAAAACAGGACATAATGAAATAATAACAGTAGTAGTAGTAGAAATAATAATATAAACGAATAGCATTAAAAATTAGGACATTTAACACTTAAACAGTTTGAAATATATTTAAAAATGTGGAAATTCAAAAATATTTAATTTGTTTTTGTAGGCTAACTGATTTTTTATTGAAAATTTTAACAAACGAAAGATATAAAAAACAGACAAACTTTCAGACAATTTACAAGTTATAGTTCGTTAACAAGAAAAATAATATAAATAAGCCTGATTTATCTATTGAAAATTATTTCAATTAAGAAAAGAAAAAGAAAAAAGCAGGGGCGAAAAAAAGAAAAGACGTTGAAATTGTATTTAAGTACAACTTCAATTCTTGTTTGAAGATGTCAAGGGGGGTTTACTCTTATTTACATTTATGGATATAAAACTTTCCAATAAATAAAAGGAGGTTAAAATAAAAACCTACTTTGTTTAGATTCTTGTCATTAATATAAAAAAAAAATCACAGAACACATTTTGGACAATCAAGGCATTAACATTATTCCAGAAAAAGGACACTCCCAAAACAAACGGCCTACAGTTTCAGAGGAAACTTCACAGAAAGAGCAGGAGGTATCAATGCTACTTCTACATTTCTGAAAAAAAAAAAAGAAGCTTGACAGGATAAAATCTGTAAATAATTTTATAAGATATTTCTTTGATTTTATTTGTTAAGAAAAATTTCTGAGGGAGTGGCCAGATAAACGACAACTTAATATCATCAAAAATGTTGTTCCAATAAGACATGATGGATGGAAAAGAGGTAATAAGGTTAAAAAATAAAGACCTAATTTTATAATTTTGTCTGGGACGAACAGAAATCATTGAGCCGCTATTATTGTTTCTGAAAAGTATACAAATTTCCAAAGAGATGACCTTGAAAACTAGATTAAATTCTTTCCTAGATACTGGAAATTGTTATCTTTAAATAAAATAATAGTTAAATAAATTACCATCATTGTCAAACATCTGGTTCACTACAACATTACTCCATTACTGAACCAGTTTCCAAGAAACAAGGATTTCCTCTTATGAAGTATATTACAGTTATTTCTAAAGAAAAATTTGAAAAAATTGTGTGGCGAGAATAACTGAAATATTATTTAATTATTTAATTATTATTTTAATTATATTATTTTATTATTTCAAACGTCACGCGCCCCCTATAGGAGGACGGCGTTATTAGCTTGTGACGTTCCGCTCGAGGCGTCCGATGATTGGATGTTTCCCTTCAACGCTGAGATGACGACACACACACAGCTGGTATAAAAGCGCACGAGTGGCCATGTTTCTCTCTCTCTGTCTGCAGCAGCTCTCGGGGAACGCGTTCAGTGGTATGTGGAATCATGATACGAGTTCTTATATCGTATTTATTATTTTTAATGTTTTCATGACGCGTAGTATCCGAGATTAAAGTTTTATGACTGTTATTCTGTACGCAAACCTCCATTCTTGGCATGCTCGCGGTCTGTAATACTCGAGTGTGTATGTATGGAGGGAGACTAGACCCAGTGCAATGTCTTCGGTACCAGCATGTTTCCCATCGGCTGGTTCTATCCTCAATCACTGGAACACGCTTTCGCTTTAATGCTAACGTTCTTTAAGATGTTAAACTTTAGGACATACATTGTCTTGTAATTTCTAATTGTAAGCTCTTGTTCTTCACAGGCTTGCTCTTCTCCTCGTGGCGCCAGTGTTTGGGATCTACTGAAGTCAAGCTAACTGTTACTAAAGTTCCGGGAGTCTTTGGTTTGTGTTTGATTTCCACAGGCATTAGATTAGTTGCTCTTTAATATATCTACGGTTTTATATATGACATCTGCTGTATATAGACGTTAAATTGTTTTTATAATACTTTTTAATTAACGTTAGAAGTTTCTTTAGCACACAAACCTAATTTCTGCCATGTTTATATTTGCTTTAAGTGAGACCTTACAGCCTTATATTTTTCTGTATTTGATAACTATTTTCAATAAACAATGATTTATTTTTACTACATAGTGTATTGGGATTCATTCATTTTCAGTGACTGTCCATTTATTTGCAGTTAAAGGGATGGTTCACCTAAAATGAGAATTACTTTTTCTGAAGTTGTTCCAAACCTGTATGAGTTTCATCTGTTGAACACAAGATATTTTGAAGAATGTTGGAAATCAAACAGTTGACTGTAGCCATAGACTTCCATAGTAGAAAAAAATATATAATCATGTGTTCAACATGAGATTCATACAAGTTTAGAACATGTGAGTGACAATTCTTGGGCTAACATCCCTTTAGCTCTGTTAATTGCCAATATTTGTGTTCTGTGGGGTGAATGTAATTTGTGCAGTAACTTGAGTTTGAGGGATTTCATCTATAGGGGTCTTAATGTTTCTTGCATACTTTGAACAATATAGTTGCAATTTAAGTTAATTCTTTATTAAATCTCAAAGTTCTATCATAAAAATGCTTTTAAAATGTCATTCTCAATATGCCACTTTTCTTTGCGAGCTGTGGTATTGTGATTACATTAAGAATGTAAAGTGCAGGACCTTCAGTTGTCTACAATTTACAAGTTTACAATGGTGTCATTGTTGGTTATTTTGGTCAAACATTTTGATTCTTTGGAATTAGTCTTTTAGACAAGCAGCAGAAACCACTCCATCTAGCGGTATATTTTTATTGTAGATATTAGTCTTGTAAAAGTTAATGAGTAAAAGTTAATGAGTAAAAATCGTTATGAAGAGTAAAAAAATTGTTGCAATGATTTTGTTTCACAACACATCTGTCTTGTCTGTTAGTGTACACAAACTCAGTGTTGTGCATTTTGCTACATGCATGGTTTATATTTCAGTCATTGTGGATCTTTAATAAAGACTTAAAAGGCTACTGTTAACTTTATCTGTTGACTCATTCAAGCCTTAAATTAAACCTAAATCCTTAACCGTTTACAATATTACAACTTTTGTTATCGTCTACTTGGAAAATGTCCCAGATTTACAAAAGCTATGAGGACGTCCCATATATTTAAACTGATTTATACTATTACTCTGAGACCAAAAGGGTTCAACATGCCAAGAGTTCTTACTTAGCCAAAAAGCATAAATGATGAAGGCCAGGCCTACTTTTCTTATGGGTTCTTTGTTCAATTTAATAGATAAGACATGCAGTGGTTGCATTTCTGTTGTGATAGAATGAAGAGAAAAATACAATACTAATTCATTTGGAAATTTTAATGATGGAATGTATTTCAATCTCCAAAATATGCAACTCAATCTGAGCATAAGCACAAGTGAATGTCATAAATCTGCACATCAGTTATTACAAATGACCATACACCCAGTGCAGACCATGCAAAAGAAAAAAAAGTGATAGGATGGTGAGATTTGTGAATATCTAGGCATTGTCGTTTTTCTTGTAATTCCACTAGGAGGCACAGTTTTCACCTGTGGTTTTACATCTGTTGTTTCTTATCAGCCATTAACTGTATCACATCTAAATGATCTAACTGACCAGGAAAAACATAAATATGTGTGTCATACGTTTTTTAAAGTATAAATTTATTTGATCAAAAATAGAGTAAAAACAGAAATAATGTGAAATATTATTACAATATAAATCACTGTTTACATGTGGATTTTTTTTATAAAAAAAAAAAAAAATATATATATATATATATATAGTTGTAACTGAAATTATTTAGCCTCCATTGCAAATCAGGTTTAAAATGTACAGACTTTCAGCTGTTTGCAATGAACAAATCAAACAAAAGTAATTTAAATAGTTGAACACAACAAATGTGTCAAATGGTTTCCCCAGATTTAACTGAAAATACAACTTTTAATGACTTCTGCAGTCTCAAAATTATTCAATCCCCTGAACAGAATCCCTCACAACTGCACAAATCTGCAAAACAGGTGTTGTCTCACTAATCAAGGGCTTCATTAGTTGCACCAGGTGTGCTTGAGCTAGAACACATGAAATATCTGAACTGACTAGGTTTGTTGAGTGTCACGTTTGACTGCAACGTAGAAATAAATATAGCAAAGTATTATGTCTGCGTGTTGCATATCGGTATATGTGTGTAGTCTTTTGTTGGGTGTGTGTGTGTGTTTTAGGTGTTCATTGGATCCACAGCCTGTCAGTCTTCATGAAGGATGATGACGTCCTGGTTCACCCAGCAAATCACATTACGCCGCCTTCCTCAAATACCCGTATCTCTTCCACGTCCCCAGCTTTCTTGCTCACTTTGCTGGTTTTTGCTTGTTACTGTTGCAGTTAGAGTCCAATATTTTGTGTGTTTATCCTGTGATTGAACCGTTTGTCGCATTGTGGTTGTGAAGTGTATTGTCTTTCACTGTTCATCTTTATTCAGTCATCGCGGTGTGTGTGAGGCTGGGAAGAGGGAGCAGCGTAAGTTTTGTTATCTGGTAAGTCAGTGTGGTTTAGTTTGGGTGTCTTAATGCTGAAGACTTTTCTTTTCTACATTTTTCTTCAGTACCAAATTAGGGTTTCTTCGGATTGTAACAATAGCAGAACCATTTTTGGTGCTAAATAGAACCGTTTTTATGAGGTTCCATGAAGAACCATGCTTTGAAAGTGCTATAGAACCTTAATGGTGTTATGAATAACATTTTCAATGATATTTATTTTCATTAATTAGTATCTTCATATTATTAATATTACTATTTTTTTTAATATTATATATATATATATATATGTGTGTGTGTGTGTGTGTGTGTGTTTTAGCCCTCTCTCTGCCTGGTCTTACAGTGCTATGCATAAGTTTAGACACCCATGCTAAAGTTGACTAAAAAGAGGAATAAAAAATCATCTTTTGGAAATTGAACTTAATGCCTTAATTAAAAAAAATAGGAAAAATCCAACCTTTAAGGACACCAATTTTCTTTGTGAATGAATAATGTATCGTAAATAAATAAATGTTCTTCCTTAAAATACAGGGTGCATAAGTCTGTACACCCCTATGTTAAATTCCCATAGAGGCAGGCAGATTTTTATTTTTAAAGGCCAGTTACTTCATGGATCCAAGATACTATGCATCCTCTTTTTAGTCAACTTTAGCATGGGTGTCTAAACTTATGCATAGCACTGTATATCTTGTTGCCTCTATTTTTTTTTATTTATTTTTTTAACAGCATGTTGTATCAATTAGGTACTTTTATTTTTTTATTGACATGGCTGATTGTAGCAAAAATTACAGCTATTAACAACAGTTGATAGCTGAATCCATTAATAAATAACAATTGACATTGAACACGATATAGATGTAATGAAGACCAAGTTCCAGTGACATATCTTCACAATCCCCTATGATGTCTTTGCGTCCTTCATTATGTGTGTATTCTGAGTGCAGTTTCTCTCTGCAGACGATGAGGTTATGATACGTGACAGCATCTGAAATACACAACTGAGTTTAGAGTTACATTGTGTCTCTTACATTTGATTATGTAAAAACAATTATGTTCACAAAATTAGCAAAAATAGAAAGAATGAGCCCTTTACCATGTTAAAAGGAAAAAGTGATATAAAGTCATGGTATAGCTTTGTGACTGGGTATGTTTATGCATAAAGTCATAATTAAAAAAAACTAAACAAAAAAAACCCAATATGGATCATTAATTCCATTTCTCTGTTACTCTGTGGAGAAGATGAGTATCCTCAACTGAACAGAGCTGCACACACTTACATTCACCTGTTGAGAGTATGTTGACAGTATGTGTAGTAACTGTAGTTGTACAGCTGAGCTCCAGAACATCAGTAATGAAGAGGCTTTGAGTAACAGATTTGAAAAGCAAAAAGGCGGGAATAAAGAACCCTAAACTCAAACACAAAGAACCATTTCAGCATATAAAGGGTTCTTCAGGACGATACGGTTCTAAATAGAACTGTTATTACGTGTAAAGAACCTTTAAAGAACTGTCCTTTTTTTAGAGTTAGTTTAGCGGAATTAACTCAGGTTTGTTTTGTTTATTTTATTTGGTATCTCTCGAGCTCGCCTTCCCATCTTGTTTTTGGTATTGTTATTTGTGTGTTTTTTTTCTCTCATTGTCAGTGTAAATATTATTTTCTCTTCATCTTTTCACTTTTGGCACTGCACAATAAACACTTTTCAGCAGAGTTTTGATTTGATCCTTTTTCTTTTATTGCCCTGACCTTCATATTGAGTTACACACACCTCTTTTTAAATGTTAATACTCCCTTTAACCCCTAGCCAAACATAAAAAAAAATCTAAGGGACATAACACTAAGTCAAAAGAATGGTAAAAAAAAAGTTAAGAGAAGATATCATCACCCTTCATAAACAAGGAACAGGATACAAAAAGATAGCAAAGGCACTAAATGTTCCTAGAGACACCGTTGGAAGCATAGTTCGCAAGTTCACAGTTAAAGGAACAGTGGTTACACTACCTGGACGGGGCAGAAAATGGACGCTATCAACGGCTGCAACCAGATTTCTGAGAAGGCAGGTTCAGAAAATCCCTTGAGTGACTGCAAAAGACCTGCAGCAAGACTTGGCAACAGACACTCAGGTCTCAAATACGTACATCACTACTGACCCAAAAGCACAAGAAAAGTGGTCAAAATCATATAAATAAGCCACAGAAGTGTTGGAATTCTGTTCTGTGGAGCCAACTGAACAATGATCCTAAGCATGCCTCAAATCCCACCAAGGCTTGGTTTCAGAAGAAGTCTACAGTGGCCGTCACCGTCACCTGACCCAAGAATATTACTGAACTGGAGGCCATTGCTCATGAGGAATGAGCTACTGAGATTCCTCAGAAACGCTAGGAGCTGGTGTCTGATTATACATCTCGTTTGCAGAAGGTCATAACAGCAAAAGGGGTTTCATCTAAGTACTAAAGATGCTTGCCATGAAGGGGTTGAATAATTTTGAGAATGAAAATGTCATTAAAAGATGCATTTTCAGTTGAATTTGGGAAACCACTTGAAACATGTTGTGTTGAGCTATTTCAATTACTTTTGTTTGATTTGTTCATTGCAAACAGCTGAAAGTTTGTAAAAGTTGCCAATAAACCTGATTTGCAATGGAGTTGAATAATTTCGATTGCAACTATATATATATATATATATATATATATATATATATATATATATATATATATATATATATATATATATATATATATTCAAATGGAAACTGATTTTAAATCAAAAAATTAAAACAAATATTTTATTAAAAAATATTCAAATAGAAACAGTGATTTTAAATTATAATAATTTAGCTCATTTTTTTGACATTAAAGACATTTAAAATGTTTCAGAAAATGTATATTACAAATAAATGCTGTTCTTTTGAACTTTCTATTCATCAAACTGTTTCAACATTGATAATAATAATACATGTTTCAAATCATCATATTAGAATGATTTCTGAATGTGACACTAATGAGGCTGAAAATTAGATTACATTTAATTATACATTCAACTTCTATAATTTGTAATCACAACATTACTGTTTTACTGTATTTTTGATTATGCAGCAACAAAAAAAAAATGTATTACTCCAAACTTTTAACCGTTACTGTAACATTTTCTAAATGAATCGCAGAGGGCATATTAAAAAAGCAGGGGTTTTATATATTTATTTTTTGGAAACAAGCCGTTATTTATTTATTTATTGCGAAACAGCCGTTTGAACTGTTTAATGACTGGAGGAAAATAAAAAAACCTAACAACCTAAAAGCGTGAAGCGTGGGAAAGACATCTGACCTTCATTCCCTGGCCACAATAAGGTTTATTGTGTAAAAAAATTCACGCTTCTGTGGTTCAAACGGATGGAAATGCGCGTGCCAGTCGTTGAGTCGTGTCGAGTCGTGTGGGCTTCACACTTGCGAGACAAAATCCTGAGCCCAAGACGTGTTAACCCAGGTTCACTTCAGCCTTTTGTCCAGTCATTAGCATCTCTCAGATGTCTAGGAGTCTTTCCCAGCTTTTAAACACCAATTTAGTAGAATAAACTAGCACAAGAGCGGTAAAGAAGAGTTTTAATTCTCAATTTCTCTTCGCATGCTGCTCATAAGAAGTGTTCTTCTCATTATAGACTATGTTCGTGCATATTTTTTAAAACGCACAACAATAGTCCATTTGATAAATCTGTGATTTGAGACAAACTGTAGCCCATAACTAGAGTAAAAAATGATCCAAAGTCGTGGGCCAGACTGTACACACACACACACACTCTTTATACGGCAAGTCAATAGGCTACTATAGCAAATCTTTGTTTATGCGGATGTCTCAGTCAAGGTGCCAAGGCACGTGGCGCCCTTTCGCACTGTTTCTTCATTATCTGAGCAGACAAACGAGCAGAGGAAGCAGAGGTGTGTGAACAGAAGTCTTGTGGAAGTGTGCCAGATATTCGCCTCAAACATTCACACTCGCGCGACACATGTGGTCGCGCGCATTTCAAAGGCTTTGATGATCAAAGCGGACTTTATGTCCGGCGCGTGCAGAAAGCGATCATTAAAGCTGCTCATGACATCAACAATTAATATTATTTAGAAGAAAAAACAACCGATTCATTTTAAAATTTTAATGATGGAATGTATTTGCTTCAATCTCCAAAATATACACCTATAAATCTGAGCATAAAATGGAATGTCATCATGAATAAATAAATGTGCAAAATAGATAAATACATACATCAGTTATGTATTACAAATGATCGTACACCCAGTACAGATCATGCAAAGAAAAAAAATCTGTGTAAAAAATATATTGCCATGTTTATCATACACTATTTACACATTTTACATTTCCAATGAGATGTCAAATGATAAAATCAATACACAACATTTTATTTTTTGGAAATAAACATGTCTCTCTTTTAGAAGAGATGAACCATGTCTGATTATTACACAAGCCCGCTGTTTTTGAGTCCATGTCTCAGCCTCGATCTCTTTCAAGGCCAGGGTCTCCAGACCGTCTGACTGACCGCTGCTTGTTGCTGAGAGTCGGGCCGGACCGTCGCGTGCTGTGTGTTTGAGTGTGTGCTTCTGGATGGAAACCTGTTAGAGTCTGGCACAATGTTCCTGCAAGCGGATGGAAGTCTTTGTTTGCAAACAGAGTTCTGCTGCTGTGTGTGTGAATCTGGAGCCTGCGTTCTGGAGGAGTTCTGGACTCTGACGCTGGTTGACATGCAGGGTCGAGACAGACGGTGACACATCGTCTCTGAGACAGAAGCTTCCAGTCCACGGGAATCACCTTCATCCGACAGGAAACGGGCCGCTTTCTGAAGACATGAAGAAAAGCCGTCCACGAACTGATGTTTCTCTCCTCCTTCCACATCCTTGGCTTTCTTGGCCTGAGCGACAGAGCTTTGCAGAAACAGGACGGTGTATTCCAGGATCTCTGCTTTCTCTAGTCTTCTTTGAGAAGGACTCTGAAAATGAAAGAGGAGAATTTAGACCAGGCAAAACACAGACTTGACAGAGAACTCTTATAGACAAATAAAGGTTCTATATTGACATTGATGGTTCCATAAAGAACCTTTAACATTCATGGAATCTTTCCATTGCACAAAAGGTTCTTTATAGTGGAAGAATGGTTATTTTAAGAACTGTTTACTGAAAATGGTTCTTCTCTATGGCATTGTGGTGCAAACTCCTTTTTGGAAGCTGTATTATTAAGAGTGTATAAGCTTATTATGTTGAGAGATGAAAAAGCATGCTGTTCTTACATTGTGCTCAGGGCCTTGCAGAAGAAGAGTTCTCAGGTTCTCCAGACTCCGATTCATTCTTTCTCTTCTCCGTCTTTCTACCTGAGGCTTCAACAGCTGCAGAAAACATTAAGACTAGTGTCAGTGGACAGGTCGGGGTTTACAAGCTTATGCCAGGCTGCAATGTTAGAGTTTTGAGATTCATGCACAGAAATAAATATTTACCTTTCTGTCCATTTTAATGGTCTCAGTCTCTCCAAGGATTTTCATTACACGAGTGCTCCAAACAATGGTTTATATCAGTGATGATCCAGTAAAGATCCGAGTTCTCTTCAGTGAAGTATGCTGGGTAAAGATCTCTCCTCGAGCGCGAAGACAGTGAGTTGCAGGTCTGAAACTGAGCTCAGGTATTTATAGGCTTCCAGGCGCGCGTGGCCACAAACCACGCCCACTATCTGTCACAGACTGAACGTGAACGCGCAATGCTCTCGTGCAGTTTGTTCCTAGCTAAAAACAAAACTCTCGAAAAGATATAGGCTATATTATTAAAAGTTATTGTAATGTTGAAGATCATACCTATAAGCTGTAGTCGTTTAATATTAATCACGGACATATGGCTGAAGTCGAAAGCATTCGAGTAGGCTAATATCGCGTTCTGGGTACAGTCTTACAGATTTATTACAAATAGCTACTTATTTTTTACCTATCACTGTAGTTAGCTAACATATAATCTCCACTGAATTGGTTGAAGACATTCAGGCCGATTTTAGATGAAAAGCACTGATGGCACACGCTCACTGACACCTAGACTTCCGTGGGCACGTGCGCGCATGAGGAAACACCCTCTGGAAATATGCATATCAATCGCCCTGCACGCGCCGCTGGTGACACAGACGCCATTATAATAATAAAAAGAAAAGAGCTCTCTTTTAATGTCAAGAGTCTTAGTTCCACTGTTGCTGGAAACATGCCGCAATGCTTCGGCTTGATTTCGAATTGTGCATATTTTGAACGTTTTCGCATAATTAATGCAGCAAAAACAAAAAATACAGCTGCAATCTTTAAGCCTGCATGCGTTGCAGTGATGTTATGAAGCGACCCCAAAGTTGCATAAAACAGCAGAAACAACTACATTATAAACAATTCTTAAATATGAAATGCATTATCAGAATGTTCAATTAATTATTTGAATAGCATAAGGCTGCCGAGGCTGAGTCTAGTCCATGTTAGTTCCTTATTGACGCACGGCAGGATTACGTTTATTGGTAATGTAAGGCTTCAAACGCGCCTTGTTTAAACTGAATTTAAAGTCGCAATTATCCATTTTATTAAAAATAAATAAATTACATTTTGCAAGAATAGCTTTTGGCTATAAAGAAACAGGGGGACTGCTGTGCGTAATAATAAATGAGCGCGTGCCAAACCACGCTTTGTGGATTTGTTTTGCTCAAAAAAGGCACAAAGTAGCAGTAGCCTAAACATCTGGGTACAATAAAATGTGAAAAATCTGCAGGGGGGGGGGGGGGGGATGGGGAGCAAGGTGACGTGTGTTCACACCTCTTTATAATTCTGTAGGGCGCGTGCCGCGTGCCAACTTCACGCCTGTGAACAATGCGCGCGCGTGGACTGCAGCATCCACGTGTGCATATGAAAGCGTGCGTGAGCATTATTCATTGCACTGAAATCACTATGTTAATAGACTCTTGTTCATTAATGTTCTGAAGATAGCGTACATCCTTTCTTAGCGCAAAAAGTAATCAAAGCTTTAAAGATCGAGCTATAATGTTAGATCTGTAAATACGAAGACAGCACGTGTCTAGTTCCCGTGGAAATACCACTGTGGATGCGCTTCGCTAAAATATGCCTAAAGGTAAAGGAAAGATGGAGAGGAATTTGACGAATTGTGATCACATCTACACTATTTTAAGTGCTTTATCTCCACGCTTTCTACCGAGGTAGCAGAAAGTTCCTGACCTGATGCACCGCTCATATTGTGAATGTCAAAATACGCATGGAAGTGATACAAATGGAGACTATATGTGAACGCAGGCTGTGTTATAATGTTTATCGAAGAGTAGCGTGGGAACGTCTCTGTTCAGTGATAGCTAAAATCCCGACAGGTAATAAAACAGGACTGAGGTGTGAGTCCATGTTCCTAGGTGAGGTGTAAGTTGTTCGTGTTACTGCGAGAGCGTGGCTAAAACGCGTTCCCATCATAACACTCTTCAAATTATTGCCTGTTGGCAAATTTTAAATATTTACACAATTTCGTGCCCTTTGTGCAATTTATTCTCAATTTAGGCGATACAGCACATACATACACTGCCGTGCATATTGTGAGTTTCTGTTTTTGGTACAGCCCGTTTGGGGGGGAAAAAATCTCTCTGTACAAGTTCTTGGCGTTCAAGAGTGGCCACTATTTACGCATGCAAGCAAACCGACCCGAAATGACTCAAACGAAATCTGTATCTGTAGTGAAACGTCATTATTTTTTATTTTTATTTTTTTGAATAGGCTTTTCTGGCTTTGACTACAGCGTGAAAATGAATAATTTCTCACTGCTGTTTACCGTTCTATTATTTTTTGCTCAATATCTTTTAAAATAATATAGGTATAGACCAATATGCTAATATCCCCAGAGAGGCCGTCTGGTCTCACCTGCGCCTTTCTCATTCTCATGCGCGCAAACACACCAACCCTCACGCGCTTTAATGGCCCTGCGCGTGCCAGTTGCTTTAATCTCGGCCTTTTGAGTGCAAATGTCTAATGGGTGTCGCTAAGTAAAATAAGAACAAAGACAGGCAGAACAATATTTAGAAACTCTAGCCTATAGACAGTCTTTAAAAAATCATATCATCCCAATAACTTCTGTAGGCTATACACAAGATCACATCAACTTCATGGTCTGATGGAAGGCACTATAAACGGCTAATTACAAACATTGCCAAGGTGAAGAAAGTGAAGAGTGTGTGTGAACGCAGACTGCTCTGTGTTCTCGTGTTTATTGGAGAGAAGCGTGGGAACCATCTCTGCGCTCGGCTAATAATGTACAAATTCTGACAGGTAATAAAAAAGAGCTGAGCTGCGTGTTACTCGGAGAGAGTGCTTAATAGCTGGTTCCCATCATAACACTCTTCCTCTGTAGGGTATTGTCGAGATTTAAATGTTTACACAAGCGCGCAAAATAAAACTTTTTCAAATATTGTTGTGTATCCATGACAGAAAAGCTTGATGTTGTCTTTTACAACAAAAACTATAGCGTTAACCTATGTTGTTGTTCCAAAAAATAATAAATAAATAAAGTTCAATGTTCAAATTTACAATTTTATGAAACTCATTCAACCAAACCAGAATAAATCAAACCAACAAGTTTGACAACACACCCGAGCATGGGTTCGCCCGTGCACGAGCATGGCAAGTTTGCACTGCACAAGATTTATGGAAGAAACAAAACATGCTCTGGTAAGTCATAATTATGTCATACTAAGTCATAATTATGAGCATAAAATGTGAAATTATGATAATGTCATATGAGATATAAAAAAAAATTAAAATTCGATAATAAAACTCCATAAAAAGACATAATTTCGACTTTTCATCACATAATTATGACTTTCCAAAGCATTCTTTCTTTCTTATTAAATGGGCTTCCATACTAAACAGACTGGTGGAGCAATATATAAATCTATAAATATGTATAATTGTATACCAGCAGGGGGCGAAGGCAACGGGTCGTTTGTCCAAAACAGGTTCATCGACACACGTTTGGTGTTAACAAAATGTGTCAATGGACCCATAAGAATAGAAGCACGCAGAGAAGGACATGTGCCCTGTTTTAATGCAGTTTCCCACGGGAACTTCTGCATAGCACTCTATAACATAGAAGGGGGAAAGTAAATAACTATAGGCTATTCTTCATTATAGGCTAAATCATTTTTTATATATATTTTTAAAGCATCTTTACACATAGCCTACACACATGTATACCACACTTTATAAAGAAGGCTTAATTGCTATCAGTGTTTTTTGTGCCTTTCTGTCAGATAAAACATATGAACCACACTGGTGGGGTTTTCAAATATTACTTTGACATGTTAATAAACACACCCAGTCACAGCTTTTTTTGTGTATGTGTGTTGGAGTTATGGTTCTTTATTGCTTTTTTGTTGTTGTTAAAACTGTAATTGTCAAAAGAATTACTGGTTTTCTGGGGCTCAACCACTCAACTTCACACTCTCAGCAAGTTCTTAATATGCTAAATATAAACCTTTAAACTGGTAACTGGTCTCTTATTATACCCATTTTCTTTTCTTTTTTTTTTAACAGAAGGTAAGTGAGAGCAGTTGAGGATATTTCTCTCCGCTTCTCCACTAAGCAAGAAGAGATATTCAGTTTGGTCCATAGTTTTCAAATGTTACTTTGGTTTAAGCACACACATGCCCAGTCACAAACAATATCCCACGACTTTATATCACATTTTCCTTTTAACATTGTGAAGGGCTCATATACTGTCCATTTATAATGGCATCTTTTGTGAACATAAGTTCTTTTACACCTGCAGAGAGAAACCGCCAATCAACTACATCAAAATACAACCATTATAATAGACTATATGAAGATATCATAGTATAACCCCATCTCCAGAAAAGTTGGGATATTTTGTAAAATGCAATAAAATCAAGAATCTGTCATTTGTTAATTCTCTTGAACTTTTATTTAACTGACAAACGCATAAAGAAAATATTTCCAATATTTTCACTGACCCATTTCATTGTATTTTTTAAATATAAACACATTTTGATTTTGATGGCTGGAACACACTCCAAAAGAGTTGGGACAGAGGAAAAATAAAAGTGAAAAGATTATAGAATATCCAAGTTAACATGTTTTTTAACAGTTCAATGAGCAGGTGAACTGGTGAGAGTGTCATGATTGAGTGTAAAAGGAGATTCTCAGTCTTTGCAAGGAAAGGTCATCACGGCTCACTACTGTGTGCCAAATGTCATGAGAGAATTGTCAAACAACTCAAAAATCGCATTTCTCAATGCAAGATTGCAAAGTATTTAGGTCTTTCACCATCTATCATACATTATAATGTGTAAAGATTCAGGGAATCCAGAGAGATCTCAGTCCTGCAAGGCAGGAAACCTCTGTTGAATGTGCGTGACCTTTGACCCCTCAGACGGCACTGCATGATAAACCATCATGTTACGGTATTAAATACAGACACATGTGCTCAGGAGAACTCAGGAAAACACTGAACACAGTCTTCCTCTCGAATCTCTGTTACGCAAGGAGAAACTGTTCATCAGTTCAAAGCAGAGATGCTGGAGAGTTCTCTGAGCCCGAGCTCATCTCAGATGATCCGAAACACTGATGAGTCCATGTTTCAGACAGTTTTTGGGGAAACGGACATCGAGGTCTCAGTCCCAAAGACGAAAGGGATCATCCAGACTTCATCAGCGACAGGGAAGCAAACATCTGTCATGAGTGGAGGAGCATCAGTGGAAACGGCACGAGTGACTCGCACGTGTGTGAAGGAAACATTAATGTGGAGGAGTGTATCAGGATTGAACAGAGACATACACTGACATCAAGATGACATCTTTCCTGGGAAGCAAGACAAAGCCAGGCCTCATTTCGTACACCGTACAGTGGACGTGCCCGACTGCAGTCCAGATCTGTGTCTTACTGAAAGCGGAAAGGAGAATCAGTCAGTGTGTGCAGTGACGAACACAGATGTTGAGCAGAGGTCTTCTATCAGGTGAGATTGGGCAAAAAATCCTCTTTGCAAAACTGCAACAATTATATCCTCAATTCCCAAACGATTAAACAGTGTAATTAAAAGAAAAGGTGATATGACACAGAAACATGCCTCTGTCCAACTCTTTTAGAGTGTGTTGTAGCCATCAAATCAAAATGTGCTTATATTTACAAAAGGCAATTATGTTGGTCAGTACAAAACATTGGAAATCTTTTCTTTGTGCTTTTGTCAGTTAAATAAAGTGTAAAGAGAATTAACAAATGACAGATTCTTGACAGATTTAATTGCATTTTACAATATGTTTTACTTTTCTGGAAATGGGGTTGTATTTAATCAGATCAATATTCAGCTATTACTTATTATACGGTTAATAATGTTCTTTAAAGCACTATTAAAACGTTCATGGTTCTTCTGCACCAAAAAGGTTTCTGCTGTGCTTACAATAATCTGGAACTGTTTCAAACCATTTTTATTAAAAGAGATAGATAGATACTGTAAAAAAAAAAAATGGACTAATAGAATTTTAGTGGGGTGTGTCAAGCTAATAGCCATGCTTTTGAGTATTTACTTTCTTCTATCACAGTCAAAGATTTTTATGAACCATTTAATAAAAAAAAATTGTATTGACTATTTGAAATAAGTTTTAAGCAGGCTCACGCTCTAGTGGAAATGTTACTGCATTCAACATAATAAGAAAAAATTCCCAGGCATTAAAATATTAATATTTCCCGGTTTCACAGACAAGATTTGAGCAGTCTCAGACTAAAATGCATGTTTGAGCTTTTTTAACTGAAAGCATCTGTAGTGAAACATAACCTTTTTCGCTTTTTTAAATAGGCTTTCCTGCCTTTATTAGCTACAGCGTGAAAATCAATCATTTTGCACTGTTGTATACCGTTCTATTATTTTTGCTTAATATCCATTAAAATAATGTAGGCAGGCCTATACGTATAGACCAATTGTATGCTAATATCCCCAGAGAGGCCGTCTGGTATCACCTGCGCCAAACCAATCAAGCCATCTTGCAAGTACACTTGGAAGTTTACTGAAGCCCCCTAGTGGGCCGTGTTAACACATAGGCTTTAAGATGTTGCTAGTGCTTAGACCTCAAGCCAGATGACCCACGAATGCATGAAATATCTCTTCTACTAAAAGGTCCCTCTGATGCTGTGTGTGTGTGCATCTGCTCAGTGTCCAGCCGAAGCCTAATGAGCACAACAATGGGTCAAGTTCATTGTGCGAACTGAAGTTAAATTAAATCTCTGAAGTATAAGCTGGTGTAATTTCTATGCAATATTATGCAACTGGTTTACTTCAACATATGTTGTTGTTGTTTTAGTTTATTTGATAGGGACAGTGTACAAGTGCACCAAATCCTTCTCTGATGAGAACCAGAAGATGCTTTTCACCATTATCATATACACCTTTCCACCTGTAGTCCCTAATGGCCTAACATGTTCGACATTGCCAAAAAGCTATGCCAAGAATCTTTTGACTAAAATGTTTATTAGTTTCAGTGACATTTATTTATTCATTCTAAATCAGTTTTTATTTAATTTGAACAAACTCTTTGTCTGTTTTTGGAAAGGTTGCGACTTTGGTGGTCAACATATTGTTTCAGAAATGCATAATTTAAAGATATTTAAATTTAGTTGATTTTATATTTTGTTATAGCTTTAAGAAAGGAAATGCATATATGTAAAAGGAAATTTGATTATTAAATAAGTTTGAAGCAAGTTTGAATCAGATTCATTTACTAGATGGTGCAACACTGACTCAACAACTTAGACTAATTTGTCATAGATGCATTCTGAACATTTAAAATGATAGGAAACATCCTGAATTTAGGCTACTTTACTTTAATTGTACTTCTGCCACAATTTCCCTTAGCCAATCTTGAGGACACATGGCTCATCTTACCCCACTCTCGCCCTACATATCTTTTATCACTGATTAATCCATGAGATTGAGCAATTGCAATAAACAATTGCCATAATCATTTATTTAATAAAATCCAGAAATATTTAATTTTCATGTTTTAAGCCAATTTCTCAACTCCTGGATGCTGGCGAAACTTAGACCAAGTTCAACACATGCAAATCTGGCGGTTAAAATGCATCCCACATTTTCTTTTTCTTTTTCCAGACCTTTCAGTCGTGTTTACTGTGTGTTCAGCGGGCGCGTGCTCACACATGCTGGAAAGCGTGTGTGAATCACACCTCAGTGCAACAGGCGCTCAAGTGCCGACCGCTTCCACGTGCCCATCTGCTCTCTCCAGCAGTGCTAACTTTTACATTTGACTAATTGCTCGACGGTCGGTCATCAGACAGCAGGGATGCATATCAGTAACCAACAGCTGAATCCCAATGCTTTTGCACTGAACAAGATGATTCTACTAAATTACTCAAACACTTTGCATCTTCCATACAAAGCAACTTCAACGTCCGATTTCCGTAAAAAGAACAATCGAGGCGACCTGAGAAAGTTTCACATAGGATTTCCTCATCTTGGACCCTTGGCATTCATAATGTAAAGCCAACACATTTTCACAATAACTTTTGGAAATCCAGTAGCTTAGACTTTTTTTTTTCTTTGGGTCAATGTTGAGTTTTGTCACTCTTAAATTATCGATTGGTTTTAGTTTATGATTAGATTGCAACGAAAAGCGCGCGACCGTTTGTCCATAGACCTCACGCCATATTCATTGTTAAAGAGACGTGTTAAAAGAATCATAATGCTAATGGAATTATGAGCGAGGTGTGTATGATGCCACCACTTTACTTGACCAAACAGTAAACTTTCCCACGGGATTTTCCATAAGGTTTGACTTAGAAATGGGGTCAAAAAGTGAAGCAACACATGGCCAGAAATAATTTTAGTGACCTATATTGTCAATTTAGGAAGAGCAACATATCCCTTTGACGTTAGCCTATACTCTTCATTGGTGCGCAGGTGAATGAAACCAAGTGGCGTTTCGCAACATCTATCTCCTATTTGCCAGCATTTATAGTGTAGACTTTCTAATTATGAATTATTGTTTCATAATTATTGTTTCAATTATTGCTCTAATTATTGTCTCTGGTGCGTGTCATTTAAAACAAAGAAACAATAATTAATAACCCAGCAAGCAATTTTGCGTCTAATAGACGTCTAATAGACGTCTAAACATAGCCTAGACGTCTAGGCTAAAATCAGGCTAATTTTGGTCTGTCAGTGAAAATCTAATAGACGTCTAACCATAGCCCAAGAATAGACGTCAAACCATAGCCCAAGAATAGACGTCTAACCATAGCCCAAGAATAGACGTCTAACCATAGCCCAAGAATAGACGTCTAACCATAGCCCAAGAACTAGTTATTAATTAGACGGCTATTAAACGACTACATATATACGTCTAATAGACAGTCAATATGGGTCTAGGCTAAAACAAGGCTGAATTTGGGCTGTCAGTGAAAATCTAATAGACGTCTAACCATAGCCCAAGAATAGACGTCTAACCATAGCCCAAGAACTAGTCATTAATTAGACGGCTATTAAACGACTACATATATACGTCTAATAGACAGGCAATATGGGTCTAGGCTAAACCAAGGCTGAATTTGGGCTGTCAGTGAAAATCTAATAGACGTCTAACCATAGCCCAAGAATAGACATCAATTACACTACATATACATGTAATAGACAACAAAATGAGGCATAAGGATTTTCACTCAAATATAACAGGTTCTCATAAAGGAAAATCCATACAAACTAATTGAATATAAAGGATTTATTTAGAACAATTATATTAACAACTTAGACAACATTCAAACATAAAAATTAACATAAAATATTGGAAAATTTGTAAAACGACTTAAGATACTCAAATTTTTAAGAATTAATTGTTAGCTTTATATTCATAACCACCACCCCCTGCTCTCCCTGGTGCTTGTTTAAAATGACCAGAAATTAAATTTTTTATTTCCCATTCAGTCGCCGAAGGAAAGTTGGTCATCACTGCGTCTGTCAAATAAGAAAAAGAAAAATATTATTGCTCAAGAAAAGCATTGTTGACAATCATTTTTAACTAATTACAGTCATTCACTTTTGCTAGGATGCACACTAGAGCTGGCCAATATAGAGTTAACGGAATATAGATTGAGACTATATAATTTATATCAATATTATTAATAAATTAATATCAATAATTGAATTTTTTTGCCTGCATAATGGTGATGCACTAATTATATATATATATATATATTTTAGAGGTGTAACGATACACGTATTGAACGATTCTGTACGAGGCTTTTGGTTCGATTTCAGTATGGATTTTTAAACAGAACGGTTCATTAGACAATTTTTCCTGCTAACCAAAATTTTTTAATTACAAATGTAGGCACGTCAAAAAGCCTGCTCTTAATGTAAGAGAAATCATAACAAATCGTGACAACAATCGTGCTCTTTCAGGTAGTGACCATATAGACCTGCATTATATGACTGACTGACTGACTGACAAGAACAGTTTGACCTAAAATATCAAAATTAAAACTACTGCGGAAACAAAGACACCTACATCTTGGATGCCCTTAAGGTAAGCTAAAACATACCAAAATTTAATTTCAAAGCAAACTATCCCTATAAATCATTCTTTATCACTTACTCATATAACTCTAATGAACATAAAAAGATACTTATAGGGGTAGTTCACTTAAAAAAAAAAAAATCATGTAATCATTTACTCACTTTCACTTGGTTCCAAACCTGTATGGCAGGGATAGGCAACTCCGGTCCTGGAGGGCCACTGTCCTGCAGAGTTTAGCTACAACCCTAATTAAACACACCTGAACAAGGCAATCAGTGTTTTCAGGATTACTAGATAGATACAGGCAGGTGAGTTTTTATCAGGGCTGAAGCTAAACTCTGCAGGACAGTGGCCCTCCAGGACCGGAGTTGCCTATCCCTGCTGTATGGCTTTCTTCTGTTGAACACACACAAAAAATATATATTATGAAGAATGTTGGTAACAAGACATTTAATGATAGTCAGTGACAAGTGTTCTGTATATTCAATTGCTGTACTTTGTTGACTGATTGCTGGATAATTTGCGATAGTGTCTTTAAAGTGGATTACATCACTCCAGTTCTGATGTTTTTACACTGGCTATCTGTCTGTCAAAGAATTCATATCAAAATACTACAGTTAGTTATTAAATTAACATTTTAAGGCCAAAGTAAATTTCTAATCTTCTGATGCATTATGAACCATCCAGAGCAGACCTCTCAGGTCATCTGGGACAGTAGCCACTAGCCAGCTACTTTTATATCCCCAAAGTCAAAACAAAAACATGGAGAAGCAGCATTCAGTTTTTATGCACCATATATCTGAAACAAATTCACTGAAAACTGAATGTATGCTGCATATTTGAATTATTTTAAATCAAGTTTAAAGACTTTACTGTTTGCCACTACCTTTTATTAATTGGAAAGGAACAAATATTTTTTTTATAATTTCTTTTCATGAATGCATATGTTGCTGTTAAGTTTTATGTAAAGTACTTTGAAAATTTGCATTAAATCAAAAACTATTATTACTTACTCTAATCTAATATAAAAACAAAAATATATTAGTATCTTTAATAATAAAATGATAAGTTTCATAGTTTCATGAAACTTCTCATTTTAAAAAATAAAATAAGTTTCATAGTTTCATGCTTACCACCTTGAATTTAGATACATTTTAGATTAAGGGCACAGTTGCAATAACACGTGCAGGTAACGTTAACTTGTTGGAGAAAAATAGTAGGCT
This sequence comes from Vimba vimba, assembly GCA_022828995.1. Classification (NCBI taxonomy): domain Eukaryota; kingdom Metazoa; phylum Chordata; class Actinopteri; order Cypriniformes; family Leuciscidae; genus Vimba; species Vimba vimba. The sequence goes on along the minus strand of CM040820.1, from coordinate 46,220,535 downwards.
TACTCTGCAATGGTAATGTTAAAATGTCACGGTCTACACATTATAACAACTAACTACTTTAAACAATAAACATAACAAAAATAACACGCATACTTACAAGATCGAAGTAGAAATTTGAAGGTTTTCAGAGTGTCGCTCGCCCGTTGCTCTCCGACAGCGGCCTCGTGTAAAATAAAATTGAAAATGGAGGAAATGTGTATCGCGAGATCTGGCTAAAGTGATCTAGTCACGCAATGCCAGTAGTCCCAGTAGTGGTGTCTCAGTAGTGTTTCGATTGTGCCATCTAGCGGTTGAGAAATGCCATTGCATTTGATTTAATTTGAAATGATAGACAGCCATATCGTAGATTATGTATAAATGTTATGTTTATGTGTGACAGCAAACATTAAGCTGTGTGAGCGAAAACATTTTTAAGACTAATATTCTTATACTATATCGCTGGTCTGAATCAGGGCTATAGCCAAGCCGTACGTAGACTAGATTGCCTTCATTTCGCCAGGTGGGCTAAAGCAGACCGCATATAGCCCGTCCAATTCAGAGCTAAATCGTGACTACAGATCGACCATGTCTTGAAATGACACATTGAACCTTGTAGATATCATTACCAATGCGAACATGATGCAATATCAACCATCTCATGCACTGCCTGGCAAAAAACTACAATTAATCAGTTTTGACTAAAAGTGGGCTACAATAGCCGGGTCTGAATATGAGCTAAATCGTGGCTACGCACAGCCTACACATATAACATGTAAAATAAAGCAAACCAAACAACTTGTAATCACAGTAGACTTTGCTTACATGATGGAATATCATACATCTCACAAGTTATTTGGGAAAAAAATACATTTATCCAGATTAAATGTTATTTGGGCTAAAAGTGGGTTACACATAGCCGGACTATATCGGGTCTATATTTAACCCAGACGTTGAAAAGACGGCTATTGCTTGCTGGGAATAATCGTTAATAATTCGAAAATAATAATTCTAAAGTAAAAAACAAAACAAAACAAAAAAACTCAAATAGGTCTAGTGCTATTGGCATGAGCTAAAGATGGCATTTAAAAGTTGTGCTTGAACATATTTCTTCTTTAATATTTTATCCATATCAAATCGCACATTACAAGTTCAGCTCAACTATGTTTCCTATACAAGTTTCTGCCGAAAGTTGACCCGCTTCAGGTGCGAAGGCCATTAATGCACGAAGATGTTGAGCATAATGAAATTCTAAACGCCTCTTAAAGGTTGAGTATTCTAGTCTGGCGCTGTTGGTGTGAGTGTGTTCGTTTTTACACATGTGTAGTGCCATAATATTCTGTTCCCACGAGAAAAACTGAAGTCTCCCATCGCACTTGCACGGCTTTGGTTTTACTAAAATCTGCTTGAAAACAAAACATTTTAGTGATAAATTAATCAACGACCAAAATTATCAATACTGAACAAAATATGTGTATCATTTGAAGCTAGAAAATAGCAGACCGCCTATCATTAATTCTATGAATGGCATACGCGAGTTTTCATAATAAAAGACAATTTTGTTTTTGAACATTAGGCTAAACATTAAATTGTTAGAGAAAAAATAAGTTTGGTTTTGGTTGGTCAGAGGTCGTGAACTTTAACGGGAGGAGCGTGTTGGTAAATTGAGTGTCAAGAAGATTGTGTTCAAAATGCATGCAATTGGGCTTTGTATTGACTTATTGGCGCAATAAAATGAACAAACTAGCCCATAAAAGCATAAGCGTTCTATTATGATTGGTTATTCTAAGCAAGCTTCTAATGGCATTTATGATATGTGCAGTTTTCATTACCATGCGTTTATATTCACATTACATTATTATATTCAGATAGGCACAGGCTTTTCGTAAAACTAGCTTGGCAAGTGATGGGAAACTTCAGTTTTTCTCGCTTAATATCTGCTGTCACAATTGTTCTTTGATTTAACCTAATCGATTTATAGTTTCTTATCTTGGAATATATTAAAATGGTAATTGATAACGGCAGAAAGCCATAAGGGAGGCACGACCATACGGTCACGCGTCATTGACACCTCGTCACCACCAATGACAAGCCAGCATCCCCAATAAAGGCCAAGGTTCGCGAGGACTTTTTTCACAGTAGAAGAATTTTCTCAAGCAACACAGAAAAACGGGAATATACGATTGCTGGTTTATTTCATAATCTTCGACAGAGCATGGTTACTCCAAAAATGGCAAGTCGACGACCAACCAAAAGAGTGAGTATTTCTTGCTTATGTCATAATATAGTGGGGAGTTTTTCTTTTTTTAAATTAAAGTAATAAAAAAATGGTTTTACGTTTTGAATATATGACTAAATTAAATATCTATTTTGTGCTCCGTCTAGATCCTCAAACCGGTTATCGAGAAGAAACGGAGAGACCGGATTAACCAGCGTTTAGATGAGCTGCGAACGCTTCTCCTGGATAACACTCTGGACACGGTAAGAAAGGAAATCCAGTTTTTAATATTAACATAAGCACTAGAATGTTTCAACAACATAATGCGTTTACATTCACTTTTACAGCGACTTCAAAACCCCAAACTGGAGAAGGCTGAAATTCTGGAGTTAACCGTTGAATACATTAGGACAAAAGCTGCGAGAATTAGTCAAGGTAAGATTTATGTCTATACTTTATTAATTGAAGATTAAACGTATACCCATATTTTATATCTTAAAATGATGTTGTTGACCTTATTTTTGTGTAGGCTACATCTCTAGATTAAAGGGATAGTTCGTCCAAAAATGAAAATTCTGTCCAAACCTGTATGAGTTTCTTTCTTGTGTTGAACACAAAAGAAGATATTTTGAAGAATGTTGGTAATCAAACAGTTGACTGCACCCATTGACTCAACAAAAAATACTATGGAAGTCAATGGTTAGTACCAACATTATTCAGAATATCTACTGTGTTCAGCAGAAGAAAGAAATTCAACAACTTTAGGGTGAGTAAATGATGACAGAATTTTCATTTTTGGGTGAACTATCCCTTTAAGTGCTGATCTGATATTTGAGTTTCCTCTGAGTGTGATGTTTCTAATTGATTTTATGTCTCTGTCTCCTCCCCCCCTCCCTATTTATCTTCTCTTTCTCAATCATCTAACCCCAAAATAACTTACCTCACACTCTGACTTTCCATTCTGGCAATCAATAAACCAAAACCATTTACTCCTAAATGTTCCTTTAACTTTGCTTTAAATTCTCGATTTCTCAAACGTTCCTTTGAATGAACCTTCAATAACAACCATAAAACAAAACCTAATGTTATTCTGTCTCACCTAAACACTCTATTAACCCCTTCCTCTTTTTGCTTTTGCACTTCCCCCCTCCCCTTTCTTTTCCTCTTTTGTACACCTTTAACTCCACGTCCCACCTCAGGCGACTCTAGCAAAGACCCAGACCCACACGATGCTAGCGCTCCGACTCTGCTCTCGTCGAGACCCCGTGTGCGTTTCTCCTCAGTCCCCGAGCCCATCAGTGCCCAGACACAGGTGCCTTCCAATCCAATCTACAAAGCAGGCTTTAAGGAGTGCGTCTCCCGCCTGGCCAGCTTCATCGACTGCGTGGATCCTTCCCAGCGGGACGGCTTCGTTCAAGGCCTGTGTCACCACCTCGACTCCTACAGCAACACTCTCCCCCAAAGCAGGGTTTCCAGCAGCCAAGCGTCCCATCATCATCATCCATGGATCCCCAATGCAGAGCTGACGTGCAGATCAGACGTCCCAATGAGAGCCAACACCGAGCCCTTTTCCTACACCAATAGTTTGTATCCCACATCTTTTATGCTCCACCACGCTCATCCCACAGGACAGCCCTTAACACATCCCTACCTTTCCCCTCCGTACTCCATCTCTCCTCCACCTTCTCCTTGTTACTCGAGCAGCTCTCCTCCTTTCTCCAGCTCTCCCACATACGTCTCGATACCCTGTCATTTCTCTTTCCCTCCCACCATCTCACCACTCTCCAGCGACTCTTCATCATCATCATCATCATCATCCTCTTGGAGTCTCCCAACCCCTGTAGTCCCAGGTCCTCATCTTCAGGTCCCTGTGGGATCCCCAACTCCAGTGCGTCCCACTGGCTCCGTTCCCTCCAGCCAACCCCGGACTCTGAGGCGAGCTCTGTTCCACAACCAGACACACGCTCTGTGGAGACCCTGGTGAGCAGAACTCAAACACCTAGAGATTTAAAGCTCAGCAGTTCAACACTTCCCACCAGAGTTCCCCGGGCTTCACATGGAAAAGACTTCTTGGTCTCACATGTAAAGGTGAAGGTGAGAGAAACATTAGGAGCTCTGTGACGATCTCTGTGTGACGACTGTTCACGGATGTGCTTCCCCATTCCCACTGTCACATTCCTTTGTTCTGCATACTATTTTCCTACCTAAAATTCTTTATTTTGTACAAATTGTGTAAATATATTTATTTTGTCCCTATTGTACATTGTATAAATTAATCATGCTTTTTTCACTTATTAAATCTATATAATTTTGTTAATTTGTATGACTCCTCTTTATACACACACTCTATCTATTTACAAAAACGTCTTTTTTTTTCTTTTTTTTCTTGGGTCATAATGTCAGCAATACATTTATGAACAAAGACAAATTGCATTCTGCTGGTCAAAAACACTGATTTATGAGGTGACTAGATTTCTGGGGGTCATTTTCAGTGATCAAAATGCAAGTGAAATCTCATTTATTATCTATGAATTAAAAACAGGGATTTTTAATTTGTATGTTATGGGTTCCATATAGGCTACTGTTATTATAATATTTATGATTATGTTTGCTGGTCAGACTGACCCTAACTGGTTTCACCAAAAATCACTATGAAAACAGATTGAAACAGTATTCTATTATAACTTAGCAAAAACACATTGCAAAAATAAATATGAGAACATAATACTGCATTTAACATATATTTTTAAAACATTTTCTGATTGTATTTAATATTTTCACAAACTGTGAATATACTCTATGGCCTATATAATTACACTTTTTTTTCCCCCAAATGTTATTTTATGTTTGTGCTTATATGGACCTCCACCATCCCTATAGGCTTCTTTTGCATTTTAGGCTCATTTTGAGCACTAAGCATGTGCTTTCTGCAAATGTAATTGTTACAAGTCTAATTTTTTTTTTTTTTTTTTTTTTTGTGTGTGTGTGTGTGTGTGTGTGAGTGTGTGCAAAACAACCCCACATACTGTTCAGGCCCTGTTATATAGTGCATACAAACAGTATTACCACAGGAGTTAGTATGTGACTGACTACCTCGAAACCGAGTTGGATGGATAGAGGAATTTACTTTTTATCTGACCTTTTAGATCAGTCAGCTCAGTTGCTTTCTTATGAAAATGTTAATGAATAAATGGACATTTCCAATTAAATATAGAGAATATTATTTTTGATAAAAGCAATCCCACAGATCTATTGATGTTAATGAGAAGCCATATGTTGCCCCTTAAAGTTTTTAATGTTTATGTCTATGTGGTGTTTTTAATATGCAATGCTTTAATTTAATAAAGGTAAACCATATGCAAATTGATAAGATAACACCATTGCTGAATATTTTCTCCTTAAAACTGTAGTGAAAACGCAGTTTGAAATCGCTGGTGTTTCTTACGTCGAGAAATACCACGTAACCAATCAGATCAACGTTCAGGCAGGCTTTAGCATATCATTAACTATGACCGCTCTGAAGCAGTGGAGTCAAGAGAAAGCCAGGTTATCCCGGTGTATTTTTCTGTTGATATGAAAAATCAGGTAGATTTAGCAGCATAGCGGGGGAATTATGTAGATGATATTACGATGTTATGATGAAATATGCTTTGAGTTGTTCAAAGCGTTTGTAAGGATGCTGATTTTAAGAAGGCTACGATGGTTTGTGTAACATTAATAACACATTATTAGCTGTTTGATAACATAGTCAAGCAAAAGGCTATTCATATTAATTACCGTTATGTGTCCGACGTCGTAGGGAGATACATAAAATGCATTACCATTCTGATACATCGACTAGTAGACGATGAGTGAGTGGAGGCGTTGCTCATTTGCATATTCATGAATCTGTGTAAACTAAATGAAGCAAGGATTGAGTTACATTCAAGCTTTAAGGCATGAATAAAACGTTTAAATATGTAATTTTGTTGATCAAAGATGAGTTTAAGGGATAAAATTATTGACTACAATTGAACCCATACTTCATTTAGTCTAAATGGGGTGGACATTACCAGTAAAAAAGTTCAAAGTTCTCCATAATATTTATGTTAGTAATTAGCTATACTTTATCAAAATGTATGGATATTGATTAAAATAGCTCATTTTGTTCAGATCAGCCAGAAAAAGAAAAAAAAACCTTTTTTTTTTTAGTGTTTCCATTCCAAAAAAATCTGGGAAGATTATTATTGCTTTGATGATTTTACCAAAGATGTTATTATATAGCCTATTTTGAATAAAAAATGCATCTGTTAATTTTATGATGACTCTTATGATTTTATTTGTTAAATTTCATATTCAAAAAAGAAATAATTCTAAACCTTGTCTGAAGGTGTTTATGGCTGATTTTCATTTGTATATTGAGTCTCTCAAATGTAGGCTATTGATATAAAAAGATGTAGAGATACAATTATTTGCTAAAGAGTTGAATGTCTACATATTCTTCATGTTAAAGTAGAGGAGCTCAACCAAGTAATCACTGTAGCTCGCACAGCCCCCTCTGTTGGTGAAAAATGATCACTACTACACGACTGTTCTGACACAGCAGTCTGATGTAAGTCGCGCTCTTTGCTCTGTATTTTGCATTTTGGTTTGAACGTGCTGTAAAATGCGGACATTCCCTGGGACAGGACTCCAAACACCGGGACTCTGACCTCTGGTCTAACATCTAACCCCGAAAACGAAAAATGCTGCAACAATTGTAACATTACACAATACTAGATTCGTTTTACGCCTTACGTGAAATATTACTTATGCATGTTCGTAGCCAGATATATGGCAAATTCCAAACGGAAGTGAGCATCCCTATTCCCTACTCCCTTGTAAGGGCAGATCCCTGTAGTGTGGACTTTGGAGTGAGCATGGCACTGTAGTTTAAAGGTGCATTGTGTAATATTTAGGAGGATCTGTTGACAGAAATGCCATATCATAAACATAATTATGTTTTCAGTGGTGTATAAATACCTTACTTAATGAACCGTTATGTTTGTATTTAGAATTAGCCATTGATATCTACACACACCGCGGGTCCCCTACATTGAAATGCACCGACATGTTTCTACGGTGGCCCTAAACGGACAAACGCGTTTCGTCACTATGTTGTTCTTCGTGCAAAGAAGCTAGCTAAAGTCAGCGAATAAAACACTGACACAATGATGAATAAGTAACAATAATATTCGCAATAACATATCGTTTTACTGAATAATTAAGTAAACACAATTTCTTAATTAATCTTTATGAAACCTCATTCTAAGGTAATACAAACATAACGGTTCAATAAGTAAGATCTTTATACACCACTGAAAACATAGTTATGGATATGATATTGCATTTCTGTCAACAGATCCTCCTAAATATGACACATTGCACCTTTAAAGATGGTAGGCTGGTAGGGACTACACAACATTCCTCCCGGGTTAGTGACATCACCAACCCTAAAATTTACATAACCCCGCCCCCGGGAACACGCAGTCCATGTTGAGAAGAGGAAGAGTTGTTGTAGTAGAGCACATTTGTGAGTCTGCTCAAGCTGTCGCATCCGTCTTTTCACATGCAATACAGTTCATAACACAAATGCAATATCATGTCACTCTGTAGGCATCTTATGACAACTCCCACTGTGCCGGGAGCAGCAGCTCATTTGCATTTAAAGGGACACACACGAAATGACGCGTTTTTACTCACCCTCAAAAAGGGACAATTTTAACATGCTGTAAAAAATTATCTGTGGGGTATTTTGAGCTAAAACTTCACATACACACTCTGGGGACAACAGAGACTTATTTTACGTATTGTAAAAAGGGGCATTATACCACCCCTTTAACTGCTACTCTCTGCTGTCTCAGACGACGACATCTTTTCGCTTTGAAGCTTCAAACGTCATGCAGTATCGGAAGGTCGGGACAGCTGGTTTGAAAAAAATTGCGGCTTAAAAAGGGAAATGATTATGGAGGAGGAATTATTTGAATGATTTAACACTACACTTCCCTATAACATAATTTATATTTTTAAAACAGAACACCCAAAAATATTTTTTCAATTACAATTACTATAATTATGATCACATACCCTACTTGTAGGCTATATTTTATATTATTGATCAATATGTGAATCCGTTTACCAGGCTACACATGACACGAGTTGTGGTCTCATTGGCACAAATTAATCTTAATTAATAAATAATCGGTTTCCCATCACTAATTTGCACCTTTAACGTTTGACATTCATTAGACATTCGATTTTATACCCATTAAACTCTGCACATTTCATGTTTGCAGCCCAAACCAACTCAGATATGCATAAACAAATGTCCTTTATTGCACAAGGCTTAATTTCAACAAATAAAATATATATTAATTAGCCCTAAAAATCAATTAAACAATTTAACTATATGACATTATGATATCAAACCAATAGTGAAATGTTCAGAAAAATATCCCTTTTATTCCTCAAGGCTCTGTTTTTGGAATTAGCTTTATACATATTTTATAATCATTTCTGAAATTTAAATATATGCAATACTGTAAGTGTAAATTCATTAAACTACAACACTGTTTGCCCTAAAGGTCTCAAACCACCTGTAAATTATTCAGAATATTATTCTCTGTAATGCACAAGGCTTGTTTTCTTGATTATTCATCTGATATTTTTTTTATAAGGCTTATATTTTTCCGATTATTAATATGGTATTTTGTATATAGTACTAAACCCATTTAAATCCATTAGCCTTGTGCTTTATAGAGAATAAAATTCGGAGTAAGTTACAGTAGGTTTGATGCCTTTAGGCCAAACAGTGTTGTAGTTTAATGGATTTAAATGGGTTGTACTGTATAAAAAATACCAGATTAATAATCTGAAAAATAAACCTTATAAAAAATATCAGATAAATAATCAGATAAACAAGCCTTGTGCATCATGGAGAATAATATTCTGAGTAAGTTACAGTAGGTTTGATGCCTTTAGGCCAAACAGTGTTGTAGTTTAATGGATTTAAATGAGTTCAGCACTGTATAGAAAACACCAAATTAATAATCTGAGACTTGCACTTTGAAAACCATTTTAAAAAGTTTGCGTTTTCAGCCACCCAAAACGTTGTCGTTTAAACGAACGGCCAAAATGCATAAAAAGTTTTACGTTTTTAGTTGAAAATGGTGTGGTGTGAGCTGCCTCTGAGGGGCTGTTTACACGACACCGTTTTCAACTAAAAAATTAAAACTTTTTACGTGTCATTTACACAACAACAGCATTTCAAAATGCACGTTTTTGAAAACGTTCTCCGTGGAAACAACAAAAACGTGAATCTCTGAAAACGATGACGTCATGCACAAATGCCCATTACGTGTTCAGTCTGTAGTGTTTCATCGCCATCTAAAGGCCTGGCAGCAGAATACAGCGTTTGTAGTCCTTTTCACGGTAATCATTTTGACAATGGTGTCATTTCTACGTGGAAAACTCAAAAGGAAAAACTTCACAGTTTTAAGCATATTGTTGTTGTGTAAACAAGTCTGCGGCCTGCACTGTAAAAAAAAACAACCGTAAAAAAACGGCAATTTTCTGGCAGCAGGGGCTCCAGAAAATTTCTGTTAAAAAACGGAAAAAATACTGTAAAAAATACTGTAATTTCTTCCCGTTGTTTTTACGGAAAAAAACTGTATATTTAACATTGTATTTGTCATCACTCGTCAATGTCAAAATATTTTAGATGACCAACCAATCACATCAAAGCATCTGCTGAGCGCGAGTTGTAGCGCGACCCTTTAGTTTTTAATGGTCATAAAGTGCAAGATGTAAGCAGCTAAACTAAACAGTCCATATTTGATAGCTGTTGAAATGTGAAAAGACCAACAACAAAAAATCAGGCAAACATAAACTTTTGTCTAATTTCGCCATTTTGAATTGAAATATAGGCCTATAATTTACGTAGCATTCATGTAATATAATAATTATAGTCGGGCTAACTGTCAGTGTCAGGGGACAAGAAACATTAACAAAGCAGTTTTCATTGTATGATTTTCAGAATGTGCATATTGTGAATGAATTTTATAAACTTAGATACCTATAGCCTTAAATTAACTTATATCTAAGAAAATGATTCATAAAACATATAGCCTAGTCTATCAGTTGACCCTAATGTTTAAAAATAAAAATGAAAAGACTAATCAATCAAAGCACAGCTTTAGGAGGGGAAGAGACGGGGCAAGATAAGGAGACTGAGCTAAAAAGAAAGAGGAGACTATGGAGAGAGCAGGGATTGACAAATAATCTACTGCCCACTGACATGTTTTAAAGCTTTGTTAACCAATTGTTTGGCCTTCAAACGTCTTTAAATGCACATAGGTCTATGTATATCAGAGAGATACAAATTTTCTCTGGGAGCCCCTGATCCCCCTTCAAATTTGGGACCTCTGTGATTATAAAACCCTGCCTATGACCCTGACCTTATGGCATTTCTGGAAATCTTAAAGACATACTTGACTGTCATGTCCAAGTTCATTCATACTCCCCCCTCACAGCTTTTACTTTAACACGGTAAACTGTCTGTGAACTATGACTTGAGTTGTTAAAACATCTATAGGAGTGTATTTTTTATCTATATGTATTGCACTTATATCTGTGCCTTTGAATAATACGCAAATGTGCACGAGTAGGGGTGTGCTGGGACTACAAACCCTGAGGACTACAAATCCCAGTGGCTCGATCGGTACGCCATGCGTGCAGCAACCACACGCGGGGGCGGGAACCAAATGCTTCTGCTTGTATCTTAAAATAGCAAGCAACCACGGAAGTAAATACTATATAAATAATCAGTCATCAGTTGCAGAATGTGCATTTTAGGATACTGTCTGTCAAAATGTCGTTTTCTTGGATGCTTGATAGAAAAGCTACGGGGCGTCTTGTTGCTTGCCTGTGAGGAAGTGTGCAGAGTGTAAACGTGTAAACAACAGCCAAAAACACTTACGAACAAAACCACCGTCTTATTGTAATGGAATAAATTGAAACATGCGTCATATACGGGAAGTTTAACGAGGTCGCGGCACAATTCACGATGTCCGATTAATAAAGTTGACTTTTATGCGCAGGCACATACCTAGGGCACCTATAAAGAATCATCTAGGCTAATCCCGCCCCTCTACATTCAATGATTGGACAGTGAAACGAAGGTTTCCGGAATATCGGTGTGCTATTGGCTGCTTTACCTGCCAATTCGCGACGTCATCAGGCGTTCGAAATATATAAAGCACCGAAAGCCCCGTTTCTCTCAGTGTGATTCTGCAGCTCATTAGTAAGTTCAGCCGAGTGATTTAGCCGAACAGTTAGGGTTTAGAAAACTACCATTGTGATCAGTAACTCCACACAGCTTTTCTGATATTCTAAAATGGGGTTCGTTCGTAAATAAGCTTTATTTTTAAGGGGTGTGTCCTCTGACCGTATTGTTTTGAATCTGAATCTGACGCCAGCGGACAGCTGTGTGTATTAATGCACTGGTGTTTTCAGTGCGGGATGTGCAAGGACAGCTGTCGCTTACACTGACCAAGCTGTTGTGGGTTTTTCTTTCGTCCGCTGGAGAGGGAGGCAGGCATTGGGCTGTGTACCTTTAAGAGAGGGCGGAGAGAGTTAGAGCCCCGGGGCTGTGTGCTGAACACAGTACTGATCCTGTTTAGGTATCTTTTCCTTTTTTTCTCTTCTGTTTTTTCGTGTTGATTTTACTGTGCTATGTATTATTCATAAATGACGCTCGGAGGCGGAGTTTAGACACAGAATCAGTAATAACAGCAGTGTCGAGACGAGAGGAGGCGAACTCGCTGACACTGAAGGTGGGTGGACGTTTTGCCAACGTTGACCTAACTTGAACATTTACTTTCTTTATGCACACTTGACAGATGTTGTCAGGAGCTGACAACTGTTTAACAGGTGTTTCGTCAGGTAACGTCAAGCTTTATGCGTATTTTATGCAAAAAAATATTAGTCTTTAGGTTTTATAATTTTAAGTTGTAAAAAGGATTCTTCTATTTAACTTCTGTTATGATAACCCATCAGCCCGTTCTTAAGGTTTTGTTGTCATCCTTATCAGAACTTTACTTGTGTTGAAATATCGTTGCTACTGAATAGTTTCAAAAATATATATATTTTTATATTATTTATCTTATTGGGAATCATAATCAGAAACTCTTAAAATGTATAGATTTTCTGAGATCTTTTGGAATCCTGAAAGAGAATTTTTATTAGGATTTATTGTGTTTTCTATATTTTCTTTTTGATATACAAGTAAAATTACATGTTAGCAAATAGATATAAACCAAAATGTTAAATTTGGATAACTGCTTAATTTGCCCAACATCAACAAACCAAAATCATTAAAGGGTTAGTTCACCCAAAAACGAAAATTCCGTCATTAATTACTCACCCTCATGTCGTTCCAAACTCTTAAGACTTTTGTTCATTTTCGGAAAACAAATGAAGATATTTTTTATGAAATCTGAGGGCTTTCTGTCCCTCCATTGACAGCTACGCAACTACCACTTTGATCGTTCAAAACGTTCATAAAGAGACCGTAAAACTAATCCATATGAATTGAGCGGTTTAGTCCAAATTTTCTGAAGAGACTCGATCGCTTTATATGATGAACAAATTGAATTTAGGCTTTTATTCTGATATAAACATTTATCAACTCGCACATCAGTTGTAAACTGAAGCTCAAATGAGTTCGCTTGATTACACAGCACATTTGAGCTTCTGTTTATGTTCGCTGATCAATGTTTATTTGCGAGTCTCTTCAGAAAATTTGGACTAATCTGCTCAATCCACATTGATTAGATTTATGATCTCTTTATGAACTTTTTTGGTAGTTGCGTAGCTGTCAATGGAGGAAGAGAAAGCTCTCAGATTTCATCAAAAAGATCTTCATTTGTGTTCTGGAGATGAATGAAAGTCTTACGGGTTTGGAACGACATGAGGGCGAGTAATTAATGACAGAATTGTCATTTTTGGGTGAACTAACCCTTTAAATAAATTGGACCTGAACTAGACAGAATCATTTCAGTAAATCTGCCAATTGCACAAAATAGCCAAATACAGGACTATACATCGTCTGACTGAATTATTAGACTGTCACTAAAGAATCCTTTAGGATTGAATAGCCAAATAGCAATTTTTTTGAGTATGTATGGTAATTATTTTTTTAATTATTGCATGTGCACATGGATTTGTGGATGATTGCTTTGTGCTTTCATTTCAGATCCATGTCTCCTCCATCTTCAGCCTGAAAAATGATAGAGATGTCATTTGACAAAGGAACTGTTTTATCCTGTGAGGGCCAAACAGACCCCACTTCCCAACAGCACTCAGAACTTACTAGAAATGCTACCAGCATTGACGATCTCCATCCATCCGACAAGACCACAGTTATAAACCTCAGCAAAGAGGGTGGTGAAAAGGCAAGAAGTGATGCATTAGTGGAGCACCGAGATAAAACCAATGCCACAGACAACAATGCTGTGAGTGACAGTGGGAATGTTGGGGTTGAATCGTCTACACAAACCCAAAATGGCACCCAGCAGCCCAAACCTCAACAGCAGAAAGTCAATAAGCGACGCAACACTATGAGTTCTGGATTCAAACACCCTGGTTATGGTAAACGACGACGGCGTGCCAACTCAGAGAGCGAGTCAGTCCTGCCAACCAATTTCCTGCTGGGCGGGAACATTTTTGACCCACTCAACCTTAACAGTCTTCTGGATGAAGAGGTGAACCGGGCTCTTAATGCAGAGACACCCAAGTCCTCGCCATTGCCCGCCAAAAACAGAGACCCTGTAGAGATCCTGATACCCAGAGATATCACAGACCCCCTCAATCTCAATTGCCTTAGTGCAGGAGATAGAAGTCAGTTGACGTCTCCCTTAAAAAGTAGCGGAGGCCGGCGAAGACATCGAAACAAGCACCATGGAGCAAGCACTGGAGGATGTGGGAAAGGTTTTGGTGAAGGAGTCACACAGATCGATTTACTCGAGTCTAACGGCTGTGCAGCCGTACAAGATGATGGAAAAACAACGCTTCCCTTGACACATTTGCACTCGGGGGTTCAACAAAAGTGTTCAAGTGTGGTGAACGCCCTTGTTCCTGAGGACCAGACGTTATCGGACTCAACTCTTGAGGCTCAGTGTTCGGATAAGCCCAGTTTAACCACAAATGGCGGTGAGGTGAAGGAGAAAACCATTGACACCTCAACTGCACCTCCATCTACAAACCCCACCAATGCTCCATCAAACAGGCAGCGCAAACGCAGGCGTGCCGGCAGCAGATTGGAGAACGCAGACAGTGCAAATGAGGTGAAAAGTTGGGGTCAGACTCAGAGATCTGGAAGGCCTTCTCAGGCTTTTCACACCCCAGGAACGGGCTCTCGTACCGGAGCGGCAGAAAGACCGCAGCAAAATCTAAGCCAGTGGAGGCCACAGTACAACAACAACCAGCCGAAAAAGAAGTTTCAGTTCGGCAACTATAATAAATACTATGGTTATCGGAACCCAGGTCTGAGCGAGGATCCTCGCATGCGTGTGTTTAATCCCGAGTGGTTCCGAGGGAAGGCTGTGTTGGATCTGGGCTGCAACACCGGTCACCTGACGCTGTCCATCGCCAAAAATTGGCGTCCGGCACGGATCGTGGGCCTGGATATTGACGGAGCATTGATACACGCCGCTCGGCAGAATATACGGCACTATCTCTCTGAGGTCCACACGCAGCAGGCCCGACGTTCCGGGGAAAATGGGGAGAGGGATCGAGGGGAAGGGAGGGAGAGGATGGAAGAGGGTTTGGTGGAAGAAAAGAGTCAGGGGAAGGAGACAGACAAAGAGAGTTTTGTTGTGAAAGAGGATGGGGATGGGAAAAAAATAAAGCATGCGGATAAAGTGAACAAATGCACGGTCGGGGAAGGAATGGAAGTTGATCGAGAAGAGAAAGGCGGATCCACAGAGGCTGATCAGCGAGGAAGGAGTGGGAAAATGGAAGATGGAGCATTGGTAAGTCTCCCTGATGGGAAGCATTCATTCCCTGTCTCGCTCCGGATCTCAAGAGGACCCATAGCTGGCCCCCCTTTGCCTGAAACAGACACAAACAGTCTCCCTCCTGGAGATTTCCCTGCTAATGTGACCTTTGTCAAGGTAAGACTGAAAAACTTAATTTCTGTTTTTGCTGATTTTCATTTGAGTTAGAATTCATTGCTTGTGCTTGTTTACTTGACTGGTAAGTTTTGCTCTAAAGCTCCATTTTTAAATGCTTTATCAAGTATGTTTAATATACACAGTGTAAAATTGAATCAAAATTTTGCAATATTAACGCTGTTATTTCTCAGTTTATCACTATCAAGCTGCTTTGAAACAATCTGTACAGTATAAAGTTCCATATAAATAAATGTGATTACTTGAAATGTACAAAATACGATATGTTGATGCATTAAACATGCACTCTTCACCTAGAACGCATTTAAACACAATGGCATAGACTGAACTTGGCAGCAGTAAATGGTACCAGTTGAGTAGTGAATGCAATGCAGTGAATGACAGAGGCATGCAATCCTGTCATTCATAGTAGTTTTAGCTGTTTACCTGAATTTTATAAAGCCTCCTCTTTAAATCACACAGTTGTGTCAAGAATTTATTTTAATCGTTCAAGCTCAAGTGCTGTTAGACACACACACGTGAACTAGTTGTTGTAGCATAGCTAAAGATAAACTGGCATCTGATGATCTAGGTCTTTGGTCTGTCGCCAGGTTCTGCTTGGCTGTGTGTATTTGCTATTGCATACTCATCCCAAGTACATGAAGCCCTTACCTTGTTAAAAAAAAACTTGTAAACTTACAATGATGGAGTAACCCGAGCCACATCTAGAGATGAGAGAGTATCATAGAGATTTGGAGGTGAAAATCCCTTAGAACAACTTGCAAAATTATTTTCAAGGGAAGGAAATAGGTGTACAGTAACTTTTAAAATGTGTATGTTTGTATTAAAATACTACTGTTTGTCTATCCTGTTTCATAATACTCTCTGTCTAACCTACACAGGGGAACTATGTGCTGGAAAGTGATATGTTGGTGAAGATACAAAAGGAAGAGTATGACGTGATTCTATGTTTGAGTGTGACAAAATGGGTCCACTTGAACTGGGGTGATGCTGGACTCAAGCGGCTCTTCCACAGGATATACAATCACTTGCGGCCTGGAGGACTCTTCATTTTGGAGCCTCAACCCTGGAGCTCCTACAGCAAGAGAAAGAAGCTCACTGTAAGACCCCTTTTTTTCGTCAAAACGTCAGTTTTTCAAACCTGGCGTTCGCAAATGTGTGTCCCATGACCACTTGTGATCAGATTTTGTTTAGAGGAATGATCTGTGATGCATTTAAACTGCAATTACAGTTGCATAATGTTATGAGATTAACATTTTAAAGGAACACTCCACTGTTTTTTGAAATAGGGCTTATTCACCGTCTTTCCTACATTTACAGTGCTATGCATAAGTTTAGTCACCCATGCTAAAGTTGACTAAAAAGAGGAATAAAAAATCATCTTTTGGAAATTGAACTTAATGCCTTAATTAAAAAAATTAAGAAAAATCCAACCTTTAAAGGCACAATATGTAACTTTCTTGCTGTAAAAATAGCAAAAATCACTATATCTATGTTATATATTTTTTTTAGTTGTGTACTTACATTATCCTGACTGTTTCCAACAACTTTCAAACCAGGAGAAATTTGTAATTTAATTCGAAGACACGTCCCGTTTCTTTATTTCCGTTTTGTCGCCGTCAATGGCGTCATATCCGCGTTGTCCCTGGTTTCCGCTCGTGCTGCCATAGCAACCAGAGCTATGAACCAGAGCCGTCTGATAGTAACCAAAGCGACAGACGTGGACAAATGTGGAGTTCGCAATGTCTATTTGCACGATGTTGTTGTTTCGTTCAAACATTACGGACCATGGCAAGCAGACTTTGGATAAAAAAGGAGAACTAAAACGAGAATCAATATCAGCGCGGTGTTTTCGAGATGCCGAGAGCTCCCATAGACAGTATATAAACGAGAGCTCCACGTCCGAGACTTCGACCGCTCCTACATGTACTTTATTAAACAGGTGAGCACATTTACATAAAACTAATCAATGTTATGTAGTTCAACAATGATAAAATGTCAGAATATGATCTGTATGTTATTCTAATATTGATCTAGCTTACTGCTAGTCTCATACAGACAAACTAACACATAAATTTCAACACATTCAAATGCAGTTTAGTGTGATAGTGTAATGTTAGACCAAGTGAAACAGCGCTGCGTTACCTTCACAAGTTTAATTTGTCTAATAAACTGACCTGTGAGTAGTAAGTTAATTCTGCACTCGGTAGAATGAAATGTCCTTATTCCTTTTATATCCGCGGGACTCGCGTCGCATGTGGAGCTGATAGCTGTCTCTTACCAATCCCGAACTGCTTCATATCACAGTCATGATAAAAACATCGATGTATTCAGTCATCCATAAACATTATTAGATAGGTCGGCTTGACGTTGACGACAAGATCCATAATTCTTAGCAAATGTTGCATCATCAATCTACGCCTTTGTTATTGTAAAGAGGTTAGCGACCCCTAGTGGCGAAAAATTCCATACTGTCCATTTAAGGACACCAATTTTCTTTGTGAATGAATAATGTATCGTAAATAAATAAATGTTCTTCCTTAAAATACAGGGTGCATAAGTCTGGACACCCCTATGTTAAATTCCCATAGAGGCAGGCAGATTTTTATTTTTAAAGGCCAGTTACTTCATGGATCCAGGATACTATGCATCCTGATAAAGTTCCCTTGGCCTTTGGAATTAAAATAGCCCCACATCATCACATAGCCTTCACCATACCTAGAGACTGGCATGGAGTAATTTCCATAAGATCATCTCTCAATGCAAATCAAACCAGCTATTAGGCTAACTGAAATAAAACCATGCCAATCTCTAGGTATGGTGAAGGCTAATTCCAAAGGCCAAGGGAACTTTATCAGGATGCATAGTATCCTGGATCCATGAAGTAAAAATAAAAATCTGCCTGCCTCTATGGGAATTTAACATTGGGGTGTCCAAACTTATGCACCCTGTATTTTAAGGAAGAACATTTATTTATTTACGATACATTATTCATTCACAAAGAAAATTGGTGTCCTTAAAGGTTGGATTTTTCCAAATTTTGAAGGCATTAAGTTCAATTTCCAAAAGATGATTTTTTTTTATTCCTCTTTTTAGTCAACTTTAGCATGGGTGTCTAAACTTATGCATAGCACTGTAGATAGGTGGGCAAACGCATTTTTGTCTCGGTGCATGCATTGTTTTAGTTTGGAAGCGCCACCGCTAGCTTAGCTTAGCATAATGAATGGAATCCTTTGTTGCCAGCTAGCATGTCGTGAGTAAAAGTGATAAAAAAAAAAAAAAAACGAATTACTTCTTGTGGCCTGCGTATTCACAATGAGTACAAATAGCAATGCAGATTAACACTAGGTGATTTCCTAGGCAGATAATAGCCGCTTTCCGACCGGAGGAACCTTTTCACAGTTCTTAGAACTATTGGCTAAAGTACCCCGATGTCGGCGTGTTCGCACCGCAGGAACTAGGAACGATTTTAGTTCTAGGAACTCCATTTGGAGGAACTAATTTAGGTCCTACTTCAGAGTAGGGTCTAAACCAGCACTATAGGAACTATCCGTGACGTTAGTGTACGCTGATTGGCCGAACACACGCGGAACACCAGCACCCGCCATTTTTAAAACAGCTAGAATGTAAACACACAGATTATAGCCTATATATTTACTCCAGAAACTAACTATACAAACATGGAAAACAGTGATAGATGGGTCTCTAAACCTTTATGCTGAAGAGAAAATCCAACGCAACTTTGAGGGGACCAAGTCAAACATGATTGTTTATCTGCCCAGCTAGCAACACTGGACATCATCAACCACACGGCATAGGCTAATAACCTTTTTTTCATATACTGTCTACTTTCTATAACAGTTCTATCTAATCACATATTAAACAGTACTGTTAGACAGATCGCTAACTAATAAACACAGAGAATGCGAGCATTGTTTGCTCTGGCGTTCTCAGCGCCGTCAAAATTAAAGTCACCGTGCTTGTCACTCCCTTACCCCTCCTACCAGTTCCTATGGCCACTTGGCCAGTGCGAACGCAAACAGCAAAACCGAGTTTGGGGGAGAGTAGTTCATAGAACTGTTTAGAAGTGGACAGTTCCTAGAACTAAGTTCCTGTAACTACTTGGTCGGAAAGCGGCTATTGACTTGGGACTATATTGGGTGAAGCACAGGTGAAGCGCTGCTACTTGGGCGCAGAGATATCACACTCACCACCAGTTCATGTTGACTCTCATCCTCACGTCCTCGGGCTTTTGAGCGATCGCAACCTCCTCCTCCTGTCGTTCTATTTCCAAAGCACGCAGCTCCTCTTCTGAAAACTCTGGTTCATGGAGGTATGGTTCTGGATCTTGACTGTCTGAGAAGTCACCCTCCTCGTCTCTCACAAAATCCGCCATGTTCTTCGCCATTCACTATGTCTACTGTAGGAAAAATAGCCAGTTACTATTCACTATTTAGTATGTTGACGGAAGTTGGGGGATTTCAGGTGTTGCGTGATATCTCTGCGCCCAAGTAGCAGTGCTTCGCCTGTGCTTCCCCCCAATATAGTCCCAAGTCAATATCTGCCTAGGAAATCGCCTAGTCTTAATCTGCATCACTATTTGTACTCGTTGTGAATACGCAGGCCACAAGAAGTAATTCGTTTTTTAATTTTTTATCACTTTTACTCACGACATGCTAGCTGGCAACAAAGGATTCCATTCATTATGTTAAGCTAAGCTAGCAGCGGCGCTGCCAAACTAAAAAAATGCATGCACTGAGACAAAAATGCGTTTGCCCACCTATCTAAATGTAGGAAAGATGGTGAATAAGCCCTATTTCAAAAAACAGTGGAGTGTTCCTTTAAAATATGATGTTTTGAAAATAGAAATATAAAACATAATGGTACTTTTTCAAAATTAAACTTTCCAGTTGGTGTCTTAATGAGTCACTAAATCATTCACTCAACAGATTCGTTCAAAACGGCTAATCGTTTCATTTATGAATAGGTAATTGAATCATTCACTCACTTATTCAGCATCAACACCCCACTGTGTTTGCTCACTGAGAGACATGCAATGGTTCTCCTGTGGGTTTGTTTTGAACTGATTTCATTGTGAATTGAGGCAAAAACTGGCAATATACTCCGTATAGTATTAACTTGTTTGTTGATCTGATGTATGAAATCAGTCTCACATTTGCAATCATGCTGATATTAAGGAGAAACGCCTCTCTTGCTTTTATGATATTGCTTAACTATAATGTTTTATAGTTACTTCATTTGTACGAAGGCACTTTTTTGCCGTTTTATCTTGAATTTTGGGGTGTTTTTATGCATTTTTATGGATTAAAACATTTTAAACTTGACTTTGGAACAGACAAAAATGGTATTTGATGACATGAGAGGCAGAGAGAAGATCGGATATGGAATGTGGTGCCAAATCATCTAAACTCTTAAAGGGATAGTTCACCAAAAATCTTTTGGGTGATGTTCCAAACCTGTATGAGTTTCTTTCTTCTATTGAACACAAAAGAGATATTTTAAAGAATGTTGGCAACCAGACAGTTGACTGCACCCATTGACTTCCATAGTAGGAAAAAAAATACTAATACTAACAAATACATCAACTGTCTGGTTGCCAACATTCTTTAAAATATATCATTTTGAGTTCAACAGAAGAAAGAAACTCATACAGGTTTGGAACAACGTGTAAATAATGACAAATGTAAATTTTTGTGTGAACTATTCCTTTAAAAGCCCTGTAGCAACATTATTAACTAAATGTAGACCATGATCTCCAAATAACTTTGAGTTGCAATAATCAATTTGGGAAATTTTCCATATCTTTAAATGACAGACATAGTTTTTCCAGGTCAGGGTCACAGCTAAACTAAAACCATGTCCACAGAATTTATCAAATCTTACAGCTGAGTCAAATATATCACACCAAGACAAACTTGAGCTAGAAATTATTATGATTGCGAAGTAAATTTACCTCAAAATGTTGTTTTTATAAAACAAATGCAACAACAATATAAGACACCAGTGTTCAGTGTTGTTGATTGTGGGTTAATGGTTTGTAAGAAACATTGCAACATAATACAGAATTCAACTGACATGTTTTGAACATGACTTGTGGAATTTAAAGCTGAAATGGTCCGTTTTAGAAATGTAATTTTAGGACATCTTAAAGTTGAGCACATGTTGTTTAGTGAAATTGTTGTTTGATTTTTCTCAGGAGGACATCTGTAAGAATTACCATGGCATTCGGTTAAAACCGGACCACTTCTCCTCCTACCTGACTGCTGATGTGGGCTTCTCCAGCTATGAGCTCATCGGAACTCCACAGAATTACTCTAGAGGTCAGAGCTTTGAAATGCCTTGCAATTCCCACCTATGATATTGTGCTGTACATGTTAATACTTATTTCTTTTCTTTTCTTTCCCTTAGGCTTTCAGAGACCAATCTACATTTTTCACAAAGGACCCTCGCCTCAAAAGTGACACCACCAGTTTGACCGCCAACTTTGACTTTGAAATCCACAAATTTGAAGAATTTGAAAACAACCAGCATTTTGAAAACGAGTCGAGGGAACTTTAAGAATTTTCTTTGAAATTGAGATGAGACATTCAATATTTTGAACTCTTAAATGGAATCTCATTGGTGCTGAATAAGATTTTATTTTCTCCTTCCAAAAACAAAGGAAAATCTCAACAAAAAAATTCCCTCCAAGGACTCAACTGTAGAATTTTAGCCACATATCAGTTTTTCCCGATTCAAGCAAGATGATCTCTCATAAAGGATGACGGTCATGCGAAGAAGCACAAAGTTAAATTCAATTAAATCAAATCCCAAGTAAATCCTGTTTAACACCATTTGTTTTTCATTTGAAATGAAATTCCCAAAAATGTAAATTCTTGAGCAACTCTGTCTACGCACAACTGGTAAAAGACCATCTAAGAATTAAAATGTTTGGTGGTTAAGTTTGCTTTTTTTTTTTTTCCTCAAAAAGGAAAGAGCATGTTACAAATTTTCAGTTTTCCGATTTTTGCTCTTTTGTTGTTGCTGTCATGTACTTAATATTTCCTTTTAGTTTTGCGCAAAACATGGTTATTATCATAGGAAGCTTTTGACATCTGTCTCTCATCAGCCGTTTTACAGACAGACATGGCCGCCACTTCTAGTAACAAAAGCCAATAGCTCAATTTTATAATAGGATCATATTTCGTCCTTGAAAGTTTTGAAGCTGCAGGTTAGCTGATTTGCTATGACAAAGTGTTTACTGATCCAATGTCTCTAATAAAAAGTTCTGTTCTGATTCTCAAACTGTTAAAAAGTTTAACAAACTGATGTACATTTTGTAAATTGTTTGTCCAGAGTTCTTGTCGCCACCTTGTTGTTGTTGGTTTTATTCATATTTAAGTTTGCACTAAAACGAGAGAACAAATTTGTCTCCCACATTTGTACTTTGATGTGCAAATGAAAAGTTGGTGTATCTCTGAAAAGGGTCCTTTTGATTCAAAGGACTCGACGAAATTGAAAAATAAACTACAAAATAACATGTATTTGTAATGCTGGGCTATGTGTGTGTTTTTTTTTTTTTAAATGTATTCAAGACCTCAACATGTTTTCCTAGTTGATAATTCTGGAAATTCGCTTTTAAAATTCAAAAGTTCAAATTTTATGAGGTAAAATGGCGCATTATGCCAATGCCAATAACTACTACTTGTGGAACACGACTCTACTTCGACTAGTGGTCCTGATGCTATCTCTAATGGGTCAACTTCTATTATCTCAATAATAATTTTAAGTATTTATTGTGTGTTTTTTTATTTTTTTATTCCATGTTCATTAAAGCATTTCAATATCATTATTCAGGTGTAATTAAATGATCGTCCAGAGACGACAGTTGAAGCACTGCAGCGATGGATTTGTCACGTGGTTCCTGCTACTTTTCTCAGCGCTGAGCAACCAGAGCCAACAGTCGTTTATTATTACGAGATGTTTTTTTTATTTTTATCATCAATTAATTTTGTAAAGATTCCTTGGAGGATACCATTTGTATATCAGATCCGAGTCATTAGAATTAAAAAATAAAGGATTAATAACATTTTTACAAATGTGTACTGCAATGGCAAAAATGTCCTGAATGAGGCTCGATGGAGAATATCTTGAACTTTCTTGAATATGTGTCATAGGTAAAGGTTTCATTTGCTGGCCGATGACTCAATCATTGCAGACTGAGCAGTGACATTTCACAATATTTTTGCGCTGCGACTGCTGTACGTAATATTGCTGAAAATAGTCAAATTACAAATCTGTTCCACTGAAACGACCACAAGATGGAGCAATTTGACAAAACAACGAGGTGTTTGTGTAAGAAGATGAGGAAATGCCTTTATCTGGCTATTTTACATATCAAATATTGTATCACATTCATGATTGTAACATTAATGTCTAAAATTTAAATAGCAAATGTAACCAATTTGAACATGTTGCTTAAGATGCATGCATTTAGACTATAATAAAATGCTTTTGTGTGAATCTGTTGATTAGCTTCTGTCTACAGCACAGCGATGTGTGAACACACTGCAGATATGTATGTGCTAAATATTAATGCCCCCAACACGTGTTTGAGCTTGTATGTATGTGACTGTAATTTTGTGATGACAAGCTTGCTATGGGCAACTCTCCTTTTATGGAAAACCTCATTTATTAAAACTCATTTTAGAATTACACTGTTCCACTCCAATTCTCCCTCTCTCTCTCTCTCTCTCACACACACACACACACACACACACACACACACACACACACACACACACACACCAATGCATGCAGTTACAACCACACATACATGCACAATAAAGCAAAAGAGTATGTGCACATCGTCCACGCATTTCAACAGACACATACATGCACTTATGCAACAGTGATGTAGGTGTGAAGATGTCAATCCATTCAAAGGCCACATTTGACTCAACCAATAAAAGCATTCCTCTGTATGTTGTCTTATTTCCGTTTTAACAACACCCAATGAAAGCATGCACACTCTCTCTCCTTGCACAGTGCCAGTTTTCTACAGTATTCTCTTCCATACACACATTTTACACTGCGCGCTCCTGTCATGTCAGCTCTGCACACACACTATTCCACTTCTGGAACTCAAGTGGCATGTGCTGCATGGCAGAGACAGATGGTTTGGTTTACACACAGTCCAAACACTTCACACAATGATTCTCTTTGTCAAATGTTTTATCTGTGGTTGTAAATGTGTGCATCATCGACAACAGCTTCATTGCGACAGCATTAACCCTTGGCTGGGTGGAGATTCTCATTGAAAGGCTTTGAGGCTCTGACATGCCCGTTCTCTGACTTTAATGGTACAGTCCATGGTCTTAAAGGTAAAGTGATACATTAAATTTTCTTCTTCTTTTTTTTTTTTTAATTGTGCACAACATAAAACACACTCACTGTGCTTTTTGATAAAATGACATTAGTCGGTCTCATCTTCCATTTGCTGTTCAACACTGGAATTTATATAGAAAAGACTGAAGTGTTAACACAGAGGCATAAAAACAAGCAAATAAGATGACAGTGTCACTAAAAATAGCCGCATATTCTCTCCTCTCTCTGTTTTCTTGTGTCTTTTATTTCTGAGAGAGAAAAAAAAATGCATAGTCTCTTTCACGCTGTCTCCCATTCACATTGGGTCAGGAAAAGCATATAGGCTACTGTCATATTAATCCATTTCTGCAGTGCCAAAACTGCCAAACTCCTTTGCTAAAATGTGCAGTATATAACCAAAGCACACCGAGGGAAAACTGTATTGCACATAATGGCATGCAGCCTACATAGTGTTTTTTAAAAAAAGTATATATAAATCAATGGACTTTTTGTCACACGAACAGTCACATACACGGTTAATTAAGCAAATGTCTGTGTCCGAAATCGCATAGCCTACTCCTTTGAATAAGTAGCTAATTACTTCAAGACCGCCAAAAAAAGTATGTTCTATAAAGTAGTCTGTGTATGTAGTGTGAATGTAATCTGGACGTAGGCTACTACACTTGCCAAGTTGTCATTATCATGTGACCTATACCGAAGTCCACTGTCATTCACAAATCCTCATGGGATAGTAAAGTGTCCATCATATGCAGGAAGTAGTAGGTCATCCAGGTACTTTTAGCCTCTTTTTATGAGTAATGTGAATTTGGACATACTACTCTTGTCACACACTGTTTTTCACCTACTATACAGTATAGTAGGGAAGTATGTGATTCTTTTGCCCATTGACCCACATCAGCAGAGGGCACTGATGAGCTGCAAAACACTGAACTTTTCATTCTTCTTTAATTCCTTTTCTTTCTTTAGATATGTTCTATAATATAGAATGCGTTATCATATGATAGTTTCACTGTTCTTTTTAACTATTAACTGCCCAGTGACAATAAATAATGCTGCTCATTGATAGAAAGCTTACTGTAGCTGAGAAAAAGATGTAAACCACCAAGCTTGAAACAGTTCATTTATTCAAAATACACACACTGACTAATCAACCCCAACCTGTATTTAACAAAAGAAAAAGAATCCTAGCTAATGCATGACGGGAAAATGCATACTGATGTTATAGTAAAAAAAAAAAAAATAGGCCAATTTGTTGTGTGAACATATACGTGCTTAATAACTTTTTGTTCTAATATCATTTTGATACTATTATAGTTTATATTTTGATTTACAGTAGTTTTCCTTAGTTAAAAAGTTAATTTTGTAATTTTGTTGTTTTTAAAATATGCATATCGTTTTTATTTAAAAATAAATAAATTAACATTTATTCCAATTCCTCATAAAACAAATATTATTGTGATACTATTATAGTTTATATTTATTCTATTCATTTTAATTAAAAAGTTACATTTGGTAATTAGCCTATGTTGTGTTTTTAAAATATGCATTTACTTTTTTTTATTAAAAAAAAATAGGCAAATTTGTTGTAAACATGAAAATAATGTTTTTTTTTTATTATTCTGCATAACAAATGTCTAATAATGTTAAACATTGTTTAAATAGTTTCGATTGTCATCACACTAGAAATGGAAGTTCCAGTTAATGAATTGTAGGCAATGTTATTTTAGTACCTTTGAGATACTAGTTTTTATGTTAATATTTAGATTTTTTTTTCACAATTTTTATTATGCATGTATTTTTTAATATATATTACTGTTTTCATTTTAATTAAGTAGTCTATTACAATTATTTTTTTTTAAATATGCATATATATATATATATATATATATATATATATATATATATATATATATATATATATATATATATATATATATATATATATAATAATTTTTTTATTTCAGTTTTAGATTGAATTATTTTAGTACATCAAGTTGCATCTGCAGTGTATGCGGATTCCATGCGTGCACAGTATACGTTTACCGTTGCATACTGTTTCGCATGCTACCATTTTAAGAACGCAGTACGCTTGTATTCCATTGGAACGCTTACTGATTTCACTGCGCTTAAAAAGCAATGGCCACGTGACAACAACCCGGCTATTTACACAGCAACAACTCTGCAGCGTTGCCAAGGCAACGCCATGACAACCAGAGTAGTACCTTCGTTATCTTTTAGCCTGAACTTCCGTTTTCGTGAACTCAATTACATTTGATGCTTTTCTCGTTTTTTTTAACTCTCTTATTTTCTCTCCACACACACACATATTCGCCTCCCCTTCCATCTTTTTACGTCCCCTCCCTCCGTGCGCGCGCGCTCCCTCTCTCTCTCTACATCTTCATCTTCTGCCGCTTCAGTCCGACTCCGTTCCCTCTTTCTTTTCTCCCCCTCTTCGTCACCTCACGTATCTGTACTCATCCTCCCCTGCCCACCTCCTTTCATCAGCTCGTATCCTCTCTTCCATCTAGTCTTTTTTTTGTCTCACCCCTCATCAATACGAACGCGCGTCCTTTCCTAGTTTGCTAAATCCTGAAGCCTCTCTCTCTCTCTCTCTCTCTCTCTCTCTTTCTCTATCTCCGTCCCACCCCCTTCCTCTTTACGTTCTCCCCCCCTCCCTCCATACTCTATTTTCCTCAATGCTGAAGTCAGTCAAAAGAGATACGCTGAAGAAAAGCGGGGCGAACGGCGGGCGCTGAGAGAGAGAACGAGAGAAGGAGAGAAGCTGGAGGGAGAGAGGGGAGAGGGGGGAACGGGGGTTTGGATACATCTCCACCTGTCTTCTTCTCTCTGCCATGGACTGCCTCTGCATAGTGACCACAAAGGTAAGCCGATTCATTCCGTCTCAACCAGAACGAGACCAGAAGCTGGGGTCTGTGGTGTGTGCGCGCGAAGTTTATAGCGTTATTCGCTGGTTCTCCTATGGGAGTGTTCCGTTCCCAGCGATATTCATGGATTCAGCACTTCTTTGTTCTTTTGTCTAATCTTCCGCTCTCACTTTCTCTCTCATCCGAGCTCGTATTTTGAAATCAAATTCCTGCCTGTTTCTAATAGGAGCATCGTGTATTTGCATTCCCTCTCTTCCTCACTACGCGTTTTTTTGCGCGCGCATGGACGCGTTCAAAAAAACTGGACGCAACGCAACGGAGACGCGTTTTTTAAAACTTCTTTTTACCTGACTCAATGAAAAAAAAGAAAAAAAAGAAAAGAAAAGAAAACAGCAAGACGCCACTACTGAACTGTCAAAGAGGTCAATCTAAGTGTGTGTGTACATGTGTACAACACAACAATTAAATAGCGCAGCGGAACGCGAAAACGCGTCTCGTGTGAACGGAGTTTGAAACTGCAGCTCGCGCTCAATGTGGTGCAGTGTCAGAAATTAACTTTATTTTTTATTTTTTTCCCCCCTTTAATTTTTATCAGGACATTGATTCTTAGTCTAACCATATACAAACATTTAATTTAGTATCAAACAAATGAAATAAATTCTCAGTCTGAACACTTCTGATGGTTCAAATGAACATCAAATAATAAAGTAGCTGCAAAAGTGCTGTGTACTGCCTACTTGCGCTGTAGATTTTAATGGCTCGCTGTTTTAAAGAGATAGTTCACCTAAAAATGAAAATTCTGTCATTAATTAGGCCTACTCAACCTCATGTATTTCCAAACTGCAAGACTTCCGTTAATTTTCTGAACACGAATGAAGATCTTTTTGATGAAATCTGAGAGCTTTCTGTCCCTCCATTGACAGCTACGCAACTACGACTTTGGCGCTTAAAAATGTTCATAAAGAGATTGTAAAACTAATCCATTTGAATTGAGCGGTTTAGTCAAAAAATTTCTCGATCGCTTTATATGGCGAACAGAATTAATTTAGATTGTATTCACAAATAAACATTGATCAGCGAACATAAACAGAAGCTCAACTGAACCTGCTTTAAGCACGAGAATGAACCTCATTGGTTCTTGCACGTCAAGCGAACATGCTTGAGCTTACATTTACCACAACTGATGTGAATAAAATGTATGTGAATAAAAGCCTAAATTCAGTCTGTTCATCATATAAAGCGATCGAGTGTCTTCAGAAAATTTGGACTAATCCACTTAGTTTTACGATCTCTTTATGAACGTTTTGAAGCGTCAAAGTGGTAGTGGCGTAGCTGTCAATGGAGGGACAGAAATCTCTCAGATTTCATCAAAAATATCTTCTTTTGTTTTCTGAAGACTGAACGAAAGTCTTACGGGTTTGGAACGACATGAGGGTGAATAAATAATGACAGAATTAAAATTTTTGGGTGAACCATCCCTTTAAGTTTTGGAGTAATTGGGAGTATTGCACTTACTTCAGAAACATTTGACAGCAACAAGGCACTTCAGTGTCTGCATTATCACACACTCAATAACTTGATGGAATATTCTGAAATATTTCAGATGTTTGATATATAATAAAAAGAACAGTTCAGACTCAAGCACACACACACACACACACACACACACACACACACACACACACACACACACACACACACACACACACACACACACACACACACACACACACACACACACATTAAATATCTGGGGCATTTTTGTCAATTTCACTGTCATTTTGGCCTGGAGCCCTGGTTAATTTCTGACCCTGCTGTGGTGCTTCAGACGTGTGATGCTGTCCGTGAGGAGGAGGAGGAGGAGGAGGAGGAGGAGGAGGAGGACAAGAAAAGGAAACGAGAGAATAAAGTGAGAGCGATCCGTTAAATTATAGAGACGGAAGGACATATAAATGTGTGGGAGCCGGAGAACGAGAAGGAAAGCTTTCATTAATAAATGCTCACATGTGATTTGTCATCTAACTGCAGTCAGTGTATGGAGTTGAGACACATCCCACTGCTCCTGACGGCATGTGCCTGTTTGCCCATGTCGTGTTCCTGGCAGAACACTTCCAATGCTTTATGTAACGTTGGCTGGTGCTTTTCTCTCCCGAGCTGGAGTCTGTTCTATCACTTTTCTCTCTCTCTCTCATTGTCTTCAGATGGACTCCCACCTTGCATGCTCCTCCTAAACACTATATGACCTCAGTCCCAACAGACCTACTGTATGAGTGAGTCAGAAAGGTATGGAGAGAGAGAGAGAGTTGAAGAGAGAAATTAGCGCAGTGCCTGCTTTTGTGTGGGTTGAGATGGAAATGGTGCACTGGTCTTTGGATGTGCTGTTATTAAAGACCGTATAGTGATTTCAGTAAGGACTCCAATTCTGTGAGGCTTATGGTATGTTTCGTTATATGTCAAACTAGTGCCTTATAGTGTATAATGCTTTTTCTTGTTTCATTTTAGCTTTCTATTTTTCCCTTTCTTTCTACATAGTCAACTAAAATAAAGTAAAATGTAGTACTTTATTTTGAAATGTCGGGAAACTTTGTATTATATGGAGAAATAAAGTGTGTGTGTGTGTGTGTGTGTGTCTGTGTGTGTGTGTGGGGGGGGGTCAATTTAAGGCCCGTTCACACATAGGATGATAATAACTATAACGATAACAATAAATATATAGTTCTAGAAATCGCTCTGAAGTAAAAGAATAGCATCGTTCACACCACGGCTTATTATCATAACGGCACAGAGAAACAATATCGTTGGAATCTTTTTCAGAACCATTTTTCCGGCTTATGAACTATTAAAACATTGAAAGCCAATCAGAATCCATCCTGCTTTAAAGAACATGAGCATTTAAAGTGGCAGACGACAAAACTTATAATAAACAGAACGCCAGACGCTAATATAGTTATGGTTGTCTTTATAGTTATCGTTCTTGGTGTGAACTCATCAAGAGAAATAGCCAAAAGAGTCATTTGACATCAAGTAAAGATATACAGCTGTACACATACAGCTATAAAACAAATGTAGAGCTTAGATAATTTGGTCTGGGAAGAGTTCATAAATCTTCTTTGCAAATCTGAGGACAGTTTGAGACATTGTTGAGATATTTTCTACAACTCTAAATGAGACTTTACTGATTTCTGGGCCATGATTATAACAAACGACTGCATTAGATTTTAGGATGTCCAGAAAGTTTACTCCGGATTCACTTTAGTCTCAAAATAGATTCTGGACACCAAAATGATGTTCTTGCCTCAACCGTAGCCTTTCACACATCTAGTATTAATATTTAAATGAATGGTTCATATTCATAACCAGCATACATTTTAATAAGCATTAAGTCTGTATGAAGCACAGAATACAATTAGCTTTGTTTATTATGCTTACAATTAAATCATTTGCACTGTAGCAAAACGGCTAATTTAAAGAACTTAGCACCTAGCAAGTGTACTAACTGCATATGCTGATTATTCCCTCATTTCATTTTTGACCCAAAAATCATCATTTATTCATTCTCAAGACAAGTTGTTCCAAGCATGTATGAATTTTTTTCTTCTGTTGAACACATAAGAAGATTTTTTTTTAAGAATATGGGTCACCAAACAGATTATGGGCCTCACTGACTTCCGTAGTATAGAAAAAAAATACTATGGATGGCAATGAGGTCCATCAACTGTTTGGTGACCGACATTCTTCAACATATCTTCTTTTGTGTTCAGCAGAAGAAAAAAAATCATAAATGTTTGGAACAACTTGTCTTGAGGATGAATAAATTATGATTTTTGGGTGAACTATCCCTTTAAGGGATGGTCACATTTAAGTGTACTCAAAGAGAGTAAACTTTCACGACTGTTTCTTTACACACTTTTAAAAAGTGCACTTTGCAATAATGTGAAATAAAAAGTTTTCCTTTAAAGTAATCATTTTTAAATCATTTTGTTTCATGCTTTAAATAAGTGTTTGATGTGACATTTAAAGTTACATATTTTAAATGTGCAACATCATT
Organism: Vimba vimba; assembly: GCA_022828995.1. Classification (NCBI taxonomy): domain Eukaryota; kingdom Metazoa; phylum Chordata; class Actinopteri; order Cypriniformes; family Leuciscidae; genus Vimba; species Vimba vimba. The sequence goes on along the minus strand of CM040820.1, from coordinate 46,188,813 downwards.
ACAAATGTAAAATGTTTCAAAGGTGTCATTATATATGCCTTGTGTCATGTATTTAAATAATGCCTGTTATTTAAATACATGACACAAGTTTCATTAGAGATGAGATGACATACATATAAAGATATAATTAAGTCCTGGTCAAAAAGCACTCTTAAGTTTAACTGATTGCATTTAATATAAATTTAAACTATTATACATTTTCATTTAGTTGTAAATAACATGGAATTAAGTGTCCAAAAACAATACGTTTAGTTCACAGTGTTATTTTCACTGTGCTTTTTTGTTCCTGAATCTTGTCAGTGTCCTCGTGTCACTCAGTGAGTCCCATCCTTATTCAGCAATTTTATAACTTTTTGTTATTCCCCGTTTTATGGTAAAGTTTGTTGTACATTATGTTCCTGTTTCATTGAGTTGCATTGTGGGAAAGATATGTATTGTGCCAGCGTACATCTGTGTGTATGCTATGTTTCTTCAGCATGTGTGCTCTTTTACAGTTTTTTTGTTTGTGTATAAATGTGTGAGTGTGTGTTGGCTCATCTGTGGCCACAGATGCATGTGAATGTCACTCAGTTCCTGTTGGCTTCATTTGATTTAAGCCTGTTCCCTTGGCAACGGAAGCAGGCGCCTGTTCGTCAGTTGACAGAAGCAGACAATATGAAGTGGGTAGGAAAGATGAGCGAAGAGAACGATAGAGAAGGTTTCTGTGTATCTGTAGAGGTGTGTATGTGAAAGCTGATAAGCTGTGTGTGTCAGTGTGCAATCTCTTCCAATGCTTTAGTTTGTTAGTGTGTCTGAAGACGGGCCATTTGTGTGTGTGTGTGTGTGTGTACAGAAGTGGAGGTTTACCCTTTGAAAGCCTCTTCAGTCAGACTGAAACTGGATCTCTCCCTGTGGTGACTGAGATTGAGCCAAATCTGGCTCCACAGAATCTACCTCACATTGACCAATAAATGTCTCTCGCTGTATTTAAATGAGCCTTTTTTGTTGCAATACAATATTTACAGTTATTCATTTTTACTGTAAATGCAACTTACAGTGCATTCAAGACAGTATATTAATTTCCTAAGCATCAAACTTGTGACCTTGGCGTTGTGAGCGTCGTGCTCTACCAGTGACAGGAACTTGCTGTCTTTGTTGCAAGCATCTGTGCTGCAGGTTCGTAACTTACACTTTGCCGACCAGGCTTCAACCAGCTGCATTGCTGACGTTTGACTGAATGCTTCACGATTCTTGGTTGCACGTGAACATGCAGAATTCCAGAAAATCTCAATTCTTTTAAATACCTGTGGGCATAAATGTGGAGTTGGAAGTTGGAGCTCAAAAAACCAAGTGCCAAGCCGAAATCTGTGGTTCATCCATTTTGACGTTTATACATTTGAGGTCCCTTGCATTGAGCCCAAGAAAGCAGTCCTGAAGCAGTTCACACTTTAACCCTGTAATACCCGGTACACATTGTATGATTTTGGGCTGTCCCAGAAGAAAGATGACCCATCGTGGCGATTTCTCTGGTCGCGGCTCCGAAACGGTGGTTCTACGTCGTACAGTGAGATAGCCAAAGATAGCCTGCGATCATTTTTTACAAGTGTCAGAAATGTATGATGATCATCTCAGTGTGTGTTTGCTGCTACGACCTACAATACGTACTGACTAGCCAATATAAATGCAACATGAAATGGTGTATTGATCAACGCGACATGGCGCTAAAACTTAAATCTAATTACCTCAGGCACCATTTGCAAAATTGGCATGGCAAGTTGGTTTCTTCCCTTCGTCCATATTCTCCTCTTTCATTTCCTCCTCTTTATTAATCTATACTAACTTGCTAGCCTGGAAATCCAGACCTAAATGTGAAAGATTAATGGTCTGGCATTGACTAATGAAAATCGGCCAGCTCGAGGGGCGGCACCAAGCATGCATTTGAAAATCTCACTGCACGCAATTGGATAACACTACGACCAATCACAACAAGCCCCATACGCTTAGCTTCCAGCGGAGCTAACTGGTAGATCAGACTCTTGCCGTATCCGGTCGGCAAAACAGCAAAAACGCCCTTCTTGCAAAGGAACGATTCGAGCGCCGTCTTCTGTTCCTCTTTTAGATAAAAAGCCAAGTCTAACTCGTTCATTGTAGCGGCCAAAGCCGTTTCAAACAACTGGTGTTCATCCATAGCCATCTTGCAATGTTTACTAATGACTTCGACGTCACAGCGCTGTCGTCATCTCGCCTCTGGCCCGCCTATATCAGATAACCTGATGTGATTGGTGCAGCTCAGATCGAGGGGCATATTTAATGAGCATCATTACTCGACGCCAGAGTAACTCACTGAACAAATTCAACTTGTGCTCTCGCGAGAACTTTGGATTTCCAGGGTACTAACTTGCGTCATAGCACATACGATTCAATAGGTGTCATCATCGTACAGTCTACATGCATGTCGTACACAAGTTTATTAGATCCATGTCGTACAATGTGATTTGAAATGATCTTATTGGATCTGTTGCAGGCATAACGCCTGACATATGAAATAATAGTCACAAAAATCTTTGAAATGGAACACTTTATTGGCACTTAAGACAAAGTATGAATAATTTAATTTGCTTTAAGTGTTAAGTATCATATCAGGCTTTTATGGCTCATATAGTCTTATAATAGTGACAATATGAAGGATATTGAGGAGGAAAAAAAACCCCTCAATTTTATTCAGAGGCTCAAATTGCAATTTGATGCAGTTGCTGATATTTATATGGCCCAAAAGTAAGATGAAATTCTGATAGCTTGTAAAATCAATGAGATTACTAAAACAAATTGCATAATATCAGTTGTCTTTTCATATCTTCCAATAATATTTCTTAGTGGGATGATATCTGAATGCTTAGTTTTAAGATCAAAGCTCTGTAGTTTTAAAACATATTATTCAGTGCAATACAATGATCACTGAGAGATGAACAAATAAACCTTCCTCAAAAGCCTGATTGATCATATTTGAGGCTCACATGATTTTTCTAAACAATTATGTAGGCCTACAGATAATCAAGTAAGGTTGCTAAAGTGCAGTCAGTGTTCATTTTGAAATATTTGATAACAATATAAAAGTTATTCTTACATTTACTTTATAAAAATCAATAAAGATTTCAGAGCAAAAAGAGGCGTGAAGCACGAGCTGCAGGTTTTTAGAATTATACTTAAGGCCTTTAACTTGCTAAAAAAGGTCTAAACCATTAATTAGACCACAGAAGGAATGTTGTAGATTGTGTTTTTCAGCAAAAATGATGCATGCTTTACAGGGTTACGCTGCATTCACATGGTGCATCGGCGTCAACACTTTGACGTCATGCGTTGCTGAACTGAATTGTGGGTTTCGTTGCATCGTGTCACTAGCGTTGCTTGTGGCAGAAGTTGAAAAATGAGATCGCCTAAGCCAATACCTTAGCGCAGACGCTAGTCAATTGCGTATTTGCGTTCATGCAACACCAGAAAAGTAATGTGATTGGCTGTTGTCATTGTTGTCAAACTTCAGACACGTCCTCCGTCATGCGTCGACGCCAACGCCCCGTGTGAATGCAGCATTAAGATGAATGAGTATTTGGCATCTCTGCCAAACATGGTTGTCTGTTAAAGCAATAAGCCTCGCAAAGCTTTGTTTTACAATGATCTTTTTAGAACAACTAAGGGCCGTTGTTAGGCATGACGTGGAGCGGAGTGCCTAAAACACGGCTTCAAGGGGCTTATTGCTTTTATAAAACGGTTACTCCATAAAAATATTCATTTTAATATTTATTTTATTCACAAAACACCAGCAACAAAAAATATAACGTTATAACACATTTATTCCTCCGCCAAGCAATGTAGTTCCAAAGAGGTTGCCAAGCAACAGTAATACTAATGTAATGCGGTCACAGGTGTGTGTTTGTTGAGTAATTTACAACGGCTTCGAACGCGGCTCAACCAATCAGAATCAAGGACCGGAACTATCCGTTTTATAATTATATTTTTACTTATCAAAAGAAGATCCACAATGCATACAATATTAGTTCACCCAAAAATTAAACACCTGTCATCAATTCCTCGCCCTCATTCTGTTTTAAACCCATGTGACGTTTTCCATGGAATACAAAAATAAAAGTCATGAGGAATGTTCTGGCCCATGCAACTCTCAATTCTGCAATTCCTCTGAAGTCTTATGTTAGCTTTGTGTGAGGAACAGACCCAAATGAATTCCCCATAATCTTTCTCTCCGCCAGCTCTCAAAATCCATTCACGCTTCCACATATTCAATCTTGGCATGTTGTGTTTGGACTTGCGTTGGATGTAAAACCTGCCAGACCGACATGTGTCTGAATAGGAATTTGAAGTTTGAATATGCATTTGAGTTTGAATTTGTGTATTATATAAGAATTATTTTATTGTTATTTCTTTTTACAATATAATTTGTTAAATAACATATTTTTTGTTTATGTTGTGCTGGCCGATATACCAACATTGTCCTTTACTGATTCCACTAAAGAAATTATACAATTCAGTCATTGCAGTTAGACTTGACTAATTTAATCCATGAGTGCACGTGTCTGGTAACAGGGCGTTACTGGGATAAAGGGAGTAGCCTAGTATTCGACTGGTCATGTGATCTCGTTGTATGCTCCCTAGAGGCGTACTCCAGGTAAAATAAAACCGCTTTTTAGTAGACTACTGATATGAGTCTTCATCTCAGGGGAATATCAGTTAACCGCTTAGGAACGACACAAAAGTGAGTCAGTAATGACAGAATTTATGTCTGAGTGAACTTTCCTTTTGAACGATTGGTTTGGGATCAGCACATAGTCATTTCTGAGCTGATTAATTAGGCCACATTCTTTAGACAGTTTCAGACAGAACCAGATGCTGATGAAAGGTGTACTTGGACGGCTGACCTTCAAACAAAAGCACCTGTTAAAAAAAATAAATAAATTATACTTTACAAGTACAGCAGGTGTATGTTAAAATCCTTGAGCAGAACCAATAAACAAACTTTTACAGCAGAACTTTTTATTCAGCACTACCAAACATTTAGTTTAATTTGATCTCTTCAGATGTCTGACCCTGACTCGTATTTAGAAGAGTAAGAGGAGAAAAGAGTGAAAGTGGTTTTCGGAGAGATTTCTGGAGAGTTTAAGACTGTGACCTATTAACAGATTTTGTTGTCGCTAATGACGGAGATTGTTGAACAAGTGCTGTTTGTGATGATGACGGGCAATCTCATTTATCCACAGCTAATTTGGCACAAACAGCCAAAATCCCCCCCAAAACATTTCAGCCATCACAAGGCTTATTTATTTCATGCTAGTAAAACTGTGAGTGAGATTTTTTAAACGAGACGTGCATTTCAGTTTTGATTTTACATTTGATTTTACCCTGTAAAGAAGAGTTAGGTCGGAAATATATGCAAACTAAACACAAAAGTGAATGCTTGACTAAAGCATTGCAAACGTGTGGTTCATCTTGAACACTAAAAGACCTTGCTAAAAATCAAGTACACTTTAGCAGTACTTATTATGGAATTCATATACTTTAAAAAAAGATACCTAAGATGTACTAAAGTGCAAACTGAATGTAATGTTTTTGGACACGTGTAAAACACTGTAAAAATGCTACAGTGAAAAACTGTTAATTGGTTAACAGAAAGTTTCCTTACTATATACGGTAAACTAACGGTACATTTAATGTAATTTTACTGTAAAATACCGTTAAATGTACAGTTTTTGGAAGTGAAAAAAAACAAGTCATTGTATAATTTACAGTGAAAAAACGTAAAAGCAACGTTCCCACAATTCCCTGTGTGACACTTCACATAAAGGGCCCTATCTTGCTCCCAGCGCAATTGACTTTGTACAAAATAGGAATGTATCATTCCTATTTTGCAACTGACGCACAGCGGACTTTTCCCTCCACAGACGCACGTCGGTAAATTAGGGAATGAACTTGCGCTCCCGGGGGCGGTTCAGTGAAAAGAGGAGGCGTGTTCCGGCGCAAACGTTCCCTGGTGCTATTTTGCAGTTTCAGAAAACAATTCCGCCACAGACCAGGAGAAACCTCGTCTAAAGTCAGTGGCGCGTTATTCAGATGCTATTTTAAGGGCGCATGCTTGGCCATAATGTAGCGTGTGCACATACACTTTGCTTCTCTCATCTACACAGACGCAGCAGTTTTCATTTTTGCAAATCATAGTCTACATTATTACAAGGAAAAATATTACCACACGAGGGAAATCATTGTTGTGTCCATGAAGATTAAATCTAGCTTACACATTTACCCAAATTATTATATGCCTGTTTAACCGAAGCTAATGTGTGTGGGTTTCTCCATCCTCATACAACGTCACTTCTCTGTGTTTTACGGCCCTGACGAGAACGTCGGTCTCCTCGGCTGTGAACCGCTCCTGGCGTGCGCCTGGCAAATCCGCCGTTATAATAGCCATCCGCCATGGAACAAGCACGTCTGCTCTTAAAGGGAATGTGAGATGACGCTCTGATTGGTTTATTTCACGTTACGCCCAAACCACACCTATGAGTAATGAAGCTACTTCAGACCAACCCATTTTAGATTTGCGTTGGGCGCAAGAGTCATTGATCCCTCCGGTATAATAGCAACAGCGCCCGAGATCCACCCACAAAGTTACTTGCGTTCCGCGTTTGATAGGCTACTCGTTAAAATAAGGCCCTTAATGTATTTTTGTTGAAATAACTATGTTTCTTCATAGTTTTCTTAGTTTTTTCTAATCAGTTATGACATGAGGGTTTTATGTTACATTTAATGTTGTTAAATTAATGTTTATTGCATTTTTTTTATTTCATGTGTGTTACCATGATGGTGTTTAGTGTTTGTGTGAATGACACTGTGCAGCTTCTATATATTAGTATTAACTTTCTTGTGAAAGAGCTGCTTGTGATGAGCATTAATTCATCATGTGATTTCATCTCCACTGTGATTGGTGGTTGTCAGTGTATAACTATGGTACAAAACAGATATTAATACTTCAATAGGTTAGTAAATTAACATTATATTAGATAATTAAATACGGTTTATTACTGCAAATTTAAATAAAGTCTGTAAAATCTAAAATGTTGCTACCGTATTTTTTACGGTAAATTTCTGGCAACCACAGCTGCCAGTTTTTTACCGTAAATTTAACAGATTTTTTTTTTACAGTCTAACCATAAGCATTTCGACTTTTAACTTGTCTGTCATGTGTAGTTGACCCGAAAGAGAACTGACCATATAGGAGGAGGCAGGTTATGTTAATGTTTGAATAGCTATATGGAAGCATTAACAAGTGTTGAGAGCTAGGCAGAAGGCAAGATTTTGAGTGAATAATGACTTGAGGCTTTTACACAAGACTGAAGAAACTGGGTTAATTGCCTAAAACTGGATGAAAGATTCACACTCACAGATCTAACTGCCTGTTTGAGTGATTCATTTGCTAAAGATGAGATAGGCCAGTTTGAGCATTTATTGAACATTAAACTGAGCCATGCAATGTCTTCATTTTTTAAATAAGCTTATTCACAGCATAGCATACATTAATCAGCTGATGCATCAATGAGTGATGTGATAAATAATAAAAAAGGAAGGAAACAGTTGACTTGAGGATTCGGCATGAAGAACAAAGGTATCTTCCTCTAGGATGTTATCTTTAAATATATTGATCACCAATATGCAAACTAATGACCATTTTCCAAAACACTTTCCTCGACTTGGACAAAGAGATGGTGTTGCTCTGAATCACATATTCTTACTGTCACGTTCACCGTCTGTTTCTGTCTAATACTACAATTCCCAGAATCCTCTTTTGGCACACCTGCATTCACCCTCCAGTTCATTGATCACCCGCACCTGTTCACCATCAGCAACCTCGTCATCAAGCACTATAAAACTCTCACTGTGATTTCAGTCTGGGTCAAGTCTCCAACAGGAACAGATCATATGCTGTTGTCTCTGTTACCGCTGATGCATCAAGACTCCAAGAAGTATGTATACTTACCTGAAACACTAACCTCTATATCTGGTTGTGCCGTCTTCAGAATTCCTGTCCGATTCCATGCTGTCTGAGATCCTATGTTCCTTTGAGTGTCCAGTGTTTCATCCAAACCTGATTACTGCCAACCGCATCTGAAAGAGAAGAGACAAAGTTACTGAATTGTGATTACTTGACATCAGCTTATCTAAAGTGAACTTGCTTACCTGCTATCTGCCTCACTTCGACTCATCACGAAATCTGCACTTGATTTGAATTAATACTCACCTCGCACTCTGATCATCTGTAAATAAAGCTGTGTTTGATTCACTTACCTCTGTCTCCTGGTCTGTATCCTGACAGAAGACTTGACCATACTGCAATGGATCCAACACAGCCCGCAGACCGCGCTTCCGCGAATACCAATGAATTCACTATGTTTGACCAGAATGGTAGAACTTTGGAGGAATTTGCTAAAGTTTACCTTAACCTTTACCAGGCTGGGAACTGGGATGAGGAATTCCTTCAACAGGAGTTCTGGACCGGATTGAATGATCCACTCGCCCAGATGCTGCTGCTGGATGATCTCGAACTACCTCTCATCAAACTCATTGACCGCACGCTGTGGGTGTGTGGTTCATCACTCACTGTGGAAGACATCCAGTCTGATCTCCACGTCCAATCTGCTTCCCTCATCAACGCAACAAAACCCAGGCATCCAGTCAGCCCAAGCCTGCCCGAAAAGGTAACGGTCCTTCACCGCTCCGGACCCATAGCGGAGATCACCTGGCCTAGGTCACGAAAGCTGGTTTCAAACAGTGCTGATCTGACGTCCAAGTTATTTGACCCCGCTTTAATGTCAGTCCGGGGAGCTCGCAGATCTGCTCTACGTTTCACCAAATCCACCAAACCAGTCCTCTGCCCAGTCAAACCAGCACTTCACGCCAGTCCAGCCGAGCCTGCACTTCACGTCAGTCCAGCCGAGTCTGCACTTCACGCCAGTCCAGCCGAGCCTGCATTTCACGCCAGTCCAGCCGAGCCTGCACTTCACGCCAGTCCAGCCGAGCCTGCGACTGAGAGCGTCATGCCCGCCGAGCCTGCAACTGAGAGCGTCATGCCCGCCGAGACTGAGAGCATCACGCCCGCCGAGACTGAGAGCGTCATGCCCCCAGAGCCAGTCGTCGGCCCAGATGTTCCGAGTCCAGTTCCGAGTCCAGTCCTCGAGCAAGAGCCAGAGCCAGTCCTCGAGCAAGAGCCAGAGCCAGTCCTCGAGCAAGAGCCAGAGCCAGTCCTCGAGCAAGAGCCAGAGCCAGTCCTCGAGCAAGAGCCAGAGCCAGTCCTCGAGCAAGAGCCAGAGCCAGTCCTCGAGCAAGAGCCAGAGCCAGTCCTCGAGCAAGAGCCAGAGCCAGTCCTCGAGCAAGAGCCGAGTCCAGTTCCGAGTCCAGTTCCGAGTCCAGTTCCGAGTCCAGTTCCGAGTCCAGTTCCGAGTCCAGTTCCGAGTCCAGTTCCGAGTCCAGTTCCGAGTCCAGTTCCGAGTCCAGTTCCGAGTCCAGTTCCGGAGCCAGAGCCAGTCTTCGAGCAAGAGCCAGAGCCAGTTCTGGAGCCAGAGCCAGCCTACAAGCAAGAGCCAGAGCCAGTTCCGGAGCCAGAGCCAGCCTACAAGCAAGAGCCAGTGCCAGTCTTCCCAAAAGCTCTTCCTTCGCCGCTGGTCCCGCTTAGCTCAAAGCCCTCTTCACCGCTGGTCCTACCCAGCCCAAGACCCTCTTTGCTGCCGGACCCCCACTTTCCTGTCAATTTCCCCATTAAAATTTTGGGGGGGCGCAGTATACCTGCTAGGGGGACCGCGGAGGTCTCTCCGACGAGGTTTCCAGTGTCACCATGGCTACCAGAAAAAACATCTCCGCCATGGCCGCCTGAAGGGTCATCTCCACCATGGCCACCTGAAGGGTCATCTCCACCATGGCCACCTGAAGGGTCATCTCCACCATGGCCACCCGAAAGGTCATCTCCACCATGGCCACCTGAAAGGTCATCTCCACCATGGCCACCCGAAGGGTCATCTCCACCATGGCCACCCGAAAGGTCATCTCCACCATGGCCACCTGAAGGGTCCTCACCACCTTGGCCACCCGAAGGGTTACCACCGCCCTGGAAGTCCGAGGGTCCGACAGCTCCGCCCTGGCCACGCCCACAGCCTGTTCCGCCCTGGTCTCCTGACCAGCCTGCTCCGCCTGGACCGTCCTGGAGTCTAGGATGCCCACCCTCCCACCCCTTTGGATGTTATATGGCGCGAGGACGCGCCTTCGAGGAGGGGGAGGTACTGTCACGTTCACCGTCTGTTTCTGTCTAATACTACAATTCCCAGAATCCTCTTTTGGCACACCTGCATTCACCCTCCAGTTCATTGATCACCCGCACCTGTTCACCATCAGCAACCTCGTCATCAAGCACTATAAAACTCTCACTGTGATTTCAGTCTGGGTCAAGTCTCCAACAGGAACAGATCATATGCTGTTGTCTCTGTTACCGCTGATGCATCAAGACTCCAAGAAGTATGTATACTTACCTGAAACACTAACCTCTATATCTGGTTGTGCCGTCTTCAGAATTCCTGTCCGATTCCATGCTGTCTGAGATCCTATGTTCCTTTGAGTGTCCAGTGTTTCATCCAAACCTGATTACTGCCAACCGCATCTGAAAGAGAAGAGACAAAGTTACTGAATTGTGATTACTTGACATCAGCTTATCTAAAGTGAACTTGCTTACCTGCTATCTGCCTCACTTCGACTCATCACGAAATCTGCACTTGATTTGAATTAATACTCACCTCGCACTCTGATCATCTGTAAATAAAGCTGTGTTTGATTCACTTACCTCTGTCTCCTGGTCTGTATCCTGACACTTGCTCTTTGTAGTACCAGGAAAAGACAGAACCCGCTTATTCAGGAATGAACCCTCTTATTATCAAGTGCTATTTTTTTCATGGCATAGGGTTCTTGAGTTGCTTGAGATGTTTGGGAATTAAAAAGGTACATGATATTAACCCTTTAACTGCCCCACCAAGAAAAAGGCATTTAAAAAAAAATTTGTTTGCATTTCTTATCTACTTATGTCGCTAGTAACCACAATCAATGTCTTTTTTTTCAACACATCCCATAATTTCAAAAATATCGGCCTCTACCAAGTGGTTGAGATGGCACTTAAAGGTAAAAGAAATTGTATACACATTTTCATATGAACTATGAAAATATGAACTATAATACTAATTTATTTAAAAACATAATCAAAATAAAATATTTTTGTAAATTGAATCTTTATTGTTATTGAAGTATGCCGTTAAATATTTCAGGTTTTCATTTTAACACAGGAAATTATATGTTTTCTTGTTTTTTAACAATAAACAAAAATAAATAACAAAAATAACTAAAAGTAACAAAACCAAAGACATTACATTCTTTCTGTATTAAAAAAATAAATAAAAAGAAAAAAAGATGGTAATATAATGGCATTTTAGGCTTTTATGTTTCAAGAAACACACCATCAAGTGTGGTAGGATTTTTTTTTTTTCTTTGCCCATCATAATTTATGATCAAAACCTTTTCTAATCTTGACAAAACACATATTGTCAGAAAGGTCTGAGGTTCCATATTTTGTGACAGAAGTTTATTAAGTTTATTTTAAGAAATTTATTAATTTGTTATGGCAGAATGCATACAATTAAATTCAATGGAATGTATGTCACCCGGTGGCTATTTTTGGTAATACGCCTAAACAAAATCTCATGGGAACTTCAATTTTTGTGATATCAACTTCAAATTTGGAACACAACTTGGTTAGATATATGGCTTTGATTTAATAGTAATTTTATAGTAAAAAATATTTTGTAAAATATATATTTTATATAAAAGAAAAAATATTAAGTACAGTATATTTGATTTACTGTAAATTTAAACTTCCATTACTTTTTCATACTTTGATTTTTTGAAGTGCTTTCACTTCAGCAATAATCTGATGAGTGTTTTCTTTAAAACAAGACCAAACTTAGGTCTATATTCCAAAGCATTCTTGAATTAGAACCAAGTTTTATTAGTGTATTTTAATGTCCATTCTCAAAAAGGGGGGTGACAGTTAACCATTATGTGACAAATCAACCATTTGGTTGAGCATGTTTTTGAAAAATTATTAAAAACATACTAAAGTTTTTTCATGGCACCAAGTAACATCATTTTGCCAAAATATTGTTAGATACAAGTTAGGGCTCTTACAGTGTAATATGTCAAAAAAAATATGTTTACCTTGCAAAATTTCACCAAAAACAGTTCACATGACAGGAGTGATTTTTTTTGTTTCTGAAATCCATGTTTGAGGAAGTGTTGTGACAAGTGCTGTTGATTGACACTGTGACATCTAGTGGATTTTTTTTGGCATAACATACCTCAACCAGATGGTAGAGATGGCTCAATCAGCTTGAGTTAAGTTAGGTACTCCTCTCAATAAAATATAGTGACTCAAAATGTGCTCAACCATTTGGTCGAGCAGTCCTTCAGATCCTTTGTCAGACTGAGAAAAAGCCACATATTCCTTTTTATTTTAAAGCATCACTGCATTAAACTTTTATAAAGAACCATAGTCTGATTCTTAAACGTTAATAATATTCTCCTAAAAAGGTTCTTCCATGACATCAAGGCAGTAAAACCATTTTTGAAACTTTTATTTTGTAGAGTAGAAAGATAAAGATGTGCCTCAATACAATATTCACATTAACCTGTCTACAAAGATTCCTCCATCTGGTTGATTCCTGAAGGCAGAGTAGATGTGTAGATGATATCTCATAATCTTTTGTATGCATTTAGGTGGATGACTGAAAGAATAAAAGCGTTCTCTGACAGAGCAGTTGAAAGAAGTCAGTTGTATTTATGTTACATTTACAACTGAACGTTTTTCAACTGACAAATAACCACTCTAGTCATTACAGATTCATTTGGTTCAATCTAAACGTTCAAAACTTGAGTTTGCTCCAACTACAGAGACTGTACAAACTGTACAAAATACACAGTTGTAGTATAGTATAAATTAATAAGGACAATATAAGGACAGTAACTTATAACTTTGTGGGTGCCTGGAAAACACAATAGTCCTTCCTCATTCTCTACTTGCACCTCAGAAAATGTGTGGCGCACCTTATAAACATTAAATGCATAATACAGTTTGATTAATAATCATCAGTTTTATTCAATGCTTACCAAATAAACTCAGCTAACTAGTGACACTATGTTCACATGGTATAGACAGAGGAGAACTGCTGTTTGATTATACTTCTAATTCTAATGAAGTACAATGTTAAAGCAAGCATTCCCATTGCATGAAAATTTCACTTTATGAGTTTTTTTAACCTTAATATGAGTTTTCCTAGCCTGCCTATGGTCCCCCAGTGGCTAGACGTTTTGATGGGTGTAAACCAAGCCCTGGGTATTTTTGAGATAATGAAAGCTCAGACGGGCGAATCTAGAATCTTCCCTTTATGTTGTCATAAGGGGAAAGGTCACCTCCCCTTTCTCTGCTTTGCCTGCAAAGAGAATTTGTCCCGCCCATGAGAATATGAGCTGGGTTCAGTTTCAAAGGATATTGTTTTTTCCTCGAGAGACATCATGGCTTGCAAACGAGCGAAGCATGGCAGTCGCTCAGTGTTTGGATGTACAAATGAATACAAAAGTATTTTTTTTGTTCCTTCATCCGAGCCTTTGAAGAACCAGTGGGTTATGTGAATTTCTGATGTGTAATTGTTCAAGTTCAGACAGATAATCTTTCTCTCAAAGTCGTTCAATACTGTTTATGCATCAGTAAATCAAGCCAGTGACTAAATGATCAACTTCACATCGTTTCTCTTAGTAGGATGAAAATAATCTTACTTAAACTGTGATTAATATATATACAGAAAGCGATCAAAGAACAATCTGTCAACACAAAGAACACAGCACGAGTTTACCTGGACACTGGCCAAAACTCGTTATGAAATCAATGACGCTGTTACACTGCACAACGAAGCTCTTACTGTACTTACCTCATGTTTGCACTGGTGAAATCATTAGTGAGAGTGCAGAAACTGCGTTGCAATGATAAGATCTCATTCACACGATCAACAGACTGTCATCTGCTCAATGCTCATCACTGCAACCTTTTATGTGATGGGAATAGATCTAAATACTTAAAAAACTTCTCACCATTCGTTAATCCCAATAGCTGTAATAGTAAAAATGTATAATAGCTGTAATAGTAAAAGTATTCGAGAGAGTTCCACATGTAATGCTAAATATTTCATATGCAAGCATGTCAGCCAATCACAGCAGTGGGCGTTTACACTGAAGTCTCACAGCAGCCAATCACAGCAGTGGGCGTTTACACTGAAGTCTCACAGCAGCCAATCACAGCAGTGGGCGTTTACACTGAAGTCTCACAGCAGCCAATCACAGCAGTGGGCGTTTACACTGAAGTCTCACAGCAGCCAATCACAGCAGTAGGCGTTTACACTGAAGTCTCACAGCAGACACTCCCCTTCAAACAGAGCATTCAAATCAGAGGCTAAAATCAGGCTAGGAAATATGCCTTTTATTTCTAAATTATAACAACTTTTGATCTAAAAAACATACTAACATTATAAGGGCACCCCAGTAAACATTCTAAAATAATAAAATAATCCATGCAATGGGACCTTTAAAAATGTATCAGTAAATGTAGATATTAGCATTAACCTAGATTAATAAATGCAGTAAAGTATTGTTTATTGTTATTTCATGACACCTAATGCATTAACTATTATTATACTACAGGGCTGTTGAAGGTTTGATTCTTATTGGTTGACCAACGTTCTAATGTGTGCAATTATTTTCTAGTAAATGCACAGCTAAAGTATAGTTAGAGGCTAGTCTTGACCGCATTACTTTTCCGTATCACATCGCCAAACGATTTCAGTTATTTCAAAGGTCAAAGAACCAAAACCCACAAAGACACTGACCAGGCAAATAAATATAACAAACATAGGATAAAAATGACTAACTATTTCCATGTTTTCCCAACAAAATGATGTTTCATTATCTATGGAAAGCACGCTCTCTTTCTCCCACTCTCTCTCCCATACAACACACACATAAATTAGTCCAGATACGCACACAGAAACTTGTCATGACATTTCTCAGTATCGATAACGTTGTTGTTTTTGAATCAGTTAAACTTACAGCTTTCGCGATGAGTAGAGACGCTGCTGTCGAACACATACAGACTCAGGTCACTCTGTTCTGCGCCGTGACTGCATTACCACCTCGGGTGTGCATTATTTTTCAAATAATTCAACGGCCTGTCGTCAATTATTCCTTACTTAAAGTATTAACCTTTATTGAAAAGCTAAACCTACCCCAAAACACTTACACTGCAGTAAAGTGTGACAACTAGCCCTGGAAACCACTATATCATTAATTAAAATAAAGGTCCCAAAAGGGTGTTTTCATGCAGCGTTAGAAGAACCATTTTGGGTTCCCCAAAGAACCTTTCAGTTTGTTTTAGGCAGAGTCCACACGTACACAGGTATTTTTATAAAAATAAAATAAAATAAAAACACATGAAAATGCAAAAACACGCTATGAAGCGCTGTCAAGAGCATGCCAAACCAACAGGTGGTGATATAATCCTATCTGTAAAGCCATGTTGGCTAATCAGAAGCCTAAAAAAAAAAGGTTTTTACCAGTTCTTGTAGGCTAACAACATGTTGTCATAAGCAGTGGCCTGTGTATTGCATTCTGACGCCTCTGTTCCGCAATATAATGGGAGAACTGTGCATGTATCTGTGTATAAGCCCTGTTAGCACAGTTATTCGCAGCAATATTTTGGCTACATCCGCCATTGCACAGATTCGCATGTAAACAAAGGAGATAGCGGCACACAATCTGATGTCAAACAAAGATGAAAACAGCGCAGACTCCGACGTCACAAGCCAAAATCTCCGGTTTCACCGACTACACGACAACAGTGCAACCAGAGTTTCTGAAAATCTTCACCCTGGCAGGAGTTTTCAAAAAGGTTCCCTTTCGGTGACCGGATACATGCATTTGCATGTGGACGAATGGCCAAAACGCATAAGCTGTGTGAAAAAACCTGTGTTCGTGTGAACAGGGCCTTCGATTTCATGGACATTCAGTTTGTTTTCATTAGTCACATGTCTTCCTTTGTTTGATTTTTCTGCCACTCCTTTGTTACCATGGTCACCGTCATTATGAATTCATTTGGTTCAGCTGTGTATTGTTTTACCTTTCACTGTGTCAGTACTCAAGTTCCTCCTTGTCCTCTGTTTGTTGTCTGGTCACGTTTACGTTTATGGTGTGTATTACTACCCGTTTGGATTGCTGGCTGTTTTTGATTATTATTATTAAACTTCACGTTGGACTTTATTCACTGTCTGCCTACAAACACCTGTGACAGAGCCGTTCTTAAAAGAGCCTTTTTTTCTAATGTTGAAGAACATTTAAAAAAATCTGAAGAACCTTTTGTACAATTTAACAATGTTAAAGGTTCTTCACAGAGCCATAGATGCCAATAAAGACCTTTTATTTTTAATAGTGTGCACTGTAAAAATGTATTGTTGGTTTAACGTAAAAACGTAAGTTGCCTGGTTGCCTTAAAATTTTGAGTTAGTTGAAATTAAAAAATTTGAGTTAATACAGTACAATGAAGGAGATTGGTTTAATTAACATACACTCAAAATATTATGTTATCTGAACCACATTAATTATCTTAAGTTGATTTGACAAAAGATAAAATGTTGTGCTAACTAATCATGAAAATAATTTTGTAAGAAATTTTAAGAAGCCCTATTATAGATCTTTCCCAGCAAGCAATAGGCGTAATTTCAGCGTCTAGGTTAACTATAGACCCGATATAGTCCGGCTATGAGGAACCCACTTCTAGCCAAAATAACCTTGAATTGTTACATGTCATTTTTGCCTAAATAACTTGCGAGATGTATGATATTCCATCATGTAAGCAAAGTCAACAGTGATTACAATGTGTTTCATTTCTTTGACCTGTTCTATGCATAGCCTGTGCGTTTATTCTTGTGCTATGGTTAGACGTTTATTACATCTTCACTGACAGCCCAAATTTTGCTTTGTTTGAGCCTAGACGTCAGGGCTGTGTTTGGACGGCTAATAGAGGTTGCTGGGTTAGATGTACATTTGGACGCCGGTCTGAAACAAGTTGCCTTCTGAGGTGTATCTTCATACAAAGCTACTGACTGAAAACACAAGTGATGTAGAAAAGCATTTGCCGTGTGTTTGGGATGTACTCATTTGCTGGCCAGCTATGAGGAGGAGGAGGAGGAGGAGGAGGAGGATGCATGCAGTGAACACTTCTGTGATGTACTGTGCTAACACAACTTTTAAAGTGATTTGAGACAGACTGGAGAGCGTCTCCATGGATATTAACAAGCCTTTTTTTTTTTAAACGTTCACACGTCTGTGAGAGTGAGAAAAGGCTAGAGATTGGCAGAGTGTGTGATTACGTTGATAAAAATAAGTGCGTGTGTGCGAGTACCTGTGTGTATGCGTGTGTGTGTGATAGTGTGTGTGTGTGTTAGTCTAACATACAGGAGGCAGATGGCCTATTTAAAATGGAAAGAACTTCACCGGCAAGTAAACTGATGTTCACTCTCCATAAGCTCTCAAAACCATCACCATATCAGATCATTTCACATGTCTCACTCCAGTGTGGATGGATAGACGGAGATTAACTTTAGATGTAGTTATGCACTGATATTGAAATTTTGGTTGATATGGTAACTTTTTTATGTCTTATAACTGACATAATGACCGTGTGAAGTCGGCATTCACACTGAAGTTCAGTCCAGTTTAATTCACATTTATTTGTATAGAGCTTTTCACGTATATCGTTTCAAAGCAGCTTTACAGAAAATTCATGTCTACATTATAATATTAGAGTGATCTGTTATCAGAGGAAACTGTCTTAGTTATGTATTTCAGAAATGTACATATATAAATCACACAGTTAGCTAAACATTTTTTAATTTAAACAGTGTAATAACTTAAGGCAGAAACAATGAGCTCATTGAAGTAATGAATCCATGTTTGTTAACAAATGATTATGACAGAAAATTGTAGCATTGGTGCATGTTGAAATATATTGATACTAAAGCACCAATGTTTAACTTTAAATGCTAGTGACACCAGATTAAATGTATAGTTTAGATATCTGTTTAACCCTATAAAGCCTACTATATCATACACACATAATATAAATTATAAACATGATCAAAACTTTGCTGAAAAACCTGTCACACACAAGCATTCTGCCATCTGATTGATAGTTTAGACTTTTTTTTTAGCAAGTAAAAGCATTTACAATTGTAAAAATGTCCCCCTTCAGGTCGTGGTTCACGTGTCTTTTGCTGTAAAATCTTTACTGATTTTTATTATTTAAACATAAGAATAACTTTTATATTGCTTTAGTAATATTTCAAGATGAACTCTTACTGGACTGAATCAACTTGTTTACTTGTTATATGTCAACTTGTAATATGTAATATGTAATTTCTTAGAAAAATCATGAACATCATCATCAGACGTTTATTTGTTCATCTCTTACTATTCATTGTATCGCAGAGCTTTGATCACAAAACTAAGCATTTAATATCATCTTATTATAACCTATTATTAGCGTGATAATAGCAAACATTTTATGTAAGTAGTGCTATATTTTTACAGATGTCATTGATTTACATTACACAAGCTATCATAATTTTACTTTTTAAACTTACTTTTTGGCCATATAAATATCAGCATCTGCACCAAATTTCATATGTTTGGTCCTCTGAATGAAATTGAGCTGTTTTTTCCTCCTTGATTATGAGCTTCATAAGCCATAAAAGCCTGATGTATCAAATATAATGCTAAAAAAACATTTAACATTACTAAAATTTAAATATTTGTCTAAAGGATCAATTACCTGTTCCATTTACTTTATTTAATTTGTCAGGCTTTACATGGTTAATATGTTTGAAACCTGGAATAGAAAAAAAATTGTTAGAATTTTCCAAGAAATAAGCTTTGATATTATGTGCTTTGAATTTTTACCTATAACCAGATTACTTAATATACAGTGTATTCAGAGTTACATTTTCCCACTACATTATGTTATTTAAAAACAGATTAGTGATAACTTTTGCAAATTTTAGAACATAAAGAAGCAATTTTCTAACAGCTCTTGTTCGTTAAACTACTCATTTGCAGTTAGCTATTCAGTTTGGTTCATGAAAAGAAGATTTTCACAGGTTTTACCCAAAAACATCATGGATGCTGGAGGCAAATCTGTTCTCCATGAGAAGCATGTAAAATGTGTAAAATAAGACCTTTCCGTCACACAAACCGAGACACAGTGATGGTGAGCTTTCATGTTTTAAAAATGTGTACACTGTATAATTTAAACTTTAAATAATTAAATGAATTTAATTTAATTTTAATTTTAAATAATTACTGCAACATTCCATGCAAAAATAAGAATGGTCAGTTTTGATTTCATGGTGGCTTTGTGACTTTGAATTGTTTCTCCTAGAAAACAATGACATTAAATGGAGAGCAAACAGACATCTTTGCTTGAGTCTCCTGATAGTTCGAGTTAGAAGAGTTTGCGAGAGTGTGATTATAAACACAATGATGTTGTGAAAGCGACTGTAATGAGTAGCTCAGTTTACCTGTTCAGTGTGATCATGATAGACAACCTCTGTAATGCCTTTTAAACTTTTAACAACCGCCTTTTTCAAGACAAATAAAAGCTTTAAATTATAAATTGCTGATGTATTTTATGTTGTAGAATCACCTAAAACATGAAAATATCTTGAGCTTGTGTTCACCACAGACCTTATTTCAGGATTTAACAAAAAAAATAAAACATTTAAAAAAAAAACACTGACTTCGGGACAATGGACCCTGAAATGCTAAAATGCGAATTCCCATTCCCATTTCCGGGTTAGCACCTACAAAAATATATATAATTTCTGCAGCACTCTATTTATAGCACTTTTAATTTATTTTAAAACCATAATTTTTATAATGAATTTTAAAAATTAAAAATTTGTATTTTATGTGAGAGGAATGTGAGGTGATCTATAAATGTTTCCTCTAATTAGTCCATTCTTATTCAGCCCATCATCCTATAACTATATCCTCTCTTCTAGAAATCACTCTTTGGTCGTCTTCTAAGGGAGGATGATAACTTTAATGGCACCTCATAAGTAACTGGTTTGGAGTACTCTACATATACAGCATCTTCTACATAGACAGCATCTTCTCTCACTTTGTCCACCATCTTGGGTGGATTTTTTTTTTTTTCATTGAGCTTGTTGCAGTGCATTCTGGGATTGCTTTTCTCTTTATACAAGGGATGCTGCCTTAAAATGTACACATTGCGCACTGCACACACAAAAATATTTTGGAAAAGCCTCTGTGTCAGGAACATGCCTTGGCAACTCACTACGCTTCGGAACAGAGTCTGCGTCTTTACATTTCCTGTTTTTTTTAATTCATATTCTTGCTTCTCTCTCTGCCCTCTTTGTATGTTCTCTCTCCCCTTTCCTTTCTCGCTCATTATAGTGTGTTTAGATGAATAATGCATGCACAAGAGATGTAAGTTGGTGAATGTCAGCAGCTGTGCTGATCTGTGCCATGTCCAGCGTCGTTCACTCACTAGACGGCTTCCCTTTGAGCCGAGCGAGGGTTTTAGTAAGCTAGCCTGCACATAAACAGCTGTTAGTTTGCTCAGATGAGAACTATGAGTACATACTAAAGCAAAATTAATTTTTAGGTAGCATAGCATTGTATATTTAGCTACCACCTCCAAGTGTGAGTGAGAGTGTGTGTGTGTGTGGTCATGTACAGAATTCAAGCTTACTGCACAGAATACACTGTACACTTCCTACTGCTGTTTAAAATAGTATGTGAGACAGTAGGCATTATGCAGTGATAATCACCTAGGGTACCTTAGTGAAAAATAAATATACTAAAATGTATTTGAAATACGTTTATTTTATGCTAAGAATACTACAAATAAATTTTCGTATTTATGTACTTAATATAAATACCTTGCAATTGCACTTTTAGTGTACTAATTGGTATACTTAAATGCTAAATTTGAACAATAATGCACTTTAGTTATCCAGAAATAGTGCTGAGGTCCAACTAAAGATATACCGAAGTATATTTGATTGTGCTAAAGTGGAACTATTGCAAGTATACTTTAGGTACACTTTATATATCTTGCATTTAAAGACTGATATTATACAGAGATCATACTATCCTTACTAATAATGACATTAAACACATTCTAAGGCTTAATATTAAGAAATGTGCATTGTGCAATAAAGAAGTACTCTAAATAAAGTTTAATTATAATTATATCAGTAAGTCTCAAGCGATATGTCAGTAAATATGTTAATGGTTGTTGTACACTTAGTATGAAATAAATGTATTTTGGTATATGTTTTTTTCACTTGGGTAGCACGATTAATCGTAGCACGAACACTCACGACTGTATAGCCTAGGTATACAACAGCTTTTCAACCACACAGTATCATTATTTCTGTGTCACAATAATTAAATGATCACAGAAGTACTGGGATAAAAGTTTATAGTTCGGATATAAAAACTGATGTCACCTTTTGACACTTCAAATAAAGATTGTATTGATTACATTGTGACATTGTGTATTTGATAACAAGTGACTGTTAAAAAATATATTTGTAATTCAGTCATTCATTCAAGAGATTTATTGAAAACCATTGATTCATAATGAAGCAAGTGAAGTCTTAATGAGATTGAATTATTCATTCAAACCACTAAAAAAATCAAATTAAAATTAACTAAATATTTGTATATAGACTGCAGCAATTACAGTTTTCTTCCAATTGCTAACACACAATTTTGCAAACTAGGCTGGTTTTATCAAAATACTTCACACAATTCACAAAACCACACACCCAAACTGTAAAATACCTAATATATCCTGCAAAATGAAGCACTGCAACCAAAACTACATAGCACGAAATGGCACACACTTCATTCATATTAGCAGATTTTTGTCTAACCAACTACACACTGTTGGCATAATGAAAAGCACTCTCATCTTTAACATGCTTTGCCATAATACTAAAATAGTTCAAATTGTAGAAAAATCTTCAGATTGTTCACGTGCACAGGAATATTTGCAGATACACACACATGATGTTAACATTTATTTATTTTCACCAAACAAGTCAGTGCAACATATGCACAGCAGAAATATTTACATTGGACTGAACAAAAATATGCTCACAAAAACAGTAAACTGAAAAAGACTGAAGCGTTAACAATGAAGCATTGAGGTGTTTGGTCAGGTGACACATGTATCGGCCAATCAGATCACGGAGTGTCATTCTGAATGGCAGTGTTTTGAAATGGCAGACATGTGACTTTATGTCAGATTGTTGTGTGTTACGCAGAGAACCCTGTTCAGTGCTTTTAAAAAGTGACATTTTAAATTGCAAAATGTGTGTAAAGCAGAAAATGTGTTTAGACTTTTGGAGACTTGAGAAGAGGTTTTGCTCTGTGTGTCAGTTTTAATAATTGTGCTGTGCGTGTCATTTTAGTGTGTTAGCAATTGGAAAAAACTGTAACATTTTGTCAGAACCTCAAGTAAATTACATGTTATTTTGTTTAGTTAGAATCGTGGGAGAATCGACATGATTCTCACTTTATCCAGAACTGTGCAGCTCTAGCATCGAGTGGCTATCTGTCTGGTTTTAGGTCGGACAGTCTGGTTTTGAAATACTGGCACAGCCTTGAGCTAGATACTCATTTGACCTCATTTGACAAAGATTAAATTACAGTTTTTAAAAATTTCTTATACACAAATTTCTGAAACTATGTCACCATATCTCGAAACTCTGCATACAAAACCACAGAACATGCAACGTCACACATCTCTTGCTAAAGCAAACACTTCATTCAAAACTATTTTAACTCCTCTAAAAACTCAACACACAAAACATTACAGTTTTTTCAAATTGCTTACACACTAAAAGTGGAACTCACTCATATACCTAATCTTCAGATCAAGTCTGCAAAACTGCAAGCACATTATACGCTTTACACTCAGTTTGAAATTGAAAAACAAACTTTCTGCATAACTCTGAACACATGCAGTTCTCTACATGCCACACACGTTTACCGATGACCTACTACACCCAATGACCATGTGTGCAAACACTTATACATAAATTTATCAAATAGAAATAAAAACTCAGTTTTGAGAAAGAAATTATTTTTACCCCCTTGAGTTTCTGTTTATAGTGTAAATATATGTATATATATTTACATATATGTATTTATATATATATTTATGTGTATACTGTATGTATAGTACATATAAATATATACCACACACACACACACACACATACACACACACACACACACACACACACACACACACACACACACACACACACACACACACACACACACACACACACACACACACACACACACACACACACACACACACACACACACAGAGCTTTAGATATATATATATAAAATGTACATACAAGCTACAATATAGATTGTTTCACAGCAGCTTCACAATAGTAACAAATTGAAAATCGCCTGAGAAGCAGCTTGGCCAACAAGCCAGTAGTGTCACTATTCAGCTCAAGTCACTTCAGTGTTGATTCAGTTCAGTTCAATAACTTTAACATTGATCAATTGTGCATACATACTGTATATACAGTGAATTTATGCACATACATGTACGTGTGACAAACTCCGGTACACTCCACTGAACAAGCAAAAGACAAAGATAGTAGTGTTTTACAGTTTTCACATCCGTGTGTAGTTTGGCATGCATGTGTCTTACATGTTGTGTGTAGAGTTACAATGCAAAAACACCATTTTTAGAAGGGTTAAAATAGTTTTGAATGATGTGTTTGCTTTTGCAAGAGATGTCTGATGTTTTGCATGTTGTGTGCGCGTTTTGTGGTTTTGTGTGTAGAGTTTCAAGAAATTGGGCCATAGTTTCAGAAATTGTAAGCAATCTGAAAAAACTGTAAATGATTATAGACATACACCTCAAACTACACAGGGATTGTGAAAAATGTAAAAAAAAACAATCAATTTTTTTTGAGTTTCACATGTTCATGAACGTATGTGCATAAATACACTGTATACAATTTACTGTAGAATTTACAGCAACTTACTGGCAATTTTGGTTGAGTACTGTAAATCATAAACTACAATTATACTGTAAAATTATGCAGCACACCTGTAAAAGCAGCAAAACAAGAGCAGCTGTGAATTTACAGTTATTTACTGTAATATTTACAGTATGTTACTGTTATTAATAATGTACTAAATTTAAAACCCTGAGATAACTCATTTCATTTGAGGAAATTGATTGGTCAATTGCCATTAAATATTTATACTGTGAGATTATTTCATTTGAATCCACTAAGAAAAAGACTTTATGAGCTAACTAGAAACGTCAATTTAACTAAATCCTACTAGTGATCATCATCACACATGAATGAGTTGAAGAACTTAAAAACTTCACAGTCATTGCCTTTAAATAAAGCAACATGCAGCATAACATCAGTGTTTTTCTGCTCATCCTGGACTGAAGCACAGGCTCTACTCTTCAGCACAATGGTGACACACAAAACTCAACAGAAACCCTTTAAATCCCAACAGATCATTAAACACTAACATATCTCCACTATAGCATTATGTGCAAAAACACATAAAATCACACAAAGCAAATCACAGAATTAAAAGTATACAAAGTAATTTTGACAGTGAGATTTTACTGTAAACAACTGACTTGTATGCACAGTAGATTAATTTACAGTTATTGAACTGAACTGAAATCAACACTGAACTGACTTGAGCTGAATAATGGCATTATTGGCTTGTTAGAGCTGCTTTACAGCAGTATGGTACAAAACTGCTGGCACAAAAATGACTTGACTTGCATATTCAGTATATATATAAAAATAAACAGAAATATATGGGTGAAAATGTATTTGGTTTGAAACATTGAGTTTTGATTTCTAAGTGATCAAATTAGGTATATTTACACTATAAACAGAAATGCAAGGAGCTAAAAATAAATAATTGTGTGTAAGCAGGGCTCCAAACAAAAAAATCAATTAAGGAGCCAATGGCTCCTATAGGGGAAAAAAACAGGCGCCAAATAATTTTTTTAAGAGCCACATAACAATGCACTTACTTTTAGTCACCCTGTTGTGTGCATGTCTCTCCTCTTCTTACAGTTTCAGCATTTTCATCTTGTGAATGTTCTGGGAACTGGAGCTTATTTGGTAACTGAATGTCACTTCCGACTTATGAACTATTTCATAAGTTCATATTTTGGCGCTTTCACTCAGTGAAACGTTCACGCAAAGCATCTCATTTCATGACGTTAACAAAACAAATGAAGCGATAGGCTAGGGGTGGGCGATATGGCAAAAATATCATATCACGATTTTTTTCAGGAAAATCACAATTCACGATTTTATCACGATTCTTTTTTATGTTGGTTTTACTATTTTGTGACTGAGCATTACAGCCAAACTAATGTCCATATTTTAAAAACAAAGCCTTAGGTAACAAAATATAAAATAAAAAAGAATGGCAGAAAGGGGCGAAGATAAAAATGTAGTCATTATTTTCTTTGTTATTAAATATTAAGATCAAAGATAAACATTACACATACACAACTTAATATACAAATGAAATAAAGAGTGTTTTGTTTTCAGCTACAGTAGGTGTATTTAACAGTAGCATTGAAGAAAGTAATTAAATTAACAAATATGAAAATAAAACAAAACATAGACTTCACTGTATAAATTATAAATTGATACTTATTAAAGCTACTATTAAAGTTATCAGTCAAGAGCAGTGAGTAATTTTCTCTTTGCATTTTGTTGTTTCATTAACATTAAAGGGATAGTTCTCCTAAAAATTCAAATTGTCATAATTTACTCTCTCAAGTTGTTTTAAACTTGAATAATTTTTTTTTTCTTCTGTTGAAAATAAAAATTATTTGGACGAATGTGGGTAACCAAACAGTTGATGTACCCCAGTGACTTCCATAGTATATTTTTCTCCTTTGGAAGTCAATGGGGACCAGCTACTGTTTGGTTACCCACATTCTTCAAATTATTAATATTAGAAAATATTAGAAGGAAATTAATACAGTTTTGGAACAACATTAGAGTGCGTAAATAATGAGATAATTTTTATTTTGGGGTGAACTATCCCTTTAAGGACAAGCGGCAGCGTGTTTACAATTGCTACTGTCTCTTTAAGAGCTGAGCGCGACACGTCTAATGTACACGCATTTGACAAGCAGATTTGCTCTCAATTTTCTCAAGTTTGCTTTCAATTTAGACATAACCGACTTTGTTTATGTAAACCTTGTGTGTATTTAACAGTATTAGCACAATAAGACTCGAAAGATAACTTAGTCCAGTATCCAGGCGCTGGTAGACAGGCTTTTAGTGCATGTGAGCTTCACATGTACGCGCTGAGAAACGCACACGTTAGAACAGCGCATCAGCACGCGAATTAAACGTTTAACCGACAAGGCATTAAAGCACATGCAAATTATTAACTTTTGTGAACTGCAGTGTCCCGTTCCGCTGCGTTAACATTTTACGTGAATATACGTCGCGTTGTTCAGTATGTATGGACAGAGGTGCCAGAACAGCAACTAGAATGTACGATTCTACGATATTTCTTCAAAAGCAGATCGTGGAGACATTTTAATCGTCCATGATCAAAAATCGTCATATCGCACACCCCTACAATAGGCTACTGGTTATAAAACGTGCACGTAGGATGCAAATTTTACAATCAAAGGGAGTACATTTGTATTGTCGCCAATGGCGACCTTGGCAGAAATTTCACTCGCAAATAAATATTTTTGGTCGCAAATGCGACCATTTTAGTCGCAGTTTGGAGCCCTGGTAAGTGTTTTCACACATGATCGTTGGGTGTAGGTAATCTGTAAACGAGTGTGCCATTTAAATGACAGTGTTTCCCAAATGAAACACGAGAGCTTTTAGTTTTGAAATGTGTCTAATGTACAAAAAGTTTGTTTTACAATTGCAAACTGAGTGTAAAGTGTATAATGTGCTTGCAGTTTTGCAGACTTATTCTCAAGATTTGGTACTAGTGATGGGTCGTTCGCGAATGAGCCGGATCTAAGAGCCGGCTCTTGTAGGTGAACGACGGGAGCCGGCTCGCATATCTGAAGAGCCGACTCTATTTAAAAAAATATAGCCTATAGAAATTAAATCATTATGTAGGCTAATAATGAAATAAAGAATGATTTTAATTGTATTTAAAATAATTGACTAATTCAAAAACCAACAAAAACATAATTTTATAGGCCTAAAGGCGCACACACATTTGTTTCGACTGTCTGATCAGCCTCACATTCTGTTCCTGTCAATCATACACGCAATGTCAACCAATTAAACTGCATGAGGGAGGGCCGAGCTAACTCACACACACACACTAGAGATGAGGATAACCGCGGATGACGTGACGAAAAATAATATTAATAATTGAATTAAATTCGGGCGGGTGGCGGTTGAACCAATCAAATGAATAAAGTTTGCCACTAAGCAAACCTGCAAGCTATGCCCAGCTGTCAGTATTGGAGGAGGCCTAAACGTGTCTTCGATGAGAATGCCTGCGTTATTTTGTTTCGATATTAGTTATATTTTAAAACAGCCAGTCGTAGCCTACCACTCGTGAAATAGGCTAGGCATTTAAAAGAGAGACAGATTATGGTCTGATATGACTCAGAAATGACATCGGCAATTGCCGCGCAAGATGTTCAGAAGAACGCAAGAGCTAAAAAAAATAAAAAAAGAAGGTAAGAAAAATAGTCAGTCATAACTTTGCCCATTAATTAGATGTGCAAGGCAAGCAGACAAGTTTTTGGGTTGTTATGGACAATTAAAAATGTGGATATTCACGTTGCACAGTTGTGTGGTGGACTTTCAGCGAGTTAAAACATATATTTTTTAAAGAGCCGTTTGTGAGTCAAAAGAGCCGGCTCTTTTCAGTGAGCTGAGTCAAACGAGCCGGCTCACGAAAAAGAGCCGGAATGCCCATCACTATTTGGTACATGATTGAATGTTTTCACTGAGCGAGCTGAATTTTCAACGCTGAATGAACGATTCAGCGTTTTTGAATGAACCGGGTGAGTCAACAATTCAATGACCCTTTCATTAAGACAGTGGCTGCGTCTGAAAACTGAATATGTATTTACTTTGCGACCACTAAAAAAGTATGTTCTATATAGTATGAATGTGTGTAATGTAATCTGGACGTACTACATTCGCCATGTTGTCATTGTCATGTGACCTAATAGCATCGCTTCACTGCCATTCCCGTGGCCTCATGTGATAGTAAAGTGTCCACCGTATGCACACTTCAGAATCTCATTCTCATATTACAGGGTTGTTGAAAGTACTTTGGTACCAAATCGGTAGTGAAATTTTACACATGTGATGATACCAGCATTTCTGCAGTACCGGTAGTACCAAGTACGGGGTATATTTGGTACCCGCTGATACGTGGCTGCTTTCAAACACTCAGTTACGTAAAAAAGTATAGTAATCACCGATAATAATTACTAATTGCAACTTAGTGATATATTGTATATGTACTGCAGATGTGTTGTACTGAATATTGTATAGTATGGAATTTCTGTAAATTCAGCACTTGCATACTGTAGAAATGCAGCAGCCAAACTGCAAAAGCCCAAAAGGTAAAAAAAAAAAAAAAAAAAGTCTAAATGAAAAGCATGTTAGAGAACACTCATAAAAGTTGTACAGCTGCAAAATCAAGGTCAGTGAGAGATTGATTCTGCCTCTGCATCATGTCTTCATGTTGGGTCCAGGCTTGAGGACTTTGTCCACATCACAGGCAATGATATCTCTTGCCAGGCAAAGGGGAAAAACCCTCTGAGCCTTGACAACATTCTCCACACTTTGCTCTTCATCATCCTTGTAGAGCCGTCTGAATCGGTCCAATAGAACGGTAGAATTTCCGATAGAACAGGTGAAGGTCTCTGCGCATACTGTCTTTCCGTGTAGCAAAGTAATTTAATTCCATTTTAGCTTTTATCTGACTCCATTTTATAAAAACCTCAAATTTAGGTTAGTTTGCCAATTGGTTATTGGTCAATTATAAAATAGCTTAGCAATACGTTTGATTGTTCTGTTTAACTCTTTACTTTATATCTTACTCGTTCATTAGGAATCTATGTCGCTCAGAGATTCTCGCGCCGGCCGTTTACGCTGATCTCACGATCACAAACTCGCCAGTCTGATAGATAACCAGAGGTTATGGCTAAAGCAGTTGAACAATGGCGCATACACGCTTGCTATTGTTAAAAAGTACCCATGTAGCCCCCTACAGTCGTCCTTATTACAATTTAGTTAAAGGTCCCATATTGTACACCTTTCTGAAGTTTTATTTTACGTTTTGATGTCCTTAAGAATATATATTTGTGGTATAAGTACTAAAAACCATCCCAATATATTTTCTCAGGAGGTCTGCTAAGAACAGGTCGATTTTGGCCTTTCTAATTAATATTCATGAGCCTCTCTTCTGATTGGCCTGTTGTTTTCTGAGTGACGCACGGCCAGGCCAACCACAGGTAACTAGGGTCATGTTTGCTGTTTCCTGCTGTGGCCTGGTGATGCTCACAAGTAAGGTAAATTAAACACCTGTAATGATGGACATTGCTGAGGGAAATGTTATCCGGCCTTATATGTTTGAGACGGACTCGGACCCCGAATCGGCGACGACAGTAGACAAACAACCACCTCCTTACTTTCGGTGTTATTGTAAGAGTATTATAATTACATCAATGCTGCACGCAGATTTAACGTTAACGCTAATTTAAACTGTCT
The DNA here is from genome assembly GCA_022828995.1 of Vimba vimba. NCBI lineage: Eukaryota > Metazoa > Chordata > Actinopteri > Cypriniformes > Leuciscidae > Vimba > Vimba vimba. Next base: position 46,158,802 of record CM040820.1, on the reverse strand, counting down.
GTAAACAAACTCAGACTTTTTTTTGTCAAATTCGATTTAAATCTCCAAAATATGTACGTTAATAGCTAGTTATACACTGATTTTGAAACACTTAACTGCTTTATAATGTAATGTTAGCAGACAGACACCGAATGCAGTAAGCTATGTAACTATTGCTTTCCTACTGAAACAATAAGTTGACGTGCTGCAATTTCTTTCACAATGTTACTCTTTTCTGTAAAAGGTGTACTTGAGGTAAATGTGCAAAGATGCCCACAGAACGCGAGAACATATGCTGCAATTGACGCCCAATGTAAACTTGTAAAACTATGAACTGTAGGGACTGCAGCATCTTTGAGGAGGAGCTTCTTTGAAAAACCGGCATTGAACTGAGCCTGATTGACGAAGCAGTCAGACGGTTAAGGTCGAACTAAATTGCAGTGGTATTCCTGAATAAATAAACATTAGCCACTCTTCTCTTATATTAATGTTGTCCGGAAGCCTGTGCAATGATGTAGTTTCATGACGGTGGGCCGTGCTCGGGTGAGACTGAAGGCGGTGACTGAGTAGTTCTGACTTCACATTTATACGGAAGTCACAACGGCTCGTGAAAAGGCACAGCTACTTTATGCAGGCTGCGTGCATTTGTCTGTGGATTGACTGTTTTGATACTTATATGGTAGTTTCATAGCCCCTAGACCTCTGCTATCATGAAAAAAGCCAGGAAATTTCAGTTTTGACAACATGGGACCTTTAAAGCCCAAACAATAACCAGAGGTTATGACTAGTACATTAAGATTATGCTGCTTTAACGCTGGCTATTACCTTAATAGTATATTAATCTAGCCCGCTATTTGCGACTGCGTAACAACTTCGTTAAAGGAGAACTCCGGTCAATTTTAACATTGAGCTCATTTTTTTGTAAATTTGGAGTGCTGTCAGTACAGAGAACAACGACAAAAATCGGTGTTGCCTACACCGTGTTATCCTCTTTTTAAAATTTGCACCCTGTTGACTTCAATGGGGCAAGTTTTAAACCTGCTTTTAGCCTCTTAACATCCTCGATGTGTCATTACAAGTGCACAGCCAATGTGAGTGATTCCTTCAGAGTGAACACGGGTGAATATGACTGCAGTAGATGTGAAAGATATGAATAAAAGTGAAAACTTGCCCCATTGAAGTCAACAGGGTGCAAATTTTAAAAAGAGGATAACACGGTGTAGGCAACACCGATTTTTGTCGTTGTTCTCTGTACTGACAGCACTCCAAATTTACAAAAAAATGAGCTCAATGTTAAAATTGACCGGAGTTCTCCTTTAAAATCCCGCAGTTAGTCAGGAATCTAGAATCCCACCAGATGTGCCTCACGCTCCATCTAAACTGGGATCTAGTATGTACTTAACACTGGACGCAGATTTGCGGAAACATAAGACTTCACTTAATCTACATGAGAAAATAATTTCAGAGTAATTCAGAATAAAATCAGTTGTAACAATTTATTATGTCGGGTAAATGTATCATGCCAATTTCATAATCAGTTCAAAGATAATCAATACAATAATATCTAATGCTCAGAGATGAAGAGTGAAAGATGTACCTGACTCAAGAAATACATGATGCATAATGGACCGATCTCATTACAAATCGCCTTGAGCCTCTTGCTGCATTTGTTTAATTGCATTTCTTCACCCCTAATTTCCTTTGTTTTCTCAGAGAGTTGCCCTCTCTTCCAGTTCTTCCAGTTTTACATCCTCCTCCTCCTCGTCTCCCGCTCAGATTGTTTCCATCCATCGTTGGTCTCAACATCCAGTGCACCTGTGCCACTTCTGCACTCTGAACTGGCTGATATTTTGTAAACAAGTGTGAATAATTTTGAGCCGTTGTGTGGAAACGATGACAACTGTGTTGCATGTGACCGTGGGTGGGAGATGGGTGTGAAATACGGGAGACTCCCGGGAAAAACGGGAGTGTTGACAGGTATGGTATTGGTACTGACAACTGAAATATCGGTCCGTCCGTGACATCCCTAGTCTACTATATAGTAAGGAAGTATGCGATTTTGGATGAAGCGAGTCACTTGCTTCATTCCTGAACGAATCAGCCGTTTTGAATGAATCAGTTGAATGAATGAATCAATGACTCACTCATTAAGACCACCACCTACTGGCAGTTGTAGCTTCATATTTTAAAGTCTAATTACATTTTTTTCCAACATTTTAATATTTTTATAGGCAGGATATTTCATATTAAAAACATTAATCTCATAAAATTATTTATGCAAATGTAACTGCAGTGTAAATGCTTTCATGTCATCTCTGAGCTGCTTTAAACAGTCTATGTAAATACATCAAAAATGCACTTCAGATGCAGCTTCTGTGCCACGATGGATTTCGTTTATACTGTTTAATCATAGTGTCTTATTATCCTAAATGCATTTATTGGATAAATGTAAGAATTAACATCAAAGGGGACATATACATTTGAAAAATGTTAGAAAATTTGCCCCTATAATATTAAAAAAATAAATGCCCATGGAAATCAATGTAATTAATGTAAACAACTTAATTGAAAAGTTAATTTCTGTCACTGCTTGTGGGTTTGGGATTATTTTTCCATTTTTATTTTGTAACAAGTACAGTCATTTTCTATTTTTAATTCAAATTTGCGTAAAAATGTCTGCATAAAAATGTTTTGTAGTCCAATGAATTAATGAGCCAGAATGAGCTATTACTGTAAAATTGTGACTGTAAGTGTTTGTGGTTCATTTATCACACTTGAAATGGAGAGTCATGTCGAGCGCATTGCATTATGGGATAATGTTGTATATTGCACATTTTGGCAAATGTAGAAGCTTGTCTGGATATTCTGCATGCTGTGCACAGTTCATACTTGCTAAAGAAACAGAGTAGTATGTTAGTATGCTATTCCAAACAAAACCAGGATGAGTACTTACTGGGGCGTGACATCTAACGGCTAAAGTCACTTAGGAACTGCTGCAAATCTTAGCCTTTTCATCACACACAACACACACACACCATCGCACAAAATCGAATTGCCTGGGTTAATTATTCATCCATGCCTCCACAGCTCTCAGCTCAGTTTAAGATGACAAGTGTGTCATGAAATAGTGTGTCAGAGCTTTTTTTTTCCACATGTGTGTATGTGTCAGGACTTGTTTAAGTAGGATAGCGTGTGGGTGAACGTGTGTTGGCGTGTGTGTGTGTGAGCACGTATATTTTACGCAACATGGCCAAGTCTGTAGGCAGCAGCGTGTTGATTCACAATGGGCTCGCGCTGCATTTGTGTGAGTGTATTTGTAAAACAATCGAATATTAGCTCATGTTTCGGGACACTCGATATGGTTGTGAGTCATATTGTGTGTGAGTGTTAGTTTGCATGTGTGATGGTAAAGCTTTCTTTTGTGCAAGATGTTTTCAGATGTGAGAAACAGGCTGTTAGCATGTTGTGCATGTGTTTAGTGTGTGTGTATGTGTGTGAATGCAACACTCTTATAATGTCTCTGATGTCAGCAGATAAAGTGGAGAGGTCATATTTGATCTCCTCTCAAGGACACCGGTCTCTCTCTCGTCTTCTCTCTGACTCTATCTGGCAAAATCAGAGATTTATGCTGCCAGTTGTGGCCCTGTGTGTGTCCAGGTTGAGCCATCCCTAATCTCCCACAAATGTATTTTTTATCATTTGATGTCCACACACACACACACACACACACACACACACACACACACACACACACACACACACACACACACACACACACACACACACACACACACACACACACACACACTTGGCTATCTAAGTGGGGACATTCCATAGACGTAATGGTTTTTATACCGTACAAACTATATATTCTGTCCCCTGACACTAACCCGACCCATAAACCTACACATCACACAAAACTTTCTGCATTTTTAAAAAACCTTTAATGACTTTATTTTTATACCAGATTTACAAATGAGGACGTCCCTAAAAGGAGGTTTTTGGATATTTTGTCAGGTTTTGGTCACTTCTGGGTACAAATTTGTCTCCAAAATATAGTTAAGTAGGTACACACACACACACACACACACACACACACACACACACACACACACACACACACACACACACAGTACATAAAGGCGTAATTGTTTTATACTGAGCTATTTTCTATCCCCTAATCTCACCCCATACGTAACACTCACAGAAAACTATAGGCACTTTTTACATTTTTGAAAAAAGAAAAACAAATTAATAATTTTGCACCCACACACTTCGAGATGCCACAGGCTGTGTTCAAAAAGCTCTAATTCTGCACTCAAAATCTCCTGGGACGTTTCTACTTACAAGTTTGGAAGTTGTAATTACACCAGGATGTGAGCTCAATTGATTTTGATCAGAAATAGCGGACTTGGTCGGCAATTTCATATTTCTTTCATGTAACTTACTGGCAAACAAGCTCCTTTTAGCACTGCAACTAAATGAAGCAAAGGGCGCACATTAGATGTGTAACTATTGCTTTATCTACCCCAGAGAATGATGGGAAATGTAGTTTTACCAGACAATTATTTATTAGTTGTAATAGTACTAGTAGTAATAGTATAGTATATTAGCAAACTATATTACTATTCTTCATCAAAATGACTCTTGACAGTGCATCCAACATTCATCTTTACCAAGTTTTGCTGGTGAATCCATAATCCAGCAGCAACATTCATGCTAAACTGTCTAAACTGACCTTTCTAGTGTAGTGACACTACCAACTCTCAAAGGAATGGCTCAGACAGAAATGCTGCCTTCAAGTCTTCCTGAGAAGTTCTTTCATGTTTGGAATTTGTAATTACAGTATTATGTAAGCTATTTGGATTGGGGGAAAATGGACTCTACATGCAGATGAAGAGTAAAGGATGTGCTTTAGGAGTGTAATGATGCTTTATATGTGTATATATATATATATATATATATATATATATATATATATATATATATATATATATATATATATATATATATATATACATTGTTAAAAAAATCTGTAGAAATTACAGTATTATTGGCAGCTACTTGCCAGTAACTTACTGTAGATTTAAATTGATGTTATTTACTGGCAACACTTTGTTCAAAGTTAAATGAACATTAAACATTAACAAGTCTTTATCTTTACAGAATAAAACTAAAATAACAGCCTCATGCAAAGCATTCTGGGAACCAAAATCTGAAGGAAAAAAAACAGAAAAAGGTTGATGAAGATTTCTGGTTCCCAGAATGCTTTGCATTAGGTTGTTATTTTATAGTTTTATTCTGTAAAGACAAAGACTTGTTAATGTTTAATGTTCATTTAACTTTGAGCAAACTGTTGCCAGTAAATAACATCGATTTAAATCTACAGTAAGTTACTGGCAAACAGCTGCAAAACTACAGCAAATTTTTTACAGTGTATATATACAGTGCTATGCATAAGTTTAGACACCCATGCTAAAGTTGACTAAAAAGAGGAATAAAAAATCATCTTTTGGAAACTGAACTTAATGCCTTAATTAAAAAAATTAGGAAAAATCCAACCTTTAAGGACACCAATTTTCTTTGTGAATGAATAATGTATCGTAAATAAATAAATGTTCTTCCTTAAAATACAGGGTGCATAAGTCTGGACACCCCTATGTTAAATTCCCATAGAGGCAGGCAGATTTTTATTTTTAAGTATTTTTTTTATTATTTTTTTAGGATACTGTACATCCTGATAAAATTCCCTTGGCCTTTGGAATTAAAATAGCCCCACATCATCACATAGCCTTCACCATACCTAGAGATTGGCATGGTTTTATTTCAGTTAGCCTAATAGCTAGTTTAATTAGCATTGAGAGATGATCTTATGGAAATTACTCCATGCCAGTCTCTAGGTATGGTGAAGGCTATGTGATGATGTGGGGCTATTTTAATTCCAAAGGCCAAGGGAACTTTATCAGGATGTACAGTATCCTAAAAATAAAATAAAAAAAAATACTTAAAAATAAAAATCTGACTGCCTCTATGGGAATTTAACATAGGGGTGTCCAAACTTATGCACCCTGTATTTTAAGGAAGAACATTTATTTATTTACGATACATTATTCATTCACAAAGAAAATTGGTGTCCTTAAAGGTTGGATTTTTCCTAATTTTTTTAATTAAGGCATTAAGTTCAATTTCCAAAAGATGATTTTTTATTCCTCTTTTTAGTCAACTTTAGCATGGGTGTCTAAACTTATGCATAGCACTGTATATATATATATATATATATATATATATATATATATATATATATATATATATATATATATATATATATATATATCATTATCATTATCATTATCATACTGCTCCAGAGAATGACAATGAATAAACTGGCTAATAATGAGTAGAGTATTCTGGAAAGCATTGGATACATTCCGAAATTTCATATTTCTTTTCCTCTTTTCCACATACTAGCTATAGTTAGCAAAAACAGGAACAAAGTGAAGAGCTGTGCATCAAACTCTTTTATGCTTTTTTATGTTGGTCTGTTTTATCACAGCTTCCATTGTTGTGCTGCCACAGAGACCTGTGGGAAATGTAATGTTGTTGTGGAACCTTATAATCCAGCCATTATGGGCTCATTGCCTCTACCTACATTTTTGCTTAACTTCAAAAACGTATCCATACAAATTCACTGCAGTTTTCAGCTGAATTTAACACTAGCGGCAGTAAAACACTTTTGTTCCAGTTCACAAATTATGATTACAGGGGCAGTTTATTGCATAATAAATTAAATATTTTTTGTGCAGTTCCTTGCACAATACGATGTTATGACCTCAAATGCTTTTACCATAATGCATATTTTGTAAACTAATACATTTTGGTGTTCATAACATTGCATAACCAGATCCATATGTGTGGCTTTTCAGACAGTAAACTTGTTTGATAGCTCACCTGGTACAGCATTGCACTTGTTCCACTTGTATAAGCACGCTACTCACTGGACATTTAATTTCCAAACTGCTGCGATACGTACATAAAACACTGCAGTATACCGCTGCTAGACTGACGTTCATCTGTTACTCACTGGATATTTGATTTTTTATAGTATTGCGAAACATGCAATGCAATGTAATATCATTTTGCAGAAATGTCACTAGCTAAATAAGTGATATTTTCTTGCTAGCTGTAGCTCTGTTCTTCCACAGAAGTGCACAAGATGTGTACAAAGTAAAATACTCACAATTATGACTTAATTATGATTGATACCAATTAGCTCCCATCATGATTTTATTAATGCACACACGCTCCCAGCTCGGGAAGTGAGGGCTTAAAAGAAAATCCCCAGTTTCCCACCGGTAATTAAAACACTGTGGTGCCGTTCATGTGTGCTCATTAACATGGCCAAATAAAAGCTTAGCTATGCTAAGCTAAACCACGGGTCACATCCAGTGACCTGCACTTGCACACATACATGTTGTGTGAACAAATTCATACACTTCAGTGCATTGGGCAGTGATGCATAAGGCAGATGTGCTGTCCTCAATGCATAAAGTATTAATTCACATGGTTACCTGACACACACATAGCTTCATTTCGTTGGCAGTTCTCAGTAAATATGAACTTGTAATGATGAGCTAGCATTCCCACTCATCTAACTACACATCTCTCTTTCATTTATTTCCCTCAGTTCTCATGTGCCCATCCTTTCTTTCTTCTCAGTGAGTCTCCTACACGCATACATCAACCTTCAGCACACACATCCACTGCAGAGGTGCATCCTCCATATTCAAACACCACACACGCACACTTTAGACGCATGATCAGTCTTTCTCACGTCCTCTGCTGCAAAATTGATCACACGTAAAAAGCTCATTAAAGGAGTCGCTCACCCAGATTTTGTCATCATTTACGCACCCTCGTGTGGTTGCGAATCCAAATTAAAAACGGAAAAATGTAGAGGAATGTGTTAGCCCTGTTATTTCATCATGGATGATGTTGAGCTCTAAAATGAGAAGTGATCTATCTATCCATCCATCCATCTATCTATCTATCTATCTATCTATCTACTGTGATCTCAATTCAAACACCCACGCAATCTCGTTCCTAAATGACAACAACTCTCATGAGTATTAAACCTTTGACATGTACGATCACAGCGAACATTCAGTTCTGAATTCTGACCCAAAAAGAGCACTTGTCATGTAACCTATTGGTATGCAACAGCTTCACAAACATTTTCAACCACACAGTGTCATTATTTCTATCTCACAATAATTCAAATGATCACAGAAGTATTGGGTTTATTTATAGTTATAATAAGTTTATAGTTCAGATAAAAACACTGATGTCTGTGGTAGCGATCAAAATAAAGTAAATCACCTTTCGAAAGTAACTTGATGTTTCAAATAAAGATTGTATCAATGACACCATTACGCCAGTAGGTGGCGACAAGTGACTGTTAAAAAATGTATTTGTCATTGAATCATTCATTCAAGAGATTGGTTCAAAAATGCTGAATCTTCCAGTGATAAAACAAGTGAAGTCTTTATGAGTGAGTCATTGAATCATTCACTCAACCCGATTTTTAAAATGTAATTCATTCAGATTAATTACAGCAATTAACATTTTGTCAGAACCTCTAGTAAATTACATGTTATTTTGTTTAGATGTCTGTTCAGAGTCGTGATCTCTATAGAAGTCTATCTATCTATCTATCTATCTATCTATCTATCTATCTATCTATCTATCTATCTATCTATCTATCTATCTATCTATCTATCTATCTATCTATCTATCTATCTATCTATCTATCTATCTATCTATCTATCTATCTATTGTCATTGCTACAACAATATATTGATATGTAGTTAATGGTTTGTTTTTTATGCTTTAAAAAACTTTAAACAAGACTTACTATATAATTGAGTGAATGTAGAGTGTAAACTGAATTGGTTGGCTTAGGGCAAAGTCTATGCGCAAAATGAAGTGGGAGAAAGGTCATGATTTGGCAGGACACGTTCTCATCTCAACAGGCTTCTGTGTAAGTTCTGTCTGGGCAAGGTGAGACAGGACAGGGCTCACTTTTTAACATTGCAAGCTGCCACTGTCACACCAGGTGGCCCGTCTGGACTTTCCAGAAAGGAAGACTAAAACTGTATTTAGTCTAAGGTAAGCTAAGGTAGATTTGCCCGGTTGTCTTCTCACATGGCAGTTATTAGTGGTGTTTTATTCTCAAATATTATACAGTAACATCATCATCAACAACACTCTGACTGTTTTTGATACAACATGAGAAGAAACAGCGGTGGAGTAATCTTAAACAGTTTATACCATATTATTACATGGCTCCTTGGAATAATTGATTATGATTGGTCAATCGTGGCATCCAGTGGTATGTTATCCCCTTATAACAACCAGTAAAATTTGATAACACAGGCTCATCCAGGGTAACTTGCTAGGAACGGGTTTTCTTTGGAAGTTTTGCATTTGGTGAGCTAATGCAATATTAAAACTCAAATCAGTTATTTAATTACGTCATTCGGTATCGAATGACTCTCTTGTTTCATACAAACGCAGCTGCTGCCATTTTGAGACGATTGCTTTGTACACTGTAATGGATTATAAGATATAAACAGGTATGATTTTAAAACAGTTTAATCTCAAATCAATAGGCCTATCTCTTATCCCCATAATTATTTATGTGGTGAAATGCCGTGTGATAAGTAGTTTGACTGGACCGTATCCCTTAAATGTCCGTCTAGTTTGAACTTGCCGCGCTAGCAACTGCTCTCTCCGCGGAAGCTTTGCATTTAAAGAGCTAATAAAATATTTCGACTCGGATCAATATTTCATGTCAAATTATTTACTTATGTGGCAAGTAGTCGTGTAAAAAGCGGGATAATGTGCATCCAGCCAGTTGTTATCGCAGAATAAACCGCTTCAGGTGGATGAAAGACCCTGTTGGGGTTTATTCTGCGATAACAACCGGCTGGATGTACAGTATCCCTTATATAATAGACGGGAATAGAAAAACAAATTCCAATAATGGCATGACTGTCTGAAGCAGAAAAAAATAGAGGGAAAAAGTAAGCACCAGACATTAGATATGCAGATGATACCTACACACTTCCTTTGCCAGTACATTTACGAAATTAATAGTTGGATATACTGTAATATAATTTTTTCAGTTATGCCGGGTTCAGACTACACAATATTTTAATCTGTGTCAGAATATGTGATTTTGACTCCAAAAATCTTGTTGTGTCGTGGACAAGAAACATGTCAGGCTACAAGTTGCTTCCCTACCGAATCATCGCTTGCCGTCTTTAATGACGTGCACGATGTCATAGGGAAGACGAACTTGCGACGGACTTCCAAGAGCGTAAACAAACTAGCAAAGCGGTGTGTTAGCTTAATGTTAATTCCAGTACTCACTGGGGTTCTGAGGCGAGGCTGTTGTTCGCCAACATTGACCTTTTTTGATCAACTTCACAGATGTGACGGAACCCGCCGTGAATGAATGAATGAATGAGGCATATATTTCATATGTACTACTGTCCACCCAAAGTGCTTTACAATCATATCAGGGAATCTCTCCTCAACCACCACTAGTGTGCAGCATCCACTTGGATGATGCGACGGCAGCAACAGTACAACGGCGCCAGTGCGCTCACCACACACCAGCTACAGGTGGAGAGGAGAGAGAGTGATAGAGCCAATTCAGTGGATGGGGATTATTAGGAGGCCATGATTGGCAAGGGCCAATGGGTGGAATGTGGCCAGGACACCGGGGTTACACCCCTACTCTTTTATGAGAAGTGCAATGGGATTTTTAATGACCACAGAGAGTCAGGACTTCAGTTTTACGTCTCATCCGAAGGACGGTGCTCTTTTGACAGTATAGTGTCCCCGTCACTATACTGGGATGTTAGGTCCCACACAGACCACAGGGTGAGCGCCCCCTGCTGGCCTCACTAACACCTCTTCCAGCAGCAACCTGGTTTTCTCAGGAGGTCTCCCATCCAGATACTAACCAGGCTCAGCCCTGCTTAGCTTCAGTGGGCAACCAGTCTTGGGCTACAGGGTGAAATGGCTGCTGGAAGATCGATAAAAAATTAAACATGCTAGTCTTTCTGTAATGATGTAGTGCAGTGTTGCAGATGCAGCATCAGTTGTCTTCCACTATTGGTGCATTTAAGTCCTCCTGGGAAGTTCATGTTAACGACGTCAGGTGCGTTCAAGTCAGTTTAGTCGGAGTAAGATGGCGGTGTACCTTCTCTTAATTAAAATACAGCAAGGTTTTTAAATTTACTTCTAGAAAATGAAGAACAAAAAATGGACATCTGGTGTATTTTTTGAAGCCACTGTAAACTTGACCATTATTATGTTGTTATATTACAATGCTATTATATTTTGTGCAGGGAATTGCCTTATTTCGATATAAATAAAAAGCCTGACAATGTCACTGCTACATACCTATAAATATTGTGGTATTCTGCCACTTTTCTTACTGACACGCCCCCAACTCGTAAAGATCGGAGTATTTACGACTTTGTGGTGGCATTCATGAGCGTTCGTCTTGTAAATATGTTTTTTTTTGTTTTTTTTACCTGACTTGAATGCACCATATGACACAGTATACAAGATGAAATGATCGATTTATTTTGTCCCAATGCCCATTGTTGTTTAGTCTGCACCTGGCATTAAACAAAGAAACAACAGACACATTTGACAATAAAGATGGTCGATGGTCCACTTTAGACATTCTACTGACTACAAGTAACTTTACAACTACATGTCAACTTATTCTACTTACCCGAACCCTCATCTAACAGTCTAGTAATCATCTAATGAGAGTTAGTTGACATGTCGTTGAAAAGTTATGTCTAAAGTGGACCATCAAAATAAAGTGTAACCTAAACATCAAGTCAGGATTCTTAGGCCTTGTGTCCAGCAAAGCATTGTTTACCATAAAAGTTGAAGAATGTTCATCTTTGGGTAAAACGCAGCGCAAATCACTGTCACTTTTTACCCATCCCGTCCAATCATAGTGAAGGAGGGGCGGGACAAATACCACACCACCCAACCACCACATTCTGCTTGTACAACGATAAAAAACGACAACAAAAAGCACATCTCTTCATCCAAAACTAGTGCCAAAGCAAGTACGTTACATTGTGTCGACATTTTTATATTCAGAAACAACCCTGGTGAAAAAAAAATATGCTGAGTAAACTAATTTTGTACTAAGTATATTTTAGTTGTAATTAAATTGTAGTAAAGCATAACTTTAAGTGTATTTAGTGTAGTTTTGTGTACTAAATTGGACCAACTTCAAGTATACTTAGTATACTTTAAATAAATGCCTGTGTAGGGACTAATTACATGCTTGATTAGTGATATTAAAGTGTAGTTTATTTGTGTTACAAGTACATTACAAATTCATTACGAGTGTCTTCGAAACATACAAGCAATATACCATAAGTAATACATTTTTTACCATTTTCACCTTTTATTAGGATAGGACAGTAGCTGAAGTGTGTGTGTGTGAGCGAGAGAGAGAGAGAGAGGAGGGACGGGACGGGATCAGGAAAGGTCCACGAGCCGGGACTTGAACTCGGGTCTCCTGAAGCACGTCGGCACACTCGCCCATGAGGCTATCGTGGTGTGATATATTTGAGTAAAAAGTATAGGCTCATTAATGCCTTTGGCTTATTCCAAATACTACAAATTGCATACTTTGTCTTCAACAACAAATGTACATTATTAGACAAATAAAACTTAGCTATACTTTGTACAAAATACTATTGTATACTATAATGTATTTTGAAAGTATACTTTCAATGCATTGTTACAATGATCATTTCCAGCACACAGTTTAAAATATACCTAAAATATATTTTTAATAAAGTGCAAATAAATGAAGTTTTATGTAACAAAGTTCGGGAGGAGCATGTTCAGGTAATCATCCAATCAGCACAAGAAGAAGCCAGTATAAATAAAGCCTTCCCTTACCTCCTGTCTCATGACAAATTTCTCAGCATCCCGCCACCACCCCATCACCTCACATTCAGATGGGCCTGCTCATAGATACCTATGATCTATACATTCATAGGGGGGAGTACTCTGGGGTCGGGCCGAATTCCGAGCTCGGAGCCCTCCCCCCGGACAGCAAGCCAAATACGCATTATAATATTACATCAGATTTCATTAACATGTGAACTCGTGAAATATACTTTTTTTTAAAAAAATAAACTGAATTTTTATATTTTATAATTTTCAAATACAATAAAGTAAACTTTTTTTCACTAAGGAAACTATTTGTGAAATCAGTGACTAGTAACAGTTCAGTGGATATTCGCCATTTCCAGAAGAGCGCTGGTGTTTTCAGCTGGTTTTGGTGGACACATGGCCTTAGTGTTGTTTTACAATCAGATCAATAGCATTAATATATTAACCTTCCAGTCATCTCCAAATTATTGCAGTTATTTCACCTGATATATAAACAACATCTAGAAAACTTACCAGTACCAGTAATTATCAGTAGTCTGGATCTTCCCTGGTTTTC